>CM034154.1:760575027-761175027 GCA_019776745.2 Taxus chinensis | reverse complement strand
ACCAAAATTCAAAATTGACCATGGAATCTTGTAGATAATTTCACCATCTTTCCATTTATATAAATAACGCAAAAATCTGAGCTCTGGATTGAAAGTTATGGCGATTTGAAGTTTTAGGGCAAAAACAGGCCAAAATCGGATCGGTGGGCAAAAAGTTTGAATTTTTACCCGTTTGGTCTTTGGAACATTTTTCAAATTTTCCCCGTGCTCCGCCACTCCAGGTGCCACATGGCACATTTTGATTGGGTGCGAGCCCTTCCTGACCATTTTTTCCTTCGGGTTGCTTGGTGTTTTTTCGCCCTTGGACACGTGGCAGCTCTTGATTGGCTGCGGGCCTTCTAGGGAAAAATTTCCCACCAAAACTCCGTTGAGCCATAACTTGAAAAATACATGGAGTTAGGAGGAAAAATTTACCTTTCTAGAAAGCTAAGAAAGAGCTCTATCCAATGGTGCCACTTCCAGAAGGTTTTGAGTGCCTGGGAAACAAAATATTCTGACTGAGGCACAAGAGAAGGAAAGATGTAAAGGAGTTAGCCACAAAATGAGCAGGGGGCACATTTGGGATAACAATTTTGGTGACTTAGAGGGGTCATCTGCCTACTGGATGAAGTTACCAATTGCCTGAAGTAATCCATTGGGCATGGAGTCACTTGATTCTATGTTTAATACCCCAACTGACTAGAACGTTGCAAAGAGGAACATGGAAAATCACATAATGGAGCAAGGCCTGCAACACATTCCCAGGAACAGCAAGCTATGCCAAAGCACTTAGGGAAAGCAAAACAACCTACAACAAAACAGTGTGCACAAGCACTTGAAGGAATGGAAACCTAAGCTAATATTTACAAGGTGGAGAATTTCCCTTTAGAAGTAATGCTTGAGATAGATTCCATTGACTGGAATCTGCAGTTCTTCACCATCCAATGAAGCTAATTGGAAAGCATTTTTGTTCTTGCAGTTCGTGACTATGTATGGGCCACTCCAAATGACATCAAATTTTGAATGCCTTCCCGGTTTTGCTTTATCTGCATCCCATTTTAACACTAGATCTCCAACTTGGAAAGATCTACTCTTGGCCTTCCTATTAAAGGTCTTCTTGATCAAAGCTTGATCCTTCTCCGTTGCTTGGGATGCCTGATCTATGATCTCTTGGAGCTCCATCAACTCTGCATATCTCACCTCCATGGGCCCAAACTCTAGCAACTCTAACTACTTCATGAGTTCCAATGTTGGAAACTCAAGAGACATGGTCAAAATTGTCTCTGTTCCATAAACAAGCGTGAATGGAGAGTTACTCGTGGATCTCTTGGGAGTTATCCTATCAGCCCATAAGGCTGATTTCAGTTTGGTATGCCAAGACTTCTGATTCTCATCAAGAGTTCTCCTAATGATCCTCAACAAGTTCTTGTTTGTAGACTCAGCCTGGCCATTACCTTGAGGGTAATAGTTTGATGAAGTACTTAGGTAGATCCCGTTCTTGACAGCCCACTCAGTTACCTCAGATCCAATGAATGCCAATGCATTATCTGAGATTATTGTAGCAGGTATACCAAATCTGGTTACTGTGCCCTCATAGAAGTCTAAGATGCTAGACTCATTTGCTTCTTTGAGTGCTACTACTTCAATCCATTTGGTGAAGTAGTCTGTGGTTGTCAAAATCCATTTGTGCCCTTGGCTTGAATTGGGATTAATGACTCCAATGAAGTCCAAACCCCATTGCATGAATGTCTGGTCAACTGAGATTGGATGTAATGGAAGGGCAGCAAGTCTCTCTTTTCCTGTGAAGAATGCACAATTCTTACACCTCTTGATCCATGTAAAGAAATCACTAAAAATCTTGGGCCAATAATAACCAGCCTTCATAATTTTTAGAGCTGTCACTCTCAGTGCAAAAATGACCACCAGCTGGTCCACCATAGAACTCTTCCAACACCCTATGAATATGATTTGTGCTAATGCATCTCAGCAGCACTCCATTCACATCTTTCTTGAACAAAAATCCATCAACAATGGCATATGGGACAGCCTGCAATCTGAAGTGTCTTCTTTGGGTCTTGTTCATCTCCGGAGGGCATAGGCCTGTGCTTACGAAGTGTATTATACCTTAGGTCCAGCAAGGAGTGGGGACAACATTATTTTTTTCTTGAGTGCCACTTGGCTCATGGCTGTCTTGAACTGTCAAAACAGCCTCTTCTTCATTGCATACTTTTTTTTGCTTCCCCAAAATCAGCTACTCACACAATCCTTTTCCTCTTACCAGCTTGGTGACCTTGATCTCAATGTCATACTCCATGACACGAGTGATCCAACCTACCCTTTTCTAATTCAAATCCTTGTTGAGGAGGAAGTCCTTTAACTCCCAGCATGAGAGACCAACAACTGGACCTTGTTGTTTGAGACTAAATACTTGAATTTCTTCAATCTTTTGATTACTGCAAGTACATGTTTCTCAATAAAAGAATACCTCACCTCATAGTCATCTAGGATCTTAGCTGAAGAAATCAATTGGCTGCTCATCATCTATCCTTGTCCTGCTGTACCAAAATGGCAGAAATAGTATCATTACCTCCAAAGGCATAGAGGATGAAATCCTTGGAGAATTCCAGGTTGATGAGAGTTGGTGCTCGAGAGATGGCTTCTTTGATTTCTTCAAAACTCTCATTGCCTTCTTGCTGTCCACATAAAATCCATGCTTTTCTTTAACATTTTGGTGATAGGTTTGACAAGGGCTGTAAAATCTGGGACAAACCTCTGAACAAATTTTATTCTCCCAAAGAAACTTTGAAGGGCATTCTTGTGGCTTGGCAATGGTAGTGCTCTTATGGCTTCAACCCTCTCTGGATCAATTGCTAATCCTTCTTTAGAGACAATATGGCCAAGGAGCTTTCCTTCATGTGCTAGGAAGATACACTTCTTAGGATTCAAAGACACTCCAAATCTCCTGCACCTTTAGAAAACTTGTATCAAAGGAGAGAGGTGGTCTGTTGCATTCTTTGAAAAAATAGTGATATCATCAAGGTATATCAACACCACGTTGTTAATCAAACCTTTGAATCCATGTCCATTTCTCTTTGGAAGGTAGCTCCAGCGTTGGACAACCCAAATGGCATTTTCCTGTATGCATAAGTTCCCCATTTGGTTGTGAAGGCTGTCTTGAACTGATCTTCTTCCTTCACCATAATCTGATTGTAGCCCGAGTAGCCATCAAGTAGTGAAAACCTCTCGAAGCTAGCCACAACTTGCAAAATTTGCTCCATAGAAGGGAGTGGGTAATGGTCCTTGAGAGATGCTCTATTCAAGTCTCTGAAGTCAACACACAATCTGATATCTCCACTCTTCTTTCTGACTGGAACTAAGTTGGAAACCTAACTAGAATGCTTGATTGGGAATATGATTCTTGACTCAATCAACTTGTTCAATTCCTTCCTCATGAGAGGTTCCATGTGTGGATTGACTGGCCTTTGTTTCTACTTGATGGGCTTAGTATTTGGGTCCAACTCAATGGTGTGCTGTGCTAACTTGGGATTGAAACCTTTCAAATCTTTGTAGCTCCAAGCAAACACATTAGGGAACTCTTGACACAGCTGTATGAACTCGTACCTTTCTTGTTCAGTTGTCATCTTTCCAATTTGCAATGGTTTGTTCTCTTCCACCAAGATGGATACTGAATCTTCTCTCTTGACCTGAATGTTTGCTTTCTCTTTCCTAAACTGATCATTGGGATTGAAAATGGACTCCAAAGTGATAAGTCCCTTGGGTAGCTTGTTAGTTCTCAGATGTACCACTTGGTCACCATACTACTGTTCCAATTTTTCCTGATTTTTAGCTGAGAACTCAGCTTCTTCTTGTAAGAAATGGATGATTTGCTGGTCATTCTCAAACACTTGCCAACTTACATTGTTATACGGCACTGAAGGCCTCACAATCACATGGATGTTTGGCTGTACCTTATCTTTTTGAATGCTCTCCACAACGTCAAAGGCCGCCCCAACTGTTGCAAGCCTATCAGCAGCTTGGTTCTCTTTCCTAGGAATTGATTTGATGCCAAAACCCTCAAAATATTCAATGAGGTCCCACACCCTGTTCTTGTAGCACTTGAGTAGATCATTCTTGACAACATGTTGTCCCTTGACTTGGTTGACAATCAACTCACTGTCACCGAAGACTTGCAAGTTCTTTATTCCTCTCTTTATTGCCCAATGCATCCCTTACACCAAGGCTTCATATTCAGCAGTATTATTGGAGCATGCAAACTGAAATCTAAAAGCTGAATAGTACTTTACTCCTTGAGGTGAAATAAGCATAGCTCCACCTCCTGCACCTTGTCTACTCCTTGATCCATCAAAAAATAGCTGCCATACCTCATTGTCATCCTTGTGGTTTGGCTTGGTGATGCTAGGAATGGGCTGATCTTCTTGATGTATGCAATAGACCCCTAGCTCAGATTCTTCTACTTCTTGATAAGGATCAAAAGCATGCACCTTGTTTTCCCATTCATCAAGAGTTAGATCTGGGATGCTTCCAACCTTGGTGTCAGCTTCATCAGTGCTTGGGTGATCTTCTTGATCAAATGCCGAACAGTTGGCATTGATCTGACTTGGAGTGTAGGGCTCAATGTGGAAGTTTGTAATAGGTTCAGACCTGATTGTATCTTTGGTTCCATATCTCGTTCTGAACAGCATGTGTGACCAATCAGTAGACAAATATCCTCCAATCTTGGCTGTGAAATCTCTTGACAAACATAGGGAAAAGAGTGGTGGAAGGTCTATAACTGATACATCTTGTAAAACAACAACATTTGGACATGCATGCAAGGTAAGACTCAAGTTTCTAATCACCCCAACTGTTGTTACTGCTGTCCCATCCAACTGCACTACTCCTTTGGATATGGTTTCATATTGAAGTCTTAGTTGATCAGCTATTTGCTTGGGCATCACTGAGCCACTTTCCCCGGAATCAATCATGTAATTGTGCACCAATTGGTTTCTAATTATTAATGAGACATAAAAAGGAGGGGGCTTCAACATTTTACCTTGTTGTCCTCCATGATTCCCTTCAGGCTAGGCAGCATTTGTGAGCACTTTCTCTTGCATTTGGACTTGCTGATTTGAAGTTGGCCAGTCCTTCATGGCAGCTTGTAGCAAATCTCTCTGGCTTGGGATAGATAGGGATTCCCACATTGATATATTTACATTTGTCTTCTTCATCTGATCAATGATACTAAATGGTGATGAAGGATCTCTTTGATGTCCCTTGGTTTGCATATTCATCCCTTGCATGTGGGCAGCAACAACTGGTATTTGAGTTGGTCTAGGAGCTGTTCTTGGCTGCCCTTGTGCATTTACAACTGGATTTTGTTTACCAACCATTTGTGGAGCCATAAAAGGTTGTGGATTGGTTGGAGCTAATGGCTGTTCTTCACCCAAATTCCTTCTTTTTGACCTTGTTTTGGCTACAACACCTTGAGAGACTATTTGATTTATGCCACAAAAATCCTCTGCCTGCCAGTTCACAAGTGTGGTGTCATTTGGAGCTGATTGCTGCTGGAATGTTTCTTGTTGTTGGTTATTTCCTTGACTGTCCTCACCCTCCACACCAGTAGTTGTCACCATTAATGCTTGATTCAAGGCACCGTTGAAACACATATATTGGTTGTGAGGTTCATTGCATGGAAAACACCAATCATACTCTTGAGCAACGTTGTTTTGTGTTGGCACCAATGCCTTAGAGGCAGATATAGCATTTGGATTATAGGGTTGAAATGGTCTGTTGGCAGGAGGCCTTGCTTGATTTAGATTTATAGCTAGATTGGGTGGTCTATGAGGTTGATATGGCTACCTGTTAGACTGAGCTTGAGGCTGGAAGGAAGGTCTAAAACTTTGGGATTGTTGCCTCTTGAGAGTAACCAGCTCATTACCTAAATTTTGCAATTGCTTCATGACTTCTTGAAGTTCATTTGAGACACTAGAAGATGAAGGGGAAGCTTCACTTGAATTCTGATTTCTAGGAGTGGGAGAAGGAGCCAAATTAGGTGCTTGATTAGTGTTTGGGCTCTCTAAACTTGGAAACAATGGCATGGGAGGTATAGGGGCTAGTTTGCCAGCTTGGATCAAACAATTTTCAGCTCTAATGGCAATGCTATAAGTAATGGGGATAGTTGTGCCTCCCATGGACTGAATTAACATAGAAATATCAGAATTTAGAGCTTTGAGATAGTAAAGAAAAGCACCTTCTATTGTTGGCCTGACTGCCACTGGAATTCTCTCCCAAGTCCTTTGAAATCTGAAGTTGAAATCAGTCAGCTACTCATTGGGAGCTCTCTTGATGGTTGTCAGCTACTCCAAAAGAGACAAGTTGACTCCCTTTTCCCCAAAATGCTCATGGAGGGCTATACATAGCTGATTCCAATTTTGAATAGAACCTGAGGCAAGACTCCTGAACCATTGCAAAGCTTTCCCTTTTAATGAAGATGCCAGCAGTTTGAAAGCAACTTGCATCTCATTGATCTTATGGATTGCACAAATGTTAGCAATATCCTTAACATGATCACCAGGTGAGGTCTGATTTTCTCCAGTGAAGTATGGAATGTTCTTCAATGCTGCAACTAGGATTGGATTTTGTGTATTGAGAGCAAGTGGCCTGCTACCAGTGAAATTGACATAGGGGTTGTTTTGTGCCATTCTGATTGGCCTTAGAACCCTTGTTGATTGAATGAAAGGCCTACCAGGTGGAGGAGTTGAGAGAGTTCTATTTGGTGGAGATGGGGACCTTTGGATTCTCCTCCCACTTTGCCTTATTCTTGGAGATAACTGCAGATATTCAAACAATACCTCTTCCTCTCCAGCTCTTGACCTTGTGTTGATTCTTCTCATGAGTTTTCAGGTCTGCACTGCTAAAACCAGTTGATTCTTCTTCCTTGGAGTCACCAGATGTGCAATTTATAGCTCTTTGAAAGTAAGAAACTTGCAACAAATGCACATCAATTTTGTTGCAATGAAGATGAAGACCTCTAAGGTCCCACTGGGCATGCCCAAACTGTTGTTTCAAATCAGCAGCACCCCTGGATGCAAATTAGGTTTCTAAGTTGATGTTTCAGGCATCCAGTGTGATTGCACAACATTGAAACCTCTCTCCAAGTGTGGGACTTGTAAAATGAGAGAGGAATCTCCAGATTAGAGGTTGGTTCCTCAAACTCCTCTGATCAGATCTATTATTTGCATAATTGCAGAGGTTTGAATCCTAATCCTACTCTAAATTCCAAGGAGACAGAGATAGAAAGTACAAAAATTGAAACTAAACTAATAGGTGATACACCAAAGGAGTGGTGAACACTTCTTGTTCATGCAAATTGACACAATTTCATGAAATGAAACATGAAACATCATACACAGGATGATAAGATGTAATTAGAGGTCTGAAATGAAACAAGACAATACAAACAAAGGACTGAAAATTGATCACAGAGTCTGCACTGTCATTTTAACTGTGAAAATCCTTGCATTTGCAACATCAAAGAGGTAGAAACTTGTTACAATCATGAAGAAGGTCTGATACTTGCAAAAATCACTTGTTGAAGGTGAAAGAAGAAGCTTGTTGTCCTAAAAAAATGTTCAACAACAAAAAATGAGCCAAATCTGGCTTTTACAACGCATGGGTCGAGCCCAAGAGAGAGAAAATGTGTAAAAAACATGGGAGCCATTCCCCATTAAATGGAGATGCATTAAAATAGCATGGGAATCCTTATAGACCCATGCCCTGAAATTTTTAGCCATGCTGAAGAAGAATGCGACCCATTTTTCATTAAAATTGGTTGTTGAAACGTCATTTCTGGCCATTACCACGTGCCAGATATGTTTCTTGATTTTCTCTTTCCAAAATGAAATAAAATGCAAAATTGACCCTGAAATCATGTAGATAATTTCACCAGCTTTCCATTGATATAAAGAACGTGAAAATCCAAGCTCTGGATCGAAAGATATGGCGATTTGAAAATTTAGGGCAAAAACAGGCCAAAATCGGATCGGCGGGCAAAAAGTTTGAATTTTTACTTGTTTGGTCTTTGGAATTTTTTTTGAAATTTTCCCCGTGCTCCACCACTCCAGGTGCCATGTGGCATGTTCTGATTGGCTGCGGGCCCTCTAAGGGAAAATTTCCCACAAAAACTCCGCCGAGCCATAACTTGAAAAATATGAGTTAGGATGAAAACTTTACCTTTCTGGAAAGCTGAGAGAGAGATCTATCCAATGGTGCCATTTCTAGAAGGTTTTGAGTTCCTAGAAAACAAAATATTCTGACGGAGGCACAAGAGAAGGAAAGATGTAAAGGAGTTAGCCACAAAATGAGCAGGGGGCACATTTGGGATAACATCAAGTTTTAATAATGTGTGTGATTAGTTGAATGTAGGAAAGGGACCAGCTATGGATGAGAGATAGGGTACCTCCCTTGCTCATGGAGGTATGGGGGGCTACAAAAGCTGATGATTGGCATCATGTTGTAGAGGTTGGATTGATTGGGGTCAGATGCTACCGACATGTAGTTCAGGAGCCAAGTTTGATGCTCTCTCTCATCAACATATGGGACTCAATGACCAATACCTTCCATCTGCTAACGAGTGAGATCACATTCACCCTGGAGGATGTGTACAGGGTCTTGCGACTATTGATAATGGGGATGCATGTGTATTCTATCTCCTCAGAGGCCTCCGAGGAGTTGATGCTAACCGTGTTTTGTAAGGGGATGGTGGAGATGAGGTTCTATAGCACCAGTATGAGCTATGGAGATATGCACTGAGCCCATCCATAGGAGATGAGGTTGGTAGTGTTGCTGATCGAGGTAGTCTGCTACTTTACACTACCGAATGCAGAGGGTGGGAGATTCCCATGATCCTTGATGGGGGTTCTACACAACATGGTGGTGGAAAAGACCCATTTTGCATGGGCACCCACATTCTCGGTATATTTTTAAAAAGAGCTATGGGCTTATGGGAGGCTACGAAGGTTTAGCCTTTGTTTTACTTTCCTACTTCATTGCTCGGCGTATGAGCACATTATATATGTGTGTCTAGTCAGTATGCCCTAGGATAATGCATTCAAGCTAGGTTTTGTTTGAGTGGGCTTCAGGTGATGGGTGCCTACGATAAGGGAGCACTGAGCTGCTAGAGCTACACATGATGTAGCCTATTACAGGAGATTGTTAGAGGGGTTGTCTGACATGGACATTATTTGGAGGCCCTATGTGGGTTTTCCATCATATGGGAAGATGGCAGAGGAGCTATAAGAGCTATATCTACTCCGATGGATAGAGGGGTGATGTGTAGGAGAGTACAAGATGGTACCTGTTGATAGGGTGAGACGGTAGTTTGGGCTACTTTAAGATATTCTGCCACCTTTCCCACAGTATAGGAGGGATGACGTGGAGAGGCCTCTTCCTCTACCATAGCCGATAGTACCAATAGGGTAGGAGGAGCAGGTGAGAGACAAATGGATTGATGATGTCGGGGTGACTGATAGATATAAGAAGTGGTGCGCCACACATTTATGAGTAGTATCACCAAGGCTGGGGTAGCCAGATTTAGCCACCATCACTGTTCAGAGGGATGCCCTATAGGGGTAGGTGGCTAGCTTGATCACATATTTGGGGATAGTGTAGGGGTATTTGATAGGTTCAGAGGCATAGGTTGCTATTTTGTAGGCACAGGTGGCCACTCTGCAGGCCCAGGTAGCACAGGGACAGGTACCCACATAGGGTGGAGATGGGGATGGGGTATAGGTGGCCACCCTATAGGAACAAATTACAATTTTATAGGGCTAGTTGGCCACTACACAGGCACAGGTTATGACCATTCAGGCCCAGATATAGGCAGGAGTAGGATAGGGTCCCTCATGATAAGCATAGGTACATGCATAGGCATAGGGAAAAGGTCCCTCTTTACAGGTACTAGCAGGATAGGGTCCCAAGAGATAGGCAAACATGCCGAGATCGATGGCTCCACCATAGAAAATACCGATAAGAAGGTTCAGGGATGCTTTAGGAAAGGCCAGGTATTATCAGGATATTTTGATGGCTGCAGGGATAAATATTCTATCTTATGGGGAGTATAGAGCACAAAAGGCCTCAAGTGAGAGGACCAGGTTACGTACCCATAGTGTAGAGAGTACAGGGGCCAATGAGCCATGAGATAGGGTTAAGGAGAGACTACTAGTGCACGGAGGCTAGCTCTAGGTGAGGGAGCATTAGAGGACAGATCAAGGTGAGGTGGAGAGAGGTTAATAGGAAACCTCAGTAGAGGGGAGATGGAGGAGACTAATGAGATAGAGATGGATATCAGGTGGGGTGACGATTAGTAATCATTGATGATCAGTGTATCCATGTTTTTAACATATTTTTGATATGTATACCATCTTTCATGCCAACGATGATGAGGATGTAGATGAGAGTGTTTGTTATTTTTGATCATATACTGGCCTATGTGTGCCGAAGATGGTGAGGCTGTATATGAGAGATTTTGAGAGATTATGTTTATTATTTGTATCTATGTTCACATGTATTTTTACAAAAACTTGCCAATTTATAGATGAGGGTATTTATAGTATGGATGGTGTACTTGTTTTAATGTGTATTGTTATATATAGATAGGTGGAAATAAAGTGGATTAGGCCTGATAGAGTCAAGGTCATGTAGGCATGGTGGAGTCAGGTCTGTTTAGGCATGGATGGAGGTAGGTCATAGGCATGGATTGAGTCAGGTTAGTTCAGGCATGATGGAGTCAGGTTGGTTTAGGCATGGATCGAGTCAGGTTGAATTAGGCATGATTGAGTTAGGCTGATTTAGGCATGGTGGAGTCAAGCTGGTTTAGGTATGATTGAGTCAGTTTTGTTAGGCATGGTTGAGTCAAGTTGGTTAGGAATGGTTGAGTTTCTAATTCATTAATTTGTGTAATCAATGATGGTGTGGATTGTGTTAAGATTATTTGTAGGAAAATGTACGATTATGGTAAAGAAATTGTAGACAAGATGAAATGAATGTATGAGTTATGACGGTAAAGATGTGTAACAATTGTTGCTTGTTTGGTGTAATTTACAGTTATTGATATAGAAAGGAAACTAACTAGGGTAGAATGTGAATAGGAAAGGGAAAGAGGGAATTAGTTAGGGTAGAGAGTGGCTAAGCTAACTTGTAAGGGCCCCATGCCTCGAAATGTTTGCCTACATAGTCTCGGTGAAAAGGGACCTCAGGCCGATGTTTTTCTCCCATAAGCTAGGGAAGATTAGGGTGAAATAGTGGAATGGGTTGATGGGTGCTAGGCATGGGTGAATGTAGGTCATAGGCATGATTGAGTTTAGATCATAGGTGTGGTTGAGTGGTTTTTAAATATAGGTGTTGATGATCTAGCCCTGTATAGGTTAGTCAACAAGTAATGAAGAAGGTGAATGGTAAGAGGTGGTAAAAAGAGCCACTTAATTGATAAGAAACCTAATGAGTCGATCATACCTAAGAGGGGATCATGAATAAAATACCCTAAAGACATTACATAATAGACCATTATAAGGGTGAATAAAGTCACATAATCACTAATTGCCATGTTTATAGAAAGTCCCTTGAGTAATGAGGAAATTAGGCAAAAAGGAAAGGAGGTGAGAATGGGTGGTTGAACGTAACTTAGTGTACGATAATGTGTCTGTCAGAACAAGAAACCCAGGATCAAGAATAGGCAAGTCCATGAAAAAAATTTCATCTTTTTTCTTCATTTGTTTGTTTTTAATAGACTAATCTATGTGGGAAGTCTATATGGGATGAATATATTATCTCCTTGAGGTCTTCGTGAAGTTGATTGATGCGGGAAGCTTCTGAATATTTATTATATTTTTGTAATGAATTTATATAGTTGTCCTTCAAGGGAGCAATCTATTAATAGTGGTGCAATTAGAGTGAAGAGATGTCCCTTTTGAGGGAGTCATCTTTTGCTGGAATTTTGACTCAAGGAGTTGTATCCCTTTTTTTTGGATGTTTAAGTCATGGACAATACTATAGAGGAAGAGTAGGTTCTTGTTTAGAAGACAAAATCGTATCACACAAAAATTAACTATGAAAGAGATGGTTTTGAGTAATGAATGACCATGGGATTCCATCTTGAAGAAGATGAAAAGTATCCATGAGAATCATGCTACGATTAGAGTCATGGTACTCATATTAAAGATAGGGCTGAAAGGTGACGGGAATCACATGATTCTTTTTTAGTCACGGATCCTCAAAAATGAGTAATATGGAAGGTGAACAATGCTCAAGGGACGAGTTATTAATTGACAGAAATTGATATAGGACTCAATATCAACAATAAAATGGTTGAAGATGCAAGGCATTAAGGGGATCAGGTTTAGGTTTACCTTTGAGTGAAGACAAAGGATAAGCACCTGATCCATAGGCACGGGTAACGATATAGGGTCCAAGCCAATTTGGATAAATTTTTCCCTATTTACTTTTCTATTCTTTAGTTACATGTTAATTTTCTTTTAGGATGAGGTCACCAACCTGGAAGGTTTGGTCGTGAACACATTTTTCATATGCACCTTTGATACATTTTTGGTAAATTTGGAGATGGTCAAGAGCATTGAGAAGGCATTCATATAATAACTCAAGTTGTGCCAAACGATCTTAGTGAAAGTCATCGTCGTTGAGCATGTCTTGTAGTGAGATGCAGAGAGATGGAATCTAGACTTCGAGAGGTAAGACAACCTCGGTACCGTAGACCAGAGAAAAGGGGGTGGCAGCAGTCGAAGTGTGAATACTAGTACGATAAGCCCACAAGGCAAAAGGAATGTGCGTATGCAAATCTTTCCTAGTATTGTTGACTACCTTCATAAGAATTTTGTTCAAGGTTTTATTGGTTGATTTGGTTTGACCATTGGTTTGTGGGTAATAAGGTGATGAGAAATTGAGTTGGATGCCAAAAGCGTCACATAGTTTGCGTAGGGTTTTTTTTTTGAATTATTTTCCGTTATTAGTGATAATGTGGTGAGGAACACCAAAACAACAAATGATGTGATGGTTGATGAATTCACATATCTTCTTGGCTTTGGTAGAAATGAGGGGAATGACTTCTACCCATTTAGTATAATATTTGGTAGCGGTTATGATCCATTGGTGGCATTTTGAAGAATGGGGGTTGATCTCACCGACAAGATCCAAACCCCATTGAGAGAAAGGCAAAAGGTCTTATGCGACCTGTAAGGCATGACTAGGTGTGTGATGGAGATTAACATGTTGCTGGAATTTCACACAATGTTTGACATAATCACAACAATCACGGTTTAGGGTTGGCCAATAATAGCCTAGGTGAAGAATAGGTTTTGCGACAAAGAGACCACTAAAGTGACCTCCACAAATTTCATCATGGATTTTCTTAATGGTGTAGGGAATTTCAGAACTTGTAAGGCATTGTAAGAGAATGTTGTCAAAACCACATTTGTAAAGAAGACCACCCATGATGACATAACAGGAGACAATTTTAAGAAAGACACGTTGTTCATTATGAGTGAGATTGGCGGGTAGAATGGAAAGTGAAATATAGTCTGCATATTACTTATACCAAAGGTCGCGTGGGTTAGGGGCAACAGTTCTGATAGAGTAGACCTCATGAGGTAAATAAGAGGGTGATTGTAACCTTTGTATTGTGACAAAGATTTTAGAGTTAGCGGGCGAAGCAGGTATCTGAGAAGCCAAGCAGGACATGGTATCCATAAATTTATTGGTAGAATGTGGGGTGGTTTGAAGTGCATAACAATCAAAGGTGGTCAAAAGTATGTCTATGTGATGCTTATACTTTTGAAGTATCTCATTAAAACACTGGTATATACCATTGACTTGGTTTATGACCAACTAAGAATCACCAAAGATGTTGATTGACTTAACATCTAAGGCATAAGAAGCCTGGAGACCCAATACGAGTGCTTCGTATTCAACAATATTGTTTGTACAATCAAAATCGATTTTGAAAGAAAAAGGCATAGGTTCACCATCAAGCGGAATGAAGATAACACTAGCCCTACCCCCACACTGACACTTGGATCCATTGAAGAAGAGTGTTATTTGGTAAGTGGGTTCATCCAGGTAAAGGGTAGTTATAGACTCGTCTGGGAAGTCAAAGTTAGAGGGTTGATTCCTAGAAATAGGTGTGTCATCCAATTGTTCGGAGATAGCCTGACCCTTGATGGAATTTTGATAATGAATTTGAGGTTGAGGTTGGCTAGAATCATAAGCCAACGTGCGACACGTTGATGTTGATAGGGTTTGGTATACATATAGTGTAATGGGTCGGTATTTGTAATGATGAAGGTTTTTTGGTTGAGTAGGTAATGGCGGAGTTTGGTGGCGATGAAACTAAGGCTAGTTAGAGTTTTTTGACATGGGTATATCTAGTTTCATAGTCAAGAAGGGTAAGAATTATTTAATAAACCACTTTCTCTCAGTGTTGGTCATCGCAATGAGCAAGCATGACACCTAGAGAATGGTCAGTGGCTGAAATATATAGGTAAAAGGGTTGGTCATCCTTAGGAGGAATGAGCACTAGTGGTTGAAGTAGGTATTGTTTCAAGGATTCGAAGGCTTTATGACATTCATCATCCCATTTGAATGAAATTTCTTTCTTGAGAAGATGATGGAATGGTTGACAGCGGTTGGAAAGCTGTGAGATAAAATGACGAATGGATTGCAATTTTCCTTGTAGGCTGCGAAGTTGATGGAGATTAGTGGGTGGAGGCATTTCAAGGATAGCCTTGACTTTAGCAGGATAAAATTCTATGCCACGAAAAAGAAACGATGAAACCTAGGAGTTTTCTAGAAAGTACAACAAAGACACACTTCTTTGGTTCAAGACAAACACAATACTTGATGAGACAGTCAAAGATGACTTTAAGGATAGGTAGGTGCTCGGTTTGATGCTTAGATTTGGCAAGAAGATCATCTATGTAATCTTCTAATATGTGATGCATGATGTCATGGAAGATGTAATTCATGGCCTGCTGATATGTAGCACCAGTGTTTTTGAGGCCAAAAGGCATGACTCAATAGCTAAAAGTCCCCCAAGGGGTGATGAAGAAGTCTTGTGTTGATCCTGGGAGCTAGTAATATTTGATTGTAGCCTGGAGAAACAATCCATGAGTGATAACATTTCATGGCCAACAGGTGAGATCAACCAGTTGGTCAATTCCCGGTAGTGGTGAAATCATCTTTGGGACAGACGAGGTTGAGGTCACAGAAGTCAATGTCAAATAAGAGTCCCCCTATCTCCTTTGTGACAGGAATGATGTTAGAAATCCATTAGGGATAGTCAATGGGTAGAATTAAGGAAACCAAGAGAAGGTGTTGAAGCTCTTCTTTGACCACAAAAGCAATGCGAGGATGCATTTTCCACAACTTTTGTTTGATGGGTTTGGCATCAGGAATGGTTACGATATTGTGAACCATGATTTTTGGGTCAATACCAAGAATATCGGCATAGGACCAGGAAAACTTCACTGCCATGGTCCCAAAGGAAAGAGGTGAAGGCTTCCTTATTTAGTAGCATCTAAGGATTGGCCGATCTTTAGAATGTGCGGGTCATCCTGAGAGTATTAATGTTGATTTAGATAGTCAATTCATTCAACATGATTTTGCATCTCAGAGGGTAACAACCAATGAATATAAGAGTCTTCTATACCAAGGTAGGTGAGGATGGATTCATCATCCTGACATTGAACAAAGTTAATAGAAGGTGTATCATCATTGATCATGTCAGGATATAGGAATGGGAGAGAAGAGGGAGCCTCACCACCACGTTGATAGGTTAGTGGTCCCAGGGAATTGGTGTTAACGAAGAAAAAAAGTTAAGAGGTATAGATTCAGGATCTATGGACTCTATGGGTGAAGATGGTAATGTGGGTGAATGAGAGGGGGAAGCTTTCTCATCTTGTATAAGGTCGATGTGAACCTTCTTGGTGGGTTGAGCATCAAAACCAATGCCACTACGGTCATTATTTTTATGAGATGTATATGAGATGAAAGTGTGGCGGCCTTGTTCATAAAAATGAAAGCCAAATCCTTTCCACGTGCACTAGCGGAGGAAAGTGTGAGAAAAATAGAGTTTAGTGAGGGAGTGTATGTCAGATGCAAATGGATGGGTTTGGGATGGAGGTTCGGGTTTATAGGTGGCCATATCAAGTTCCCCATATGTTAGGTTGGTGCGAAGGTGGGGTGGGCCGTAAGGAAAAATGTGACCGATGCAAATGTCATAACTGGGATGTTGATAAAGATTCTTATGCTCTTGTGGGGTGAGGAAGGTATCGATATTGTATAGGTAGTATTCCCCTAGAGTAAGGTGTTGAAAAACACTTTCTAAGGGATCAATGGTTGGTATGTGAGTAGTGGGTATGGATGGCTTGTTAAATGAAGGGGAGATAGGGGCACCGGTGGTAGAAGATACAACTACAGTAGGGATAACGAGGTTAGATGCAGTAAAAGAAGTGGTAATTTTAGTGGATGGGCTCATGGGTGGAGGTGAAGTGGTTGTGGTGGCGGATGCCTTGACTGGTATAAGTACATCACTTGGTCAATATAGCATGTTACAGGTCTTAAAAGGTGAGGTTTGGATAGGGATGATATAATTATGTCCCTCATGTTCAAATTTGAGCAATCGATGTAATGTCAAAGGGACACAACCCATAACATGGATCCAAGGTCGGCCACGTAGTAAGTTATACTAGAACTCCCCTTCTAGGACATAGAAAAGTTCCAAGATGGTGCGGGGGCCTATGCAGACATGGAGAAAAATGGTACCTAGTGTATCAGTCATGGCGTCATTGAAGGAACACAACATAATGGGGTTACCATGCATGCAATGGGCAGGTATTTACATTTGGGCATACTCATAGGAGGAGATGATGTTAATGCTAGAACTACCATCGATCATAACATGTCGTATGTGTATATTATCGATGAAGATGGAGATGAAAAGAGTGGGGTTGGGTTCATTAGATTAGAAGGGAGTGATCTCTTCATCAGAAAAGCTAAGGGCAGCCATGTGGCGAGTGGGTGGGGTAGAGGAAGGTGAAGACCTAGTGAGGGAGGCTACATGGTGAGGGGTAATGATGGAGGCTAAGGGTGTGGGATCATTTGGTAAGACTTTGATAGATTGAATGACCTCCATGAGGGCTTGACACTGTGACTCTAAGGTCTAGATGAGGTCATATAAAAACATTTTGAGAGGGGACTGGTGTATTTGTTGTAGCATTGTGCGATGTGTGACCTCGTTAGAAATGGGATATGCAGGACCTCAAATAATGATTTTGGGTATGGATGAAGACAGTATATTGGGCACATGGTTGGTTGATGGGCCACTTACTTTCTCTTTGCCTTTGTATTTTTAAGCACGGGTGGCAATGTTGATCATGTTAATCTGAGGGGAGGTGGATGAAGAGGGTGTGTCATGCAAGGTATAGCGATAAGAGGGACAAAACCCTAGTGGTGGATACGAGCCTTGTGAGATGAGTAGGGTGCATTGGCATTTGGGTGGTAGTTTGACCAACTCTCTTATGTGAAGTATGTTAATTTCAAATCTTAGGGATGGATCTAAGAGTTATGGGGGTGGAGATTTTGGTCACTAAGTAGGCAATGAGGGAAGATCTATGGAAATTGGTGAAGGAAAAATGGGGTCCTCATCAAGAAGATCACCATCGTCAAAGTTTTCTTTAGGAGGACACAATTGGACAAGAATGGTTTTCAAAGCCTTATAATTCTCTACATCATGTCCTAGCACACAATCGTAGGCACAAATTTTGGTTTCCTCAAACCGTTTTGGTTTGGGTTTTAGTGGTTCATAAGGTCTAAGGGGTGGTAATGTGATGACGGAGGTTTCGAGGAGATTGGTTAAGATTTTGGCATAGGATTCCACTAGTGGATCACAATGGGAGGTGAATGTGGGTTTTGGTGTAGGTATGGCTGATTATGGAGGAAGAGGTTTTACAATAAGGGGAGTAGGTTAGGCTATTAATTTGGTGTGTGGTGTGGTCTTAGGTGTTGGTCGTGTCTGCCTATGTAGGGGCATGGTAGATGAACTGGCAATGGAAATTTTTGTTAGTTTAACTACCTTATTGGAGGGTAGTGGATTTTTAGCTTTAGGTTACATCCTTTTGGGAAAAGGTGACACATGTGTATGAGGTGTAGAGGGAAAAGTATATGGTGGAAGAGGACGGGTTACCCACAGGGGTAATCAAGGTGTTTTGGGTGTAGGTGGTGTAGGTTGGGTAGGAGGCATGAGTGAAAGAGAATAAAATTTGATGGGTAGTGAGGTAGTTATAGATGGTAGTGGAGGTTGTTATGTTTGTGGAGCCTATTTTCATGTTAGAGTGTGGTACACCTTCTATGTGTTACACTCGGGTATTTTTACAACGGTATTTTCATGGGTGGTTTATTAACCCATGGGTAATGGGTAACCGTTATGGGCTATTTTTGGGCCCATGGTTTTTCGGTACCCATTGTTTGTATACCCACAGTTTTTTGCCCATGGTTTTGATACCCATGGTTTTTTGCCATGGTTTTAATATCCACGGTTTTGTATCAAACTACTTAAGAAATTGTCTATTTATATGGTCTTATGCATATGATATAGAAACAAGCAAATGTATTGCAGATGTGTTTTGAACTCAGGTGTGAATTCTGTAGAGTTTGTTGAGCATAAATCAAAATGGATCTAGGTATTGTATTGAGAGACTGGAGGCTTCTAATAAAATTTGAGCAAGTGATTCTTGGTGGATGTAACCCAAATTGGGGGAACCACATTAAATCTTATCTCTCTGTGTTGTGTTATTTATTCTGCACTTTTATTTGAGATCTGTAATATTTTTTGCATATTAGTTTCTACTGTTGCGATTCTGTAAGGGATTATTCCACATATTTTATCTCTTATTTCCTAACAATTGGTATCAGAGCCTGGTTTGGTTTGCTGAAGTGTTGAATCGTAGGGAAAGTTTTATCTTGAGTGGGATCTATGGCAGATGATGGAAGATGTAGGGTTGATAAATTCAACGGGTAGAATTTCAGTCTTTGGAAGATGCAGATGGAAGATTACCTTTATCAGAAGGATCTTTATACTCCACTGTCTGAGAAGGTGAACAAACCCTCGAGTACAACAGATGTGGGATGGGATTTTTTGGATCAGAAGTCACTTAGAACAATCCGGCTATGTCTTGCATCTTTGGTATTATTTAATATTTCAAAGGAAAAGACTACAAAAGAACTGATGGATTCATTAGGGAAGTTGTATGAAAAACCCTCTACCTCTAATAAGATATTTTTAATGAAAAAGTTTTTTAATATGAAGATGTCTGAGAATAGTTTAGTAGCAGATCATTTAAATGATTTCAATGCAGTTGTGAATATGCTAGCTTTGGTTACAATAGAATTTGATGAAGAATTTAGGGCTTTATTAATTCTGTGCTCTTTACCTAAAAGTTGGAATAGCCTAGTAATGGTTGTAAGCAACTCGGTTCCAGCTAACTCGAAGTTGAAGTTTGAGGATGTTGTAGGGGTAATTCTAAGTGAGGAAATGTGAAGAAAAAGCTCTAGGGAATCTTCTACTTTAGGGAATGCTTTGACAGTGGAAACTAGAGGGAGACAAAAGAATAGAGGAAATTGTGGAAAATTGAAAGATCGGGCAAGGTCAAAATCCAAGAGCAAGATTGTATGTTGGAATTGTGGAAAGTCTAGGCATGCAAAGAAGGACTGTTGGGAGCTTCGGGACAAGAAGAAACAACAGGAAGAAAACAAGGAGGAAAATGTGGCATCGGGTAATGTATGTCAGGATGCTTTGATTCTTTCTTTACATAATTTTATTGAATCTTGGGTTTTAGATTCAAGGGCTTCTTTTCATGCTACTCCACATAGGCATTATTTTCTTGATTATGTTCAAGAGGATTTTAGACATATTTTTCTTGGTGATGATGAGCCTTGTAGTATAGTTGGAAAATGTTTTGTTCAGGTTAAGATGCATAATGGGAATACATGGATATTGAAGGATGTCAGACATGTGCCTATATTAAGGAGAAATTTGATATCGGTAGGGCAATTGGGAAGTGATGGTTGTACTGTGATATTTACAGCTGAATCTTGGAAGGTTACCAAGGGTGCTCTTGTGGTGGCAAGAGGTAAGAAGGTTGGAACCTTGTATTTATCCACTGCTAGTACTAATAATTTTAATCTTGTGGATTCAGATGTAAATACAACATTATGACACTATAGGCTCAGTCATATGAGGCATAAGGGCATGGACATCATAAGAAGAATTTTCTTGGATAAATAGAAACAAGTTTGGATTTTTGTGAGGACTACATATATGGGAAACAGAAGCGAGTAATGTTTCTCAAGATTGGACCTACAAAGAAAGAGAGTAAGTTAGAGCTAGTGCATTCTAATGTGTGGGGGCCAGCTCAGGTATCATCTCTTGGGGGTTCACGTTATTATGTTACTTTTATTGATGGTGTAACAAGGAAAGTTTGGGTTTATTGTATAGGAAACAAATCTGATGTATTTGACACTTTTGTTAAATGGAAAGCCTTGGTAGAGAATGAAATAAGTCTTAAGCTAAAATGTCTTAGGTCAGATAATGGAGGGCAATATTGTAGCAATGAATTTAATGATTACTATTCTAAGAATGGAATCTGTAGACAAACTATTGTTCCAAGAACTCTGCAGCAGAATGGGGTATCAGAAAGGATGAACAGAACAATAATGGAATGTGCTAGGAGCATGAGGTTACATGCAGGACTTCCTCTTTCTTTTTGGGAAGAAGCAGTGAGCACAGCTGTGTACTTGATAAATAGAGGACCCTCAAGTGCTTTGGATGGAGGCATACCTGAGTAGGCTTGGTATGATAAGAAAGTTGATTATTCATTTCTTAGATTCTTTGGATGTGAGGTGTTTGTTCATATAGATAAGGATGATAGGACAAAGCTAGAGGATAAATCAGAAAAATGTAATTTCATTGGTTATGGTGGTGATGACTTTGGATTTAAATGTTGGAGTATTCAGGACAAGAAAATCATTCAGTCTAGGGATGTGGTCTTTAATGAGAAAGTCATGTATAAGAAATAGTTGTAGGAAAATAGGGAAGAATCTAAGAAAGAATATGCAGTGGTAGAAGATCTTCTGGATGGGATAGTGACCCATGAATCAGTTCAAGAACTGACTCAATAGGAACCCCAAACTCCTACAATGAGGAGGTCTTCTAGGGTAAGAAAAGAACCTGAATGTTTTTATCCTTCTCTTTATTATTTATTACTCACTAATAGTGGAGAGCTAGAGAGATTTGATGAAGCAATGTAGGTAGATGCCAGTGAGAAGTGGGAGCAAGCCATGGATGAGGAGCATAAGCCTCTCATGGAGAACCAGACTTGGGATTTGGTGAAGCTACCAAAAGGAAAAAGAGCATTACAGAACAAGTGGTTGTATAGAGTTAAAGATGAAGAAGGAGGAAAGAAAATATATAAGGCTTGGTTGGTGGTCAAGGGGTTTGCATAGAAACAAGGTATAGATTTTGATGAGATATTTTCTCCTGTACTAAAAATGACTTCTATTAGAACTGTTCTTGGAATAGTGGCAGTAGAAGACTTGCACTTAGAATAGTTAGATGTAAAGACCACATTTCTCCATGGTGATTTTGAGAAGGAACTATATATGCAACAACCAGAGGGTTATGAGGTCAAAGGTAAAGAGGAGATGGTGTGTAAACTGAACAAGAGCTTGTATGGCTTGAAACAAGCTCCACGTCAATGGTATAAGAAGTTTGATAGATTCATGATGGAGAAAGGTTATATTAGATGTCATTCTGACCATTGCGTGTATACAAAGAAATTTGAGTATGGAAGTTATATTATCCTATGTTTGTATGTTGATGACATGTTGCTTGCAGGTAAAAACATGTAGGAAATAAAAGTACTCAAGAAACAGCTAAATGAATCCTTTGATATGAAAGATTTGGGGGCATCCAGAAAAATCCTTGGTATGAGGATAACTCGAGATAGGAAGGAACAGAAGATGACTTTATCTCAGGAAGAGTACATTAAGAAGGTATTGGATAGGTTTAACATGCAGGATGCTAAACCGATTGGGACTCCTTTGGCAAGCCATTTTAAGTTATCAAAGGAGTAGTGTCCCAAGATAGAGTAGGAAAGAAACTAGATGTCCAAGGTACCTTACTCATTAGCAATTGGCAATTTGATGAATGCTATGGTGTGGACTAGGCTTGATATTGCCCATGCAGTGGGAGCTGTGAGTAGATTTATGAGTGATCCAGGTAAAGAGCATTAAAAAGTAGTAAAGTGGATCCTTCGGTATTTGAGAGGGACCATGGGGGTAGTTTTGTGCTATAATGGATCAGACACCACTTTACGTGGTTATGTAGATTCAAACATGGCTGGAGATGTAGACAGCAGGAGGAGCATGACATGTTATATTTACACTGTAGGTGGGACAACAGTGAGCTGGATTTCACGACTACAGAAGCTAGTGGCTTTATCAACCATGGAGGCTGAGTATGTTACTACCGCAGAGGCAAAAAAAGAGATGATTTGGTTACAATAATTTCTTGAGGAGTTGGGGCATAAGCAGGAGGAACGTAAGCTACATAGTGATAGTCAGAGTGTTATACACCTAGATAAGAACTCTGCTTTCCACTCCAGGATGAAGCATATACAGTTGAGATATCACTTCATCAGGATAGCTTTAGAGGAAGATAAGTTGAAGTTGGAGAAGATTCATACCAGTCAGAATCCTACAGACATGATGACCAAGGTGGTCACAAGGGATAAAGTAAAGCTATGTTCGGCTTTGGTTGGCCTTCGCGGATGACAGTGAAGGGTTGAGAAGCTTGCTCAGTGGAAATCAGTCTCCAAGTGGGATATTGTTATGTTTATGGAGCCTATTTTCATGTTAGAGTGTGGTACACCTTATCTGTGTTACACTCGAGTATTTTTACGGTGGTATTTTCATGGGTGGTTTATTAACCCATGGGTAATGGGTAACTGTTATAGGCTATTTTTGGGCCCATGGTTTTTCGATACCCATTGTTTTGATACCCACGGTTTTGTATCAAACTACTTAAGCAATTGTCTATTTATATGGTCTTATGCATATGATACATAAACAAGCAAATTTATTACAAATGTGTTTTGAATTCAGGTGTGAATTCTATAGAGTTTGTTAAGCATAGCTCAAAACGGATCTAGGTATTATATTGAGAGAGTGGAGGCTTGTAATAAAATCTTAGCAAGTGATTCTTGGTGGACATAGCCCAAATTGGGTAAACCACATTAAATCTTGTCTCTTTGTGTTGTGTTATTTATTCTGCACTTTTATTTGAAATCTGTAATATTTTCTGCATATTAGTTTCTATTGTTGTGATTCTGTAAGGGATTATTTTACATATTTTATCTCTTATTTCACAACAGTGGTATGGGTGGTAAGAAGGTTACGAGTGATGGTGGAGGTTGTGTGAGTATCTTGGGTACATTAGAGGTTCATGATGAGGAGGTGGGTTGCTACGCTTTTGGTTTATTGGTGGACAGGGGTTGTTTTGTTAGGGTCAAGGGGTGAGGTCCTAGGATGGATGGTAGGGGTGAAGGTGATAATGGTGTGGTGGGAGAGGTTGGTGTATGAGGTCTAGAAGGTTCGGTCTTCTTTTTAGGGGCTAGGGTGAGTTTAGTGTCAATTTTGGAGGATGTGGCTAAATCTAGTTTGATGGGTGGGTGAGTAAGGGTAGCTGTCAATATGAGCCCTAAGGTGGTGATAGGTTTAGGTAAGGTAGATGACATAGGCATGGGTAGGTATTCAGATGTGGATGTATGTTGGGCTATGGGCAGAGGTGTGAGTTGGCCTAGGGGTGGTGACATGGAATGTTTTGTAATAGTCATGATTGTGTTTGGTTTGGTGGCTTGAAACACTTTTTAATAGATAGTGGATGTATCAGCGAGTGAAAACTACATTTCTATTAAAATGGGAAGTAGAAGGCATCACCAAAATAAGGCTCTATTGACATAGTCCAGAAAATCAGCCAAATGTCAGAATGGTATTAACGTAGGCGGAGTCGATGTGGATCAAGTGGAAATCCCTGAAAAATATGTTTGAGATACAAGGAAATGGCTAGCCTCGGAATCTATTGGTAAGAGAGCTGAAAGCAGATTAGCGGGATCTTGAAATTCTGATGGTGACTTGTCATATATAGGTAGTGGGTAGTGGTATTTCTATAGGATTCTCCATGGATAGAGGGGAAGACAAACAAGGCAAAGTGGACTCTCCTTGTGTTGGTGTAGGTGGAAAACCTACATCTTCTATGATTAGGAGAGGTATCACTGACGACTGATCATAATTTTGAGGTTTCAAAGGCGGTGTGCTAATAATAAGATCTTCCATAGGTGAAGAAGAAAATGAAGGGGGTGTCTCTATGGGTGGGGGAGTAGATGAAATTGGTTCTTTTGTAGGTAGGGGTGTTCATTCTAAGACCTGATCTATGAAAGGAACATGAGACAATTGGGAAGCAATTGCTATGTCATTAAAAATAACATAGACCTCACAAACATTGTCATCATTATTTGAAGTGACACCAACTTGGTTCGAAGATGGGGCATGGTTAGGGAATGGATTCTTGAAGATGTGTAGGTTTTTTGTTAGTGGGTGCATTCAGACTATCCAAGACTAGATCTCCGTTATCTAACATTTCTTGGACAATTTTCTTGAAGGTGATGCAGTTATTGTCGCTATGACCTTTGACATGATGATAGTTACAAAATTCATGTTCCTTTTACCATAAGGGCATGGGTCACTTAGGGTCAAAACCAGTATGTTTTTTTATAGGTGGGAGGGTAATGGCACCAGCCTTAACAAGATTTTCCAACACAGAAGAATAAGATTCTCCTATGGAAGTGTATTTTCATTGTTCCCATTAAAATTGGAAAGCTTGGACAAGAGAGATATTAGAAGGTAGGTTTGGCTGAGTTTGATTGATGAGGGAGACCAGCTTTAATAACTACAGCATTGGAATACCCTTTGGGTTTTGAATAGTTTTTTTGAGGTTTCGAAGATGAAGAAACATCATTTGATTTGAATGTAATGTTCTTGTTATGAATTTGAATTTTCTTCTCTTCGATAATATGGATTTCCAATTTCTGTGCCATAGTGAATGCCTCATCAAACGTACAAAAGGTATACACCTATAGGGTTGGTGAGATGTGTCTTTCACATGCTCGAGTAAAAAAATGTATGAGTTTAGTCTGAGGCAGTTGAAATGTGAGTTGATTGATTAGGTTGCACCAATGAGTGACAAAGTCAGTGATAAAATCATCATCGTACTGTCACGTGGAATAAAGATTAGTTATGGTAACCTTCTTGGCAATGTTCAATAGAGAAGTGGTCTAAGAAGGTTTGGGCTACTCGATTGAATGAGTAGATGGAATTTCTTGGTAGCCCAATGTACCAGTCTAATGCAAGTCCTATCAAGGACATAGGGAAAGTCCTCAGGAGTAAAGCATCATTGTGGGTAATCAGGTAACACCCATGTTTGAAAGGACCACAAATGATGTTGCGGATCTTATTTACTATTGAAGCAGTTGAATTTTGGCATTTCCCAATGTACAGGGTATAGTCGAATAGGAATGGATGGGTGAATAGGCTCGCTACAAATTTCATCATAGGTGAGGGAATTGTGTGAGTCAGAAACCGATGCTTCTAGTGTCTGCATCATTTCTATCATAAACTTGATGAGGTAATTTGTAAGTTGTGATGGAAGGGACACCTCCTGTGGCATAAGGGGCTAGATTGAACCTGAACCATGGTGATGCCAAATAGGGAGGTTGAGAATATGGATTTGACATAGAGGGTACATATCAAGAATGGGTGACAGAAAAGATAGGGGGTTATTGATAGTATGTGTATGTAGGTGAGATGGTCGTCGTGACTCTGGTAGTAATTGTGGGTAATGTTTGTGGTATGGAGAGGAAGATATTTTGGAATGGAGTAGGGGTCACCGACACCATGCGGGTGGTTGTGTTGCAATGGGTATTTGTGAGACAATGGGTGCAGATTGGCTATGGTTTGGGTGGTTGACAATGGCACAACAGATATGACAAGCGTGAGTGAAACTACAGATGCAACGGTCATGGTGGGTATGGGGCCTAGCTACAAAACTACTGGGGGTGAAGCAGGTGAGGGTAACACCACATTATTAGGGGCTGATGTAGCAGCAGGAATAAGGGTAGGAGAGATTGATACAGGCATGTCATATATCAACTGACTAGAGGAGTCCCAGGTGGAAGAGTGGGAAAGGTAGAACTATAAGGCCACATGATTTTGATCAAGGAGTTGTGCAAACTCTTCGTCACCTGCAGTAATGGTGGTAGGTAAGGTTGGATCCATGGGTGATAGGATGGAAGGTGGTGAGGGACTAGGTGGGAGTGGTTGATGACTAACATGGAATATGAGGGCATTAGTCTGGTTGCGAGTCAACACCATGTGAACAAGTGCTGACCTGGTAAGACTATATTTTTTAGATGACACAGAAAACAGTAAAAATAGAGAATAATGGGGTCTGGGAGGTGAATTTAGTCAAGATTTATAGATCTTGAAAAATCAAATACATGACACCAACAGAGGTCAGTTTGACTGGTGATGTTTGAGGGAGAACCAATGATGGTCAGGAAACCGGTGATGGTTGGGGGGAACACTTATGATGGTTTCTGAAAATACCGGTTTCTAGAAGAAACTAGTCTAAAAAAATGAAAAGGAAATGTTTTGTGTATGATGGTAATATCAACAGTATGATAGTAAAGTATCAACAAGAAAATATGATAGATGCCCAAAGGGCCAAAAATAGAACAAAATGATGAATGAAGACTATCCCAGGTAAAGTACCTATAAATCTCAGGGCCAACACCAGTTAGGTTTAACCAACGATGATTAGATGTGAAATGGAGACATTCACTGGAGCGACGTTGGTGACTGTGAAATTGAGAAAGAAATGAAGAAAATTGGGTTGTGAGTTAAATCAAGTGAAGAATCAAACTCAAAAACCTGAGAATGAGGATGGGGCCCTGACACACTTAGATAAAGTTAGAATACTCCAACTATGATGGTGGAGTGTGTAAGGAAAAAATAAAAATGGGAATCATGTCCTCACACCTCAAAACACAAAGCAAGAAGAACGCTAAGAAAAATAATGATCCTAAGAGTGATTTTTCTTTATGTGTGTTCAACTTACGCTATTTAGAACTTACTATGTGTATTTAGAATAGAATATTTTGGTTAGGAAGTCATCCTATGAAGAAGGATATCTAAAAGGAGAGGTTTCAGGTATGTTATGGCACGGGCAGGCCATCCTCTGGCATGACTGACAGTTAGGGGGAGTACCTACCAATCTGATCGTGTGATCACTAACAGATGTTCCCGGGTAAGATGTTGTTTAAGAAAGATGTGTATATTTAATTTTGTGTAAGTTTGGTAAGACACAGACAGAGAGAAAAAAGTGCTTTCTACGATTCTTTGTGTCAACCATCAGCTGGGCATGACTTCCAGCATATAGGTTGCCCTCATTTTAATGTGAGCTAAATGCAACAAATCAGAATGTAATGCAACCAATTTTAAGCCCAAATCGAAAAGTGTTATGTTCGATGAAGTAAGAGATGAATAAGAAGAGGGTATGCTCTTTCACTAAATGCAGAAAGCAAGAAAGAAGAATGATTCCTTTTTAAATGCACCAATAGAAATGTTTCTTTTAGAGCAATTAGAAAGAAGAGAAGATTACCAGAGAAA
This sequence comes from Taxus chinensis, assembly GCA_019776745.2. Lineage (NCBI taxonomy): Eukaryota > Viridiplantae > Streptophyta > Pinopsida > Cupressales > Taxaceae > Taxus > Taxus chinensis. The sequence continues at coordinate 761,147,202 of CM034154.1, read as the reverse complement.
AAAAATATTAATGTGTAAGCCTTTTAAAGGGAAACAAACACACAAATTTCACCTAGAAATGAAGAAAATGCAATAGAACCCCTGATGGGTCCCACCGGGCATGCCAAAATGTTTCACCATTTTCTTTACGCTTTTAAATGACAGAAACAAATAGGGTTAGGGCTAGGAGGAATACCTATTAAATGGGTTGGTTGATGGTTGATGCACGCGTTCAAACTTCTTGATCCAATGTCTGATTGTGAGAGCTTCCTTTTGGCTAGGAGGAACTACCTGTAATAGAAAACAAGACCACAAAAGATAAAGTTAAATGATATATGACAGTGGACTACCTAGCGTATGCTAGTTCCAGGAAGTGTGATACTTCCTAGATGGCTATCAATCCACTGTTTAAAACAAATTAATGCGACAAATAAATAAACATTCCTACTGTAGTTGATATGATTTAGGTATCTCATTCAAGTACAATAAGAAAATCTAAATAAGGGGAGGCTAGCATACAGATCTATGAAGGGTTGGTAGGTGTTAGGGTACTAAAGACTGGTCAGGGTTAGGTTCTGTAGAAGTTGTTTAGGTTATTTGAGGTAAAAGGTTGTTTGGTTCTATTATTGAATGACACAGGGTTATGAAACAATACTTGTTAAAGGGATGTCTGGTTTAGGATATCTGACCACAAAAAAGAATTTAAATGATATCATGATAGTGGACTCTTAGGGCCTCGATGGCCATCAATCCACTGTTTAAAACAAATTAATGTGAGGAACAAGTAAATTGTTTAGGTATCTCATTCAAGTACAATAGAGCAAATCTAACTGGAGGTAAGAAGTTGTTAATTGTACTGGCTCAGTGTCATTCTCAGAATAGACATGGTTTAAAACACAGAGACCGATGTCGGTTGGGTATAACTGACGACAGTTAAGGGAGACCAATGACAGTTATGGGTAACTGACGTCATCGGTAAAGTAGGGTGACAGTAATTCAACGAAAACCTTATTATAGAGTTTTGGTGAGGTTAGATGGGGCTAAAGAAGGAGATGGCGAGGTCTGTGGGAATACTGAGAACACTTAGAGAGGTGGAAGGGCCAGGATAGGTGATCTGATAAATAGGTGGGTGAGGTTTTTGGGTTTGTCAGAAAGATGGCTATGGAGGAATGGGAATGTTAATAGAAGAATGGTAATAGAAATGATAACAAATCTATGAACAAAATAGGAATGGAAATGATTAATGATAAAACACTTACCAATGTTGCAGGTCCAATGGTTGGGTGGTGGTGATGATCGGTTGATGGAATGGAGCTTGGTGCAATAGCGATGCTTCCCAAAATGTTACCGTGAGTGCCAATGCTTCTGGATCTGTCCTGGTGCTGGCTATGGATGTCTGGGTGCGTGAAAAGACTCTGGTTCTGCTTACATGCAACTCTCTTCTCATCTTCTTGCTCTCAGAATGTGCCAACCCAAAAACAAGGTTGCTTAGGTGAATAAATGGTAACCGACGATGGTTCCGGGTTGACCGGCGTCGGTTTAGGGGTGACCGATCGGTTAAGGCGGGATTCCTAGGTTTACTAAAATGGGTAGATCTTTCTAATTTCTTGGGCCCAGTTAGTTTGTTCTCGCGGATTAGAACAGAAAATTCCCTTCTAATAAGTGGGAATGTGGTTAGAGAAATCTTAGGCATTGATTTTAGGGTTAGACCAAATCTTAGCTCATTAAGGCAAGTAAGACTTAGTTATTGTTAGTTATGGAAACATGCCAAGAATAGGTCTAGGGTGAGGTGGCTGGATGAGGTGTCTAGGTGAGGTGGTGGGCTAGTAATTAAGATAATTAGATAATAAATATTGTGAGGATATATATATTAATTATAATTATAAATTTAATTAAATTAATTAAATTAATAATGATGTGGGGTGGAAGGGGCCATGGTTAGGTGAGTATGTTTGAGTTGGTTATTTGATGAGGGACCAAGGAGAGTGTGACCCAATTTTGGTGTCTACATCTACAACCATCTCAACATCACAAGGTACCTTTGTTCCTTTCATTTTTGTTTATAGCTCTTAAAACATATAAAAAACAACCATTTATATCATTTAGAACTATAACTGATTCAATTTATCATTTTTTTGAACAAATCAAACTTTTACACAATGATCATCTGCAATTACTTTGGAATCTCTTGTAATCCTTTGAATCACCCATGATCTTTGTTTACTTTTCCTTTTAATAAAAATCATATATTTTTATCAACTTTTATTTCTCTTTAGATTTAACTTGTTTGTTTCAAGTATGTCTCTGCATTAGGTGACAATCCTCGGCCAGTCACATCCTATTATGAGAATCTACTACCTTCAAATTTTTCAGCAACCATTTTTAGGAATAACCCAATATCCTTCATGAAATTAAACTGTGTGCCATCCAATTTGTAACTGACATTGAGGACATCGAGGATCAGTTCAAGTTCCTCCACGAGATCCAACAAGAAACAACTGACTATTGGTAGGATTATTTCGAATCCGTTCAAATAGCTTCCACATTAGCTTGGGACATATTCAAATCTACTCAGGACTCACCCTTTGATCTTGACTTTTGAGCTTCTTATCGATCATTTATCTATCTTTTTCATTATCTATCATTTTTATCATTTTATAAAATTCACTTAATTGTTTAAAAACAAGTTGACATCCTCCATGGAAGTCCCTTTGGATTCCTGGGATCGAATTTTGTTGATAAAATTGTCTATTTATCTTATCTAATATATTTTGTTTAGATATCTTTGATCTATAGGTCTCTTCATTTGGAAAAAGGAGGAGTTCTTTATCCATCAATTATCAACATCAATCACTACGGGAATCCATAAACCCCGTCATCTTTTGAGGTTAGTTTGGTTTTGTTGTTTCATTTTATTAATTTAAAATTGGAAATAAAAATCTCTCTGTTACAGTCTCTTGCCATGTAGTTCTAGGCATTATCACCCCACAAACCCTCAAGGTCTTCAGGTTTTTGAATATTCAAATGGTGATATTATTTTTTGAATCTGGAAGTACTCACAAATTCATCAATCATAAGTTGTCCTTACACTTAAATTTCTTTATTTATCCAACCCCAAAGTTTAAGGTCATGGTTACAGATAGATATAAATTTAGTTTTTCAATAAAGTTTCATACTATTAAAATATCCATGGGATATTGCTTTCTAAATAGAACCATAAATTCCATTTTAATAGGGGTGAAAACATTGTGTTAAGGGTCCAATAACTTACTACCTTGGTAACTATTGAGATGAAATTATAGAATTTGTTCATTCATTTTCATTATGAAGGGAATAATTTTGATTTGTGTGGAATGAGGTAAAAATATCCACATTTTATGACTTCCCATCCAATGAAAAGATACTTAAGAAGGGTGCAGATGGGTTTGTGGCAAAACTATTTTCAATGGATACTAAACAATTAAAAAAGGCATACATTATCATATCTACAATCAACTATTAATGAGAACCTTTTTCTTTTAATATTCCAAAGGGGTTGTTTCCAAAAATATGTTGTGATCATTTCATTCACCAAGTACTGGGAATCCATTTCCCCAACATTTGACCTTATCGATACACATATCTACAAAGAGTGAGATTTAAAACATGATACATGAGATATTGGAAGTGATTATTATTCTCCATATTAAGAGTGCTTAATTTTCTCTAGTAGTGGTGGTATAGAAGGAGGATGAAACTTAACATGTGTTTCTAGATTATATGAGCTCAACAGATACATGATGTTTTTTATTTGAAAAAATTATATCTTTGATCAAGATATCAAAATACAAGATGAGGACATTCATATAATAGCATTTAGGACACATGAGCACCACTATGAAGTTATGGTGATTCCTTTTGGCCTCATAAATGCACCATCTAGATTCCAAGTTTGATGAATTTTATATTTCAACAATTTCTATGAAAGTTTTCCCTGGTCTTATTTCATGATATCTTAATCTACAAAAAACATAGCAGGAATACATACATCCTGTAATTAAAGTTTTGGAAAATCTTGAATAATAAATTTTTTATCCAAAACCCTCCAAGTGTTATTTTGGATTTAGGGGCAAGGAATACATGGGTCATATCATTTCACATAGAGGTGTAAAATTAGGTCCTTATAAGATTAAGGACATGGTTGATTGGAAGTTACTTAAAACCCTTACAAAAATCAATGGATTCTTAGGGATTATAGGTTACTATCCCAAATTTATGAATAACTATGGAAACATTAAAGTACTACTTAAAAAATTATTAAAGAATTACGCCTTCAATTATAATGAGGATGCAACCTAGGAATTTGAGACACTGAAGAAGTAAATGTGTACCATTCCAGTTCTTGTTGTCCCATAATTCTCTAAAAGTTTAATTGTAAAATGTGATACTTTGGAGAGTAGTAATCTTGAAAAATGGCCACCCCATTACATTTGAGAGTCAAAACCTCATAGGTAAGAATCTATCAAAACCAACTTATGAGAAATACATTATGGTTATTCTTCATGCATCAAAAAAATGGGTCACAATTTTTTTTTATGACTTTGAGATCATTTATAAGAAACAAAAAGAAAATGTGGTGGTTGATGAAATTTCTAGGAGGGATGAGTCCACTGAAGCATTGTTATATTCCATGTCCATAGTGCATGAAGATTGGGTTGATCATGTGAGCTAAGAGTGGGAAAATGACATAGATACCCACAATCTCATTCATAACATCCAATAGGATCTGAGCATGTAAAACATAATTGTGTGGAAGGGGTATGCAGTTTGGTATAAGGATATGTTGTACTTATGAAGTAACTCTATCCTAAAAATTCAAGTTATTTATGAGCTCTGTGATTCTCCAGTGGATGGCCATTCTAGGTTCCTAAAAAAATATCTTATAATTAATTGGCCATTCTAGGTTCCTAAAAAAATATCTTATAATTAATCAAGACTTATCATGAGAAGGGTTGAAAACTAATGCTAATTCTTTTAGCAAATTGCTTCATTTATTAGTGAGAAAGGGAAAAAATAGCAAGATTTCATGTCTTATATAACCTTGCAGACACTAAAATTTAGGTCACACTCCCCTTTGGTCCCTCGACGGCTAAGCACCCTTCATCACATTCACCTAGCCATGACCCCCTTTCACCCCACTAATATTAATTTAATTAATTTAATTAATTATCCTCACTATATCTATTATTTAAATATCTTATTTTAAATAATATCCATACATACAGTTCACTTAGACACCTCACCAAGCCAACTCAATCTAAGACCTGTTCTTAGTAAGTTTCCATAACTAACTAAGACTTACCCAAACCCTAAAAATCAATTCCTAAATTCCCTCTAACCACATTCATACATGCTTACAAGAAGCTCCCAGTCTAATCTGCAGGTTTAACGACATGAGATCCAAGGAAATCAAGAGGATCTCCCTAGTTTAGTAAACATAGGAAATCCCACATTGACTGATGCCGGTTACCCCTAACCATCACCGGTTAAGCTGGAACTGCTGTCAGTTACGATTTTTAACCGCCAAAACAACCTTATTCTCAAGGTTGGAGGTGTGGAAGCAAGGAAGTTGGAAGCAAGAAGCGAGCAGGTTGGCACATCTCAGAGAGATAAACACATCTTCAGAGAGTGAATTCCAACAAGAATCCGCATGCAAGGAAGGAGATTAAACATCTTTTCCTGCACAGCCATCCCAGCCATGATCTGATCTAACCAAGCAAAGAGGAATGCACATGTAGCCCATGCAGAAGATTTCCTTCAGTTGGTGATCACTTGCAGCCTTCAAGCCTCTCATAAGCACCTCCATCCCTCACTTCATAAGCATTCAGGACCGGAATCCAAGTAAGTATAACATCATTCTTTTCTGGTTTATTTCATTTCATCATCATTTTATCATCTATTGTTTACCTAGCCACCTATTGACCTTCTTCTACATGCTTCCACCTCCATATTGCCCATTAAAAACCTTGCTCAAAGCCTACCCCAGTCACCTAATACCTCGTCTCGACCAACCAAAGTCATTTTTGTAATCACAAAGGAGACCTTAAGTTTGTTCTGTGACATTTACTAGATTTCCACAATAACCGGCACTGGTTTACACCTAGACCGCCGTCAATTACCCCTGACTGACATCAGTCTTTGTATTTTCCCACACAACCCAGAATAGAGACCTACCCACCAAATTTCATCTCACCCTCATCCACCTGTGATCTACCCAAGACCTCCGTCAAACCTACAGAACCCAGAACCCATCATTTGACCTTTGGATTTCTATTCTAGCTTAGCCTGTTAGATTAGATCTATTTCTTATCGTGTTTTAAGTGAGATACCTAAATCATTTTAAATTACAATAGGATTTTACTTTGCTTACAGTATTAAATTGTTTTTAAAAAAGCGGACTGACAGCCATCTAGGAAGTATCACACTTCCCAGATCGAGCATACGCTAGGCAGTTCATTGCCCATATTGTGTAATTCCTTCTGGTGGTCTTGTTTTGCATTATAGGTAGTTCCTCCTAGCCAAAAAGAAGCTCTCACGATCAGTTGTGGATTCAGAAGTCATACGCGTGCAACAACCCATCAACCAGCATTTGAACAGGTATTCCTCCTATGCGCATTACCCTATCTGTTTCACCAACACTTCAAAGAAACGATCTGAGAAAAAGGTGAAACATTTTGGCATGCTCGGTGGGACCCATCTGGAGTTCCTTGCATTTCATTCATTACTAGGAAAAATTGTGTGTTTTTTTCCCTTCTTAAAAGCGTATACACTAATTTTCTTCCTTGGTAACCCACCTCTTCTTTCTATTTGCTCTAAAGGAAAATTTTATTTTGGTGTTATTAAAAAGAACCATTTCTTCGTGTTTTTTGCATTGTAGTGGAAGAGCATCCCTCTTCCTCTTCATCTTATTGTGTCATCCAATTTCACATCTCGATTTGGGATTAAAAATAAGTGCATTGCATTATGATTTATTGCATTAGCTCACATTATTTGAGGGAAACCTATATGCTGGAAGTCATGCCCAGTTGATGGTTGAAAAACGAATCATAGAAAAGAAGTTCTTTCCTTTTCTCTTTCTCTGAGTCTTACCAAACCTCAAAAAAATTCAAAATACATACATTCTTAAACAACATCCTACCTGGAAGAAGTTGTAGGTGATCACACGATCGTGACATAGTGGGCACCCAACTCACTGCTTTGTCGAGTCATACTTCAAAGCAAAGCCCTCCCCCACCATAACATACCTGAAACCTCACCTTTTAGATCTTCTTCTTTGTAGGAAGCCATCCTCACCAAAAAACTCTATTTCACAATTCATGTGTCAGTCCCTAAATAGCATAAGCTAAACAAACATAATAGAAAGGGCACTCCTTGGATCACATTTTTTCTTAGTGTTTCTGCTTGGCTTGCGTTTTGAGGTGAGAGATCACGTTCTTCACTTTTTTGTTCATCCTTGTACACTCCTCATCATAGCTAGTGTATTTCGGCTTCACATGAGTGTGCCTGGGCCATATCACCATCATTCTTAGAATTATGGTTCTGATTCTACACCATATTTTAATTCACAACCAATTTTATTTCATCATTGTTTCAATTTCATAGTAACCATCATTGATTACTGTATGCCAAAAAAATGACAAGCGAGCGTGGGAATCTATAGGTAACTCTTCCGCGTACCCGACCTCCCGAGGTCGTGCCGAGATAGCCGGTGGGGATGGAATATTCGTGGGATGCAGACAGACTAGTTAGGTAATATAATGTCTTCGACACGCACTAGTGGAATTTGTGAATCTAAGGCAAAGAAGGCCCTTCTAACCTGGACTGGTGTGATAGATCGATCAGCAAGGATGACTGCTTGAAGGCTCCAATCAATATCAAGTTCTGGCGTGATTCGATCTATGGGCTGTGGAATACGTGGAAAATGACCTGGGATAGTTTCGTGTATGTCTCCAGATAAGGTCATATGGTGGATGGTGAATACAATCGACTCTACGGACGATTCTCTGGCCTAGTCCAGAATTCTCTAGCTTTGTTAACCGCTATATCTAGTAAGGATAATTATTCGATGATGATGGGTGGAAGTGGAGTGGACTAGAATATTAGTGTGTGTAGGTCAGTGTCTATATCTGATTGACTTATGGATTTGTTAGGCTATGGGATTTGTGGATCACAACCGTAGACTCTTGGTTGTTGCGTTCCTGCTATGGTCATGTATGAAATCAAGTCCTAATCCCTAGTATCCAATAATCATATGCTTTCTCAGCTTCTATATTTAGGATCAATAACTGTGTGATCTTCTCAGAGTACCTCACAGGCGTTCGTGCAACCTGGATCCTTAAACTAGTATCTATGTCTGTGAGAGTGTCTCCTGCATCTGGCTGTGGGACCAAAGGATCACAACCAAAGGTTTTTTCTCTTTCGAACCCTTCTACAGTCATGTGAATGTTTTCCTAGGGTAATCTGTAGTTCGGGTGAATTGACCAAAACGTGTGTGCTTGGTCGTCTTCTATATTTAATACTCTCAACTGAGAGCTGATCAGTTTTAAATCCGTTGTTGTTTGGAAGACTTGTATTCTAAGGTTTTGGTCTATGTCAACTATTGCTGTGACGAGGTTGGGTTGAGGCATGATTGGCTCAAATACGTATTCCCTGGGCTCCCTAGGTCCCGTGATTGTCATACAAAACAAAATTTAAATCTAACTGCAACAAAGAAAATTTTAACTATGTGGAATAAATCTAAAACATATATAACTTCTATTTTTCTATTTTCTGATTATATGATTTTAAGAAAGTAGCTATTTAAATGTATCTAGAATTTTGACAACTAAGATAAAACTTAAAACAAACAAAATAACCGAGTGTAGTTATTTATCTGTGTAATTTTTAGATCTATTCTAAACAATAAAATAGCTCATCTAATCTATTTGCAAGATTCTCGATCCTACCTCAGAAGTGGGGAGTGAATCATAGTTTCTCAGAAACTATCAATCCCCACAGCTTCCCTGGCAATATCGAGAATAGAATTTACTGAAATGAAGCAATTAACTACTCTATTTGATATGATTCTAACTAGAACTTTGAAAGCTAGAACCTGGATTCCACAAAATAGTGGCGAATCCGATGGTGTGTGTGATCTTGTCCCCTTAGTGTGATCTTCTCATTCCTTTGTGTTCACGTGGATCTAGAAAAGCGTGTAATGCTAGCATCAACAGAAGTAGATATTGGGACAAAGGCAGCTCAAAATGCAAACTGAATACAATGCGAGTAGGAGAGGGATAGCGCAAGAGTACAGAGCTTGGCTTATGCAATTCCTAGCGGGATTTATTGCGAGTCATGTAACATAAAGCGTCGAGAACCTGAAACTATCCTATTTGAGGATAAAAACCTACAAATTTAATGGCTTCCTAAGCTATTCTACTCCAATGGATTGGGTGAAACAACAACACTGCTTGCACAAGCTGGATATGTGGCTTACCAACAGTTGAACAATGCTAACTAAGCATGCAAAAAATTAAAACTATGGCTTCTAAACAGAATAAAAGACTGAACTACTGAAAGTGAGAAAATGAAAAGTGAATGAGGGGCCAGACCATTTGTTTGTGCACAAACCATTTATTTATAGCCTTTCACTCACCCAAAGATCAAAACCAAACTGAACTCTAAAACTATAAACAATGGCCAAACACTATTCCAGGGGACCAAAAACATAAATGCAAGCCTAATTCGGCAAGGAAAGCTGGTGAAACGTTGATTTTTACGTGAGTCGCGTTAAAACACTTTTTGGAAAATGCGTAAAGGACCGTCGCTCTGAGTAGGGTGGCAGTTACAGGACCGCCACCCTGATCAGGGCGGCGGTCACGAGACCGCCGCCCATGTAGGGCAGCGGTTTCGTCACTGAAGAGCAAAAGGCCAAGAAAAGAGAGGAAAAAGGAAAAACAAAGGACGCGGGGGCTAAGCGGGGTATGCGGGATGTTAACACACACTCGGAGAGCTTTTCTGGATCCTGAACACCTTGCGAGGAGACCTGTATCATCATTGGGGCACTTGTTACACTGTTCCGGTAGTACAGTACCTTACAATTTTGGGTACGTACAGTTACCCTTTGACCGTCGTCAGTTATACCCAACCGATGTCAATTCTAGGTCCTTTTGCTAACCTACTCAAAAGTACATTTTAATTCATTTTCATCCACTTTTCACAGTCCTTGTCACTACCATCATACCCATTAGCATTGTAAACATCATCAGATTTGGCATACCTGTCAGATTTTACCTTCTGCATTGTTGTTCACTCACTGTCCATTTTCTACAGTAATCGGCAGCGGTTACCCCTGACCAGCGTCGGTTTTCCCTAACCGGCATCGGTTAGCTTGTTTCACATTCCAACCACCATTGGGTACCTAATCCACTTTTTACTGCCAAATTCACCTGTTCCTACTATTCTGTGTCATTTACAGAGAAGAAGCCCTACCTGATCAGTATTGTTTCACATGGTGCTGACCTGAAGATAAGCAAGCGCACTTTTGTTTCACGCCAGTTGTCAACCACTCCCACCTAGTCCTTCACCACCTTCCATTTTATCACCATCAATGGAGCCCATCCAGCCTATTACTATCGCTACCGGAGATGAGGATTCCTTGCACGACTCCTTGACCAAAACCCTATCCGCCTTGCAGTTTTACCTTTCCCACTCATCCACTCGAGATGCCTCGGGTCAGTTGATATACAACATGCACGTATATATCCCCCCGACTCTCACTCCCACTCCTGCATCTGCCTCATCTGGCTCTGTGCTACCTACGTATCTACCTTATTCCTAGTCGTTTCATAGTTAGGTCATATACCCACCATAACTGTCACGTCTGCTACCCTCCGTGGCACCCGCTACATCCACCATACCCACGACAACTACCCCAAATACAACCTCATCCACCCCTAATGTCTCACACATACCCATAGCTACATTACCACCTATAGTGTCGGTGACCCCTACTCCATTTCAGAACGTGGTCATTTCCATTCCACAATCATTTGCCCCTATTGCCACTAGGGTTACCACGACCCTTCCACCCCCATATATATACTATCAACAACCTCCCGTTTCATCCATTATACATTCTGGGTACGTACCCCCTATTTCACTACCTTCTTCTCAATCAACCTACATGGCAGTCCCATATACTGGAGTGCTCACCCATGTTATATGCCTAAAAACCAACCCTCTCATGCTATAGGAGGCACCCAATCATCGTAACCCACCAATGACCTAATTAAATTGATGTTGGACAAGATACAGACATTAGAGGCATCAGTTTCTGGATCCCACAACACTCTAACCTATGACGAGATTTGCAACGAGCCCATTCGCCCATCCATTCTTATCCGTTCATACCCTGTGCATTGGGAAATGTCTAGATTCAATTGTTTCAATAACAAAGAAGACCCGTAGCAACATTTGTGATCGTTCAAACACGGGTGTTATTTGATTGCTCATAATGATGCCTTGCTCTTGAGAACCTTTCCCATGTCCCTCACCAGACTTGCATTAGATTGGTATATTGGGTTACCTAAGACACTCTATATTCTCATTCAATTAAGTAGCCCAAGCCTTCTTGGATCATTTCTTTATCAATGTCATCAAGAAGGTTACCATGACCGATCTCTATGCTCCACACGTCAGTATGAGGACGAATCTATCATAGATTTTTGTCGCTCGCTGGCACAACCTGATCAACCAACTTACCTTCCAACTGCCACAAACATAAACTCATCAAGCTCTGCACATAGGCTATGTGTTAAACATATTTCACTAACCTTGTAGGTCCAAACCTTCTGAACATTCAAGGAGGCATTCACTATGGCACAAAAGTTAGAGATTTGAGGCCATCGAAGAGAATAAAATCTAATTACGCAATAAGAATTTGGCATTCAAGTCGAATGATACCTCTTCTTCTTTCCAAACCACAAACCAATTATTCAAAAGCAAAGGGCACCGCTAATGCAGTGGTACTCAAGGCTAGCCCAGCTCATCCATCAAATCAGGCTACCCCCTCATCTAATATCTCACCTGTCCATGACTTTTTAATTCATATGAGAGCAACAGAAATATACCCCAATCGGGGAGCCTTAGTCTTCTGTCTTATAAAAGTTTATCAAAGCTGGAGCCATCACCCTTCCACCTATAAAACTACACATTGGTTTTGACCCTTCTCGCCCCATGCCCGCATGGTATAAAAGAACATGATTTTTGTAGCATTATCATCGAGGAAAGGGTCATAGTGATGGAAACTACATCACTTTCAAAAATATTGTCGAAGAAATGCTTGAGAAATGTGAGTTGACCATGGATAATCCTAATGCACCTGCCAACCAAAACCTACATATCTTCAAGAAACCATTTCCCAACCATGCCCCTTCGTCTGATCAAACCGATGAGAGCTCAACTCATGATACCCATACCCGCGAGGTTCTATGTTATCTTTAATGACGTACTTGTCACCTCCCAACTACCCCATATTCCTTCCATAGAGGAGATCCTAGCTCGAAATCCTCCTTCCACGTCAGAACCAACCTCCCTTGTTCCTTCACCAATTAGAGGAACACCTTTCATCTCCTTCATCACCTACGGAGGAATCTTTTGCTAACATTGAGACCATCTCACCCCTGGCTTCACCACTTAGAGAACCTTTACCCACATTACCTCCTCCACCCATACAGGAGCACCCATTACCTTCTCCACCCATAGAGGAGCACCCATTACCTCCTCCACCCACAGAGGAGCACCTATCCATTCCTCCACTTATAGAGGAGCTCCCATCATCTCCTCCACCCATCATAGACCCAGTTGTGATACCGTTGCCTCTTGGCGAGCATTCTCCATCAGCTACCCAAAATCCTACATACCTACTTTCAGCTCTCTTACCCACGGAAGCTGAAGCTATCCAATTCCTCATCTCTAAGACACATTTTAAAGGAATTACCATTATCTCCTCACCAACTCCACCTATAGACGTGTCATTCTCTCAATATCTTTGTCTTCATTAATGAATTCTTTAATAGTCCAGCTGGGGGGATGGGTATCTTTTAGGTTATTAATAATGTTGAGAGAGTCCCCCTCAATAATTTTTTTTTTTACTTTATAATCCTTAGCAATTATAATCCCCCATATAGCATCTTGTGCTTTAACAAATTGATTTGATTTGACAACCATTAGACATGTAAAAGAAACAAGGGGCTGATCTAGATGATTACAAATTAGACCTCGTCCTCCAGCATTCCCTGGGTTTCCCTTGGAGGATCCATACAAAATGATCTTATACTAACCTTCAGGAGGGGGGTCCATTAGATAAGGGACATGTCCACACTTTGAGTCTGAATACTGGTGCTACCAATCTCAATATTCCAATTTCTAAGAAATCTCTCCTCCTCTTTGGAAATTTTGGAGTTCTTGCTAGGCTTAAACTTCAGAATGTTCTCCTTGACATCAATTGTAATTTCATTGAGAAGCCTCTTATGGGATTTATAAGTATTTTTTGAAGATAATACTATTTCTAGCCTTCCATAACCTCTAAAGGGTATGTGGGAAGATGAGTCTCCAGAGCCTTTTGAGTAAGTTGTGTTTGAAGGGCGGTTTCCAAAGTTCCCAATCCTGAATAATGTCATTCATGAAGGTCTAGAAAATGCCAAATATTTAAAAAATAATATTCCAAAGAGTTGTAGCAGTAGGGCATTACAAAAAGAGATGTTGAATGGGATCAAATTCTAGCATGCATTGGCAGCATCTATTAGGAAGGTTAGAACCCCTCTTGGTAAGATTATCAATGGTGAGGATGCTCATGTTCAAAACAAGCTAGAGGAAATGGTTGATTTTGGGGGTGAGCTCCTTATACCCTATTTTTCCCCAATATAAGTTTCAAGGGATGTTATTCGTGAACATTTGATAACACTTTTTGAAATTTTAGTCTCCATCGAAAGATTGAACCTATAAGAACTCATCTTGATATTAGTTTTAATTACAAGAGAATAATAATGATATTAGTTTTAATTAAAAAAATTCTTCATGGATTAAATTTTAACAATGTATACATACATTATCAAGTTATTTGTTATCTAATAATTTTAATAACAAAGTTTATTTTCTTGTTCCATATGTGTTTCATCATAGTTTAATTGCCATAATATCATAACAAGTATATACTTTACAACATAATGATAGGACTTTTTAAAAATCTCTCATACAATTGCATACCATAACAAAAAATCGTTACATTCTATATATTTCATGATAATTATATATATGTCTAGATATGATTTCGAATGGTTTATGACATATTTTAAATGAAATAATTCATTAATTCACACACAAACAAACAAACAAACACATAAACGCGCGCACACACACACACACACAAAACTCACCAATTGGATGATATTATCTCAAATGTATTATTAAAATTACACCATAACATTATCTTTAGCTCTCAGTAGTTTAAGATTTAAAAAAATAGGATTTCCATGATACAATCAATAGGGATAGTAACCTACCTGAAATTGAATATAATAACAAAATAATTGAATATATAGTACTCAGTGTCTTGACTATCAATGCAATTGAGGGAGAATATCATCATATCATTTCACCTCCAACCATAGACCAAAAAGTATTTTCCCTTCAATAAATTGAGTAGAAATGGGCATCTTCTCATTAGAAATTAGTAAAAAAGAGAACCATTTATTTATAAATAAGATGCTACCTCTACTACATGCATCTAACCAAATAAACTAGGCACCCCACAATCATATTGGTTTCTAAAATAAAAGTGCATCTCTAGGAAAGTATGAACAAATAGAGATAATAGAAATGTCGCTACTTTTCCAAAACATGTTATACTATGTGAGTAGTAAAAAATATCATTGTTAGCACAAACATAATAAGATAGGTCTTAGTTCTCACACAACCACACACTTGCCTATCAATAGCATAGGAGAGGAGGATGGCTTCAACAAGGATGAAAAATCCCTTCTTGACCCTATCTTCATCTATAAGGCTAGGTTAAAGCAATAAAACAATAAAACTTAGATCCTATACTAGGAGATGTGTGTAGGAACAAATGTGTATATACATTACCGTGTACTGCAAAGTTTTTAAAATAATTCCAATTCAATACATAACAGATAAGTCAATGTTTTTTCTTTAAAAATCATTATTTTCTTCCAAAATAGTTAAGACATAAGTTTATAGGCCCACAAATTATTGACTTCTTTCAGCATAATGAAAATATTTAAAAGATCATAACCAATACCAGAATTCTCACCAAATATTATATTTACTAACAATTAAATTTTTAATTCCAATTTCATCTAATGACTTTAGATTATACAATAAATGTGTTTAACAATTAAGGATACGAAAACTACATGAAAAGGAAACATTCTTATGCCCCTTTTTTCCTCAACATATATATTATTTCTCTGTAAAAAGCCATTTATATGACAAAACTAATATAGTTAATCTAAGATACAATTCTTATAGAATATTTCCTAAATATCCTTATCACTTGAAATAGGGACAACCAAATATTTTAGAAATTTTAATGAGCTCACTGAGAAAAATCGTTATTCTACATTCTTAGTTTTGTTTCAAATTTTAGAGTTTCTTATTATCCAAGTTGAATGTATCCCATATAATCGCATGCATTATAACATGCATGATTAAAGGTTTTATGATCAAATAAATGGAATAACTAAACAATTGTAACCTCTTATGGTTTGATAACATGAGAAATCAACATAACTCATTCATCAAAATTACCTAATTAAAGAAAACCAAGCAGGATTTGACTTGTTGGTAGAAATAACCTATTTAGTAAGTCCCATTACTTCTTTAGTTCAGGTTTAACTCAGTTTTCTCTTTAAACTATGGGAAGTAGATTGAGTAATATTCTATTCCATAAATCATAAGAAATTTATTCTTACTGGTTTTATCTAAGATTAGTTTTTTTATAAATCAATTTATTTATCTATAGTGGTTCCTTGAGCCAATTCTCGTGAACCTTAATAATGAGTTATCAACATTAGTAAAAATTAGATAATTCTCATTTACTAAGGGTTTCTTTATACAACTGTTGTATTTGTGACTAGTTTAACCTTTTAAAATAACATATGATGCTCAACTAACTTGGGAATGAGTGTTCCCATTGTTATGGTTTAGTTAACATCTCAACTGAATTCTCTTCAAGTCAAAAATCCTATAGGAAAAAATGTAACTTATTTAAACATTTCACAAGTTTTTATAATATGTATATTATACCTTGATAACCCCTTTAATCTCATGTGGTTATCAAAACACTATGCAATGAACTCACAATCTATTTGTTAGGGATACCATGAGGATAAAAAATATAAAAATTTTAACTATCCACCAAAATAAATTGCCAAATATTATAGTTTATGTTTGAATAAAAAAATATGATAGATTACACCACATAATGAATTAGCTATTAGATTACATATATAAACATGAAAGTAAATGAACACAAGACACAAGATATAAGTGGGAAAACCTTTCAGTAAAAATCCCAATGAAAAATATTTTATATTTATTGAGAATAAACATGTCACCTAGCACTCCCACTATTTCTAGTAGTTAAACCTTCATGGAGGAATTGGAAATTGTCATATACATTCACTCATGAGTACATCATTCAGATCATGTATCTTAACTCTACTTAAATATATTGCTCGCATAATTTTTTTACTCACTTATTACATGTAGTTCTTCATGGTAACCAGTATCTAATGATATCAACTTTATTTATATCAAGGCAGGTGGCCCTATTTTGGGCCACTCTTATATTTTAAATTTAAACATTTTGCTGACCCGATATCGAATCTGCTACACTTATATTTTAAATATAATTTATATGCCATAACTGTTTAGGCTTTAGCGGGTTTCTTATTAATTCATTTTCATGTTTACTATTACAACCCAAAAAATCCCCCTTAATGTTAAGTAGGGTGTTGTCAAGTGAAATTACTAGCCAAAAAATGCAAAATTTGATCCAGATAACCAAGCCAACCAAGCCACAAGGTGAAAATATGCTTCAAAATCTTCCTGAACCCATCTCATAGTCAGTATATGTTTTATGTCATGATATTTTTCACCTTATAGGTCCTCCTAATATACTAAATAATAATGTAATTTTTTTCAAAATGATGTGATAAGGTCAATTCTTCCATTCAACAAAGTACACTAGAAAACTAGTTATCCGACAGGCATAAAAAGGCCAATATTGACCCTTTCAATGCCCATGTGTATCTTGTGGGAGGGTTATGAAAATATCATGAAAATATCATAAAAATATTAAGCATAGATTTAATGATTTAGGAGTAGTCTGTGCAAAAGTGGGGTTTTAAGGTGTAAGGAATGAACAACCAAAATGTGAACCTGAACTTATCCAGATGAATTCGGGAGCTCTATAATGAGTTAAAAGGAAAAAAAATTAGGAAATTTAAATATTTAATAATCCTATACATGGTGAAAGCATTAAATATTATCAAAGGTCTGATGGTTTCTTAGGACAGTTCAAACTTTGCAGGTGTACCTCATTATATCGATAAAAAAGGGGCCATTTTTAGAGTTGCATGAAGAATTAAGGTATAACACGTGTCATTATTCTTATAATGTATTTTCCCACTTAAGAAAGGAGTTAAAATATGAATAAATTTTCCCAAGTTCATTCCCACAAACTTCATCTTTAGGAGGATCTTCATCAGTGGGTGCTTCTTCTCCATCGACATGATATTCTCCCCCTTTTTTGATCTCCTCCTTCCTTTATCTTTCATGTTCTTGATGTTTTGAGAGTTTGAATGGTTTTTTGGACTACAACCCTCATGTTTTCCCTCTCCTCCTTCATCTTATTCCTATTTCCACTTGTTTGAGAGTGTCTTTCCCCTCTTCGTGGTGTCATCGCTTCCCCTTAGCCTAGGATTTCATTTTTATGTAGTTCCCTTTCTCCTTGGTCCCTTAGAAATTATAGAGTAGAGTTAAATAGTTGTATTCCTTCCCTAGGAATAGTTTAGCATTAGGAATAGGTATAATAACCAGCCTTCTCTAGAGTTCTGTCTCAAAGTATCAATTCCCACAACTTGAGATACAGTCCCATGTTTCCAAAAAACATCAATCTAACTCATCCAATTCTGCATGACAAATCATAGGGTGTTGTTTTTGGATGATAACAATTCTATTTCTCCTTTCGGAAGGTACTTTTCATTTTATTATTATTTAAGGACCTTCACTATCTCTATAAGAGAAAATGCATTCCATACAATCCTTTTATTACCTATGAAGAAGATTGTAGATGCTTCATTTTCCTTGAATAGATCTCATCAAGTTTGTAGAATGTAGTTTCATATTTCAAACTCATGAGTTTTACTTCTCAACCCTGGTATAATTTATCATCAACCATCATAAGACCATTAGCTCACAAACTCATTCTTATTCTCTACAATTGTATGTCTTGTTCAACCAATAGCATCATTGTTTTACATAGTCCAATTTCTCTAACTTTAGCACTATTCATACAAAGTGGGTAACTCCCTATATCTATCTCTGTCTTCAATATTTCACAATTCAATTACATCTCTATTTTCATTGTTTCTGTTTTCTTGTCTTAAACTTATTATTTCTTCCTTCAATTCATTGTTTTGTTCACAAGAACATCAATCACACTTAGTCTCAAAATATTTTTAAATTTTTTTCACCAATAAATTTTTATTATGCACATGCCTTTTCAAATTAATATTACAAGAAATTCAAAATTCTCCTTTTGGTTGAGGTCATTTTTTATTGATAAAGTCCCCTTAATTTTCTCTTTGTAATAGTTTGCCAAGACCGTGTCTTTTGGAGTACTCTACTTTTCAAATTCTTCACTATTTTTGACCAATGAAGGAATTTCCAATTTCTTCTTATATATTGGAGAGGAAAAAATAAGTTGTGTAACAACTTATGGCCTTTTAACTTCTCAATAGATCCTTTAAACTCTTCTTAAGCATCTCAGGTTCAATTAGTAATTTTGGTGAAACTGTGTAGTGTGCCTTAGAAGATTGTTCATCAGGGAGATGATTTGAAATTCACCTTTCAAACATAATGGATACCTACCAAGCTTAAATCACTCTTCTTGAAGTTAATTTCAATAGGAAAGAACACTCCATAGTTAAGAAAAACTTTCAGTTTGATAAAAACCTTCCTTTCACTTTCTTGTCACGATTGTGTTGATAGACTGTCAACGTATTCTCTTTATTTTCTTGACCAAATTGAAAAAATATTTTTGAAAATTGGACGTGTCATCAATATATATCTCTCATCAAAAATTTAGAATTTTTTTATGGTTGAATGATGAGTTTTGATCAAAATCATCTTGTAAACCCTAGAAGCAGGGTTTGACACACTAAGAGAGCCCGAGACCACTCAAAACTTAATTTCTTGTTCATTTTTGAATTAAAAACAAAAAATAAAATTTATGTAGGCTTGTTAGGGATACTTACATGATTTCCAATCATTTTTCATGCACTGTGGCTCGTGATCAAGCTTTTATGAATAATTGTTACCTTGATTCTCAGTGTACAATTATACAAAATTGTTTAGAATAGAGTATAAGCATCTTTTATAAGTCTTTTACTTACTAATTTTCTTTCCTCTACTTCTATGTAGGTTTCCTTAAGTCCCAAATGTGACTTCAAATCTCTTCATGATCATCTGTAGGACGAAGTGGCTTATTACATTAAGCATTCTTGAAATGCACTCCTCAACTCACTATGACAGGATTTGTTTCAAACAAGGAACATCTTGAGTCTTAAACATACCCAATATATAATAACTCACATTAAATTTATTTGTGACAAGAGACATTGTGATAGTTACCAAACCTCATTTAGAGACTTCTAAAATAACTAAAATCTATACTTACAACTTGAGAGACGTGATATGTAATGAAAAGCTTATACATACTACTCAGAAATCAGTTCTTCTTATCAAGTACAATCCAATACTTTGTTGGAGCAAGGAAGACCATATCAGTCTAGTTTACACTTCACATCAAGTCTCTTGTCTTGAAATCACAACTTTTGACCTATATATACTTGAACCTTGCCATGAGATAGGCCAAATTTTCCTTTACAGTCTGCAAGTTCTGATTTCTAGAAGGATTTTCTCTATACTATGTGAATCTTCTATGAAACCTAGGCCTATTCTACCACCACATTCCTTATGTTTTCCTAACATCTTATTCATATTTTCTGATCTCTCTTGAAAATACAATACCTTTCTTGTCATGATGCTTAACTCCTTCTTAGGTTCCTCTTTCTTAACTAGGGATTCCTTAAGTTGAGTCCATATACACTTGATTAATTCTTCATGGGATATACACAAATTTTCTAGCTTCTCTTTACAAAGCTCTACTTCCTACCATATGTAATAAATATTTCCCATCCTTTTCACCAAATATCTCCCTCTAACTTGTTAAGGATGCTTCTAAGGGCTTGCTCTAATACTAATTGTTAGAAATGACAAAGGAATGAGAGGGGGGTGAATCAGTCCCTAATAAATATTTCTCTTTACTATTTCGAACAAAAAAACTCCCATCCTCATGATCCACATATGTGAATGCTTGATCACAATTAGATATAGTTCATCATGTAGTGCATACATAATGAAAACACAAAATATACTCAGTGCCTTTCTTCATTTATATTAAAATAAGAGCACACTAACTTGATATCCTCATAAACAGTATACAATATACAATCAAGAGCACATAAATACTAGACTAACACCAATATGCTTAAACAATAGCTTACAACTACAAAACAACATGACTTCTCTCCTTCATCAACTTGCTGTTATAGAGACTTCATCATCTTTACTCCACTAAAACAAGATACTAACCTAAAAGATACTTACAGGGGGTTTGGGTTATGCCCAAAGGGTTTTTTATTTGCAAAAAGGTTTTTTTCAATAGAAGATAAAGGGGTTTTCTCATCAAAATAGCACATAAACGTGGAACACCCTTTTAATAACAAAAACCTTCATGAAGATGACCCTTACACTTCATTTTCGACTTGAATTTTCAACTCCATATCCTTGAATTTGAATTAAGGATTTAATGAAATATTAAGGAGTTACCAACTAAATATTTCATTTGAATATATGAAATATTCCTCTTGCAACCTAAACTGAAAATTCCGACTTGCCTTTTGTAACTGCCACTCAGATTTTGTCTTCTTCTCCTAGTGAGATCATATTTTGTATTATAGCTCTCAAAATGTTCCAAAATGATTCCAAATTTTTATTAACATGGTACATGGTCCCAAAAAACCAAATAATTCTATAGTATGCTTACAATCTTGCAACATTATCCAAGACATTCATTTACGCTCCCGGTGTTCTTAAATCAGCTTGTACAAACAAAGTTCTGAAAAACCATCTAACTAGACCACTTATAATAATTTTCATCACCTAATTAATATATAAAAATTAATATTAAGAGATATAATTTCATTAAAATTTACTAGAAATATCCAACTAAATACTTAACACATAACAGAAACACCACTTTTTAAAACTTTCCTGGCTGGTTTCAGCATCACTGAATTAGGTCTTTACGAATTGAGTTAATACATCCCTCAAATATATTCATTATGAGAAAAATAACATACTAAATGGAAATATAATGAAGTCTAATATCTCATAAAATTATAATACAACTCCAATTCATGGGATAAGGATTCCAAAACCTTGGATCTCTGCAATTGATATAGTTAGTCTTGAAGAAACAAAAATTATTCTTCCACACAATAAGGTCAAAAACCTCCAAATAAATTTTTTCATATATCCATATCATCTCTAAAACTTCAATTAGGATGTATATTTTTTTTTAAATAATTCAAACCCATAGGTAAAATGGAAAAATTATTGCCTTCATACTCATTCAGGCATTCTTCTCAAATAGGCCTAATAGGGCAGGTTTGGGTCAATAACCTTTAAGAAAGGAATTAAATTTAATAACTTAACCATGAACATATAAACATAATATAACACTTCAAAAATAGTAATCAAGGAATGAAAAAACATCAATTCAATGCAATTCAACATGGTGATCATCATTCTTCTTCACTAGCTTCTCAAAACAAACTCCTTTTACCAGGTAAGCTCGAGTATGCTAATTATTACTCCAATTTTATCAAAAATGAGTAACCTAAGTGACTTCATGAATTTTAATAACATATTAATAAAATTATCCATCTCAAATTTTAGCAGGGGTTCTGTTGCAAGTTTCTCCTCTACACTAAAATATTCACAAAACACCTATTTTTTAGTGGGTCCCGCCATGCATAATGAACTAAAAATATCATGGAAGTGTTCCTTGAGTATTACTCTACATGTTAAAATAGGTTTCCAAGAAAAAACATAGATTTAATACACCTACCCAACTCAATTTTCCAAAACTGGTCCAAACAGGGGTTTGGAGGGTTATAAACATGCTGACAAAAATGGATGGAACTTATAAAATAATCAACCAATCACTAAAAAAAAAATTTCACCATAATTTTATCATAATTTAATTCATTTTTGTGTTTTATTATTTTTCCTAAGGATGCTCCACAATTTTTCTTGACTTCTAAGAAGTTTGGTGCTCAATTTGCATACTTTGAAATACCCAGTTTTGGAAAAACTTGCACAAATCACAAACTATTCATCCTCAGCTTCTGAATTTTTTCTCACACCTAAAGTAAACACCCCTATAAAACCTAAAAGTTGTATTTTTCTATGTTTCATCTTAAATATTTCCACCCCATCTCATCTAGGTTCCCTTTGGTCTCTAATTCTTAGCAATTAAGCCATGCTGACCTATAGAAGTGCCTAAAAAATTTGAAATAACTACTTGAGAAGTATTTTAAACACCACATATCAAAATTCCATGCTCATTACATGATTTTTTTACATTGTCACACCTTTGGTTAACATTTCACACCTTATTTACTTATGGATTAGCTTAAGAAAGCTCTATATTGACTTTTTTTAGTTCATGAACTTGTTTTGTCTCATGTAGCTATTTCTACACATCTTGTTCCACCTCATAGTGATCCAATATTTCTTTACATGCTTTGGATTTGAATGTATTCTCATGTTTGCGTGATTTACTCCTCATGAATTTGCACTTGGCCAGTAGGCCTAAATGACTTGACTTGACCCATACATTTCATGACTGAACCATGTGGACATGTTACAGAATCATTGACACATCTCACTCACCTCATGGACATTTTTTGACCTTCATACCACCTTTGAGAGACTCAAGCCACACATATGCACCTTTGGAGACCCCTAGATCACCTAGCCATACTCCTATATCACCTAGCCAACATACCTAGATCACCTAGACCATTGTGACATCAATGGACTTGATATCAATGAAAACACAAGTGACACACACTTTCAACATATGTTACCGAGTATTATGATCACCAACATAAAGTAGGGGAAAATGTAGACACAAAATCACGCAATTTGGGTTATTATCTAGTCTTGATCACATGTTACTATTTGCATGATTTGTAAGTAAGAAAAGTACTAATTGACCCATGTCTTTAGCCACATATCTTTGCTTTATTCTTCTACTTTTAGTCTTATACTTGTACTTTATTATTTTGTCTTTACACCTTTCATCATTTTTCATTATGGATAATTTTTCCCAACCAGGACACCAATGTCAGGCGCACCTATCTCCTTTGGTGCCGTTGTCCTCTTTGTACTTTGATCACACTTTTTGTGTCTTTTCTAGCCATTTGAACATCTTATTTTTTTTCAATTGTCCTTTTTGAGGTTAATTATGAAATTCAAGCAAGGGTGTCATATAAATATAAATTTATGTGATCATAATAAAGGACCAAGCACTACACATATATTATCTCTACCTAAGGTTACATCCATCAAAGCCATCTATAGCTATATTTACATTCATCTAGCTCCATCACTAGTGACACAAGGTTGGTTCATCTGCATCACACTTCATAGGATGGGATTCTATTGTTTCCATGCACACAATATTCACATTTTACATATAGTTACTTTCTTGTTACTCACAAAGTGTGAATGACTCAAGAGTAATCTAGGACACAATTCCACACACACAGACACACACCTATAACTACATTGGTTCTAAGATGTAGTACAACGCTCAGTGATAATTCCATCAATTTAGAAGCTGAGGAAAATCTGACCCCTTCATATGCATATTTATTTTTTATGGTTTTGATGCTTTGCTTAGGGTTTTGCAGGTGATTTTTCCATTGTAGGTTTACATTGACATCCAAAACGTTCAACAATATACACACAACAAGAAGCAAAGAAGTGGAGACACCTAACGACCATATCAAAACCAAGTTTCGACCATTTCTATAGAACAAGGCACCCATAACTTAGACTAGAGTGCATGTGGGTGCCCCTATCCTTCTCTAAGCACCTTAGTCCAACCAAATCACTTAGATTTCTAACTTTTTAGGATTCTGTGTGATGGGTTTCTATGTTTTTTCAACCGGTCTCCACTATGACATAGTCCAAAAACCTCTGTAAATCATCTAAGGTTCTTCTAACCCTGTTTGCACATTCAGGTTTCATATTTTCTATCTTATTTTTCTTGGGTATTATTTCATTATTCATATTTTTGCTGAAAAATTTCATTAGATTAGGTTTTTATTTTACATTTTAGTTTAATCATTTTGTTAAACCCCACACTCAACACCAACTTCCACTTAGGGCTCTCCGTCTCTTATTACTATAGATCAATATTCTAAATAATTTATTGAATCCCATCTTAAAGAACTCAATTATCATATCACTAAGCATCCCCAAGATCTAAACTTGCTTTTATATGCTTCTTGTGAAGATGTTACAAAACTTGCAGAGCTTAATTGTTCTACTATTGTTCCCACCACTATTTGTACTCAATCACTTGATTTTACTCTTCCACTCATTTCCAACATTCATGTTTCTATCCCTACTCCTACTAATCACTATAATCCATAGCTTGTTTCTCATATGTGGAAATATCCTTCAGCTGTCGTGTGTCTCCATATTTGGATTCCACTCTATTACTACATAATCCATTCGCACTCACTATATCCATTTATTCACTTTAACCAAAAAAATTCACCTCTAGACTACCCATTTTCAATGTCCATGGTGACCCTCAAGAGCATTTCCAAGCATTCCATGTGGCTTGTCTAGATTTTGTAGATGCTCACATTCTCCTAGCTAAGCTCTTTACTCGTAGTCTTCATGATTATGTGATGCATTGGTACTATGACCTACCTGTTTACTTGGTAACATATTTTACGTATATGGCCGATGATTTTCTCACTCACTTGTCTATCAATATCATCTTTAAGATCTCATATGGCCAACTTTCACAACTTAAACAAGGACCTAATAAACATCTCACTCATTATGTCTTACGATATAAAAAAACCTAACTAAGACATCTAATGTGCTCGTTGAATTTGACCTTCAAGATTTATTCATTTAGAGTCTACTACCACCTCTCCAGGAGAGTGTTTTTTTTATACATCTCCCTCATTCGACCACCTATGTCATATTCTTAAGCTTTGTAAAACAAAGCTTTTATCCATTGGAAAGCTTAAATATTAGGAACAAACATCCTCTTCTACACATTTTCAAAGTAGGTCAACATTCAAACCTTCAATGACAAAACCTATTGACACCAAAATTACTATCAATGTTGTCTCTAATACCAATGAAATTCTATGGTATCTACCTCAGCTCACATTCTCCAAATTCCCTATTGATCCACACCTCATATTACAATAACTTCTTGAGAGAAATCTTATCATGCTTCCTCCACCACTTGAGTTAGAACCATCGTGCCTGAAAGGAAGAAACTACAATAAAAACTCTCAATACTACTATCATTGACGTGTGGTATACTTACAAATAGGTGTTTTAAACTCCACACAATCATCTAGGATCTTATCGATAACAAGAAGCTTTATTTCCCAGATCCTATAGACTCTGCGCCCATCAACAAAAAACAAAATCTCAAAATATTTAATAAAACACTTCCAAAACATGATAAGAAAACCACTGATTCATCAATTAACCATATATATTGTGCAGTACCTCCTCATGTGACAGGGGCCCTTGATGTCTTATTTGCTAACACCTACATTTCTCCACTACTCATTTCTTTTTCTGATCATGACTATCATGCCACATTCTCTTCTAATGAATTACATATCGCTGCTTCTATTACATCTATCCCTATCAATAGTACTAAGGTTGATCTATCGTGGCTGATCAATGCATGTTCTATTCCACTTCTCATCACTATTTGTTATCCACTATCACAAATTTCATATTCAATCAACAAATCATATGGCATTGTCAAACTTCACATTACTTTAGGTCCTCTAAATATGCTTGTAACCTTTCTTGTGGGGCAAGAAATTTATGGGTGTGACATGCTCTCATTCCTCTACTAGATTTGTAGGTCTCAATCTATCATTTCCATGAAAAAATTGCATATAAAATTCATTCATAACAAGCAAGTATTTTCTATCGATGGTGTACCTCCATCTACTCCATGGTCATAATCACTTGTTGCAACGAATCATATGGAATATGCTTCATATAGTACACCATGACCCATAGAACCTAAAGAACCATCTGCTTCTATTTCACCTACTTGCATAAAACCTAAACGGTCTCATTGCTATGATAGTCCAACAAAGAAATATATGCCCATTCCTCTGACAATTATGAAAACTTGTCGTAGATCACCATCACATTATATCCAATGTAGGTGTCCCTCACCACCATGTTCCATTTCACACAGGTCTCCATCACCTACACGTTATTTTACACCAAGGTTCCCACAATACACTCATCCATCCCATGCATATAGGCTTCAATCACTTGCACAACATTTATCTGCAATACGACCACTCCTAGAGCATGGTCACACACTTTCATCTTCACAATCATCAAGTAGAGGTCCTTCATCCTTTACTTTCATTAGATAGTTCACTCACCCCTACACAATTGGGGGGTATCATGCATATTCACCCCCTAATAAAAAACACACACCTCTTAACACATGCTAACATCGACATCACCCTATGAATCACTCTTGTCCTTTGGTTCACACTTAACTGTTGAGGGAATCCTATACACATGAACCTCACACACTATGTAATAGACACTACACATCACAATTTACATCTTATATACACTATGCATATACACATCTTATATCATCTACACATATTACATTACATACTAGACATCCTATATTACACACTACACATTACACTTCACATGACGATTTATTATCACTATCCAAGTGATACATCCTACTCATCTAATCATATGTGCCGCACTCATAACCCGAATACACACTCTAGTCACATAGTCCATATTAGACTATTGAGGGTATACAAATCAAATGTACCTCATCACACTCACACATTTAATCAATCAATCTTTCTCCCCATGTGACATCCCTAGATTAGTGATATACATTTTAGGATAAATCATCACTTCTTCCATTATATTTTTGTGATATACGCTTTAGGCTAAATCATCACACATTCTCACACCTCATATCTAGGTCACATATCATCACTTTGCATCCATCACATCATGCTACACACAAAACATAGTTCAAACCATTTCTCGATGACACACTCTTGATTATAGTTTATTATTGACTATTGAGGGCTCATAAATAAATGAACCTCACTGCATACAATTCTATTCACTCGAAGGCCATGCAAATCCTATCATTCACTCTACATTCCAATCTATCCATGCACAACATATTACATATCTTGGTTGTATTTACTCTTGCTTGCATTTACTTGTACATGTTCATTTTATCACATGATAGATAGATATCTTGTATGTCATTATTTTTATCATACACACATGCACGTTCACTTGCTTTCTAGTTGTGATTGTATATTATATAGGTCCATTACACTCAACATAGATTCTTGGCACAATACTTAGTACAAATCCAACAATGGCTCCTGGGGGCATCCACTTTCGTACATTACAGGTGTTATTGTTCCATTTTGTACTTAGCACTTTATATTATCATATTATACACGCTTTGACATAATTTTTTATATTTCTAGCATGTTAACGGGTGCTTCCTGTGCAATATTTGCTATGTAGGACTAGTTGTCACCATGGTTATCTATTACATTAGTTGTACTTACTTTTCATTATTTTCCATTTTATGCAGGATTTTCCCTTTGTCTTTTATGCGCACTTGTCTAGTTGCATCCATTACAACCTTGATTATTTTATGACACCGTGAGTGGTGTCCCATGTTCAAAACCCACTTTTTGGGGTCTACATTGTCTTCCTGGGTGTTTACATTATTTTCTTACACATTGTTTTCCTAGTATACACTTCATCTATATACATGCATGCTTGTTCGTACTAAAACTTGTTTCTTAGTTGTTTATTTGGATGTGCCTTGGATTTTACCAAGCACATCCTCTTCCCCCTGCAGGACATAGTTTCAGTGATAGGTCCTTTTTTGGGTTGTATTCTCCTACATCAACGTCATATACACCCCGAAAGAGGGGGGCATTATTTGTGTGAGTTAGTCACCCCATATAGTGGTCTACACACAATATATAATGCAATATAGTACCAGTACAATATAATTCAGGGATTAGAACTAGACTTAAGTCCCTAGTATAGTGATGCCTTTCCTAGAGTTCCTATAACCAAGGGGTGGTTACTAATCGATTGGGTTCAGCACAGTCTAAAAAACTCTACAAAATAAATTTTATAGGGAAATAAGTCCTTAGCACATGCATTAGTGAAATCATTTGCAATGGTGTTCTATCCTAGGGAGAAGTTAAAGGTTAGAGGATAACACTAGACCTTCCTCTCTACACTACTTCTACCATGGTGTTGGATCACCAAAAAAACTAGGCAGTACAAAGATCTCTGCAATTTTATGAAGTGATTAAAGGTTGGAGGATAAATCAGACTTTCCTCCCTATACTTCTTTGGCCAGTGGCATGAGATCACCCAAAAAAAACTTGCACTTAATTGACAAGACCCTTTCTACACTCTTTCCTCTTCACGGATTAGGTGCACATGTTACTTTTTCAACATTTTTTAGCATTTCCTTTTACATACTTAATTACATGTTTTTTATACATATACATGTGTATTTGACTACTTGATAATCTTATCTTTTTCAGGTCCATCTGTATGGGAAACAAGAAGTAACCATCATCAACAACATCAACACAATACTAAAAATATGTACATTCACACATACATTAACATCTACACACGCATTTCCACCCTAGGTTCATCCTCATCACCTTTTTACTATTTTATATCTTTAGTCTCCACACTCCATCTTTTTATGACCCCACACTTTGTTTAGTCCCTTGGCACACTTTCTACATCAATCTACATGGATATCAGGTACACATATCTATCTACTTTATGTTAGCGAGCATTCTGATCACTGACATAAAGTGGGAGTAAATGTAGACATGAAATCACACACTTGGGGTAATTATCTACTCTCGATGACATACTAATATTTGCATGATTACTTAGTAAGAAAGGTATTGATTAACCCATGTCTTTGGTCACCTTTCTCTTTATTTATGCTTCTACTTTTAATCTTCCACTTGTAATTTCTCATTCTATCTTTACACCTTTGAGATTTTTCATTCTAGACACTAGCGCCCAACCACGATGCTAGGACACCATCACCCGGTGCTCCTGTTTTCTCTAGGCACCCTTGTCCGCTTTATACCTTGGTCACACTTTCTGGGGCTATTCTAGCCATTTGAGCGTCTTATCTTTTTGGTGGTCGACCTTTACGGGGTTAATTACAAAATTAAAGTGAAGGAATCATATAAATATAAATTTATGTGGTCATAATAAGGGACCAAGATCTTAGAATCTACTATCTCCACCAAAGGTTGGATCCATAAAAGGCATCTAAAGCTCCATTTGTATCCATCTAACTTCATCAAAAGGGACACAAGGATGGTTCATCTACATGAAACTTCATAGGAGGTAATTTATCAATTGTAGGTTTAAAATGACATTCAATGAATTTTAATGACATACACAGGATAAGGAATGAATAAAGTGAAGACACCTAGTAACCATATCGAAACCAGGTTTTGACCATTTTTGTAGACCAAAGCACCCATAGGTGCTCCTATCCTTCTCCAGGTGTCCTAATCCAATAAAATTCATTAGATTTGTATTTTTCCAGGCTTCTGTGCAATGGTCCTCCATCTCTGTTCAACCGGTATCCACTAGGACATAATCCCGTAACCTCTTCAAATCAGCTAAGGCATCTTACCATTCTTTACACATTAGGGTTTCATATTTTCTAGATTAGTTTACTTGGGTTAATTCCTTTATTTATTTATTTATTTGTTATTTACTACAAAATTGCATTAGATTAGGCTATTATTATCATACATTTTTAGTTTAATCAATCCATGTTGGACTAGGGTTGGTGGCACCCATGAGTGCCCTAGTCTTGTTTCTGGACACCCTGGTATGCAAAAAAGTTTGGGACCTATTTTCTATATGTCTCATAGGGTTTCACACTTGTTCACCTTTTGTTGCATGTATGTCACATTTGGATCACTGAGGTACCTGAAAATCTACAATAAAGAAAGCAAAACTAAAAAACCCCAAGAAAAACATCGAAAACCTAAAAATATAAAAATGTATATGAAGGGGTCAGACTGTCCTCAGCTACCAAATTATTGGAATTATCAATGATAAATGCACTACATCTTAGACCCAATGTAGTTCTAGGTGTGTGTGGGGGGGGGGATTATGCACTAGGTTGCTGTTGTGCCAGTCACACTTTGTGAGTAGCGAACAGGTAACTAGATTTAGAATGTAAATAATATGTGCATGGAAAAAATACTCCCCTCCTATGATGTGTGATGTAAATGAACTAACCTTGTGTGCCTTGTGATGGAGATATATGGATGTAAATGGATCTATAGATTCCTTTGATGGATGAAACCTTAGGTGGAGATAGCAAGATGCTCAATGCTTGAACCCTTATTATAATCACATAACTTTATATTTATATTATTCCTTTACTTGAATTTTTTAATTAAACCTGAAAAGGCTATCTATCAAAATGATAATATGCTCAAACAACTAGAAAGGACCCAGAAAGTGTGACCAAAGTACAAAGGACAAGGGCACCTAGAGGGGATGGGAGCACCTGACGTTGGCGTCCTAGCTGGTGGTGGTGTCCAGAATGACAAATGCCAAAAGGTGAAAAGATATACTGAGCAAGTAAGAGTGCAATACTAAAAGTAGAAGCCTAAAGCAAATAAAGGTGGCCAAATACATGGGTTAGTTAGTAATTTTCTTACTTAGGAATCATATAAATAGTAGTATGTGATCGAGACTAAATAGTGACTCAAAGTGTGTGATTTTGTTTCTACACTATCGAAAAACTTCATGATGACTCAAAACTTACATTTAGTGACCCTTCAAATTCCCTTTATCTTCTAGATGTGTGTGAAAAAAGAGCCTAATTTGATGATATTGTAGTAGTAAAATAAATATGCAATTAAGTACAAAAAATACACCTAAGCAACTAAACAATAAATTATGAAACCCTATGTGCAAAGAGGAGATAAAGATACTAAGTTGATTTGCAATTAATTTTAAACTGTACAGAAGTGATGACCAAGAGAATGGAATGGTAGGATCATTGCACAGAAACCAAAAATATGTAGATCTAAAGAGATAGACTTGACTAGGGTTCTTGGAGAGGGAAAATGATGCCTGTGGGCACCCTAAGTATGTTTCTAGGCACCTAGGTATGTGGAAAAGCTCAAGAAATACCATCTAAGTGATTGTAATATGTTCTCTATTATTCACCTTTTTTCACTCTGAGGTCACACCAAGAACACCGAGGTCACTGAAAAATTGTAATGAAATATGCACCTGTAAAACCCTCAAATAGACATCAAATCCTAAAAAAGAAAGATGTATAATGAGGGATTTGATTGTCCTTAGCTATGACAATGGTGAACTTACGAATGAATGTTGCACTACATCTCAAAACCAATGTAGTTCTATGTGTGTGCGTGTGCGTGTGAAATCGTGACCTAGGTGGTTCTTGTGTGTTTTGCACTTGATAGTGATAAAATAAGCTAGATGTAAAGAAATGTAATAGATGTGTGCATGGAATACAATGAACTTCCCTCCTATGAAGTGTATGCAAAATAACCAGCCCTTATGTCCCTTTTGATGGTGCTAGATGGATGTAATGAAGCTCTTAGATGCTTAATGGGTGCAACCTTAGGTGGTGATAGCTAATAATTAGTGTTTGGTCCCTTATTATGATAAAATAAATTTATATTTATATGATTCCCTTGCTTGAATTTTTTAATTAACCCCGAAGATTATAAGTACCAAAAATCTAAGATACTCAAATAGCTAGAAAGAACCCAAAAAGTGTGAGTAAAGTACAAAGGGGGTTAGGGGCACCCAGAGGGGATGAGGGTGTCTGACGCCTGGCGTCCTAGCTGGGTGATGGAGTTCAGCATGATAAAAGATGGAGTATAATAAGGAACAATGAGAAAGTAAAGGTGTAATACTAAATGAAGCAACATAAGAAAAATAAATGTGGGCCAAAGACATGGGTTAATTAATATTTTTCTTACTTATGAACCATATGAATAGTAGTATATAATCAAGATTAGATAATTACCCAAAGCATGTGATTTTATGTCTACATTTTCCCCCACTTTATGTTGTGAGTGGAAAGCTCTGTAATTATAAAGTAGATAGATATGCATACTTGATTATCATGTAGATCAATGATGAAAGCATGCCAAGGGACTAGACAAAGTGTGGAATGATCAAAATGTGAAGCATGGATGCTAAGGAGGAGAAAGTGCAAAAATTGATGATGAAAATGAACCTATGGTGGAAAGGGATCTATATATGTCATGAGTGTACCTATTGTTGATGTCGATATTGTTGTTGTTGTGATTATGTTGACTACCTCTTCCCATATAGATGAACCTGGAATAGAGAAGAATTAAAAATTAGTCAAATACGCATGTATATATGTAAAAATCATGTAAAGAAGTATGTAAAAAATGATGAAAATGTGAAAAAGGAGCATGTGCACCTGATCTATGATGAGAAAAGAGTGTAGAAAGGATCATGAAGATGTCAATGAAGGGAAATTTTTTGAGTGATCTCATGCCATGACATAAGAAGTATATGGAGGAAATTCTAGTGTCATCCTCCAACCTCTAACCGCTTCCTAGAGTAGTAGAACACTCTCAAATGTTAGTTTTTTGGGAGATCCTATGCCAAGATAGAAATAGTGAAGAGAGTAAAGTACAGTGTAATCCTCTAACCTTCAACTACTCCACGGAATGAAAACACCAATGTAGATGGTGTGTACTTTCCCCCAATATAAATGTCACAGTACTAAAGGAATCTCTGTCTTGTCAAAAGCCTATGTGACATGCTGAAAAACTATGATGAATTAAAAAATGTTAAAGATTTTCCCCCTAATTACTGACATCTAGGAAGGACATCGTTGTGCAAAGGACCCAAGTCTGATTATGAGCCCTGTCTGAAATTGAAAATTATGTTGTACTGGTAATGTGTTGTGTGTAATGTTGTATGGTGTGATTTATTCACATATATGATGCCCCCCCTCATTTTGGGGTGCATGCGACATTGCTGAAGGAGTATGCAACCCAAAAGAGGACTGACTATTGTGCTGAAATTGTATCTTGCAGGGGGAAGAGGGAATGTGCTTCGTAAAAACCAAGGCACATGCAAACAAAGTGGCTAGGAGACAAGTGTTAGTACAAGAAAGGAAAAACATGCATGTATAAGGATGTAATGTAAGTTAAACAGACAATGTGTAAACCAAGATGCAAGTAAACACACGAGAAGATAATGGTGGACCATGAAATGCGAGTTACAAACATGGTTTTATCACTCATGATGTCATAAGATAATCAAGGCCATAATGGTTGTAATAAGACAAGTGTGTACACAATATAAAGGGAAAATCCCATAAACAATGGCATACAAAGAGCAGGAAATGTCAAACAATGTAACATACAACCATGGAAGAAAATGGTCCTACAAAACAAATGATGCACATGAAGAACCCATCAGCATGTTAGAAAGATAAAAATTATGTCAAAGAATGTAAAAATATGATAAAGTAATGTGATATGTAATAAAATGAAAAAATAACACTTATAGTGTATGAAAGTGGATGCCCCCAGGAGCTCTTGTGGGACTAGTAATCGGTACTGCACCAAACATCCATGCTGCATGTAATTATGGGGGTTAATACATCGGTTGTGTACATATATATTAATCATATCTAGGAATAAAAGCAATAAATATGGAAATAAACAAGAAGAAACAATACAGAAGATTTAACATGGTTCACAAAGTGTGGGCTACGTCCACCAAGAAACAACCAATTTATTATCACAGAGGAAATACAATGAAGATTTGCAATCTTCCACACCTTCTTGGATGTCCTGTAATTTCTTCTCTACAAATTTCTATTTTTCTCTCTAAAGGAAAATTCTCTTAATTCTCAATGAATTCTCTCTTCTAAACCCTATCTTTATGCTTATATGTGCATCTACAACCTTAGGGAACTTTATGTATGCAATTACATCCATTAGATTAACTTTACAACTAAAAATAGATCTAATTCCCACAACTTAATTATAGTAGTCATGCAAAGGCAACCGATGCTGGTTAGCCCTAATCGATGCCAATTCCTCTTTTCCTGACTAATACCAGTCCATGGGTGACTGAAGGTGATTTGTCAACCGAATCCAGTTACTGTGTATTCTAACAAGTCTAGAAAAGCATTCTAGTGAAGCAATTAACCTCCACAAATCAACAATATTTCACTTGGAGATAAATTTTTGCATTATACCGTACAAATCCTTCTTCTAATCCTTTCATTGGCCTATTTATCCCTCCTCAAATCTCAACTCGAAGACCAATATAAGTGGAGTGTAGCTCCAATGTCTCCTTTGCCAACAACTTCATTAGCATATCCTCAAGATTTTCCTTTGTATGAATTTTCTTTAACTTCATATGCCTATCCTCCAATACCTATCGTGTAACACCCTGAACTGTTGTTACTTTCTCCTAAACATACAAGTGTTGATATGTGATTTCTTTTAAAAGGATGTGTTCCTCGATTCAGAAATCATGCTTGATATGTACTGAATTTCTTGCAGATTGCAGATCTTGACTGAGTCAGAATATGAATAGACTCTTTTATTTATTTCATTTTGTGTCTGAATATTAATCTAATCACGGAATGAATTATAGAGATATTCATCTATAATATCTAGACTTGGATCAGTGGAATTGATCCAAGTAATGCTTTAAATCTGTTTGTGATAAATTAGATCACAGACCTTGAACAGGTTGCAAGGTATGGAAGCATTGATTAAGCTGGTCAGGAGTATGACTCAGGCTGATCTTGAGAAATAAATTGGTTCCCGATATGGAGGTATATCTGGAAGGTCTCGGTCGTGGACCAAGTAATAATTCTGTCATGTATATTTCTGTAGCCTAACGGCTGTAGAGTAAATCCTGTTCGGAGATGCATGATTTTAGGTCTTTTCTTGGCATATAAAATGTTATACCTAACAGGAATTATTAATGGTTAGTAACCTTAAACTAAAACCTAACCTAGGGGTTAGATTAGTGTTAATCTAACCTAGACCTAGGCTATGTGTTAATATCCTAAGTTAGTATCTATGTGTAAATTGGTTAGTATGGGTATGACCCTAAATTCTAACCTAAGATACTAACCTAACTAATAAGGAGAATGAAAAGGGGCCTATGGAAGGGAGTGCGAACCATGGGCGGCGTTTTCTATGGCAATCAATGTTGGGGATAAGGATGAGGGACAGGTCATGGCGGAGGTTTAGGCGACGGCTAACCTGTGCAGACGTGGCAGGTCGCTAAGTTTGGAAATGAGCATGAGTTGTAGTTGGACTGTCGCCAAATCTGGCGGTCGGTGGAAGTTGAGTTTAAGCGGGAAAGTTGGTTTAATGACATTCAATGTTCTAGGGAGATGAGCTCGGAACTCGCGAGAAGGCATGCAAACGGGAAGTTGAAGGTTTGTTTGGTTTGTCACGATTTTCGGTCTTCTCTCTTTCTCTCTCTGCTTGTTTACTGGTTCTTCGCACCAGTTCTCCTTGAGTTGCATGGCAAGAATGAATTTCTCTGGCTCTTTTCTCTGTCTTGGAAGATATATATGTGATGGAGACAGTGAAATTTTTTTGGTCGCTTTATCGTGGAAAAAGAAAAGGAAGTTTGAGCTCTTCCTGTGGTCTGCTTCGGAAATTTGATCAAAATACAGGCATGTTAGGCCCTAACCTTTAAATATCTTGTTGTCTTTCAAGTGCTTTCATTAGAACAACTCTGTTCAAATGTTTTGTGAAAATTAGATGAATTTTCTATGGAGATCTTGTTTGATTTTTGGAACTGTATCTCTTCTGGTTCGATTTTTCAATTTCCTCTTGATGGGTGTTTATTGAAATCGAATTTCGGCTCTATTTGCTTTGAGTATTCATTCTGGCTTATACATGTGAGGTATTTATATATAAAAGTTTGAGTGTTCGGCCTGTTTGTCGTGAGCCCTTAGAATATACCTGTGTGTAGTATAAGACCACTGTATGTTTTTGATTTGTGGTCGCCGTTTCTTGTTATGGAAACTGTATGGAATGATTCTGATGAATACTGTAAGATTGATCAGTATTATTGCTTCTTTGGGAACTCTGTCGTGGGATTTGTTGACAGCGACTAATGATACTTTCGGGTTTCATTTGTTTTCAAATTTTTGGCTTGGAACAGGCAACTGTTGTGTTACCGTAATCTTTACGACCCAGCGGAAGTGTTTTCCTTGTTATTGTGGAAACGGGATTATTGTTGACTGTGTATAATATTGTTACATCTATACTTTATTATAACGACTCAGTGGAGTCCTTGATTGAATCATATATAGCTATCTACTGTTGTGGATGTAGATTCATCCTTGTGTTTTGTTATTTGATTTCGTGGAAGCCTTATAGAGAAAGGAACAGGCCTTCTGACCACGGTTATTTGTAATAAATAATGAGTATAGATTTCCTGGGTATGTATTGCTTTTCTTTGTGAAAGCTGTTTGAAAGTTTCGAAGCGGCTCAGTTGATTTCCTTGCTTGAAATGGGTATTCGATTTGCTTCACTTGTTTCATTCTGAATGTTTGCCATGAATGGCATAGATGGATTTATCAACCAATTTCATAGTACGTTGCTGTAGGGTTCAGTGGTTATGAGTACAAACCATTAACAGTTTACAGTGTGAATATATAGATTTATACTGTTGTGAATTGGACGACTCTGAGGAGTCGATTGAATGTTTCATTTTATTTTTGAGCCGAATAAAGTTAAGTTGTTGGTATTTTATGTGCCGGTGACTTAATGGAAAATCATGTATTTCGATCTTGTTATTGCGATTGGAATTCCTTCGTGTTTCAGGGATTTTGAGGTACAGATTCTTAGGTGGACATGTACGTCTTCAACCTGTTCAAATTTGTGTAAGAAAGATTGGCAGAGTTCAGTCGGGTTCTTGGTGTGAAATCAGAGATTAATTTGTTGTCTGATTCTTATTATGCTTCGTTGATAAATATCAGTAGGAATTCAGATGCATTTGCTTGAATTGTTACCTCCGTTTGAATCATTTGGAATTCTGGAAAGGTAGCTGGTACTTCTGTCTCTTTCTGAACTTGACTTTGGACACTGTCTTTGTCACTGTTGAGATCCTTGGGTATGGATGACTATTTCGTGTTCTGACCTTGTTTGGGTAAGTCGCGAATATCACACTAAGACTTGCATGCGCCAAGGTAAGGATCGATTGGTTGTATTCATTTCTTTTACTTCAGTCTGATTTTGACTGAGCATGAATAAGTATGCTATATTCATTTCCATTTATTCAGTCTGATTTGACTGAGCATGATTTGGAAATACTGTGTGGTCAACATAGCATAGTCCCTAGGAAACCTTAAATTGCTTGATGCAATAAGGTTGTTGTTTTCAGCGATACGCTTGTAGTTTCTTGTTTCCAACTTGTGTCAAAGCCTTACTGTGTAAAAGGAACTAGCATTGGGCTTAGGGTTGATGCATGAATTGTTGATGTGTTAGTTGCTGTATAGGAGTTTTGCTGTGTTTCTATTTCTTGATTTAGAACAGCGATCTTGCTTGTGGCTTGTTTAACTTGTTCATTTATATACTGGTTGAATGTTTTTATATGTAAGGACGGTACAGTGATGAACTTATGTGAAAGGAAGTATGAATGGATAGGTTCTTTCTCTTCCTTTATTTTATATTTGTTGATATTTATCTAACAGTGGGAAATTGTTTTGTAACATATTGGTGGAATTCCGAATTGTTATGTTATTTCCCTTTTGGAAGAATGAAACAATCTGACCAATGTTGTGATTTGGATTCAATGATTGTTTGTATACATTTGTTCCTTGATTTTTAATATTTGATGAAATATTAGAAAGTGATTAAGACTATTTTG
Source organism: Taxus chinensis (assembly GCA_019776745.2). NCBI lineage: Eukaryota > Viridiplantae > Streptophyta > Pinopsida > Cupressales > Taxaceae > Taxus > Taxus chinensis. Next base: position 761,108,481 of record CM034154.1, on the reverse strand, counting down.
TAACAATGATAGAGTTACATATTTGTAATCATTCTGTATTACAAGGACATAGTCTGAATATGTTTACTTATTTGGATATTTGATCTCATTTAAACAGGGTGTTTAATGAAAACAATTGATGGATTGCAATTTTTTTAAAAGTTAGTGCTTATCATGCTCAGTTCATTGAACTGACTCATGTTGACTATTTTTGCAGATGGTTGCCGTAAGAGGTAAAAGCAATGCAGATCTGATAGGCTGATCAGATTTTTTATTTGATTTATAATGAATTACAGCTTGATTTTATAGATGGACTATATGAGAAAAGATGTTTCTTTTCCGTTAGCATTGTATCAAGTATGCTGTTGCATAAAATGTAATTGTATAGTTTTGAAAGGAATGGAAATAAGTGTTTGATACTTATGTGTTGTATTCTATTTCTGAAAGTAGACCTTCTTCGGTTTATGTAACGAAGGGGCATTGTTATCATTGTATAATATGGATGCTTTTGTGATTGACAATGAAAGCTTGCATGAAAACGAGATTGAATTCTTATGAGTATTTAGAAGTTCTAATCTGTTCTAGCGAAAGCAATATTGGAATTAAATATTTGTCTTTCTAGAAGATAGGTTAAAAGTGAGCCTAAAAGAGAACGCTAAACAAACAGGATTAAATTACTAATCCCTAGTCCTAAGTATGACAGGACAATATTAAATTGGATTCTTAATCATTTATATCTTTAAACTAAAAAGTATGATATAAATTCAGTTAAGAGAACTGATATGAAATCAATTGGAGTTCAGAAGGCAATATCAAGCATAGGTTATGAGATATTGTCCGATTCTGTTGCTTTAGAATCAGGTGTATTCTAATGACTCCTTGATGAGAACTGACCGTAATACCTCTACCATGTAATGGGTTTTATAGAGGAGGGTTGTCTTAAGACGAAGAATCCAGGGATTTGGAAAGGCTAACCTTAGGGAAAAGTCTTTAAAAGTAATTTAAACTCAAGTGCGTAACGTTTGTTACTAAGTAGATCTTTTCAAGGTGGATTTAAAGGTTGACGACATAAGTCAACTGCAGAGTTGTACCTCCGTGAAGATTAGGATCTTCTCGAAGTTACAATAATGCAGATGACTTATGGCGACACCCTTTGCATTGATCGCTAAGATTTACACTTGATTTCGCACGAGCTACCCTGGGACCGATTAAGAACGTGGTCATGTTATAAGGCTACCTAGGAGATTCGGGGTATCATGACACACTGGTTAAACTGCAAGGTTGAACCAGTATGTCATCATATCCCTAATCCTCGTGGTCACCCATATAACATTATCACCTTGTTAATCTGCCTCCGAGTGATTCAGTTGTGAAAGGAAGGACTGACAGTAGTCAGTATAAGACATTCCATATAACATATGAATGGGGTGAAGGACGTATTCCAGATTGACGAGTATGCCGTTAAGGAATACGAGACATGAACAGTATGTTTCAAATCTTTGGCCAAAGTATCGCAAGCTACTGATTGCGTTGTCCTAATTCACCTAGTCTAAGGGATGAGATGCCGATGAATAATGGTAATAATTATTCAGTTAGATTCCTTGGACAGAGCATTCTGAATCCCAGATTAGGGAAGAGAACCGCAAGAGTAATGTGTTAAATAAAAACACTGACTCTTATTACTCATGAATAGATCGGTAGATTACCGAGTCATGGAATGAATAGATCGGAGGTACTCCGAGTCATTACAGCTGCATATGGTTGTCTGTTATATAAATGGTTATTTGAATTGTGAGTTCTAAATTATGTATTTAGAACCAGTATGCAATTATCAAAAAAAAAAAAATTGACTTGTTCTATTGTCTAAAATGAGGATGTTACATATCGTATGAAGTGATATTGTAGTCATATTTTATACCTTTAGACTAATAGTCTAATCCCATGCACGTTGGCCTATCACCCAGCAAGTGCTAGGCACTCACCCGAGGCATGCGTGGGTGCCAAGTCTCTCCTTTATGTGAATTTTGTGAGAATGCATCATCTTAGGAAAGATAATCAAATGTAGGGTAGAAAATAACTATACAACATTCTTAAGAACTTAGAACAATGCAAAACTTAGTTCCTCCGCCTTAGCACTCATTGTTTCTATGATCTCCTCCAATGTTTTTCCGAAATCCTAGAGTGCGTCCATCCTTAGCACCCACTGCCATGGCTTCTAGAAGTTACAGACTCCGGTATTGCCAAGTGTCAAAGTGGTCCTCTATGGGAGCATGTCTTCACAGATCCAAGCTCATCACACTTCTTGTAATGATGTCTTCTGTAACCTTCCATCAAATGCCTAGAATATTCCCTTTTTGATCCACAATCATCAGGCTGGCACCTTTATCCATAAGGGTCATGTTTTTCTCATGTGTTACCATGGGATGCCGAATGCAGCTAAGTACAAAACCCCATTTTTCCTTGTGTGTCCATACCATGTGTTCTGCAAAAACCTTGGCATAACTCTTCCCTGCATGCCTTCAACCTGCTGTGAACTTCTTCAACTAGATCCCACGTGCCCACATGCCTTCTTGTACTTAGCTAATATTTTGGGGCCCAACATCACCACCACACTATGCCTGTACTCTGTCCTTAGAAACAATATTCAATAAGAAAATAAAGAATGGTGGATCCTTGCAAATGGTTGGGAAGGAAGAATAAAGGAATGAAGAAATGGGAAAAGAATGAAAGAATGGGGAACATAATTTCTAGAGGAGGAGAGGTAAATCCTTCTCTAATTCTTCTTCTAGCTTTCCCCAAGTGTTGACCTCATCCTGAGCTTCCTGATAGAGGTCACCCACTAAGGCAACATTATGCAAAAACTTAGTTCCTTCCGCCTTAGCACTCATTGTTTCTATGATCTCCTCCAATGTTTTTCCGAAATCCTAGAGTGCGTCCATACCTTCGAGTGATTTTGGGGGTACAATTACTTTAGCTGGTTCTTGATTAAACCCCATAAGGTCTCAATGGCCTTTGATTTCTTTTAGAATTCAGCTAGGATTTTGTCTCACATCAACCTTGTTCCCCCTTGTTATTTTCTTAGAACTCCTTGAGTTATGCTTCATAGTGGTGGCAACTAAGATACTTTCAACTCTATCCCTATCCGCGCAAATCATCATAGGCAAGCCTCATCAACTTACACAGATGCTTTTACATCAATGAGGATCTTATTGTACTGAGAAAAAAATTTCCACAACCTTCATCTTATTTTATTTTTTCTTAGGTGATCCAATGAATCTTTTGTGGATTCTATAAGGTCAGTATTCACCTCTCCAAAGTGAGTATGAGGGTTAAGATCCTCTAGGCATTGTAGGGATGATCCATAATTTTGAGTAGGTGGTGTTAAGTTATGATGCTTTAAGACAATGACATCCGTGATCATCTCTATCTTCTTGTATTCCTTGTGCACATCTTTCCTTTTTATCCTTTAGCTCACACCTTAACTGAGTGCTGACATAGTTCCTCTTAGCTTTAGGTCCTTATCTTTTCTCACAGGATCTCTTCTTCCCCTTTCTCTAGTTCTACCTCTAGTAACTTCACACCTGTCATTTCTTCCGAAGATCCTGGCTTCAACCTCAACTGAAACTTTATTGAGCACAGTTATATATTTTTCTCATCTGATAATTGTTGAGCATATCACCAAGGGATTTATTCCTTTATTTTTGAAACTTTCATCAATGCTTTGTTAGCTTACCTCAAACTTAGGCTCATCAATGTGGGACTCAAATGCCCATTTTAGCATTTTCGTTGTCTGAGGGTATGCACCTTCCTCATCAAATGAAACCATGGCTAAGAGTTGTTACATTGGCATGGTGCTCTAGAAACGGGCGTGCAACACCTTGTTCAGATAATCAATGTAGTCCATTCTTTAAACTTGTGCTACTTATGCACTCTTTCTCCCTGTGTGTGTAGATTTTGGAAATCTTACATTCAAACTAGGATCTCCCCCCATGTATCCATATTATTTTCCTATGCTTTCCTCCTCAAATTCCTTTAGCACCATATGAGCACTGTGTTCAACCTCTTATTCTACCATGTCCTTGATGATTTTCACCACTTCTTTCTCTGCATCCTCATCTATATGTTCCTTTGTGAGGATTGGGGTCCTTTGATCCTTTGTATCTTCCTCCCTACTTACCCCCTTGCCTTGAGTCTTAGCTTCTTCTTCATACTCCTCCTCATATCCTTCGTTATACTTCTCAAATCCCTCTTTATACTCCTCATCTCCCTCTTCCTTAGAGTCATGTATCACATAGATAGGATGGTATTCACCTCCTTATGACTCATCATCATCATCCATGTCACTGATGTCAGCATCTAGACCTTCTGTCTCTTCTGAATCGGCCTCATCTGTCATATTCTATTTCTTCCTTACCAGGGATTCCAGTACAGGAGATTCTTCCTTTTCCTTTTCTTTGATAGGTGATGTATTCCTTGGCTATTCCTCCTGGGTGAGGTGCTCTTCATGCTCCAACACATCTTCTTCTAGGGTCTTTGCCTTAACATGATATTTCTTCCTGCATGCATAAGTACTAGGCCTTGTCTTTGGTATACTCACCATTTGTGTGATTTGAACACTTGGTGCCTTCTGCACCTCTTATTTTTCTCTCTTTCTAGACATGGACTTCTTCCTTCCTGTAGGGTCTTTGGGGATGGAGACATCATTCTCCAAGTAAGCACCTTTTTCAAATTTTGGCCTTATGTGCAGATACACCCTTAATGTGGTCCTTCTTGCAATCGTCAGTGTTAAAGGCTTCACCATCTGTATCTCATGAGAGACATATCTCTCCATGTATGTGTGCTTCTTTGGGTAGAATAGCTTCCGATGCTGGTCATGGTGGTCTATATCTACCTCACTAAGGTTGAACCTTAGTCTTTTGGCTTCCTTGAACTGATTAAATCCGGCTTGGAAGTATAGCGCGGTGAAAGAGAAGGGTAGCTTGCACCATGGACTCATATTCTCATCTATCAACATAAATCTACAAATGCAGAAGTGTTAGTACATTGCAAATTTTTCCTCTCCACTCACGAGTGTAGGTAACTGCTATGGGATCCTCTACTCATCCCCAAATGTGTCACACATTTTCTTATACCACTTCTCCATGCACACCTTGTGAGAGGTCGTCATGGTTTCACAAGTATATTTCACAAACCTCTTTGTGGGTGAGGGATCCTCTTCTGGATATTCCCAAACAAATTTTTCTGTCCCATAGGGCACTCCAATCTATGGAAAAAAATGGTGAGGAGGACATTACCAAAGAGTATCTTCTCTCCCTCCTACGTGTTTCTTATAATTTCATCCTCAAAGAATGTAGACAAGTTGTAGATGGTTCCTTCTAATATCTTCCTATATACATGCAGCCATGCCTTACTCACATGTGTCCATCATTCCTGGTCATTGAGATTGGTGACCAAGTGCACAACCATCCTCATTACTGGGTCTAGTATCTTGGCAATGTCAAAGTATCACGACCCCTTCTTGTATTCATATATAGCTATAGTCTTCTTGATAGCCTCCTTGTCGCTCATATCATCATCAATGTTATATCCTTCACAATTGAGGCCTGTGAACTTGGATATCAGTTGTGGTGTGATGTGCATCTTAAACTACATGAAATAAAAATGATCCTCATGCACACGTGACATCAAACACTAATAAAGGTACTCAGGTTTTCCAAAGTATGGCAACTCATATAGTTACAATAACCTAGCCTTATCTAATTTGACCTTCACCTCATCATTGTAAATGGGCATTCCGTCTGACGTCCTATTGTTAGTTGGTCAGACCAACTCCAGTGCCATTTTCTTCTCTGTTGTTCTCATGCTATGATTATAATCGCTCATAGCCATTTTCCATAAGTGTGACTCCCACTCTTTCCCTATAAATACCCCATATGGGTACTGCATTTCCACGTACCATTCTTCATTTGTGCTTGTGATGGCAGTAATTTTCTTTCCCTTGCTCTTGCCCTTTCTTTTCTTTGGTGAAATGGTTGGTTTCCTTGGTACCATTCTTTTGGTTAGGTTGAACTTAAAACTCCTTCCTCTTGCTCTGCCCTACTAATCTCCTTGATCCTAAAGCTCCCTCCAAAGCTTCAACTCCTTAAATGAATCCTCCTTTCTTCATGCCCTAGCTTCCAAACCCTAACCAAGAAATTCTTCCACAAGACGGTGCTTCTTCACACAACCTTTCTCATGCCCATGTATTCCTTCCTTCTGGTTTGTAGGTATACTCTAGATGCACAGTCAATATTTGGATTCTCCTTTCTTCACACAAATTTCTCCCTAGATTCCCTAGTTCGCAAGATCTTCTTTTACTTCGTATTCATGGTTTTTTATTCCCTCCAACATTAACTATTATACCACCTACCATCATAATTTAACATTAAATGTATATTTTTCCATGAATCTAACTTGAAGCACCTTTACCCACATGCCACATCCAGCATGGAAAACCCTTTAAAATCTTCTGGCATGTAAAAATTCAATCCAACCGAAGACTCTTACACATATGTCCATAGCGTTGAAGGCACTTCTTCTGTTATTTACCCAATTTTTTCCCTCGACTACCTCATGTTGTTCCTGCATTATTCATCCTTTTTGTACATGGTTTCCATAAAGGATTTTTGACACCAACCATTCTCATCCACCTTCTCTTCTACATGCTTCTTAACCTTATGCACTTTTTATCATTCAACTAGGCCATTTACCGCAACTTCTACTACCATCTCAACTTTTATTACATGCCTATACTTTGTTTTACTCCACCCCACACTAAAATAGATGTGTAGTCCTCTACACATACATAACCTTTGAAAAAATAATGTGGTTACTGGTGCACAAGGCACAAAAACCAAAAAAATAAAGGAACAAGCAACAAGAAAGGGAAACGCAAGAAAAGAAAAAGCATAAAGGGAAATTCTAGACTACTTGGTAATACTGCCTTATTACAAACACCAAGAAGATTTATTTATAGTAGGGCTTCAACCTAATCCCATTGAAGTGACCTGGTAACCTCATCCCATCGAGCACTTGTAACTGGAAAGCACCCAAATCAAGAATGTCCAAGATGATGCAAGGTCCCAACCAATGGAATTTCAACTTCCTAGGATTGCACAAATACTTGGAATCATACAACAAGACCAACTATCTAACCTCAAACTTCTTTTTCTTGATATGATGATCATGCCATGCCTTTTGTCTTGATTTTTCTATCTTTTGACTCCATCTAGCAAGTGATCACCTTTTGTATAACTGCATCAAATTATTGATTCTTTCTTCCAGCACTTTCTCATCAACTAACCCTCCTACGTATGCTATACACAACGATGGTAACATGAATTCTAGTGGTAAAACAAGCTTCGTGCCAAACACCAATTGAAATGGTGTGGCCTTGTTCAACCTTTTTTAGGTTGTCATGTATTCCCATTAAACGAATGATACTTTTTCATCCCAATCTTGTCTTCTAACATCACATATCTTAGTTAACATGTGACTTAGTATCTTGTTAAATGCCTTGGTAGTTCCATTTGCTTAAGGGTGATATCGGGTAGTCTTATGATGGCCCACCATAAATTTTGCTAACATAACCTTAAGTTTTTCATTGAGAAAGTGTGTACCCCTATCAATCGTTAAACTTAAAGGGTAACCATACCTGTTGATTATGTACTCCCATAAAAATCTAGCAGTTGTTGTTGTAGTGTAATCCTTCATAGATGCTACCTCTACCCACCGTGTCAAGTAATCAATGCAAGTGATGATATACTATGAACCATTCCTTTGCGCAACTGGCACAATTGGCCCTACAAAGTCAATTGCCCATTTTTCAAATGGTTTAGCATTGGATATTGATCGCAAAGGCATTTCATCTATTTTTCTAGGTATTCCAAGGAGCTGGAAATGGTCACAGGACTTCCAAAAATCAATACAATCCTTGTAGATGGTTTCCCACTAAATCCATGCTAATAAGATATTCCTTGTGGTAGCATTTCCTGCATAGTATCCTCTTGCAATCCCACCATGCGCTTCTTCCATAATGGCCATGCACTCATGTTTCAATAAGCGTCAGCGTAGAACCTCATCACAACCTAACTTATACAGGTCTCCACTAATCAACATATAGGGTGCAATGCGTATCGCTAACTGCTTTCTCTCTAGGTCCTTCATCCCTTTCGGTGCCACACCTGTTTTTAAGAATACTGCAATATCTTCCAAGTCTAAGGGCACATGCTCCAACCTAAATAGTTACACATCTGACATGGTATCCTCAATGATTTGTGCATCCTCCCTTGAATTAATCCTTGATAAGTGGTCAGTTACTGAATTATTTTTTCTTGGTTTCACCACCACTATGAAATCAAACTCTTGAAATAGAAGGACCAAATGACATATGCTCCCTTGCATAACAGGTTGGTTGACTAAGTATTTCAATGCCATATGGTTCATGTAGAATATAAATGGTGTTGCTAATAGATACTTCCTAAACTTGTGAAATGCGTAGATCATAGACAATGCTTCGCACTCAGTAGTTGTGCAAGTCTGCTCTTTTGATGTTATTTTTCTACTTGCAAAGCACATGTGATGATCAACAATTCCCTCACCAGGTTGTGCTAGAACTACTCCCATCGTTATTCCCGAGGCATTAACATGCACATGGAAAGGCTTATCCCAAGAAGTAAAATGTAATATGGGCATCATGACAAGCCTATCCTTCAAAGTGTTAAAGGCCTTCTGTTGCGCCTCTCCCCAATGGAAGGCACTTTTGTGTTTTGACAATTCCTCCAAGGGCGCAGTGATTTTGGCTTGCCCCTTGATGAATTTCCTATAATACGCCGTATGCCCAAGGAATCTGCACACTGTATTTTGACTAGTAGGCTCCCCTAATCCTACAATAACTAAAAATTTGATGGGATCCACTAGTAAGCTATATTTACATATCATGTGTCCCAACAGGGTTCCAAATGGAGTAGCAAAGACACATTTTTTTATTTTGAGGGATATCCTCAATTGCCAACATCTGTCAAACATCAGCCTTAAGTTATAAAAATGGTATTTCACCAATCCATACATAGTCCAATCATCTAGGTAAACTTGAAGAAATTTATGGATGAACTCTTGAAATGCTTGTACCATAATGTGCGAGAACACGACAAGCGCATTCTTCAATCCAAAAGGCATAACCTTGTACTAAAAATTTCCAAACTGTTGGTCATCAAATAGGACTTCACGAAGAGCAACAGTCAGGGGACAAGAAGTCCCTCCTCTTTAATGGGAGAGGTTCCCTTATTCAGAAACGAACCTATTTACAAATATACAAAACATGATTTTCTTGTGGAACTTGGATATCTACGAAAGTGTTTTCTATAAGGATCATCAATTACAAACAGACTGAGGAATGAGAAAACGAGAATGAGCAGAAAGGCACCATTTAGAATTATAGATGACAGAGTAATTCTTTATGCATGCGAAGGTACAGTGAATTGAAACAAGATCATTTGTATCATACTAATAAGATGAAATTTGAAAGACACAAAGTTCTATCAATAACATCTGCAAGAATACAAAGCTTCTTAATATAATATAGACAAATGATCTTAACAAGATTAAATGAAAATCTTAGGGATAAAAGAGATCAGATAGACGAAGAATGAAAAGCCCTTCTGTATTGATTTCTTTATGATTTATTTACACTTTCAGAAAATAAGCCAAGTTCTTCCTCCTTCAAAATGGCAAGGAGAGGCCATTATATAGTTTATAATTCAGTTACTCTCAGTAACTACTTCTTTTAAATAAATATTAGTTAAGGATTGCCAATCGCAATACCTCAACTTATTACAATAAATTCGAGAAAAAGAATAGGAAGAGAAGAGAGGAATAAGGAGAAGAAGATAGGTGCTTATGACTGGGAGGGACCCACTGACTTCAAAATCCGCTGCCTGAATCTCTTCAATGCCTTGGCTATGTCTCTACCACATGGGACTGACGTGCTGGCTATAGACTGGGTCCAAAATCCGAGGCACTTCTCCATTTCCTCATCAAACTTGACATGAGTATGATAGTCTTTATTTGCTTCTTCAATAGCAAATTGAAGAGAGCAGATCTCCTTCATTTTATCTTTGGAAATGGAGCTTTCCTTGAACATATTTCTTTGAAAAAATCTCAAAATTGAGCTTTGATTTCTTGTAGGGAGAGAGACACACCAGAAGTTTCATCTTGAAGATGACAATGTATATCTTTGAAAGTAGATATAACTAGTGTTTTGAAAGCCTCTCCCTTTTGCCAACTATTCTTCAATTCTCCCGAAGCCTTGTAGTTGTCACTTTCTTGATTGAACAGGGCCTGTGCTTGATTCTGGGAGACAACTATGGCATTATCTATTTTTGGAATCCTCAGTGTAGTGCCAATGGTGGCAGCGTCAAGTTTAGCAATGAGCTCCCCGTCAATTCGCTCGAATCAGGGTTGAAATGAGCTCCGCATGAAAGCACTATATCTGCACATTGCACAGAGATTGGGAAACCACCAACGAAAGCCAAACCACTGTCATGAATCATCTGTGCCATTGGCATAGGGTTTGCGTTTGTCATCCTTGACCAAAAAAAATCACTAAAGTCAAGATGGCAAACTTCACTGTCCCCGATATCGAGAATGGCAGACTCTAGTGGTGAGATTTGTTCTTGCCCCTGAAATTTGATCTTCATGTTGGTAGTAATTCGGAGGGAGAAGCTGAAAGCTAGACTTGGGAAGGAATTACAGAGGAAAATGGATACGCGCGCAGGAATTTAGATTGTAAAGGTTCGAGCAAAAGATAGCAAGAAAACAGTGTGTAAAATGCATAGGGGTTCGCTCGTTATATAGTCATTTAGGATAGAGAAAGGCAATGAATGCGTATTTAATACATACCTACCAAATTGAATAAGCAAGATATTCGGGTAGAGCGGGAAAAATTAGCACGAATGGCACTTGGTTCATTTGGGACATGTGGGACGTGAAAGCGCAAAGTATGCAGCTCGGTCGATTTGGGCGAAGCGGGGAAAAGACGCACAAATGCTCTTGGAACACGTGGGACAAAAGTATGCAAAGTACGCAGCTCGGCCGAATCGGATGAAAATGGAACAATTGGTCTGGGCGAACTTGGGACATTTGGGACAAAAAGTTCCGACGAGCCCAAAAAGAACAGAATTCGGGTGAACCAGATGATCGGGGAACAGAGGGCCCAATTGAACTTGGGACACGCGGGACAAAAATGTCCGACATGCCCGAAAAACACACAAAATGACCCAAAAATGTAGATTTTCTCAATTTCTTTGGCATTTCACATTATCAGTACAACAGAGAAAACACTTAAACTCAAAATTTTAAATTTTCACTTTCTTAAGAGCAGGGGAATTTTGAGTGGACAATAGCTGGCTCCTTCTGGGGATGACTTGGCATAAATTCAAGGAATGAGACAAGGTAAGAACTTAGAAAAACTCAAGGAAGTAGACCAGTACCTTATCCATTGGGAAACGGAGTCATCGAATCAAACCAATACAGAGGAAAACACACCAAAACAGAGGGAAAGAAAAACAAAATGCTGTACAGAATATAGAAAGGACCCCCTAATCACCTATGACTTGAACAATTTCAGGTATTGCCCACTATAAGGAAGTGGGAGAGGAGAACCAGCCATATAATCAAGGTAAAAAGAATTCTTGCCAGCAAAGTGCCTGATCTTGAAAGGTCCGAGCCAAAGGTAAACAAACTTGCCATGGCTGCCACGAGGTTCATGCCTTTTATCCCACAACAAAACAGTGTCTCCAACTTGGAAATCTCTGAACCTGGCTTTCTTATCAAATAGGACCTTAACTTTTTGTTGATGAGCAGATATCTTATCAGGAACTTCCAATCTATCCTCATTCAATTTGTGAAGGTACATAATTCTCTTATCCAAAGCATCATTGAAACTAGTATCTTCAATGGCCTTCATTAGATGCAAGGCTGGCAGCTCCACTGTTACTGGCAATTGAGCTTCTACTCCATATACCACTTGAAAAGGAGACATTCCAATGGCTCTCTTAGGTGTGATCCTGTCTGCCCAAAGAGCATCATAGAGTTTCTTGTGCCAGTTTTGTTGAGACTCATTGACTAATTTCCTTATTATGGTCACCAGATTTTTATTAGTGGATTCTGCTTGTCCATTTCCCTGAGGATAGTAATCTGAAGAGTGAGCCAGAGAGATACCATATCCATAACAAAAATCCATCATCTCAGTTGAAGAAAAATTTGAAGCATTATCTGTCACAATCTTGTTTGGTACACCGTACCTTACCAAGATGTTTTCTTTGATGAAACTGCACACCACTTCAAAAGTAGTACTCTTTACTGGAATGGCTTCTACCCATTTTGTGAAATAATCTGTAGCATTTAATACATGAGTATGACCAGCACTAGAAGAGGGATTAAGTGTTCCAAGGAAGTCCAAACCCCACTGTTGAAAAGGTTCTTCAATTACAACTGGCTTAAGAGGCAAAGAGGCCAATTTGGGTCTACCCATGAAAGTCTGACAAGCCTCACATTTATCAACCCACTTGGATGCATCTCTGAATAAGGTAGGTCAGTAATATCCTCCACGAAGTATCTTATGAGCATTGATGGTTGATGAGTAGTGCCCTCCGCATGCTTGATCATGAAAAGCTGAGAGTAGCTTTTTTTATTGTTCCTTGTCCACACATTTCAAAAACTTTCCATCTAACCCACGTTTGAACAAGGTGTTTTCCCACAACACATATTGCACTGACCTTAGTTTAACAGTCCTCTTTTCTTTGGCAGTCAAATGAGAGGGGAATTCTCCATAGGTGAGAAAATGGGCGATATCAGCATACCATTCGTCAACTGAGCTAAGAAACCGAACTGTAGGAAGACCAAGTTTATCCTCCAGTAACTCATGTCTAGCTCCTTCAGCGATGAGTTCACAAAGGCCTTTTCCACGGATGAGCTTGGTCGGTTTGATGTCAATATCATATTCTTGAACCTTAGCCACCCATTTCCCTCTCTTGGATCTAAATTCATACTGTGTAAGAATTCACTTAACAGTTGTATCTGGTACCAACACCATGGAGTGAGAGTTAAGAATGTAAAAACGAAACTGTTTAACAGCTTTAACCACTGCAAAAGCATGTTTTTCCATCATGGTATATTTTAACTCATGATATTTCAGAATATGGCTCATAAATGCAATTGGGAGTTCATGCTCATTAGAATCTTCCTGAGTCAAAACTGCAGCCAAGGTGTTATTTGTGGCGTAGCAATAGATAATAAAATCTTTACTAAAATATGGACATGCTAAAACAGGAGTTTTAGAAATGGCTCTTTTAATATCTTTAAAGGCTTCTTTCCCTTCAGAAGACCAACCAAACATTTGTTTGCCTTTCATCATTTGGGATTTATTCAGAGTTAGTTCTCTAAAATCAGGGATGAATCTTCTCAAAAAATTGATCTTACCAAAGAAAGAGTGCACGCCCTTTTTGCTGGTTGGGAGAGGAATTTGTTGAATAACTTGAACTCGCTCAGGATCAATTTCAATACCATCTTTGGAGACGATGTGCCCTAATAATTTCCCCTCTGTGACATAAAAGACAGATTTTTAAGGATTCAAATAGATCCCATGTTCTCTACATCTTAATAGAACTGTCTGCAAGTGCTGAAAATGATCTGCCCTTGTTTTAGAATACACAGTCAAGTCATCGAGGTATACAACAATACACTTCCCTTTCAAACTTCCAAAGGCTAGATCCATAGCTCTCTGAAAAGTGGCACCAGCATTAATGAGCCCAAAAGGCATTCTTTTGTAAGCAAAGGTACCCCAAGGGGTAGTGAAAGTTGTTTTGTGTTGATTTGCAGTATTAACTTCTACCTGATTATATCCTGAGAATCCATCAAGCATAGACAACATTTCAGATCCTGTTACTACTTGTAAGACCTGATCCGTCATAGGTAAGGGGTAATTATCTTTCAAGGAAGCCTGGTTCAGATTCCTGAAGTCAACACAGATACGAATCTCACCATTTTTCTTTCTAACAGGCACAATATTGGCAATCCATGTTGAATGGTGAATAGTTAAATTTATTTTGGCTTTCAACAACTTCTGTATTTCTTGAAAAATGGTGTCAGCTATTTTGGGATTGTATTGCCTCTGCTTCTGTTTAAAAGGCTTAATTCCAGGTTTGAGAGGAATAAAATGTTGCATCTCTTTTGGTTGGAAAGCTTTTAAATCTTCATAAGAGTAGGCAAGAACATCCTCATACCTCTTTAACAGATCAATTGCTTTCTTCCTCTCACCTATTGTGCAACATTTTCCAATGTTCATGAGCTTAGGGTCAGTAGAACTCCCAATATTAATTTTGTCATACTCAGCTGATTGTTGAGGTCCAGTAGAAGCTCTAGACTTTACATACCTGTCGTGTTTATCAAATAGTTCCTCTAAACTCACCAATCCTTTAGGAATCTTGTTTCCTTTGAGTTTAATACATCCATCCTGATCCGTTTCTTCTCCTTGAGTGGCTACTTTGTCAAAGGGCACACTTTCATGAGGCAAGTTATCACTTCCTTCAGAGTATAGCTATTCAAAATTATCTTTGAGTTCTAAGAAAGAAAGCAAATGTTGATCATTATTGAAAACTTTCCAGTTATTTGTATTATCAGGTACACTAGGTCGATGGATCATCTCAATGGTGAACTTATCTTGGGAAAAGTCAGGATGAGGTATAAGCAGTGACCTATAGACTGCTAATGAATCAGCTCTGGTATTCTTCTCCCTAGGTATTGCTTCGATGGAGAAAGCATCGAGAAATTCAATGGAATCCCAAACCTGATTCCGATAGTGTTTCAACCTTCCATTTTTTACCTAGAAGAGGTTTCTAACTTGCTTTACAATCAATTCCGCATCCCCACGAGCTAGAAGATTCTTCACACCTTGTTCTTTTGCCACCTGTAGTCCAAGAATGAGAGCTTCATACTCTGTTGTATTAATAGTATTTTCAAATTACAAATTGAATGAGAAAGGATGAAGGCTTCCTTCAGGTGACACCAGTATGACACCAGCTCCAGAACTAGCTGAGAAACAACTTCCATCAAACTCTAAAATCCAAACACCATTAGAATCTTTAGGTGATACTTTGGGGAGTTGGATTTCTTCAGGAGACATAATCATGTAGTTGCCATGGCTCATATCCTCATAGAGTATTTGTGCTTTGGGATCATCTGTTTTTTGTACAATATACTCAGATTACTTCTCAGGCAGCAACTTCTTCATTTGTCTATTAATAGGTATGAGGGCATATGACCAATCCATTTGAATTTCTCCACCAACATCCTTACAGAAGTTTCTGCTTAGCAACATTCCGTATGAGGGAGGAATATCTGCTACTAAGATGGTAGCCAAAACTTTCTTCTCAGGAAAAGAAGCAAAAGCCACTTGTGCATCTTTAATTCTTTCGACTAAGGGCACTTCCTTACTCTCCATAGAGTAACAAGATCCATAAGTGCATGTGAGAGTCAAGCCTAAGGCATGAGCTAAATTAGCAGGCATCACATTATCTGATGCTCCTAAGTCTATGACGTAATTGCTGAGCCTATGGCCAGCTATAAGAAGTGTCACATAGAATGGTTTGATTTTGTCATTGGGTGAGGTGACAACGGCTACCAGATTAGGTTGTGGTGTAGAAGAAGGAGTGGGTAAAATGCCTTTAGAGGTAGTTTTAGAATGGGAATTGACAAAGTGAATCATTTTAGCAAAGGCCTTAGGATGGGTTTGATAATATTCAGCTTCTAAGATTTGAACCTTAGTCTTTTTTAGGTGATCAATAATATCGAAAGACCTAGAAGTGGATGGGCTATCATCATTTGAAATCTTAGGTTTATCAACTTTAGGAGAAATGGAAATAACTTTAGTAGCAGAATTGACAGGACTCACCTTTGGTGTAGATGAAATGGGAATAGGAGATCCTCTTTTTGCAATTACAGGGATAGTTGTCAGCTGCTCCTTAGATTTCTTGGTGGGCTGCATCACTTTCTCCCTCTGATTTGTCTACTCTCGAGTCATGACAGCGTATGATTCACTATTCATGTCTGCTACTACTTCGTCATAATCATCCTCATCATCAATGACCTTAGTGGTGAAGAAATTAACTCGAGATCGCTCAAGTTCATCTGCTTCATCATCAACCTCTTCAACAAATTCCTCGCAATCTTCATTAACCTCTTCATCTTCAGGTTCCTCAACTTCACAGGTTGCATTGACGGGAACTTTAATAGGAGGTCCTTCAAGCACTAGCCTTGTTTGAGTAGCAGGCAAACGATTTCTGGGCTAAAAATTTCTCCTTGGAACGTCTGCATAGGGAGCATGTTGAGCCAATTGTTTCTTAATGGAAATGAGATCATTTGCAAGTTTTTGTACCAATGGATCAGTATTAGGTCTAGGGGTGGAAGAGGAGGAAGAAGCAGATTTAGATTTAGAAGGTTCTCTCCTCAACTTCCCTGACATGATTAAATCATCTTCGACACTAACAGCAAGAGTTTGATCTTCAGCCAATGTTGCAAGATTAACCCTTCTTATCGCATAGCTAACTTCAGGTGATTGAGCATTTAGGAAAAAACATTTTTGAATTTGATCTACAGGTCGAGTATTTGGCGGAATTTTGTTAGTCAACCTATTGAATCGGGCCACAAATTCTCTCATGGGTTCTTTTGAATCTTTCTTTATTTGAGATATTTGGGCTAGCAAGGCATGCACATCTTCTGCTAGTTTGAACCAGTTTTCAAACCTAGTTCTCATTGTATCCCAGCTGGTGATAGCACCGGCCGGAAGGTGATAGAACCAATCAGTAGCATTATCTTGTAAAGTCTCAACGAAAATTCTTATGGAGACATCTTCATGTTCAACTCCCAGAACTCTGCATGTAACTATGAAGGCTGCGATGTGTTCATCAGGATGCACTTTGCCATCACCTTTGAATTTAGGGAAGTTCTTCTGGTTACCTCTGGGTAATTCATGCAAAGGCTGAGGAAGGGCAAGGGGCCCGACACGATGACCCCAGGGCAGTGGTACTGCCATTCTTGGAAGAATGGCTTGAAGAGGAACTGCAACACCAATAAGAATCAAAGCTCGAAGATTAGGACTGATTGACTCTAAAGGAATACCCCCATAGGGATTCTATCTTGGACAGGTGGAGTACTTGTTGAACGAGTCTTTCTATTTCTTGTTGAAGGGAAAGGAAAACCCTGCTACTCCAAAAGCTGAAACTGAGAAGCTTCAATACCAAGGGCCCTTCTCCCTTGAGTAAAACGTGGAGTCACCAGATCAAAGGATGATCAATAATTACAGAACTGGAATATGATTTCCCCAGTGGAGTCACCAAAAACTGTTGGTCGTCAAATAGGACTTCACGAAGAGCAATAGTCAGGGGACAAGAAGTCCCTCCTCTTTAATGGGAGAGGTTCCCTTATTCAGAAACGAACCTATTTACAAATATACAAAACATGATTTTCTTGTGGAACTTGGATATCTACGAAAGTGTTTTCTATAAGGATCATCAATTACAAAAGGACCGAGGAATGAGAAAACGAGAATGAGCAGAAAGGCACCATTTAGAATTATAGATGACAGAGTAATTCTTTATGCATGCGAAGGTACAGTGAATTGAAACAAGATCATTTGTATCATACTAATAAGATGAAATTTGAAAGACACAAAGTTCTATCAATAACATCTACAAGAATACAAAGCTTCTTAATATAATATAGACAAATGATCTTAACAAGATTAAATGAAAAGCTTAGGGATAAAAGAGATCAGATAGACGAAGAATGAAAAGCCCTTTTGTATTGATTTCTTTATGATTTATTTACACTTTCAGAAAATAAGCCAAGTTCTTCCTCCTTCAAAATGGCAAGGAGAGGCCATTATATAGTTTATAATTCAGTTACTCTCAGTAACTACTTCTTTTAAATAAAGATTAGTTAAGGATTGCCAATCGCAATACCTCAACTTATTACAATAAATTCGAGAAAAAGAGACTATGTCTCTACCACGTGGGACTGACATGCTGGCTGTAGACTGGGTCCAAAATCAGAGGCACTTCTCCATTTCCTTATCAAACTCGACATGAGTATGATATTCTTTATTTGCTTCTTCAATAGCAGATTGAAGAGAGCAGATCTCCTTCATTTTCTCTTTGGAAATGGAGCTTTCCTTGAACAGATTTCTTTGAAAAAAGCTCTGAATTGAGCTTTGATTTCTTGTAGGGAGAGAGACACACCAAAAGTTTCATCGTGAAGATGACAATGTATATCTTTGAAAGTAGATATAACTAGTGTTTTGAAAGCCTCTCCCTTCTGCCAACTATTCTTCAATTCTCCCGAAGCCTTGTAGTTGTCACTTTCTTGATTGAACAGGGCCTGTGCTTGATTCTGAGAGACAACTATGGCATTATCTATTTTTGGAATCCTCAGTGCAGTGCCAATGGTGGCAGCGTCAAGTTTGGCAATGAGCTCCCCATCAATTCACTCGAATCAGGGTTGAAATGAGCTCCGCATGAAAGCACTATATCTGCACATTGCATAGAGATTGGGAAACCACCAGTGAAAGCCAAACTGCTATCATGAATCATATGTGCCATTGGCGTAGGGTTTGCATCTGTCATCCTCAACCAAAAAAAATCACTAAAGTCAAGATGGCAAACTTCATTGTCCCTAATATCGGGAATGGTAGACTCTAGTGGTGAGATTTGTTCTTGCCCCTAAAATTTGATCTTCATGTTGGTAGTAATTCGGAGGGAGAAGCTGCAAGCTATACTTGGGAAGGAATTGCATAGGAAAATGGATACGCAGGAATTTAGATTGCAAAGGTTCTAGCAAAAGATAGCAGGAAAACAGTGTGCAAAACGCATAGGGATTCACTCGTTATATAGCAGTTTAGGAGAGAGAAAGGAAATGAATGCGTATTTAATACATACCTACCAAATTGAATAAGCAAGATATTCAGGTAGAGCGGGAAAAATTAGCACAAATGGCACTTGGTTCATTTGGGACATGTGGGACGTGAAAGCGCGAAGTACGCAGCTCGGTCGATTCGGGCGAAGTGGGGAAAAGACGCACAAATGCTCTTGGAACACGCGAGACAAAAGTATGCAACTCGGCCGAATTGGACGAAAATGGAACAATTTGTCTGGGCGAACTTGGGACATTTGGGACAAAAAGTTCCGACGGGCCCGAAAAGAACAGACTTCGGGTGAACCAGCCGATCGGGGAACAGAGGGCCCAATTGAACTTGGGACACGTAGGACAAAAATGTCTGATAGGCCCAAAAAACCCATAAAATGACCCAAAAATGCAGATTTTCTCAATTTCTTTGGCATTTCACATTATCAGTACAACAGAGAAAACACTTAAACTCAAAATTTTAAATTTTCACTTTCTTAAGAGCAGGGGAATTTTGAGTGGACGACACCCACTCAATTCTAAACGTTGTCTTTCTCTCATCTTCCTTTGTAATCTAGACTTGGTGATACCCTTAGAACCCATCCATGAAAGAGTAGACTTTTCACCTGACTACTCCCTCCAAAATTTCTTCAGTAAATGGGGTTAGCAAAGGATCGATGCAACACATTGCATTCAAGTCCCTGTAGTCAACACAGACTCTTATCCTACCATCCTTCTTGATACTGATAACCATTGGGCTTATCTATTTTGATTCTTTCACTGACTCAATGATATAAGATGCTATCATCTTTTTCTATTTCTTCCTTGACCCGTTACGTACAAATTTGGATTCATCTGATAAGGTCTCTTCCGAATCAGGTGCGCACCTTCTTTCAACTTGATCTTCATCTCCCACAAGGAATGGTGGATGCCTTTGAGTTCATGGTACCCATGAGGGAACAAATCTTGGAACTCATGCAAAATATCAATGATCTTTGAAACCTCTTTTTCAGACCAATAGTCACCAATGATAGCTTCAATAAGTTCTACCCCGCCATCCCACTATTAGCCTTCTTTTTTTTCAAGGGCTCATGATAGGCGCATGTGCACTCATCAACAATGTCTATGAATTCACGCGTACCTTCCAAATGGTTAACATCCAAAGTCTCTATCTCTTCTCTATCTATTACATAGACCATTTTTCCTTTTTTATTTTTCCATGCACACGCGCTCAAGTTTTACTTCCTCTAATTCCTCTTCATTAAGGCATGTCTCTAAGTTCAGCTCACCTAGTAACTCCAATAGCGTATCCTTCACCATAGCACTATCTCCCATCATAAGGCACTTGATTACTTGTAACACCTTATCCACTGATGGTTTAGTACTCCTATACTTGAAAGCTTGAATGAGATCAGCTGCTAACTCTTTCCAATTACCCATCTAACGATGCATCTCCAAATGAACGTACCAAGCATGCACACAATGTTGTAAGGTAGATTACAAATATGTACCCATAATGAAGGTGACAATTCTTTTGTGCTTCCCATCCAATTTTCCTCACATGCTTGGATATAAAATGAAGCGATCTCTTTGCCAGGGTATTCTTAGATGACCGTGGGTGTGTTACTCCCAGAAAACCTTACAAAAAATGTGATCCTCACCTCCCGTCACTCTAGGAGGTTCTCCTAATGTGTAGGCCACCAACACGTTGCAGTCCCAAGTGGGTTATAACTAAGCATTCTTCATCTCTCGTCCTCATTGTTCCACTGAGCTTCCATCTCCTGCAAGAATATTTCAGTGTATGCCCCTCCAGAGTAACTTGGTAACTTCTTTCCTCCTAGGTGCTTGACTGAGCATGCCTTTGTTACCCTTATTATAGATCCTCTTAGTTGTCACCTAATTAATTCATAAGTCCCATGTGCCCAATTATCGCATGCCACACTGGTGGTATCACTCAAGGACTAAGCATCTTCAAACTAGATAACTCCCTCCATGGGGTGAATTATCTCAGGATCTCTGGTGGAGCACACATAGATTCTATCAAGGACTACTTCTCCTAATGGCTCTGAATAGGGAACTGATTTCCCATCTCTCAAAGGGATGATCACCCTTTTTTTTTTGTTCTCAAAACTGATATACCCTTTGTTAAACTGTAGGTTAGCATTGTTCTTGTAACACCATGGGTGCCCAAGCAATGCTGGAAAGTTGTCTACCTCGGCAAGCACTAAGACTTCAAAGTCTCTAGTGAACATGGCCCCTTGAATGGTGATAACCACATCCTTTAGGACTCTAATAGGCATTCCCTTAGTCTTGTTATCCACATACAACACATTCAAAGATGGACACAATGCATACCTTCCCATCTGATGCCAAACATCTAAGGTAAGAACATTAACCTCTTCTCCTATATTAATGAGAATATTTGCTCAAAATCCATCCATCAACAACCGTATTTAAAGTAATATCCTTATCATAGTCGAGGTTGTGAGGGGGAAGGTTTGCATGTAATACCTACCTTTCATCCTCTACTTTCACGTGTGGTACCTTCTCTCTCAACCATTCTCCTAGTAAGGGAATAATATTCTCTTGCCTTTACATCCTCCATACTTCCTTGACCTCATCCAGGTCATCCTTAGGAACCTCGACATCCTTCCTTTTCTCCAACTTCCTTGATTGCTCCTTCAGATATTGGGTCTCCCCTTATAAACTCTTAATCACGTCCATAGTCTCTTGATACACCTATTTTTTTATGAGTATGGTCTAAATACTTTCCATGTACCACTTCTTCTCTTGAAAATAGTGTCCTTTGTCTTGGCATCTCCCTAGTGCACGCATCCTTTGCTCATGTCATCACCAGCACAGGTTCTACTCCTGACTCACGTGCCACTCTTAGCATCCACTACAAATAGGCCTTCTTGAAGCTCACCATCCTAGTTCCCTTGTCCTTCTAGTACTGCTGGTTCATATGCTCATAAATTTCTGGACACTCATCTTACTTATGTTTTTTTCCGCACCATGAGCATTGTAACAGATTAGGAAACTCACATTTGTAATGCTCTGTAGATCCAAAATTATAATACGTTTCATGTACTCAACCTCCTCATGCAATGTAGGACATTAATCTTTTCTCAATTTGAAGTCTCCAGCCATAGGTGTACTTACAGGTTTTGAATTTTTCAAATTAAACCTTTCCAACACCTTATTGATATAATTCTCCTATGAAAAAATATAACTTCCTATTTTTCTTATCTATGTAAATTTCCATGCAAAGGATTCTCTTTATAGCTCATAAATACTTCATTACAAATGTATAAGATAACATTTCTTTAATCTCACCAATGTCCTTCATACTAGATCTTGTAATAAGTATACCATCCACATACAATAACAAAATAATATAGCTCCCATTTCCAAGAATATTGAAATAAACACCATGGTCCGATTCATATCTCAAATAACCATGCTCATGCATGAAACTATCAAACCTCATATGCCATTGTCTTAGAGCTTACTTGAGCCCATATAAGCTCTTTTTCAATCTACACATAAGTTTCTCCTTACCCATGACTTCATACCCAAGTGGATGATTCATATAAATCTCTTCCTATAAATCACCATGAAGAAATATCGTCTTGACATAAAGTTTCTCTAAATGCAAATCCTTTGCTATAACTCAACTCAATACGGTATGAATAGAATTCATCTTAACAATAGGAGAAAATATTTAACCAAAGATAATACCTGATTTTTGTGCAAATACCATTACTACAAGCATTTCCTTATATCTCTTGTATCCACCCTCTTCTTCCTTGATCCTGTAAACCCACTTGTTCTGCAATGCTCTTTTACTTGTAGGAAACTTAACCAAATTCCATGTTGGGTTCTTCTATAAGGATTCCATCTCCTCATCCATGTCATACTCCCACTACTTGTGGGATTTATCTTGCATTGCTTCTTCAAATCTTTCTAGTTCATCACTATTAGTGAATAATAAATAAGACAAGGAAGGTGAAAATATTTCTGGAGGTATACTTACCCTTTTTGACCTTCTCACCAAGATTTGGGGTGTCAGAGGCTTAATATTCTCATCTTGTAGATTTTTATCTACTTCTGACAGTGACCGATACCGGTTCGGCTAACTGATGTTGGTTTGTCTCTTCTATAACTAACGCCAGTATACTGTGTAACTTGGTCAGGGGTAAACTGATGTCAGATACTGTGTAACCTGTAGGTGTTAATTTTAAATCTGAAATTCATTTTCATCCACAAACTTCTCCACCGGTTCACCTTTGGGTACTATTGGCAAGAAAAATTATCGGGTGGACAAACTTGTAGGTTTCTTGCCAATGCTTTGGGAATCTAAGTCCCTCTACTTAACTTATGCAACTATCATATATGCATGTGTGAGTAAAGGTGGATTTTCCTAGTGGCCTTGTGGTCAAGGATCTAACAGGGGAACTCCACTGACCCTGTAGAAAATCTAGAAATCCCTTGTTAGGGAAGAATTTATCTAAAGAGTGGGAAAGGGGAGTGAGAAAAGAGGTAGAAGAACTAATGTTGCAAGTAGAAAATCATATTCCTGCACACACTAGTTAGAAATTTCATCACATGCACTAAAATTAGGAAGAAATAATACTGCAAAAAGTAACAAGACCAATTAGAATATAATGAACACAAAGTATTAGTAAACCCCTTAGTCAAAAAAGGATAAAAAATCCTTCTTCTTGTATTGATGCTCAAGCAGAGATCCTACATAGTATGAGAATGGAATACATTAAGAATAAGGGAAAAGTGGCTTAACTCTTTTCACTCACAAGTGAGAAAAATCTCTCTCATGAACTTACAAGAATATAACCAGCTAGAAGAATTTTTGAATTAGAACCCCTTGGAATGAAGAGCTCATTACAATTTATAGTGCTAAACTTGACTCCTCATCTTCTTGATGCTCTTTCATATTCCTCATTTTGAATTTAGACTATTCATATTCCTATTTGAACATTAAGTCCCTTTTATAAAAATAAGGTGACTTAAATTTTACATCATGTCTCTAAATTCACTTTAAGACATATCAAAAATTGTGAACCCTCGATGCAAAATTAGAACATAGAGGAGAGAGAACGTTGGGGGAAGAAGGAGGAAAAGAAAGGATGTCGGCCTTGATAAAGTTTGTAGATCCTTGTTGATTGAAAAATCAAGTGCAGTAAGACTCTAAATCTTTGAAATCCTTGCATCCTGAAAAACTCCTTCAAATCAGCTCATGAATGCTTGCCAAGTTGAATGAATTGATCCGTTGATGACCGCAACTCCCAGCTTACATATGATATACCTGTGACCCAAACTATGTGATGAGTGTCAAAAAACATTGTATAGTTCCCTGAGATGGATCTAAACTTCACTATGATCAATGCCCATGGATGATCTAGAATGATGGTGTTGACCTGAATGATCATCCCTCCATGTCCCATTGTGCCAAACTTTCTGCTATTTTTAGTAAGTACATATGGGGCAACTTACTATTTTTAGTGAGTGTCATAGTTTAGATTTTCCCAACCTCAAATGGCTATGGTAACTTGAAATATGTCTTCTTACTGTGTTCCTCTCACCTTTGGACCAACTGGCTATTTTTAGCAGGGGCTTGTGGAACCACTTTCTATTTTTTGTAAGTGTCGATTGTGAGCTGAGATGACCTTTTTGATGAATTTTCCTGAGATAATCCCTCTATGTTCACTACCTTATTCATAACCTCTTAAAATGGTGGCTTATCTAAAGCAACATACCCCTATGTAGGAAGGCATTCTATTTTTAGTAAGTACATTGCGGATGTCAGATTGCGACAAAACAAGTTTTGAAAATCTAGGTCTTATTCCAGGATTCCACGCTCCGCATTATGAATAATTCCTTCATCTAAATAAGTGAGAAAATGAGATTTTCATCAATGGGGGAAGAATACTAAAAAACACATAGCCCTCCATATCCCTTAAAAATAGGGACTTCATGGCATGAAAAATAGTTTACGTGAAACTAGATTTTTCAACGATCATTCTCTCCAATTTTCATGTCATTTCACCCACTGGAACCCTGAGAAGTGAAGAGGTAGCTTGCTACCTTTTTCATAGATGTTCTTCATGTGACAGGGTAGAACTATGATGAAAAATAATTCCTCCATATCCCTAAAAAATAGGGACTTAATGGTGTAAAAACTAGTTCAGACAAAACTAGATTTTTCAACGATCATTCCTTGCAATTTTTGTGTGATTTCACCAACTAGAACCTCGAGAAGTGGAGAGGTAGCTAGCTGATTTTTTCCACTATTGTGTCATGGAGGCCATCAATGGAGCTTGAAATTTGCATGTTTGGTTTTTTTCCCCATTTACAACGAAATCAACTCCATTGCGATAGGTTTTTTCTTCTTGTCTCACTAGTGAAATTTCTCTTTGATCCGGTTGCCAATTTGATGGGAAATTGATCTTTCTTCTTCGTGGAGCCAGAAGTGAAATTTATTCACTGTAAGAATTTCCTTTTGAAAATGGGAGGTTTGAAGGTGATTTTTTAATGGCCTTTGAGAGTGAAGAACTCAACAACATATGGTTCTTCGTTTCATGCACTGGCTTGCAAGATATGTTTGAATCTTCGTCTCACGACAATGGAGGTTTCTAAAGAATTCCTTCATTCTTCTCTTTCATTCTTCATTCCTTTGGATCTTTCGATAAATATTTTATTTGAAACCTTTTCATATTCATGGAGTGGAAGTTTTTGTTTCTTTGGCAGAGCTAGTTCAGAGCAATAATGGTGGACTGAGGTGTTCTCTGCAACTTTTCTTCTAACAGTGAGAAGCAGTAAGAAGTCAAAAATAGTTAGATTTTTTTTTAAAAATTGAGTTGAGTTTGGTACATATCCATGTCGCTGATTTCCCTCACCTCAAAGGAACATGAGGGACATAAAATTCCATAGTGAACAAGGTGACGACACATGGTGGAGATCTGACGATAGTGAATAAAGGCTAAAAAATCATCTTTAAAGAACTTACAGATTGGAAGTTGGTCATATGGGTGACCAAAAGTCTTTCTTAGGGGATGGGTGAATTTTTTACATGTTTGATGTCCTTGACCTATGATGGACATGAGGGACATAAAATTCCATGGTACTCCTAGTGATGACATGTAGCAGTGATTAAACATTTGAGGCTTCAAGCTCCCACAAGCACCTAGGGGCTGAACTGGCGATCCTAGAGGTCACATGAGGATCTAGAGGTCATATGGGATATGGATGAATTTTTCCATGGTTTATGTCCCTGATCTTGATGGAAATGAGGGACACAAAATACCACCAGGCTCCTGGAGCTAACATGTGTCCTCTCAAAATTTGACTAACTCCCAAACTCGCTCCAAGAGGACAACTTGAAACAGCGATAACTTCATCTCCCGATAGAGATTTTTGATAAAATGGTATATGATCCTAACTAAAAATGTCCTTTTGAATCCAATGGTTGGGGTATCAGGTATATATTCCTCCATTTTATTTCTAAAAATTCAGATTTTTTATTTGGTACTCCACATGTCCGTGAGGAAAACTACTATCAGACCTAATGTGAAAACGTGTTGTGAAAAAAATAATTTCACCATATTGTAGGGATTGGAATTACCTTTCTGAATATGTTTATTTTTTCTCCTAACTCCGTTCGGAGCTCTCGGAATCACCTTTGGAATTTCAGTAGCTTTTTTGGCTTGTGCACTGCCTAGGCCTGAGAACCCTAATTTTGGTGAAACTGCCCCAACTTTTCCAAGTCCTTCTAGAATCTTCCTAAATCACATCCATGATTTCCTAAGGCTTTTGAATCACCTATGTTTTTTATTTTTATTTTTTGTTCTACTCCATGGTGTTTCTCCTCTCCTAGGAAATCCAGTGATAGCCCTTCCCACAACTGCCTAAAGTTTGCAACTTTTAATGAACTCCTAAAATCACCTAGGGGGAATGAATGGAATTTCCTAGATCACCTAGGGGGATGAGATAACATTAATTATGAAGTCACTTAGACTAACTGGGTAGACCTAGGGTGCCTTGGAATGGTAAGACTTGAAGCAATTAACACAAGGGTATAGTTGTCATGCTCGAAAATTGTTAATTTCCTTGTTGCACATTTGCATGACAACAAGTACCAAAACTTGATCCCTGTACATTATCTTTTCATTCCAATCAATTTCATGACTCCCAATTATCTTAGAATCTTCTAAATACCAAAACTAGAATCCAAAATCACTATATCCATAACCAATCAAAGTACATCTTTTGGATTTAGCATCTAATTTATTTCTATTTTCCTTAGCAATATGCACAAAATCTTCTAAGACAAATACTCTAAGAAAAGAAATATCTACCTCTTTTCTAGTCTAATCTTCTTTTGTTATTCCACTATTCAGTGCACTTGAAGGTACATGGTTAATCAAATAAACCATCGTGTTTATTGCTTCTTCCCAAAATTGTAAGGGCAATCCAACATGTATCCTCATGCTTATAGCATGTTCCATGATTATCTCGTTCATTCTCTCTATAACAACATTCTCCTATGGTGTTCTAGGAACCATCCTTTCTCTTTGTATTCCATTTACTGAACAATAATCGTTAAAAGCCTTGCTGCAGTACTCACCACCATTGTGAGATCTAAGACACTTTAAATTTGAATTTGATTCATTTTACACAAGGGATTTCTATCTTGTAAAAGTTTCAAAAACATCATATTTATGATTAATATAATAAATCCATACCTTTCTTGTGGCATCATCAATGAAAGTAACATAGTATTAGGATCCTCCATGAGAAGCTACCTGGGATGGTCCCCACACATCTGAGTGTACAAAATCAAATTTATGATTCTTCTTTGTTGACCCAACTTCGATAAATCTCACTCTCTTCTACTTTCCAAAAATACAATGCTCACAGAAATTAATATTTGCATTTTTTAGATCTGATAACTTATCCTTTTCCTTTAAGATCCGCATTCCCTTTTCACTCATATGGCTTAGCCGATTATGCCACGTGCTTGTATCTGAATCTAAAGGAGATAGAACAAAAATTGAATTAGTAATATAGGAATAAAAATACAATGATCCTACCTTCTCACCTCTTTCTACAACAAGATATCCCTTGGTAACTTTCTAAGATTCGGCTGAGTGTGTAACCATGCAACCTGCTTTACACAATTTTCCTATAGAAATTAGATTTCTTTTGAGGCTTGGAACATGCCTCACATCTTTCAATATATATGTATTTCCATTCTAAAATTTAAGATGAACTTCACCTCTATCAATGATATTGCATGGTTCATCATCTCCTAAATAAACATGCGTAAAATTACCCTAGAAATAATTTCTAAAATATCCCTTATTAGGAGTTGCATGGAAAGAAGCTACTGAATCTAAAAACCATGAATCAATTTGATTACCCAAGGAGAGAATTATGGAATATTGCATTACCTCTTTTATAGAAACATTTTCCTCTTTACCTTTCTCTAGTACTATTAATGCAAAATCACAGCACCCCTAAATGAGTTCTAAAAATCTACTTTTCTAAGGCAAACTCATTTGGTGTGATTGCATAACATTAAACTTTCCCCAAGGTGTGGGACCTTACAAAATAGAAAAGATGTCTAGATTAAAGGATGGTTCCTTATTCCTCTATTTAGGTGCATACGTAGAAACTTGCAGAGGATTTGTTCTTAATCCTAATCTAAACTTTACCAAGGAGATAGGGATAGAAGGAATACAGAAATTAAAACAAAGCTAAACTACGAGGTGATGCACCAAAGGAATGATGAACACTTGTTTTGCTAATAGACACAAACCAACAAAATGCATACAATAAACCAGTACAGATAGCCACATATATAATGGAAGGCCAGATGAAAGCAAAAGAGACAAGAGAGGATGTAAAATCGATCACAGGCATGTTTTATTGCTGTGTAGATTGATACAGTCCATTACAAAGTAGTCAAGAGGCAGAAACATATTACAATTTTAGTGGAAGGCCTAAACCCAACAGATCCCTTTTCTAGAAGGAAGAGGGAGCCTGGAAAACAAAGAATTTCCAACCATTTACAAGGAATCATGTCCCTGTATTTATAAAATCGATCTGAGAGAAGAAAAAGGGAGAGAGAAGTGGGAAAATGTAGGTCAAAGCTCAACCACCATTGTTAATGTTTTTTGCTAAAATATACCCCCGAATCCATCTTTACTGCATCAATCCTCGATTCGGTGCCTTGAAGGAAGAGGAAACAATAGAAATAGATTGAATCCGATCTGGTTGTAGAGACTAATGATCTTGCATTGAAAGCTTGAAGATTTTTTTCCATTTTTCTTCCACTTACCCTCTCAAAAATTAAAGTTTCAGACTCCCATGGCATAGAAAAGGTCGAGATCTTTCCAGTGATATCAAATTCACAGTCTCTCAAGCCCTAAGTCAAAAGATATTCCCTTTTGAAGTTTTGCATCGATTCTGTACAAATAAGTAGGAAAACAACTTGAAAATGGGTCCCTCTTTTGATTGGGATACATGGCAGCCAGATTGTGATAAAAATTGGGTCTGCAGGCTCAGAACTTAACTTTTCTCCTTTTTCGTGAAAATCACAAAATCTAGAAAACTCCCGTGACCCCGAAGCTCCACATGGACACGTGGCTCCTTTTGGTTGGTTGGGAAATGTGTTTCCATTTTTACCTTTATACCTTTTGGACAAAAGGAAAATTTTCACTTTTCTCCCCAATGCCCTGCCTTTTGACCCTATTTGACCCTTGGCTACGTGGAGGGCTAGCACAAGTTTAGATTTTTACCCAAGGTTCCCTTTTTGAATTTTCACTAGGCTGACACCTAGCACCCTTTGCTCTTAGTCGAAGACTTTTCAATGTCCCGCAACTTTTGGGGACTTTAGACGTGTGGAAGGCTGGTGCAAGTTTAAACTTCTCCTTTTGGATTCACCCTTGAAACACATCGTTAAGGCACGTGGCCCTTTCTACTTCTTCCTCCATACTTAGTCATTTTTTTCCCTTTTCCTAAACCAATTCGAGCCCAAGGACTACAAATATTCTCCATTCTTCCTTCTTCTGGCTTCTTTGTAGCATTGATCCTTATTTTATAACCCTGCTATTTTATAGTTTTGCATGCCTGTAACTTAGAGGATGTATTTAAGATGTAGAAATAACCCGACAGAGTCATCTTCTTTCTGTTTAGGGTCCTTTGATCTTTCTTGGCCTCTACCACTCCATTTTTGAATCTTCTTGCAACCAATTTGTAGGATCTAGATGAGTTTTCTTGGGTTCCTTCAAGCGATGTCATCATTTGATCCAATATTTCACCCAGGGGCAAAATATGGATAAAAATTTGGTGACTCATATAGAAATCTTCCTACGAGATGAAGAGATCAATTACCTTGTCATATCTGTTGGGCATGGAGTCAAGAATAACAGGCTGATACTAGTTTTTTTTCCTCTAGTTCACGAGCCCGACCACTTGCATCCTTAGATTTTATAAGAAAATCCCAAAATGAAGATTTCTGACAATAGAAAAAAATTTCAACTCCAAGGTTTCATCTATTTTTCTGAATGAACTGCATAAGAGCAAGAAAACAGCACCAAGACTATGTACAAAATTGAAATCATACATGCTCCAAATGGAACATGCAGTATGTGCAAAAGCACTTAGGAGAAAAGCAATCTACACTACAGCAAGATAATGTGTAGAAGAACTTAGAGGAAAGAGAAACTAAACTAATATGTACAGAGTGGGACTTCCCTTTTAATAGCAGTACTTGAGATAGATCCCGTTCACTGGGATCTACAACCCTTTACCCTTAAATGAGGACAACTAGAAAGCATTTCTACTTTTTCATCTTGTTATCATATAAGGACCACTTTAGATGGCATCAAAATTAGAATGTCTCCCTAGTTTTTCTCTATCTGTGTCACACTTTAAAACCATGTCTCCTTCCTGGAAATTCCTTGCTTTTGCTTTCTTGTCAAAGCACTTCTTGATTGAATCATGTCTCCTCTCCAATGCTTGGAGGGCACTCTCGTTGGCTTCTTCTAATTCTATCAGCTTAGCGTACTTGACCTCCATTGGTGCAAACTCAGACATTTCTAGTTGCCTCACAAGCTCCAATGATGGTAACTCAAGTGATATAGGCAACACTACCTCTTTCCCATAGACAAGCTTGAATGGAGAGCTACATGTGGATCTCTTGGGTGTTATTCTATAAGCCCATAAGGTTGTTTTGAGCTTTTTGTGCTAGGTCCTTTGATTCTCATTCAAAGTTCTCTTCATGATCTTTAACAGATTCTTGTTTGTAGACTCAGCCTAGCCATTACCCTGAGGGTAATAATTTGATGAGGTGCTCAAATAAGTTTCATTCTTGATAGCCCATCCTGTGATTTTGGAGCCTATAAATGCTAATGCATTGTCTGAGATTATGGTGGCTGGTACCCCAAATCTGGTCACTATTCCTTCATAGAAATCCAGGATATTAGACTCATTTACCCCCTTGAGTGCCACTACCTCGATCCATTTGGTAAAATAGTCTATGGCTATTAGGATCTATTTGTGACCCTGGATTGAGTTTGGATTAATGACTCCAATGAAGTTCAATCCCCACTACATAAAAGGTTGGTTGAGCGAGATTGGATGTAATGGAAGTGTTGCTAGCTTCTCATTCCCTTTGAAGAAAGCACAATTCTTGCATCGTTTAATCCATGTATAACAGTCACTAAACACTATGGGCCAATAATATCTTGCTTTCATGATTTTGAGTGTTGTCACTCTTAGGGAAAAATGGCCTCTAGTTGCTTCAACATGAAATTCTTATAGCACTCTCTCCACTAGATTTGTCCCAATGCATCTCATCAGAATACCATTAATGTCTCTTTTAAACAAGAGACCATCAATAAGGCATATGGAATGGCATGTAACCTTAAATGTCTTGGGTCCAACAAAGAGTAGGTACATCATTTCTTTCTTTTTCTTGATCATATTATAGAATTAAAACATCCTCCTTCTCACTATTTATTTCATCTTGTAGAGTAGAGGCTAGCTGCTCACACAAGCCCCTCGCACGGACCAACTTCATGAACTTAATATCAATGTCATATTCCATGACATGAGAAATCCACCCTACACGTTTCTCATTTAGGTCCTTGCTGAGGAGGAATTCTTTGACTCCTGCATGGGAGACCAATAGTTGGATTTTGTTGTTTGACACCAAATGCTTAAACTTCTTCAGTCCTCTGATCACCACTAGGACTTGCTTCTAAATGAGGGAATACCTCACCTCATAGTCTTCTAGACTCTGACTGAAGTTGTTCTATACTTTCTTTGTTCTGTTGCATCAAGATTGCAGAAAGTGTCACTGCCACCAAAGGCATACAGTATGAAGTCTTTGGAAAAATTTGGGTTCACAAGAGTTGGGGCTTGTGATATGGCTTCTTTGATAGCCTCAAAACTTGCTTGTCCTTTAGCTGTCCACCTGAATGTTAAGCTCTTCTTTAGCATCAACGTTATTGGCTTAACAATGGCAACAAAGTTTAGAACAAACCTGCGGACAAAATTGATTTTTCCCAAGAATATTTGAAGAGCCTTCTTGTGACTTGGAAATGGAAATGCTCTTATTACTTGAACTCTTTCTGGGTCAATTGCCAATCCTTCCTTTGATATGATATGGCCTAGAAGCTTACCTTCATGGGCCAAGAATATGCATTTTTTGGGGTTCAAAGTCACCCCAAATCTCCTGCATATTTGAAACACCTGCCTTAGATGGAAAAGGTGGTCTGTCACATTCTTAGATAACATAATGATATCATCCAGATATATCAACACTATTTAGTTGATTAGCCATTTAAATGCCATATCCATGGCTCTTTGGAAAGTAGCACCAGCATTGGACAATCCAAATGGCATTTTTCTTATATGCATAGGTGCCCCATTTGGTGGTGAAAACGGTTTTGAATTGATCATCTTCTTTCAATGTGTCTAATTGTATCCCAAATAGCCATCTAAGAGAGAAAATCTCTCTGACCCAGACACTACTTGCAAAATATGTTCCATTAAAGGGAGTGGGTTAGTGATCTTTGAGGGAGGCTCTGTTCAAATGCCTGAAGTCAACACATAGCCTGATTTCCCCATTTTTCTTTCTAACTGGGACCAGGTTTGTAACCTAAATTGAATGCTTGATTGGGAATATGATACTTTCCTCTATTAGTTTGTTCAGCTCCTTCTTCATCAAAGGCTCAATATGTTGGTTGACTAGTCTCTACTTCTGCTTGATAGGCTAAGAAGTTGGGCCCAATTCAATTGTGTGTTGTGCTAGTTTGGGATTAAAACCCCTTAGGTATTCATAACTCCAAGCAAACACATCAGGGAATTCTTGGCAAAGTTATTTGAATTTGTACCTTTCCTGCTCAGTGGCCACCTTACCAATTTGAAGTGTTTTGTCTTCTCCAACTGGGATTGACTCCGAATCCTCCCCTTTTATCTGCATGTTAGCCTTTTCTTTTCTGAACTGATCATTAGGATTGAAAATGGATTCCAGGGTCACTAAGTCTTTGGGAAGCTTGTTTGTATGTAGACGTACTATTCGGTTCCCATACTACTGCTCTAGTTTGTTTTGATTATGGGCCAAAAATTCAGCCTCTTCTTGCAAAAAATTGATGATCTACTCATCATTCTCAAACACTTGTCAGCATGTATTGTTATCTAGGACTACCAGCCTCACAACCACATGGATATGTGGTTGTTCTTTGTCTCTCTTGATGTTATCTACCACATCAAATGTTGTTCTAACTACTGCAAGTCTATCAGCAACTTCATTCTCTTTTCTGGGTATGGACACAATGCTAAAAGCCTTGAAATCTTCCATGAGATCACATACCCTACTCTTATAGTTCTTGAGCAGGTCATTTTTAACAACATTTAGTCCTCTTACTTGATTAGCAACCAGCTCACTTTCTCCAAACACTTGTAAATTCTTGATTCCTAGCTTTCTTTCCCAATAAAGACCTTAGACTAAAGCCTCATAATCAGCAGTGTTATTTGAGAAAGAAAATTGAAATCTAAAGGCTGAATAATATTCCATACCTCTGGGGGACACAATCATAGCTCTAGCTCTAGCTCCTTGTCTACTCCTTAAGCCATCAAAGAATAATTTCCATACTTCATTATCATCCTTGTACTCTGGCTTGATTAGGTTAGGAAGAGGATGATTCTCTTCATGTAGATAGTAGACATCCAACTCAGATTCTTCCATCTCATTGTAGGGGTCAAATCATGTTTTTTATTGCCCCACTCATCTAGAGTCAAATCAGGGATACATCCTAACTTGGTATCTGCTTCATTAGTGTTTAGGAGGTCTTCTTGATCAAAGGCTGAGAAGTTGGCATTGATTGGGCTAGGTACATAGGGTTCAAAAAAATAGTCAGCAATAGGTTCATATATGATTGTAGCCTTTGCCCCATACCTTGTTCTAAAAATCATGCGTGACCAATCAGCAGACAAGTAGCCTCCAATCTTGGCAGTGAAGTCCCTAGACAGACATAAAGCAAAATGTGGTGGAAAATCTATGATGGAAAAAATTTTCAAGACAGATACATTGGGGCAGGCGTGTAGAGTGAGGCTCATGTCTTGGATGATTCCTACAGTGGTCACTATTGTTCCATCTAATTGAACTACTCCTCTAGAGATGACTTCATATTTGAGACCCAACAGATCAGCTATTTTTTTGGGCATCACAAAAATACTAGCCATAGAGTGAATCATACAATTGTGCACTAATTTGTCTCTAATAATCAATGAGACATATAATGGAGGCCTCAAGTTCTTACCTTGTTTTTCTCCTTAGTTCCTCTCAGGTTGAACTGCATTGGTAAGCACTCTCTCTTGTTGGTTAAGAGGTTGACTTAAAATTGACCAATTTTTCATGGAAGTTTGCAAGATATCTCTCTGCCCTTGAATGGCCAATGAATCCCATAGTGAGATGTTCACACTTGTCTTCTTCATTTGCTCAATAATATTGAATGAGCTATCCTTTTTATGCCCCTTCCTAGACACATTTCTTTCTTGCACATGGGCTGTTACAACTGGTGCCTAACTGGGTTTGGAAGGTGACTTGGATTGGTTTTACATGTTTGGAGTTGCTCTTGGAACACTAGGACCTTGTGGAGTGGTGGAAGGTTGAGGGTCACCTGAGTTCAATGGTTGGCCTTCCCTAAGACTTCTCTTTTTGGACCATGTATTGGCAGCCACACCTTGAGCAGGGGACTGATTCATCCCACAGAAGTCTTCAGCCTGCCAATTGACAAGCATAGTCTCTCATTGAGGTTCACTTTATTGTACTCCTTGTTGCTGATCTCCCTCTTGGCCAGATTCTTGTGGTAGCATACTAGTTTGCACCATTAGCGCCCAATTTAGAGCACCATTAAAACACATGGATTGGTTATGTGGCTGACTAAATGGAAAAAAATAGTCATATTCTTGTGCCATATTGTTCTATGCACGGACAAATGCCTTTGATGTTGACGTTGTATTTGGATCATAAGACTTGAAATGCCTAGCAGCTTGAGGTTGTCCTTGATTTTGATTCTAATTTGCAGTCTGAGGTGGTGGCCTATTTTGCTGATACTGGGGTCTAGCTTGATATTAAGACTAAGGATGATATGGTCTAGATCTCTGTGCCTACTACCTTTTGATGGTTACTAGCTCATTTCCCTAGTTTTGCAGTTGCTTCCTCACTTCTTGAAGCTCTTTAGAGGTGTTAGATGATGAAGTGAAAGTTTCAGCTGAACTTTGATTCCTGGGGGTGGGTATAGGAGCTAATGTAGGCATTTTTCCGGTATCTGGGTTTCCTAACTCAGGGTATAGAGGTATGGATGGCCTAGGAGAAATATTACCAGCTTGAATCAAATGGTTCTCAGCCCCTATGGAAAGGCTATAGGCTGCTAGAAATTTAGTGCCACCCATTGACTGAATCATCAAAGAGATATTAGAATTTAAAGGCCTGAGAAAGTATAAGAATGCACCTTCATTTGTAGGCTTTACTGCTGTTGGAATCCTATCCCAGGTCCACTGGAATCTGAGGTTGAATTCTGTCATTTTATCATTGGGGGCTCTCTTGATAGTTGTTAGTTGTTCCAGCAAAGACAATTTATCACCCTTCTCTCCAAATTAGTTATGAAGAGCTGTGCATAGCTGATTCTAATTTTGAATAGAGCTTGCTTCAAGACTTCTGAGCCATTGTGAAGCTTTCCCTTTTAGTGAAGAGGCAAGTAACTTGACTACAATTTCCATTTCATGAATCTCGTGGATTGTGTAGACATTGGAAATATCTTGGACATGGTCATTAGGAGAAGTTTGGTTTTCCCCAGTGAAATATGGGATGCTCTTTAATGCTGCAATAGGGACTAGATTCTATGCATTCAGGGCTAGTGGACTACTACCAGTAAATTGGACATATGGATTTGGCTAAGCCATTCTGATCGGTCTGAGCACTCCTCTTGGTTGAATGAATAGTCTACTAGGAGGATGTGTTGATAAATCTCTGACTGGTGGATATGGAGACCTCTGAATTCTTCTTCCTCTCATATCTCTACCTAGGGATAGATACACGTATTCAAATATACCTTCTTTCCTTTCTCTGGATCGGGTTCTTCTCACGAATCTCTCAAGCTTAGGTTGTTGAAACCAATAGATTTATTTCTTTTAGAGTCACCAGATGTACAATTTTAAAACTTCTTAAAATCCAGAATCACAACAAGTGTACATCGATCCCTACTATAATAAGATGGAGACTTCTTGGTCCCATCGGGTGTGCCAAAACTATTAGTACAAAATCACAACACCCCCAGATGATTTCTAAAGATCTTCTTTTCTAAGGTAGACTCATTTGGTGTGATTGCATAACATTGAACTTTCCCCAAGGTGTGGGACCTTACAAAATGGAAAAGCTCTCCAGGTTAAAGGTTGGTTCCTTATTCCTCTGTTTAGCTGCATACGTAGAAACTTGCAAAGGATCTATTCTTAATCATAATCTAAACTTTACCAAGGAGACAGGGATAGAAGGAATATAGAAATTAAAACAAAGCTAAACTATGAGGTGATGCACCAAAGGAATGATGAACACTTGTTTTTCTAATAGACACAAACTAACAAAATTCATACAATAAACTAGCATAGATATCCAGATATATAATGGAAGGCTAGATGAAATCAAAAGAGAAGAGAGAATCTAAAATTGATCACAGATGTGTTTTATTGCTCTGTATATTGATACAGTCCATTACAAAGTAGCCAAGAGGCATAAACATATTACAATTTTAGTGGAAGGCCTAAACCCCACATATCCCTTATCTAGAAGGAAGAGGGAGCCTGCAAAACAAAGAATGTCCAACCCTTTACAATGAATCTTGTCCCCGTATTTATAGAATCGATCTGAGAAAATAAAAAGGGAGAGAGAAGTGGGAAAACGCGGGTCAAATATCAACCACCAATGTTAATGTTTTCTGCTGAAATATGCCCCTGAATCCATCTTTACTACATCGATCCTTGATTCGGCACCTTGAAGGAAGAGGAAACAACAAAAATAGATCGAATCTGATCTGGTTGTTGAGACTGATGATCCTGCATTGAAGGCTCAAAGATGTTTCTCCATTTTTCTTCCACCTACCCTCTCAAAAATTAAAGTTTCAGACTCCCATGGCCTAATTGAGGTCGAGATCTTTCCAACGATATCAAATTCGTAGTATCTCGATCCCTGAGTCAAAAGATATGCCCTTTTGAAGTTTTGCATCGATTCTGTACAAATAAGCAGGAAAACAACTTGAAAATAGGTCCCTCTTTTGATTGGGATATGTGGTAGCCATATTGGAATAAAAATTGGGTCTATGGGCTCAGAACTTAACTTTCCTCCTTTTTCGTGAAAATTGCAAAATCCAGAAAACCTCTATGGCCCCAAAGCTCTGCATGGACACGTGGCTTCTTTTGGTTGGCTGGGAAACATGTTTCCATTTTTACCTTTATGCCTTTTGGACAAAAGGAAAATTTTCAATTTTCTCCCCCCACCTCGCCTTCTGACCCTATTTGACCCTTGGCTATGTGGAGGGTTGGCACAAGTTTAGATTTCCACCCAGGGTTCCCTTTGTGAATTTGCACCAAGCTGACACATGGCACCCTTCGCTCTTAGCCAAATACTTTTCAACACCTCACAACTTTTGGGGACTTTGGACGTGTGGAAGCCTGGCACAATTTTGGACTTCTCCTTTTAGATTCACCCTTAAAACAACGTCATTAAGGTACATGGACCTTTCCACTTCTTCCTCCATACTTAGTCATTTTTTCCCTTTTCCTGAACCAATTCAAGCCTGAGGAATTCGAATATTCTCCATTCTTCCTTCTTCTAGATTCTTTGTAGCATTGATCCTTATTGTCTGAACCTATTATTTTATAGTTTTTCCTACCTGTAACTTGGAGGTTGTATTTAAGATGTAGAAATGGCCCAACAGAGTCATCTTCTTTCTGTATAGGGTCCTTTGATCTTTCGTGGCCTCCACTACTCCATTACAGAATCTTTTTGCAACCAATTTGTAGGATCTGGATGAGTTTTCTTGGGTTCCTTCAAGCGGGGTCATGATTTAATCTAGTATTTCGACCGGGGGTGAAATATGGAGAACAGGTACATGCTCTTTTTTTTCCTTAAACCAACAATCCTTCTTTGCATGACCTTTCTTTCCACAATTCCAACAGATCATACCTCTACCTATGGATTTAGATCTTCCATTATTATACTTTGATTTCCCATTATTCTTGCTCTTGGATCTCTCCTTCTTCCTTCACATCCCTTCTACATTCAAATAATTCCTAGATGATGATTCTCCAGTACTTTTACTACGTATTTATTCATTCAGGATTATACTAACAACATCATCAAACTTTAAAACATTAGTAACAGAAATTGTATTACTAACAACCATTACCAAGTTATCCCAACTATCTAGAAAATAGCATGATAATAAAATTTCTTTCACTTCATCCTCAAATAGAATACTAACTAATTTTAATTGATTTATAATAGACGCGAAATCATTCAAATGAGTTGATGCAGATCCACCTTCTTGCATATTTAAATTAAACAGTTTTTTCTTGAAATAAACTTTATTTGAAGCACTAGGTTTTACATATAGATTTGTTAAAGATTTTATAAAATCTACCATAGATCCTGCTTTGGTAATATTAAAAGCCACAGATGCTTCCAAGATCAATCTTATAGATCCCAGAGCCTTTCTAACAAGAATTTTCCACTCTCCATCAATCATCTTTACAGGTCTTTCCTTCTCATCTAACGGTAAGTATAAATCTTTATGATACATATAATCCTCCACCTACATCTTCCATAATAGATGGTCACGACCATCAAATTTATCTACTTTGAATTTTCATTTTTCTTCTATTACTTTTCTCCCACTCAATCAAAAATTCCTCTATGAGTAAATCTTTCTACACACACAACCCTAAAACAAAATCAGTTCTGATACCGGTTGTTTGGGTTAGCACACCAGTTGTGCAGATATATTAATCAAATCTAAGCATAAAAGAAATCAATACAGAAATAAAAAAGAACTAATACACAAGATTTAACGTTGTTCACCCAGTGTGGGATATGTCCACCAAGAAATAACCAATGTATTATTACAGAGGAAATACAATGAAGAATTGTAATCTTCCACACCTTATTGGATATCCTGTACTTTCTTCTCTAGAAATTTCTCTTTTTCTCTCTAAATGAAACTTCTCTTATTTCTTAATCAATTCTCTATTCTAAACCATAGATTTATGCTTATATATGCATCTACAATCTTAGGGCACTTTATGTAACACCTCTAACATGGTTGATATCTATGAGGACTTCTGTATTGGAAGTTGCAAACGTTGATATGTGATTCTTGTCTGAAGGCGGTGTACTATTGTGAATTAAGAATCATGTTTACTACATATAATATGTTATCTTCTGAAATAGATACCATTCTACCATGTTTATACTGAATTAAAAATGAAGTAATTCATTTCTTATTATGTTGAATAATGCACTGCATTTGGAAATAAGAAACTAAGTCGGTTTAAACTAGTTCATAGTTTGTTGCACTCGAACTTGTGCTTTAGTCTTCATAACCTCTGCTACAAGATAGCTATACCTTGGATCAATTTCAGTGATCTAAGGCATGATTTCAATTTCATGACAAAGTGGTCATCTTGACCGAGATAGACATGTTTTAGGATCTATGAACTTTGACTCTCTTGAAGTCATGAGTGATCTTTATTGTTCCCTACTTCATAAGTGATCTTTATTGTTCCCTACTTCATAAGTGATCTTTGGATGACATTCTGATTCTTCTTTGATAATTTTTATGATGCAATTCTTGTTATAGCTATAGGAACCTAATTAAATTTATGTTCCTAAATTGGTAATCCTATCCTAAATGGTAACCTATCCTAAGTTACTATGTTCTTTTATTATTGTGTGATGTTAATAATTAAAGGAAAACTTTAGACATTAACCTAAGAACCTAAGTTAGTTCCTAAAATAATGTAATAAAATTAGCCTAAACATGGGCTAACCTAAGAGGGGAATGGATGACATGCAAAAAGGGGAATTTTGGTGGCAGAAACCTTAATGTATTTATGAAGGATTTAATGAGTTCTTATCTCCCTGTTGTTGCCAAATATGGTGAATGCATGAAAAATAATGTGAGGTCTGATTGGAACCCCTACCAAAGTGTTAGTTGCATGCATTTTTAAATTTAGTTATAGCCACACACAAGTTGGTGGTGGTGGGAGAAGAACTGTTAGTCATGTTCAGCATTTAATATTTTTGGTAATGGTGAAGAAACCACATAGGAAGAAGGAAAGTTGGGGAAAAGAGAATGGTTTTGGTTTTTTTTCATTTGGTCTTTTGTGAGCTTTAGCTCTGCATGTGGTTTTTCTCTTTAAACCCACAGTTTTAATGCTTACATTTTTTTTGCCTTGCATGGTGGTGTTAGTGATGAAAATACTACTGTGAAGTTATAAGAGGAAGTGAAGAAGGTTATGAGGAGCTTTTTTGGTGTTTCATGGAAAGGAATAAGTTGTTGAAGCTCTTCTTGAAGATTTACAACGAGAAAGTGAAGGTAGGATCTCTATCATGCATGATAGACCTTATCCATTAAGTTTTCTACTTTTATTTAAATTCTTCATTAAAACAACTCTACTATTTGTGTAAATCTTCTGGTTTTGATGTAGTGTTGTTTATTCTTTTCTTCAATGGCATTTTTGTTTGTTTCATTTGGATGGTTAGGGATTTTTGTGTGATGGGTGGAAAATAGAATCTGGAAGTATCGTTTCAATACCTATGTGTTATCTTTCTTATACTCAAGCTTTCTTGACAATTAATTGGATCTGGGTTGTTCTTTGATTAATCATTATCTAACTGCAGATTTTTTATGCATTATAAGTATCTTGGTTTGATGGATTTAGATGAGTATTTCTTCGAATGTTCTCTGTATTGTTGTCATTTTGAAGACTAACTTGCAGGAAACTTTGTTAAGTATTAAGACTTATGTTTGTGACTTGATAATTAGGCACTTGAATTTGATCTATTTGATGTTAATGGTTTTGAAGACCCATTATTTGTTCGTATTGGTTTCGTTACTGTAAATCTAGGAGTAACCGGTTTGATTAACTCTGTGATGTAATTATTTTGGGTTTTACCCTCTATTGGAGGAGTGTTTGGTATCTTTGCACACTTTATGTTGAGTGACTCTCCTTATTAATATTAATAAAGCTCAATAATTTTTTTGACATACCTTTATGTCTTAAATACCCTGAATACTATACTATTACCATTCAAGTTGGAGTATAAGTAAAATAACTTTGATCTTGAACAAATTCATCTTGAGATTCGGTTCTATTGTGTTTATTTCATAGTTTATAACCCACATAGGGTTTGAGGTTTTCTCATATGATCTCCTTTTGATTTTGGATAGTTTTCTGCGAATGATAACCATTGTTGATCTTCCTACATTCTGTTTGTTGGATGAATGTATAAAATTATTGGCGATCAGTTTTTGAAATTTAACTGTTACTTGTTTTGTGATGGATGTTGAGTCTTCTTAGAGTTCAAACCCATTCTAGGTTGCCCTACAAAATGAGGAAACATTGGTTGTTTGTTTTGAGTTTTATTTAGATTGAAACGAAAGTTCTTGTATGGAATGTGTGATCTGGAAAACCACCCAATTCTTCCTGTGAGGGAAGAACTGACCATCTTTTTTTTCTCTTTTAGGACTCTTTAAACTTTTGAGTTTGGGTAAATGAAACTAGATGAGTGTTTATCATCATGCACCCTTGTTGCAGTTTATACCATTCTAATTTTGAGGTAACATGACATCTTTGACCTGAATATTGTATAATCTGGGTGTTTCGCACAGAATGTTTCCATTCTTAGAATAGAGTTTCTTCTATCCTTTCATTCTCTTGAGAAACAGATAAAGGTTAGGGCTAGGAGGAATACCTGTTGAGTGTTGGGAGGGTGTGCGCGTACCGTAGAGAGAGATCAGACCGATTGTGAAGAACTCCTTTTTGTCTGGGAAGGACTACCTGCAAGTAAGAATACAAGACCACCAGATTTTAGTTAGACAATAAATGAGGGAACTGCCTTGGGCCCAGGAAATATTAGACTTCCTTTCGAAGGTGGGTCAGTTCCCTTTTTAATATGAATTAACACAAATGATAACAAAGAAGTTATTGCAAAATTACACTTTAGTTACCTCGTTAAAAAGCAATAGAGGAAAGGCTGGTTTTGGTTGAGTCACAGTGACTGATGCCGGTCACTGTAT
The DNA here is from genome assembly GCA_019776745.2 of Taxus chinensis. Classification (NCBI taxonomy): domain Eukaryota; kingdom Viridiplantae; phylum Streptophyta; class Pinopsida; order Cupressales; family Taxaceae; genus Taxus; species Taxus chinensis. The sequence continues at coordinate 761,065,624 of CM034154.1, read as the reverse complement.
AACCGACTGCGGTTATAACACCGGGTACCGGTTGCTGATAACCGATATCGGTAGGGGCAGTGATTTAGGGGCTTTCAATGAAGGTTGGCTGTAAGGTGGTTATGGTGTTTATAAGGTTGGTAAATGATTAGGGGTAGGCAATAGGGTGATGGAGAAGACTCAGAGAGTATGGGAGCTGTTCTTGGGGCAATGTAAGGGTAGAGGAATGAAAGTTAGATGTAGGGTGCTATCAGGTAGTAGATCTAGGAGTGAGCTTATAATTACTATGAATCAGAAGTTCAAGAAATGGTATTTAAAAATGTACAAGACACTACTTACTAGTTCCTGATGAAGATACAGGTCCAAGGAATGTGATGACGAAGGCAAGGCTTAGGTGGGATGATCTGACAATCAAAAGTGAGCTATCTTCTCTCCCAATGCTTGGATGAGTGTCGCTGTGCTCTGGTTACTCAGTTGCAGTCTTGGGCTCGATGTCCTTCTCTGCAAACTCTTCTCTTTTCTTCACTTGTCTCTGTTCTTGCCAAGTGAATTCCAGATCTTTCAAATGAATTCCGATCTCCATTGTTTTTGGTTGGGGGAGGTCATTTACAGGGAACCGATGGTGGTTACGTAACCGACGGTGGTCGAGTAGGAACCGATGTCGGTTAAGTCAAAGTGGGCTATTTTTAGTAAAATAGCCAACTTTCCCTCCTTTTCTCCCGAGGGATTAGTTGTGGGCTTGGTCAAGTCATTATTAGGTTGGTTTTGGTGCGGGTGAGGAGTAATTAGTCATGGGTGTGGATGTAGACCAAGTTATAGGTCTTAATTAGGTTAGTTTAGGGTTAGGGCTAGGTCATGATGAGGTGGTGAAATGAGGTGGCAGGTTTGGAGATGTGGATTTATTAATTATAAGGTAATTAATAGATAATTGTGTAAGGTTTAGGTGGTGAGGTTAGGTTGCGAAATGAGATGCGGGGCACAGGGTGTCGTAAGACACAAATTTGGTGTCTACATTAACCCCTTGTTGTCGTGTAGCTTGTCTTGTAAAGCTGCACTGACAATTAATAAGAAGTGATTGCCCCAGTTAAGGGTATAGGTAATCCCCCTCAAATCTATCACAGATTGAGGCGACGTGAAATCAGGGATAGGGTTGATAAAGGGTGAATGGTGTTGAGATGATGGTAAGATGGTGGGGTAAGTTCAAGGAAGCAGACGCATGTTGAAATGCAGTAGTGCGACCAGGGTACATGATTTGAAGAGCAAACAAGCAATTCATAGGCAAAGGTCGATAGTTTATCCAAACAAGGGTGATATAATCTTGGTATCCAAGGCATAGGAAGTAGCTCCAGGGGATATAACGGGTAAGGTACAGGAATGTTTAGGCATGTTCGGGCAGTACCAAATGGTTGGTTTGGTTGAGATAAACGTCACGGTCTTGGTCTAGGCAAAGTTGGTTGGCTGATCAATTCAAGTATCCTAATCATGCTAGAACACGAACAGGTGAGCTCGATTGAACAAAAAGCTACATGATGGGTGGATAAAATCATAATTTGTGGGTCTTGGTCGAGGTACTTAAGTGGTGCAGGCCTTGGGTCGGGCCGATTGATTAGTGAGGGCCTTGGGTCGGGCCTGATTGGTTGGGTGCGGCCTTGGGTTGGGCCTGATTGGTTGGGTGTGGCCTTAGGTTGGGCCCAATTGGTTGGTTGCGGCCGTTGGGTCAGGGCTTGATTGGTTGGTTGTGGCCTTGGGTCAGGCCAAATGGTTGGTTGCGGCATTGGGTCGGGCCTAATTGGTTGGTTTGCGGCCTTGGGTCGGGCCAATTGGTTGGTTGCGGCCTTGGGTCGGGCCAATTGGTTGGTTACAGCCTTGGGTCAGGCCAATTGGTTGGTTGCGGCCTTGGGTCAGGCCAATTGGTTGGGTGCAGCCTTGGGTCGGGCCGATTGGTTGGTTGCGGCCGTGAGTTGGGCCAATGAAGTCAAAATAAGGCTATTTAGCAAAGGTGGGGGTAGGCGATGTGGTGAGAAAGGGAGATTGGTGGATAAGGGTAGAAATTTTGGTAAAGTAGGCATGCAACCGATATCGGTTAGTTATGACCGGTATCGGTTAGATGACCGATATCGGTGTTTTAGGGCACGCTATAACCGATATCGGTTATAGGTCAAAACCTATAAAAAGAAAAATACGGCGTGTCATTTTCACATTGTCAATTTGAGTACCAATACGGCTTGTCTGAGTTTTGAATTGATTTTGTTGAGTTTGTGGGCTGAGTTGGCATTAGTTGAGTGGAGGAGTGAGTGATTGGTAGACCCCAACAATCAGGAGGCAGAGTTTGATTGGTTGAGGACCCTGCTGAGGAGATTTGGAGCCATGGCACAGCCCGGAGGAGCAGGAGGTGCTGGAGGAGTTGGACCACTGCCACCTATCCCACCACAATGACGTGTAGTCGTACCGGTAGGCTCTGAACCCCTACTTATGTGAAGTTAATGAATTTAACTAGAATGTGGGTTTTTGGGTAGGAATCCAAAATTTAATAAAATAATGAATAAATGAAGGTAAATTGTAAAATGGAGTGGGTAGGTATGTTAGGTAGGCCAAAACGGTAGGGTGGGTAAGTTTTTAGGTCTTTCTTGTGGGTAAATGGGTAGAAATAGGTAAAAAGAGGTTTTGCGGGCTGTTTTGGGTTCGGCCCCAGAATTGGACAGTGACCGATGTCGGTCACTAGGCGACCGACATCGGTCACAGAATAGTTTGTATAAATTGCTTTGTTTATAGACCGGCGTCGGTCATATGTCGACCGGGTGTCGGTACATACAATGTGCTTGGGGGACCGATGGCGGTCGAGGGTGACCGGTACCGGTCATCATGGGTAGGAGTTAGGTTTGTGAAATTTGTGGTTTTTGTTTGTTGTTAGAGTTTTGTTTTTTTTGGGGGTGAAGGGGGAGGAGGTAGAGTTGATAGGAAAGGTGATGGGGGTGGGGGGGGAATGGGGTTGTTGGGGGCTGGTTCGGGTAGGATAGATTATGTGTTGTGTATGAAGTAGGAGGTGTTAAATTGGCGGGGGTATAGTTAGATGGCTAGAGTAGATCGGGGTGGTTGGTAGGGTGTGAGATAAGTAAAGGGGATATCGTAGATGTATAGGGTAAGATAGGTGGGTGTAGATGTGTGTTATAGAGTCAGGTTGTGGTTGGGTGGGTAAGTGGGTATAGAGGGTTAAGGTAGTTGTTTTTGTAAAAGGTAGGGCCTTGATGGAGTGGGTTGTGTTTGCAGGCACGCCAGCAGCTGACGATGCAGGATCGGATGCCACCTCTATTGGGGGTAGATGCGGCCACATGTGACTGCAGCGCAGTGGGCCATCATGCGAGAGGTTGGACTCGGTGGAGTCCAGAGGTATAGGGCTGTGGATAGGGACCACAGCCTGATGGTTGCCCTCATCGAGAGATGGGATCCGGCAACCAATGTCTTCCATCTCCCTACTGGAGAGATGACTATTACATTAGAGGATGTGTATCGCATCCTGAGACTGCCCGATCATAGGTGAGGCAGTGTTCCAGGTGGATGCGGAGACAACGATGGACAACATCTTGCAGGTATTCGGGGATGCAACCCCATTGATTACATATCACAGCGCGAGTATTGCCTACGGCGATATGTATCGCGCACACCGACAGGAGACACGGCTTGCCGTGTTGATGATGATTGGTATCACCTGCTTCGCCCTCCCTGACTCAGAGGGAGGCCACTTCCCATGGGCTTTGATGGGAGTTTTGCATGAGATGGTGGAGGAGCATACATGCTATGCCTGGGCACCAGTGTATCTGGTGCAGCTATACAGAGAGCTCTGGGGTTATCGCCGTATGAGGTGATTTGGTATATGTTCGACATTTTTGTTACACTGCTGGGCCTATGAGCATATCATCTGTATACGACTAGTAGGGTTGCCCCAGCAGCCAGGGCCACAGGTAGTTTACAGATATGGATTTCAGAGGTGGTTGGGGGTCGTGGGCCAGCCACGAGCAGTGATCGCAGGACGAGATGTGGCATACTACCGTCATATGTTAGAGGGCTTGACCGCACTCGATATTATATGGAGGCCCTACAGAGGCCATCAGCCCCGAGGAGGAGCCCGAGCACAGCTGCGCTGGATCCAGTACATCTTCTGGATAGCTGGACGGAGACCCGGGGAGTATGAGCGATACCCCTAGAGAGGGTACGACGTCAGTTGGGCTTACGACAGGATGAGCCACCTCCCTTCCCACAGTACCGGAGGGAGGATGTAGAGGCACCACTGCCTGCTCCACAGCCATTGGACCCAGTCTGGGTCGCAGAGAGACCGGCGGATGATACAGTGGATGATGCCGGTGTGACAGGTGCCTTTTTGGTTTGGTGGGCAGGGCAGAGAGCAGCCATGAGAGCACAGCCCGCACAGCCAGATTTGGCGACTGTGATAGCGGAGAGGGACCGTCTCTTGGGCCAGGTGTAGTTATTACAGGGGCAGCTTGCTGCTGCACAGGCACAGATTGGGGTGCTACAGGGGCAGTTAGCCCAGGCACAGGTACAGGCTCAGGCACAGCCGCAGGCACCGGCATAGCCACAGGGCACAGGCACAGGCACCGCCTCAGGCACAGGCGCAGGTACAGGCACCACCACAGGCACAGGGTGTACCGCAGGGCAGGGGCCACTTCTATTAGGAGTCGGGGGACCAGCCCCACCAGCCATGGTGGCACGGGCCCGCTATATGGAGGTGAGAGCGGAGGCCCGGTATTATCAGGACGTGCTAGATGGCACCGGGGTGGACTATCAGCCATATGCCGCGCACAGAGCCGAGACGTCCCGGAGTCAGAGATCACAGGGGGCCGCAGCCACAGCCGGTGGGTCGGTTACAGGGAGGAGGCGAGAGCCAGCACAGAGACCAGCAGGGGGACGGGCCGAGGGTGGTGGAGAGAGCTGAGACATCCTAGGAGCGGATATGGGTTTTTGTTATTGGATATAGACACCGGTCTGCGAACCGAGTATGTATATAGAGGCCTGTGTGCCCACATAGGATTTATTTATTCATGTTTGTTGTATATACCGGCCTGCGAGCCGAGTACATTTTGTATAGTTGATACCGGCCTGCGAGCCGAGTATATTTTTGACATGAGAGACCGGCCTGCGAGCCGAGTCTGAGATTTTGACAGAGACAGCGGCCTGCGTGCCGGCTTTGTATTTTTAGATCACAGAGGCCCCATACAGGGTAGTTTGTATATTTTGACATTGAGTTGCTGATGATATATATAGATGAGTTTGATCCACATGGTGTGTAAATTTTTTTTGATTTGATGCATATATTAGAATGTCTCATGTGTTTTGTCGATGGTATTGAAATTTAATGTATATAGATGATGTTGATGAAATTTTGATGATATGTATATGTGTTGATGGTATTCTGATGATAAATATTGATAACGATGTCGTTATGCAGGGAAAAGAGGCGGGCGCCACCAAAAATTTGTAAAAAACAAAGAAAAGGCCTAGGTTTAAGCAAAAGGAGACATGTGACCGATATCGGTTAGCTAACCGATGTCGGTAGCTATATGACCGATACCGGTTAGGTAACCGATATCGGTTATGCCAAAACGAGTTTTTCTAAAAATAGAAAAGCTTGGGAGGCAACTTAAGTTCTTATTTTTAGAGTCATGCAACAAGTTAAATACGAGAATGCGACGCTGTTGACGACTTATACAGGTAATTGCATGGGAGAATTGAGTGATAAGGAGGAAAGAGACAGGTAAAGTGATTGTGGGCTGAGATTAAGAAGGCAGAAAGACAAGTTATATTGAAGAGGGTGGTGAACATGGCTGAACAAAGAGAAGCATCCAGCGGGCAGAGAGGAGAAAGAAGACAGGTTCCACCTCAAACTGCTGGATCCCCGGAGGTATAATTTGTTTTTTTTTTTTTGGTTAGAATTAGATTTTGCATGGTTAAAAATAGAATGTGGTAAGGTAAATGGGCAGAAAGGTGATTATGCAAGAGTTTGGGGTGGGGTGAGTGTTGTAGGATAGGCAATCAAGTGTTTGAGATATGTTCGTAGGCACAGAGAGGATTAAACGAGTGAAAAAGCTATCATATGTGGTGTTGTTGAGAAGGGTGGTTAGAAGTAACAGTGACCGGTATCGGTTATAAGTAACCGGTATCGGTTAGTAACCATTATCGGTTAGATATAACCGATACCGGTTACTGTGTAAAATTCCAGATTGTGTTAAAAAACACCTGGAGATGTTATTTATTGATTTGTTGTTTGTTGATTTGATGTATGCAGGCAGAGGCAGGATTGCGGATGAATGATAGGGTGCCAGCTTTGTTGTCACGAGTCCGAGCGGATGTAACACCAGCTGAGTGGGCATTGATAAACCGTGTGGGGTTAAGTGGAATCCGCTATTATTCACGAATCACACGCAATCATGCTATGTTGCAGGTGTTGATTGAGAGATGGAATCCAGAAAAGAATACCTTCTATCTGCCAACAGGGGAGATGACAGTGACGTTGGAAGATGTGTTTCGAATTTTGAGGCTCCCAATTACAGGAAGACCAGTGTATCAGGCAGGGCCTAGCGTGGCGCGGGGAGCGATAACAGTAGTATTTGGTCCAGCTGCACGAGATTTGACACAGCGAGGTTTGACATTCACTTATGGTATAATGTTTGCAGCACACCCTGAGGCAACAAGGTTGGCAGTGGTATTAATGATAGCGGTGGGGTATTATGCATTACCGAGGGTGGATGGGGGAAGATTTCCAAAAGCATTGATGTGTATTATTTGGGAAATGATAGAAAGGAGCGTGACTTTTGCATGGGCACCCGCATATCTGGCGGAGCTATACAGGGGTTTATGGGCCTGCAGGTGAAATCACAGGACTACACTGGATTGTGCATACTTATTACATTGTTGGGCCTATGAGCACATTGTTTGTGTGCGACCAATAGGCCAACCCATCCAGTCAGGAGAGACAGGAGTGCAGAGGTTGGGATTCAGGCGATGGGTCCAGACAGAGCAAGAGGTGAGATCCCAGGCCGTGACAGATGACGTCGAGTATTATAGGCAGGTGTGGGAGATGGTGACGATTGTGGATATCCGTTGGAGGCCTTACGGGAACTATATGGTGACAGAGAACATAGCTGAGGATTTGAGGGGTGTAGAGTGATTAAGGTGGATCGCGGGGCACAGGCCAGGTGAGTACGAGAGGATTCCTCTAGATCGCGTGCGGCGACAATTTGGATTTGTTCAGGATATACCCATGGCTTATAGACCATACATGAGGATCGACGCCGAGGCATCATTCTCACCTCCCCGGCCGACACCTCCAGAAGGACCAGAAGAGATAGCAGCCGATCACAGGGTAATGGATGCAGGAGCGACAGAGGCTTATAGATTGTGGTGGGTAGCAGAGCTGCGAGGTTCACGTGAGAGGGCCGATCATCCTGACATAGCTGTGATTACAGCGGAGAGAGATCACCTGCAGGGTTTAGTTCACCAGCTTCAAACGCAGGTGAATGAGACAACAGGATTGTTAGCGGTTGCGGAGTCACGAGTGGAGAGACTAGAGGTGAGATTCCTCCACGCGAGAGGGCGTATTCATATGTTACAGGAGAGATTGGCAGATCAGTGGGAGGAACCAATAGCAGTGGCACCTTTGAGGATGGAGAGGCCAGGTGAGCGGCATCGACGATCACGATCATCACCTGGTTCGGGATGAGGCGCAAGGGTCTAAGTGAATTTCATAGGGGTAGAAGAATAAATAAGGATGCCGACCTGCGCGTCGATGATAGAGAAGATGTATTTGTTTAACATCTAAATAAAACTGAATATGTATGTTGATTTGAGTTATGATAATAATAAGAATGTTTGTGTTTTGAATGTTTGTTTTGAAAAAGGACCAAGGTGAGTGTTATCAAATAGAAATATGCAAAAATCATTTATATTTTAACAACACATGATAGGTTATGGTAGGGGATGGTCGAGCTAACCTTCGGAGACCCCATGTCTCCTAAGTGCTGCCTACATAGCCCATTGCACAAAGCAAGGAGGGGCCTCAGACCGATGTAGTTCTCCCTTAGGACCAGGGAGAGGTGAATTCAGGAAATTTGGTTGTGGTTAGGCAATTTGTTGGTTGGTAAAAATATTGATATTGGTAGGGTAATGTTGTTGGTGTTGGTAAGGTATTGGCGGTATTGGTGTAGGTATAGGTGAAGCGAAGGTTAGCTTACCCAAGTATTAGGGAACCGTGTCCTGATTAAGGTCAACACATAATCCTAGATTCGGGTAAAAGAGGGAAAAGTGTCCCATAGTTGGAAAGAGCTAAACAAACCACGTATTATCGGAGGATGAACTTGAATCCCTAGGTACCTTGCATAGGCGAGAAGTCGATAGGTGAAAAGAGTTGTATAATCACAATATATCGGATATACGTCACGTCCCTTGAGTTTTGTTGTTTTGAAGAATGGTGAGATGAGGTGGATGGTATAGCTGGGGTGCAGAGAACTTGTTATAAGGTGATTATTCTGACGAAAGAGAACCAAACCTGAATAGACAAGTCCATGACTCAAAAGTGCTTTTGAATACTGCTTTTATTTTTTTTCTGAATATAGACTGATCGATGCGGGAAGTCTATATGGGATATGCATTTTGTTGTTCTTGAGCTCTTCACGAAGCTGATCAATGCGAGAAGCTTCTGATAGAGGCTGACTTTGTATAGCTGTCCTTCAAGGGAGCAGTCTATTTATAGTAGCAGATGTGGCTTTTGTGTATAGCTGTCCTTCGGGGAGCAGTCTATTTATAATAGCAGATGTGGCTTTGCACATAGCTGTCCTTCGAGGGAGCAGTCTATGTATAACTTAGAGGTCTAGATGTCCGTTTGGCATGAAGCATCTAGTTTTGTAGGAAGTTTGACTCAAGAATATCCCATAATTGTATAATTGAGAACGTGTTATTTTGATACTTTTAAGTCATGGACCAGACTAAAAAGGGAAGGCATCTTTAAGAGGAGATGATGACCAAACCATGTGAGCGTGATTCTATTTTGAGATGCATGAAACAAGGTGTATGAGGTGGTAAATGAGCTCAAGGGACGAGCGCAAGGTAGATAAGAAGTGATATAACACTAAATTCAACAGTAGAATGGTCGAAGATGCAAGGCATTAAGGGGTTCAGGCTCAGGTTTACCATTGAGTGAAGCTAAATGGTAAGTGCCTGATCCATAAGTGTGAGTGATAATGTAAGGCCCAATCCAATTTGGAGCAAATTTTCCACGTTTGCTCTTTTCTAGTTTGGTTACATGTTGATTCTCTTTGAGGACAAGATCACCAACCTTAAAGGTACGCTCATGAAGTCGCTTATCATAAGCACGCTTGATGCGCTTTTGATAGATTTGAAGGTGGTCAAGAGCTGTAAGACGACGTTCGTCAAGAAGCTCCAATTGGGCTAACCGCTCTTGGCGGAAATCATCATTGGTGAGAATATCCTGGAGAGATATTCTTAGGGAGGGTATTTGTATTTCGAGAGGCAAGACAGCCTCGGTACCATATACCAAAGAAAATGGTGTGGCATTAGTGGAGGTACGAATGCTGGTACGATAAGCCCAAAGGGCAAAGGGGATGTGATCAGGCCAATTTTTCCCAGAATCGTTAACGACTTTCATGAGAATTTTGGTCAGGGTTTTGTTAGAAGATTCAGCTTGACCATTTGCTTGTGGATAGTAAGGTGATGAGAAGCTAAGTTTGATACCAAAGTTGTCACAAAGGTCTTGTAACAACTTATTTTTGAAATATTTTCCATTATCTGTTATCAGGCGATGAGGAACACCAAAACGACAGATAATGTGATGGTTGATGAACTCTACGATTTTTTCTTTTTTGGTTGAAATGAGTGGAATGGCCTCCACCCATTTAGTGTAATATTCGGTTGCTGTGATTATCCAATGGTGACGTTGCGAAGAGGGTGGGTGAATCTCACCAATAAGGTCTAAACCCCATTGTGAGAAAGGCCAAAGATCTCGTGCGACCTGTAGCGGATGGCTAGGAGTATGTTGAAGGTTGGCATGTTGTTGACACATAACACAACGCTTAACATATTCGTAGCAGTCGTTATTAAGAGTAGGCCAATAATAGCCTAGGCGAAGGATCCGTTTAGCCACGGCAAGGCCACTAAAATGTCCACCACAAATTCCGTCATGGACTTGTTGGATGGTATAGGTGACCTCCGCACCGGTTAGACATCGAAGGAGGATGCCATCAAAGCCACGTTTATAGAGGAGTCCCCCCATGACGACATAACGAGAAACACTTTTAAGAAAAGCACGTTTGCCGTTACTAGTAAGGTCAGGTGGGAGAACAGAGGTTGTAAGGTAGTCGTGAAATTGGTGATACCAGGTATCCTGCGAATTAGCAGATACATTATTTACCATACAAACATCCGGGACTGAGTAAGATGGGGCAAAGAGTTGTTGGACCAAGACAAATATGTCAGAGTCAGTTGGTGAGGCAGGAATTTGCGAGGCCAAGCAAGCCATAGTATCCGTAAATTTATTAGTTGAGCGGGGAATGGTTTGGATAGAATAATGAGTAAATAAGGTCAAAAGTGAGTCCACGTAATGTTTGTACTTTTGAAGTTCCTCATTTTTACATTGGTAGATGCCCATAACTTGATTGACTACCAGTTGAGAGTCACCGAAAATGTTAATAGACTTTACACCTAAGTGTAACGCAACCTGGAGACCCAAAACAAGGGCCTCGTATTCCGCTGTATTATTAGTGCAGGGGAAATCGAGCCAGAATGAAAGAGGCATAGGTTCAGCATCCAGAGGAATGAGAACAACGCCGGCCCCTCCGCCGCGCTGGCATTTGGATCCATCGAAGAAGAGGGTCATTGGATACGACTCCTCACTGAGTGAAAGAGTTGCGATGAGTTCGTCAGGGAAAGTAAAATTGGTAAATTGTTCCCCAGGTAAAGGGGCTTCCGCGAGTTGGTCTGTGATAGTTTGTCCTTTGACTGATTTCTGGTGTACAAACTCAAGGTCGAGGTCGGCGAGGAGCATAAGCCATCGGGTGATGCGTTGGTTTAGATGAGGTTTGGCATACATATAATGGATGGGGTCTGCATTGGTGATGACAAAAGTTTTGTGATTCAGGAGGTAATGTCGGAGTTTGGTTGCCACGAATGATAGGGCTAGGCACAACTTTTCTACATGTGTATACCTAGTCTCGTAATCCACAAGAGTACGACTTATGTAATAAATGGCTTGTTCTCGATGCTCGGAGTCACGATGTGCGAGCATGGCTCCTACAGCATGGTCGGTGGCAGAAAGGTAAAGGTAGAAAGGGTGATCGTCCTGAGGTGGGATAAGCACGGGTGGCTGCAAGAGATAGGCTTTAAGAGCCTCAAAGGCTTGGTGGCACTCTTCGCTCCATTGAAAGACAATGTCCTTTTTAAGGAGATGATGGAAAGGTTGACATCGATCTGAGAGTTGTGAAATGAAACGCTGGATAGATTGGAGTTTTCCCTGCAAACTACGCAATTGTTTGAGGTTAGTGGGTGGGGGCATTTCTAGGATAGCTTTGACTTTAGCTGGATCGACCTCGATGCCACGCAAAGAGACAATAAAACCAAGGATTTTTCCCAAAAGGACACCAAAGACACATTTCTTTGGTTGAAGATGAACACAGTATTGTAACAGGTGATCGAAAATAATGGTTAAAACATCGAGATGTTCACTGCGATGTTTAGATTTGCCAAGAAGATCATCGACATAATCCTCAAGGATAGTGTGCATAATGTCATGAAAAATGTAAGTCATAGCCCGCTGATAGGTTGCACCAGCATTCTTAAGGCCAAACGGCATGACACGATAGCAGAAGGTTCCCCAAGGAGTTATGAAGGTGGTTTTATGTTGATCGGCCGGGGCTACCAAAATTTGATTGTATCCCGAGAAGCCATCCATGAGAGAAAGCATCTCATGGCCCGCAGTGAGATCAACAAGTTGATCAATACTTGGTAGGGGGAAGTCATCTTTTGGGCAAGCGAGGTTAAGGTCCCAGAAATCCGTACATATCCGAAGTCCCCCCGTTGCTTTAGTGACAGGTACGATGTTAGAAATCCATTGAGGATAGTCAATAGGTAAGATGAAGGAAACAAAAAGGAGTCGTTGAAGCTCTTCTTTGACCAAGAGGGCAATGCGTGGATGCATTTTTCTCAGTTTCTGTTTAACTGGTTTGGAGTCAGGTTTCAGAGTAATGTTATGGACAGCGATGTCAGGATCAATTCCTGGCATGTCAGCGTAGGACCAAGCGAAAGCTTGGTTGCGGGCACGGAGGAAGGTAGTGAAGGCAGTTTGTTCTGATGCGTTAAGAGATTGTCTGATCTTCACAATGTGAGGATCATCCTCTGTGTGGATGTTGATTTCTATAGTCGACTCATTCAACATGGTTTGAGTTTCAGATGGTAAGGCGTGTTGAATATAAGAGTCATCCGCACCAAGATAAGTGAGGATGGAGTCGTCATCCTGGCACTCAACAACATTAATTGAAGGCGAGTCTTCTTCGATCATGTCTGGATACAGAAGGGGAAAAGAAGATGGGTCTTCATTATCACGTTGATAAGTGAGAGGACCCAGGAAGATAGCGTTTACGAAAAAAAAAAGTTAGGAGGGATAGATTCCGGGTCTATCGACTCTGTGGGTGACGATGGCAAAATGGGTGATGATGGTTCAGAAGGGGTGACTTCGTCGTCTTCCTGGATACAACGGATATGTGGTTTCTTTGGTGTAGGTGGTTCAGAGAATCCAAGACCACGACGATCTTTGTGTTTGCGTGTAGTCACGGGAATGATCGTATGTCGGCCTTGTTCATAAAGACCGAAACCGAAGCCCTTCCAAGCACAGCGCGTTAGGAAGGTGAGGGCGAAACGATGATTAGTTAGATATTGAAAATCAGATTGGAAGGGAACCACACCAAGGGGAGGTTCAGGGGTGACAGAGGATGCGTCGACACCCCCATACGTTAGGTTGGTACGGCAATTAGGTGGTCCATAGGAGATTACTTCCCCCACACGACGGTCGTAGGTAGGATGCGCATGTAACTGTCTGTACTCCTGTGGGGTATGGAAAGTGCTAACGTTATATAGGTGATACTCCCCCAGCGTAAGGCATTGAAAAACATCTACCAAGGGATCTGAGGTTGGGATGTTGTCCGCTGGGAAGGAAGTGGTATTTGCGGCGGCGGTTTCATTGGTTGAAGGTGTAGGTGCGGTTGAGGTGGATGGTTGAGGTGTGGTCGAAGTAGATGGTTGGGTTGGATGAATGGGTGCCTTGACTGGTACAAGCACATCATTAGGGTGATATAACATATTGCAGGTTTTGAAGGGGGGAGCATCAGCTTTTACGGTGTAGGACTTCCCCTCATACTCAAATTTTATGCACCTATGTAAGGTGGAGGGAACGCATCCCATAGCCCAGATCCAAGGGCAGCCTAACAACATGTTGTATTGGAATTCTCCCTCAAGGACATAGAAGAGTTCAGGTAAAGTACGTGGCCCTACACGAATGTTAAGGATCACGGTGCCTAAGGTAGAAGTAATAGCATCATTGAATGAACGCAACATGGTGGGGTTGGCACACATGCAGCTAGAAGGGATATTCATTTGTTGGAAGGATTTGGAAGAGATGATGTTTAAGCTAGCACCCCCGTCAATCATAACACGACGTACTCGGATGTCCCGGACGTAAGCCGAGATGAAAAGAGTGGGGTCAGGATCTTTTGCACCAAAGTCGACAATTTCATCTTCGGAGAAACTGACAGCAGCGGCTTGTTGTACAGGGACAGAAGTGGTAGATTGTTTGGTGAGAGAAGCAACGTGGTTGGGTGTTAAGATGGAGGCAACGGGAAAGGTTTCGTTAGGTAGGACCTCTATCCCTTGGAGGATCTCAATGAGAGCTTGTCGATGAGATTCAGAGGTTTGAATGAGATCATACAGTGTCATTTTTACAGGTGATTGGTGAAGCTGTTTGATCATGGTTCGGTGGGAAACTCCATCAGAGACGGGGTAGGCAGGTCCACGAATAACCACTTTAGGTGGTGGTGCGATCGGGATGGCGGACGGAGAAAGAGAGGCCGCAGGTGTGCTTTCTTTAGCTTTCCCATTGTTTTTCTGCCCTCGAGTAGCAATACTAATCATGTTGATCTCGTGAACACGAGAGGAGGAAGATGGTAGGGATAAGTCATTGTCTTCGAGAGGTGGGGTTGCAATAATGATAGATCTTGGTGAGGTGGGGACAGGTGGTATAGGAGAGGGGATTGAAGCTAAAGGTTTCTCCCTTCGTAAGTTGTCCTTCTTAACCTTTCTATCCGAGAGAGGTGACTGACGAAGGATGGCTTTCAAAGCTTTGCATCCCTCTACATCATGTCCTGGTGTGCAGTGGTAAGCGCAGATTTTAGACTCATCATAACCTATAGGTCGAGGTTTAGATGAATCATAGGGTCTAAGTGGGGGTAGGGAAATGGTCGCATTCTCCACCAACATATCAAGGATCTTGGCGTAAGATCCTTTGAGCGGGTCAAAGTCAGAGGAAGATGAGGCTATTGATTGGGTGGGTTTTGGTAATGGTTGGGTATGGTTGGTTCGTACGGGTGGTGGTTTAGACAAGGGGTTTTGATAATTGGATTTAACTAAGTGTGGCTTCTTTGGCGCAGAAGTCATGTTTAGCTGGTTAGATGATGAAGCCATAGATGACGTGGTGGCAGGAAACAACCATGGGAAAGAGGAGTGACAGCAAACAAATCCTTTGATGATGGAGTTTGTTTAGGGTTGATAGGTGGACAGGATACTTGGGGTGACGGTGTTGATACACCCATGGATCTCTGTATGGGTGCAGAAGGTGCAGGTCGTTTTAAAGAAAACACAGGAGGTATGATGTATTGATGCAAGGTGGAGGGGTGAGGTCCCAATATAGAAGGTAGGTGTGACGGCGAGGGTTTTAGTTGTGACAGAGGCATAGATTGGACTTGAGGGGATTGGGTTTGTCTCCTAGGTGGATGGACGGCTTTATTTTTGGATAAATCTAACCGTTTAGGTGGGTGTGTTAGGCTAGGTATTGGTGAAGTCCCAAGCGTAGGGGAAGGTTTGGTTAGGTTAATAGAGGTGGATGAGGTATTTGGTAGAGATGAGAGGGGTGAAGATGAGGACATAGGCATTTTGAGCTTTTGTAAACACTTCGGGTATATGGTAGAGGTGTCTGGATCGGTCATCTGCATTTGAGTAGAGCATGGTGTACTCAAACGCTCCCATAGGACTCGTCTATCTTCTGAGGGATGACAATCTTCACGTGTGAATAGGAACTGTTGATATGGAAGAGAGGTGGGTTGTGATTCCGGTCCACTGTGGGTGTGATACAGGGGGTAAATGAGGCACTGTATCAATGGGTGTTAAGAGGTCAATCGGTCGCTGAAAATATTTAGGCGATGAAGAACTAATAGGTAGGAGAGCATGTTCAAAGGGATCCATCATGATTAAAGAATTTGGTGATGTCGGTTCGAGGGGTTTCTCTTCTAAGGATGACAGAAACAGTGGTGAGCCTTCTTCTTTTACAGCAAGAGTGATGGAAGGAGATGTTTGGGAAATAGATAAGTTAGATAACATCCGCTCACAGTCTTGCAGGGATGTGGTGTAAGAAGGCTCATCTATGAGAAGAGAACTCTGGGTGGTTAATTCCTTTATGGGTAAAGGAATGGCAAGATTATCATTTTGTCTTGATGGTGGTGAAGGGGGTGCGGATCCCTGCGTTAGTGACGAGGCTTGATTCAGAATTTCCTCGATAGAAGCTTTTGGTTGGGAGTCAAAAACTACATGGATTTCATGAACACTCTCCTCGGCTAAGATATCTTGGTTTATGTTACTGTTAGATGAGTGGTTTGGGAATGGTTTGTTGAAGATTTTCAAATTTCGGTTAGCAGGGGCATTAGGATTGTCGAGAGTTATATCCCCTGCATCAACCATTTCCTGCACTATGTTTTTCAACATCTTGCAGTTTTCGTGACTGTGTCCCTTCACACGGTGGAAGTTACAGAAGTCATTTTCTTTGTACCAAGAAGGTATAGAACGGGTGGAATCAAACCTGGAATGAGGTTTAACAGGAGGCAAGGTGATAGCTCCTGCTTTGAGAAATTTTTCCAAGATCACACCATAAGTTTCTCCCAAGGGAGTGTAATTGATGGACTCGGCTTTATACTTATAGGTGGTTTTTGGCGGGGTACTAGACGGTGCTTGGGATTTGACCATCACCGCGTGTACAACTCCTTTTGATTTCGAAGCAGTCGATGCATGAGAATTGGTGGTGTTGGGTTTGTTGGTGGAGTCTTGGGTTCGGAAATTGGGGTTTTTGTTGCGCAACCGCAATTTCTCTTCCTCTAAGGCTCGAATCTCTAGTTTTTGAGCCATAGTAAAGGCCTCATCAAAGGTGTGGAAAGTTTGAATTTGGAGGGTGGGAGAAATGTGCTTAGCGCAGGCCCGCGTAAAGAGTTCGATGAGTTCAGCCTGAGGTAAGGCATAAGTGAGTTGGTTGATGAGGCCCCGCCATCGTCCAATGAAATCTGCGATAGATTCGTCTTCAAATTGTCAGATGGCATAGAGGTCGGTGATGGATACTTTCTTGGCAATATTAATGGAGAAATGATCCAAGAAAGATTGGGCTAATTGGTTAAAAGAGAAGATTGAGTGCTGGGTTAAAGCACTGTACCACTCCAAGGCGGGTCCTGATAAGGACATGGGAAAGGTGCGGAGTAGTAAGGCATCGTCATGAGCAATCAGATAGCAGGCATGTCTAAATGATCGCAAGTGTTGTTGAGGATCCTCCTTACTATTAAAATGAGTAAATTTTGGTAATTCCCATTGAGGAGGATATGAATGAAGGGGGACAGAAGGATGAATAGGCTCCCGACAAACTTGCTCGTATGTCAGGGTGCTACGGCTTCCTGAAACAGAAGCCTCCAGATTTTGCATCTTGTCCATCATTTGTTTGATTAAATCAGTGGTTGGGTAAGATGATGGTGCGGTTGTTGTAAACGGAGGAGGATTGGGCCAAGAGCCACTACTAGACAATGGTGGGGTTAAATGTTGATAAGGTATTGATGACGAATATGTTGAGGCGACCGAATAGGGATGTCCTATATAAGATGTTGAAGCCACCAGATAAGTGTGTGGAAATGAAAAGGTGGGTGGAGCTTGAGAAGGAAAGCTCGTGTGGATAGGTGGCAGAGAGCAAGTTATGAAAGGGGCAATCTGCGAGAGAGATGAGGTAGGAGCAGTCGACGGTAATGATATGTGGGGCCCCAGATTAACCAAAGGAAAGCCAATCTGTGTCGTATGAACCCCCGAAGCCACTGAGTTGGGAGACGGGGCTAAGGATGAAGAAGGTAAGGTGGAGTTATTAGGTGGGGAAGGAGCTAAGTGAGCAGCTATACTAATAGGCATACCAACGAGAAGTTGACCGTCAGGCATACGGTCAGGGGTATGGGACAAATAGTACTGTACGGCGCTAGGATTAGCATCCAAAAATTTGGCAAAGTCCTTATCTCCTACAGGGATCTTGGGAACATCACTGGTGTCCGTAGGATTCCCCATAGGATGTGAAGGGGGTGATTCAGGAAAAGGCACGGAACAGGCATGTGAAACCATGGCTGCGGCTTGTTTCTGAGTGATAACAACCATGGACAAGAGTACACAGCAAGGATTCAATCTATTAGGAACAGAAATAGCAACAAAATGTTGGAATTGGTAGGTTGCTGGTTTGTCAGGAACTTTGAAAGACAGTAACCGATATCGATAGGATAACTGATGTCGGTCAGACTGTAGCCGGCTTCGGTCAGTTAACCGATGTCGGTAGAATAGGACCGGTATCGGTCACTGTGAAAGCAAAGAGAAGATATAAGAAGCTACTAGTTTGGGATTAACAATGCTTAGTATACCCACCAAACTATTCTGAAGTGATCACTGAAACAGTGTATGATAGAGAAATAGAACTAAAAAAAAGCAAGATGCACAAGCAAATCAAGAGACTAATCCTAGGATTAGTTTTAATTATTGTGGGCTTATGCCTTAGACGCAAGATGATGTCAATCCTAAACAAAATACCTAAGGGAAATGTCAAGTTTTTTTTGGCTTATAAGGTTACCTCAATCGGGCGGAGGAATACCTGCGGAAAAAGGGGGGGATATTTGAGTTGTTGTGTTGATTATGATGTGATTTGGTATGTGTTGTGCAGTGAAAGTAAGATTAATTTCTTGTCAATACCATGGATATCACCACCACGTGTACAACCTGTTACTTAATCTACGTTCACTAGAATTAAAAACAACAGGAAAACATGTGATGCACGTGTTTTAAACCCAAATCAAAAATGATATTCGATGAAGCAAAGGAGATGACTTTCACTAAAGCAAAGATGAGGAAGAAAGACAAATTATTTTACCAAAATAACAAAATATCTTGTGAATATTTAGAAGAAGAAAATAGCAAGTGTGCTCCCTATATGAAAGTAAGCTAGAAAGAAAGAAACCCGAGAAAGGGTCCCACCAGGTGTGCCAAAATGTTTCACACAGAATGTTTCCATTCTTAGAATAGAGTTGCTTCTATCCTTTCATTCTCTTGAGAAACAGATAAAGGTTATGGCTAGGAGGAATACCTATTGAGTGTTGGGAGGGGGTGCACGTACCGTAGAGAGAGATCAAGCCGATTGCGAAGAAATCCTTTTTGTCTAGGAAGGACTACCTATGAAGTAAGAATACAAGACCAGCAGATTTTAGTTAGACAATAAATGAGGGAACTGCCTTGGGCCTAGGAAATATTAGACTTCCTTTCAAAGGTGGTCAGTTCCCCTTTTAATACGAATTAACACAAATGATAACAAAGAAGTTGTTGTGAAATTACACTTTAGTTACCTTGTTAAAAAGCAATAGAGGAAAGGTTGGTTTTGGTTGGTGTCACAGTGACCGATGCCGGTCACTGTATAACTAACTGCGGTTATAACACCTGGGTACCAGTTGCTGATAACCGATATCGGTAGGGGCAGTGATTTAGGGGCTTTCAATGAAGGTTGGTTGTAAGGTGGTTATGGTGTTTATAAGGTTGGTAAATGATTAGGGGTAGGAAATAGGGTGATGGAGAAGACTCAGAGAGTATGGGAGCTATTCTTGGGGAAATGTAAGGGTAGAGGAATGAAAGTTAGATGTAGGGTACTATCGGGTAGTAGATCTAAGAGTGAGCTTATAATTACTATGAATCGGAAATTCAAGAAATGGTATTTAAAAACGTACAAGACACTACTTACTAGTTCCTGATGAAGATACAGGTCCAAGGACTGTGATGACGAAGGCAAGGCTCAGGTGGGATGATCTGAAAATCAAAAGTGAGCTATCTTCTCTCCCAATGCTTGGATGAGTTTCGTTGTGCTCTGGTTACTCAGTTGCAGTCTTGGGCTCGATGTCCTTCTCTATAAACTCTTCTCTTTTCTTCACTTGTCTCTGCTCTGCCAAGTGAATTCCAGATCTTTCAAATGAATTCTGATCTTTTGTTTTTGGTTGGGGGAGGTCATTTACAGGGAACTGATGGTGGTTACGTAACCGACGGTGGTCAAGTAGGAACCGATGTCGGTTAAGTCAAAGTGGGCTATTTTTAGTAAAATAGCCAACTTTCCCTCCTTTTCTCCCGATGGATTAGTTGTGGGCTTGGTCAAGTCATTATTAGGTTGGTTTTGGTGTGGGTGAGGAGTAATTAGTCATGGGTGTGGATGTAGACCAAGTTATAGGTCTTAATTAGGTTAGTTTAGGGTTAGGGCTAGGTCATGATGAGGTGGCAAAATGAGGTGGCAGGTTTAGAGATGTGGATTTATTAATTATAAGGTAATTAATAGATAATTGTGTAAGGTTTAGGTGGTGAGGTTACGTTGCAAAATGAGATGCGGTGCGCACAGGGTGTCGTAAGACACAAATTTGGTGTCTACATCGGGCTAGGACTACCTTGGGATGGATAGTGCTTTGTGTATTTGTTATCTATTGTTTCATCCATTTTTAGATCCTTATGTATGACGAGTTCCATCAGTCGAGTAAGATGGTGATTTTTGTTAAGTTCAAAATGAACGGTATGATTTGACATTCATTCTAAATAATATTATAATAATAGAATGTAAGGGTCTGTTTATGTATTTGAAACTGTAGTATTAGTTTTGATGGGATGGTCTGAAAGCCTCTTAAAACATTTTTGATGTGGATATTTTTGGATAATCTTAATATTTGTTGTGTACTAAATCACCTTGGATCTACCTCTGAAGCGAGTTCAAGTTTGCAAGAAGTCTTGCAATGAATTATATTGGACTTGCTTTGATCCTTAGTATGATAAACCTTCCTTACCCGAAATGTAGAACCTTATCCTTAATAATCTAAAGTTTTAATCTGTGCTGAGCCTGAGTATAAGTATGATTGTTGGATGGAATGTATTTAGATTATTTTTTATCTTTTTAGTTCTATTAAAGTGCTAATTGAATATCAAAATAGTGTACTTACTTTTAAAAGGTAGTCTTTCTCAGCTTGTACTTCTCCTTCTTGAAAATTCAGAATAGTTTGAGTTTAAGGACTTAAAATGAAACTTGAGTAGAAGTAAGATCTAGATTTGGAAATATGGAATTATTCCTTCTTTTCTACTACTATTTTGATTTCTAGCATGTTGTAGTAAGTTATGAGAATGTGGAGATATGATTAAATAAATTGATTTGACTATACCTTGACCATACATTACTTATTAAATCTTCAATATTTTGTCCCCCTCTGGGTTTGTATTCTTTTATGGAAAAAAATATTTTTGTTTATATGGTTTGCACTTTTGGAACTGTTTCATAAACAACAACGTTCTTTTTATGAAACAGTTAGATAAAAGCACAATGTTTTTAATGTTATAGTGCTTATCATGCTTAATTCAAATGAACTAACCCATGCTAACAATTGTGTAGATGGATTTCGTAAAAGATGAAAGGAGAAAGATAGATAGAAAGTTACATCTGTTTTACTAAAAGAAATTGTATCTTTATTATGATGATTATGTGGTGTCGTTACTTGAGATGTACTTACTCGGAAAAGAATGATGTAATAAAAATAGTGTTACATTTTTGTTATGACACTTTGTAATCTCTGAAATACTTTTGTAATCGGTGTAAGGATCACTCCTTTTTGATGAATAAATGATGTGATGATTGTTGATTATTACTCTATTGAAATACCTTATTTGGCATAGATTGAGGGGTATTATTAAGTAATATCATAAATGAAGGAGGGAAATATATATATTTTAGAGTTATGGAATTTGGAAAATTATTAGTCTTATATTTGTAAAACTATGAGTTTGTGAATCTGAAATCTTATTTGGTTATTATCACATAAAAGAGAAGAAACTAATAAGTTGACACTCTTAAGTAGATCCTTAGAAAAATTGAAAGGAATCATGATTGAAGTGTGTGTGTGTGTGTGTGTGTGTGTGTGTGTGTGTGTGTGTGTGTGTGTGTGTGTGTGTGTGTGTGTGTGTGTGTGTGTGTGTGTGTGAACTCTTTATGTATCTGAAATATATGTAATTTTTTTTCATAATTGGACATTAGTCCTTGATATAAGGAAAAAGAATATTTTACTTGAAATCAATCACAGAGACTTAACTAAGATCTTGTTAAAGTGTTATGAATATAATATGTGATTGGTTGATTGTGTTCTTCCTTAGGTGGATTTATTTAATCAAATTATGGAATGCTTATAAAAAATTAAAATGGACTTAGACTTCATATTAATGAAGTCTAAAATAAAGGGTTTATAATGAACTTGTTTAAGATAAGGCTGAAATAAGAAAGGACCTAATGAACACACCTTCATAACTTTAAGATTAATCAAAGTGTGTGTGTGTGTGTGTGTGTGTGTGTGAACTCTTGATTTATCTGAAATATATGTAATCTGTTTTCATAATTGGACATTAGTCCTTGATATAAGGAAAAAGAATATTTTACTTGAAATCAATCATGGAGACTTAACTAAGATCTTGTTAAAGTGTTATGAATATAATATGTGATTGGTTGATCGTGTTCTTCCTTAGGTAGATTTCTTTAATCAAATTATGGAATGCTTAAAAAGGAATTAAAAGGGATTTAGACTTCATCTTAATGAAGTCTAAAATAAAGGGTTTATAATGAACTTGTTTAAGCTAAGGCTGAAATAAGAAAGAACCTAATAAACACAACGTCATAACTTTAAGATTAATCATGTCATTATATGATACAAGTTGTCTCGTTTATAAACAAACTTAAACATGTAGTTAACATGTTAGGAAGGAAACTTTACCTGGATACCTACCTCACATGTGATTTCAACTTGTAACCTTATAGGCTAAATGATGTTTGTTGAATCTTAAAGCGTTGTTGTAAATAATATTTAAGACAATGATTAAATGGGATGATAAAATTATAAATTAAAGTATGTTAGTCCAGTTGAGGAAACTCAGTTGGATGTTGGTACACATCAACTACATCTCAGTACCTTCATAATGAAAGGAGTCATTATGAGGATACTATGATGAAGTTGATATGTCCCAACGCCCCACATAGTTTGTTTAAATTGATTGACATAAGTGTAAGAATGGATCATGGTTCTACCCTATGCAGGGATAGGAACATGATCTAGTGTTAAGGTCAACTCATGTTGACTTAGGATAAATAGACACACCCAATCAATGTAAGTCGATTGATTATGTCTATGTACCCTTAGTCACCATGAGTAGTCTTCCACATTAGGGCATGTTGCTAACCTTGTCTAGTGTGAAACCTTGAATTAGATTGGACTGACAGAATGTCAGGAAAGACCACTCTAGATAAAAGAAAAAGTGTGGTGAGGGAGTTATTCCGTGTGATGAGTATTCCATCTAGGAATATAAACATGATAAACATGTTTAAAATATTTGGCCAAAGTATCACAAGTTATTGGTTGCATTGTCATATGTCACCTAGTCTAGGATGCAGGATTTCAAATGAATATCAGTAACATATATTCATAGGGGCCTCTTAGATAGAAAAAGTGTTGTGAGGGACTTATTATGTTTAACGATTATGTCATCTAGGAATTTAAACATGATAAACTTGTTTAAAATCTTTAGCCAAAGTATAACAAGTTGATGGTTTCGTTGTACTCTGCCACATAGTCTAGGATGTAGGATTTCAGATGAATATTAATAATAGATATTTAGATAGTCCTCTTAGACAGAACATGTGGGTGCCCCTAAAAAGGTAAAAGAAACCAAGTATATGTAGTATACATATTACTAAGTTATCACGAGAGATCAGTTTAATACCAAGTCATGAAATGAAAGATCAGTGTTTCACCAAGTCATTTACAGTTGCATATGGTTTTCTATTATGAGATGGATTGGCATTGGAATATTTGTTCTAAATTAAGTTAATTTAGAACAGATAAAATTATGTATGTAAAAATAAATAAATAAATTCCCTTTTTTCTAAAGCCTTAAAAATGGGAATGTTACACTTTATCTATGTAATTACATCCATTAGATTCAATTTACAACTAAAAATAGATCTAGTTCCCGAAATTTAATTATAGTAGTCACGCACAAGAAACTGATGTCAGTTAGCCCTAACCTATGTCGGTTCCTCTTTTCCTAACCAATATCGGTCCATGGGTGACCAACAGCAGTTCGTCAACCGACACTGGTTACTATGTATTCCAACAAGTCTTTAAAATTATGACATTAAAGCAATTAAGATCCACAACTCAACAGTAATATATCTATATAATATGTGATCACAACTAGAAAGGAAAGTGAACATGCATGTGTGTATGATAAAGATAATATCATACAAGATATCTATCTATCATATGTAATAAAATGAACATGTAAGTAGAAGTAAGAAAGAGTAAAGACAACCAAGATATGCAGTATGTTGTGGATGACATGGAATGAAATGCAATGTGCATGATAGGAGAAATGTGCCCCCCAAGTGGATGTGTATATATATAATGAGGTTCATTTATTTATGCCCCCTCAATAGTCAAGAATGAGCCATAAACAAGAGTGCGTCATCAGGAAATGGTTTGAATTTTTTGTACTAAAAGGATGTGATTTTCAAATTGCAAAGTGTAGAAAGTAAGTGTGTGAGTGACTGATTGAGTGAGTGATTAAACGTGTGAATGTGAAAATGTATACCATTAAAAATAAAGCATGGGCTATATGACTAGAGTGCGTCATAGGGTAATGACCATATCATGTGAAAAAATATATATCAAAAATGTGTAGAGTAGGTGTTATGAGAGGAAGATGTCGCGTGTGTATAACATGTGTTGTGTGATGTGTGTAATGCGTAATAGGTAGTGTGACTAAGAAATGCTAGAAAGAGGTTTGTTAAATGTTTCAAGTGTAAATTATGTGGTATGGTCAAGTGTGTGAGAATGTGTGGTGTGTACAATGTGTAGTGTGTGAGGTTCATGTGTATAGTATGCCCTCAACAGTCAAGCATGAACCATAACACAAGATTTTGTCATAGGAAATGACAGTACTGACATGTATGTTGCATGTAAAAATCTAGGTGTGATGTTATGAGAGTATAAGATGTGTGTTGATTTTAGAGGGGGAAGATAATAAACGTGATGCCCCCCCAAGCATGTGATGGTGAGTGCATTATCTGATAAAAGTGAAAGATGAAGGCCCTCCACCCGATGTTAGACAAGATAAATATGCGGTGAACATGCCAAAGAGTGGTGGTATATGAGATAGATGTTGTGAAATTCAATGAAACCTATATATATGTTACCGATGGGTATCAAGTGGGTGTTTCACTCGGAATGATTCATTCCTTTTAGAAACATATAAGGTTAGGGGCTAGGAGGAATACCTGTAGAATGTCGAGATGGTGTGTGCATACCGTAGAGAAAGATCAGGCTGACTGCAAAGAACTCCTTTTTGTCTTGGAAGGACTACCTGCAAATAAGAACACAAGACCACAAGATTTTGATTAGACAATAAATGAGGGAAACTGCCTTGGGCCCAGGAAATATAAAACTTCCTTTCGAAGGTGGTCAGTTTCCCTGCTAATATGAATTAACACAAAAGACTGTAAAATATCTATTAAGTTGCTTTGTTGAACTAGGTAGGGGAAAGGATGGTTTTCTGGTTTTGATCGGAGGAACTGATGGCGGTTACTGATAACCGATGCTGGTTACTGATAACCGATACCGGTGGGTTCTAGGATCTGTAGGTTAGTTGCTTTGTGGGGTAGTTGTGTTGTTTGTAAGGCTGTATATAGGTAGTATTAGGAAATGAGGTGATGAGAGGTAGATGAATGATAGTTAGAGGTAATATGCATGCTGGGTAGTGGATTCAGGGATGGATTTATGAGGACTGTAATTCAAAAAGGCATAAGAAATGTTATAATAGAGGACATGCAAGATGTGACTTACTGGTTTTGACGAAGATGCAAGTTGATCTCCTTTGCTGTAAACACTTCTGGTATTTCCACTCATCTCTGCTCGGTCAAGTGAAGATCTGGACTCTCTTTTTCTCTCCCAATGATCTCTGTTGATTCAAAAATCATTCGACCTGATCCCAAAAATGAAATTCTGATCCTTTGTTTTTGGTTTGGGGAGGCCATTTACAGGGAGCCGATGGCGGTTACGTAACCGACGGTGGTCGAGTAGGAACCGGCATCGATAAGGAAAAAGTAGGCTATTTTTAGTAAAATAGCCCACCTTCCCTGCTTTTCTCCCGAGAGATCAGTTGCGGGCTTGGTCAAGTGGCTAGAAGGTCGGTTTTGGGTGCGAGTAAGGAGGCATTAGTTATGGATGTGAGTCTAGACCAAGTCATAGGTCTTAATTAGGTTAGTTTAGGGTTAGGGCTAGGTCATGATGAGGTGGCAAAATGAGGTGGCAGGTAAGGTGATGGTGGATTTATCAATTACAAGGTAATTAATAAATAATTGTGTAAGGTTCAGGTAATGAGGTTAGGTTGCGAAATGGGATGCGGGTCACAAGGGGTCGTAAGACACGAATTTGGTGTCTACAGTGGGAACATTTATGAATAACAAATATGGAGGTGGTTGAGACCTATTTGAAGTAGAGTGTGGAGGCAATGGACACCTATGTGGAGGAAAGCATGGAGGTGAGGGAAAGCTATGGGGAGTAAAACGAGGTGGAAAAATTTGTCTAAATGTAGGAGTTGTCCTAGTGATGGACCTAGACTAATGCACTGGACTAATAGAGTGATGAGATCATACGGGACACGTGCAAATAAGAGAACTAGGAATGTATTGTGCTTTAGGTTTGATAGCCTACAAGGAATTAGATGGACTAGGAGATGTAATAGCAACCTAAAGAGGAGGCTATGATTGTAGAGTGGATGGGAACACAAAATTGAAAGAGATGACCTAATTATTTTGAATGAACTTTAGATGCAAGTTATTCATGGAGATTATAGAATGAGACTAATGAATACAATTAAGACCTAATAATAGGTCACACCCTTCAATTGATTGTGCTATAAGGAAGGGAAAAATCATGGTGAGAGGACCAACAATAACTTGAAGCTTGATGACCCCATATGAATTATCCATTGAATATGAAAATTTTGAGAGTGGATAGCCAATAACAACAATAAGTGGAACAAAAAACACACTGATACGCCATGATGGGTCAAATTTGGTGTTATTAATAGTGATGTATCTGATAGAAGCCCTAATGTGCAAGTGATAAGAAGATAATGTAGCATGATAAGCATGATCAAAGAAAGAAATGATTGGTGGAGAAATGTTAGTATGAGAAACTAGGAAATTAAGATCCATTGATGTAGGAGGAGACACTCCACGATATGTATGATTGGCTGAGGAATCAACTATTTTCTTATCATGTTTTGGAAGAGAATTATTGAATATTTTTATCATATGATTTTCATTGAGTGGTACATAAGTTGTAGGCTCTCAAAGCTCGAGTTTTTTGTCATTGATTAGTGTTGGACCACTAAAAAAGTAACTAAGTACCTAGGGTGTGAGGCCTTGTGGCGCATGGTGAAAGGGTGCGGAGGAATACATGAAAGTAGTCCTCAGAGAGGTGCAAAGGGTCATGCCAGGAAAAATTGGACTTAGGAATTAGTAAAGTGTTGGATGAAATAGAAAAACACGCACATAAGGAGTGAACAGAAAAGCAAACAGATACAGATGTGGATAAGTTATGAAGTCTTGTTGTCCAAGTACAGCATATTCTAGGGAATCATTATTGTTATCATGGAAGGATAAGGGGTCGAGGTTGTTAAGGATTATTTGACATAAGTCTGCTAAAGACACTCGATTGAAAGAAACACATGGTAACACCTAGCAGGTTCCTAGGTAGTTGTAGAACAAACATGAGAAGATTCTAGCAGGCCTATGTAGGTGCTGATGAATGGTTAGATGAAGATTCCTTTGACTGCTTGATATAGAGGATCATTCCTAGAAGAAGGTGTGTGGGTGAGGAGTAATAAAAACAAGAGGAATGGGAGAGAATAATGTAGCGTGTATAATAGAGAGATATGTAATGTAAAGACAATTTTGCTATTGTGAACTCTCTCATGGATGGAACCTCTGAATGTAATCTTAGCTACTGTATTTGAATCATCAATATAATGAAGAAATATTGTAATGCCCTAGAAAATACCCTAGAAATGAGTCCTGATGTGTTTTTTCATTTGTTTGTATGGGTGTTACAGGTTTCCTCAATGTTGTTTCATGATTGTTTATACTTTTAATTGATCATGTTAAA
Organism: Taxus chinensis; assembly: GCA_019776745.2. NCBI lineage: Eukaryota > Viridiplantae > Streptophyta > Pinopsida > Cupressales > Taxaceae > Taxus > Taxus chinensis. The sequence continues at coordinate 761,037,806 of CM034154.1, read as the reverse complement.
TGTGTGCTTAGATTATATCTTCTAGGAGTATAAGCTTATGTATAAAATACTATGGATAATTGCACCCATTCTCTAGTGATATTGTATCATCATGTTAATAAAACACATTATCATGAAGATCACATAAAGGAGGGGCTCGGTGCCTGCATGTGCCTTGGGTGAGATTCTAGGCTAGGACTGAATGTTATGCTGGTGCGCCTAGGATTGGTTGTTGAAATAGGATATGATATTAGAGACTACATTTTAGTTCCATTTCCAAGAACTCTTTTCAAAGATGTGAGAATGATGCATGATGACAAAGTGCTTGACCTTAGATAGAGTCGAAGCATGGTTTAAGAGCACAAAGAATGAGTTTTCTTTGAGATTTAGTACTGCACCTAAGTTTAATGCATGAAAAATGGGTAGAAAAATATCTATATAATGAGTTATATGAGACCTTATTTTGTTTCTTTCTAGTAGAATTGTATGAATGGATTTTAGCATATGCATCTAGATCAAGCTGGTACTATATATCTCACATGTAGACCCAAGATGAGTATTAGAGGCTGCAAGATGCTGACCTGAATCAGACACATATTTTTTATTGTTGGTGGAAAAGAGTGCTGACCAGTTATACCCTAAAATACACTATTTATACGTATTCTTGTCCTAAGGTTTCTAAGTTTGAGTTCTTAAGGGATCCTAGAGAATCCTTTCTGTGTGTTATCCCTTTAGCCATGAAGATCCTGATTGTTACCCTGAGTTTAGAAGCATTTCCTTTGGCTGACTAACCTTCTTCTGCGTGTTGGGCAAGGAAGCTAGGGTGGAGGAAGATGGCAAACATTGTGGCTGAAAAAGAGAGAGAGGAGAGATAACTCAAATATATCAAAGTGCATGAAAGGGATTTGGCTAGAAAATGTGAGGTTGTAGGAGTGATGTATTTATGGAGACAAACGTTGCGGGAAGAAATTCAGGTTCACACAAAGGACACAGAGCCTAAGTAGTTTTTGATACCCCATCTCAGCAAGCAAAAAAGAGAGATCTCTTCAGCTTCTGATGAGGTTTCTTTTCTTGGAGAAAGGAGATTTGTCAACACTCATCTATATCTGCATGGTGACCAACCCCTGATGCTTAGTATTCTAAATCAAGAGATAAGTATTGCTAACACAGTTGGTATCAGTGGGAGTGACTAATCTACACCTAGGAGATATAACTTTTCATTTGGTACATCTATGGCTGCACAATCATTTCCCATTTTCGGAGGAATATTGTCTAGAATGACGTTTGGACAAAGTGCAGTTATACAAAGTTTGGGTATCACGTCTAGGAGTGGCACGAGACACACATCTGGTAGCGGTGCAATATCACAAATTTTTGGTGCGCAGCTCAGTGGAACATTGGGAACACTAGGTGCGACCAATTTAGGCCCATTACCAACTACAGGAGGTGGATCTGGTGGTATAGGAGTTGGAGGACCTGGAATATCTAGAGGATCTGGTGGATCAGGAGTAATGGGACTTGGTGGGTCTAGTGGATCACTAAATGGAATAAAGGTTTTGGGTTAGGGGGATAAGGGCCTCAACCACCTCAGAAAGTGTTCTTTGAAATTTCTTTACACCTAATAGACTAAAAAGGTGTTGAGGATGTTGCAAAGCATTTAAAAGTTTGAGCTACTATGGTATGTGAAGGGGATCACTACCCTAGAGTGGAAGACAAATCAGTTTACAACAATGTTGCAAGGACACGCGCATAGTTGGTACGGGAAGTATGACTCCCATCAAATAGTGGTAGATTACATCACACTGTGGAATTCTTTCTTGGATGAGTTTCGTATCCTTGAGTTTGAACAGAAGAGCATAAATGTGCTGAAGGAGATCCAACAAGGTATGTCAGAGAGTGTGTGAGAATAAAACACATGTTTTAAAACTCTCTTATCAAAGTTATCGTAAGATATTCACCCCTCTCAGCATGCTCAGTGGTTTGATGGGGGATTGATAACACCATTTAGGAGAGTGCTTTCACATAAGACTTTTATAGAGCCACGCGAAGCCTTAGAGGCTACGCTTTCATGTTAAGGATTTCGGAAGCATGGATACCGATGTTAGCCCCTTCCTTGAGGCTCATATTGTTGCAATGATGAAGCAACTGGAGAAGCTATCTGTGAACTCAGTGCATGAGACTCACAGTGGTCTATGGTGCATGGATTGTGAGGTAGAGGGGCATATAAAGGACAATTGTCCCCAGAGATGGGTATGTGCCATGATGGTGGACTGTGGAATTTTCCACATAGATCTTGATGTAATTAGATGTCCACTGTGTTGGTATCCAAATTTGTTCTCCTTTTTAGTCTGAGCAGCACCACAGATATGTCATGGAGCTTAAAGACATATTAGACCATGTTGTATGTTGTTGGTAGCCAGGGATATGGTCTAGCTGGCACTCAGGTTTGTGGAGAAATGGATAGCACTCCAATAGGACTTGATCTTGTCCTAGTTGTTTTAGGTTGTGCCTTACAACCAAGGTAAGAGGACCTATTTTGTAACCTTGTAATGGTGAAGGAGATGAAGATGTCCTTCTCTTTGCTTGAAATTCTATGATGGAAACCTTAATGAAAACATGATCAACACCCCAGATCTAAACTCTCACAAGTTTTCACTTCTCAAAACATGGGTATGTTCTCAAAACAAGGCAAAGGTTACTAGAGACATTGGAAATCCTGATCTATTATGCATACTTTTACAAATATATTTTGATCTTCTGTGGGTATACACATGTAAATCAGGGGTAGTACTTGATAGGATCTTTGTTGTTGGATGATTTTTGGTGGGGGGTTGATAAGAAAAACTAGGATAGATCAGATCTTTGACAATCTATACAATACTTGAACAACTATCAGATGAAATGCCTAAAATAATCAGGATGTTCTTTCAACCAGAAGAGGCACAAATGGAAGCCCAGGTTGCACTCTTCACACAATCTTTGAGAACTCACCACAAAATATTAAAGTAAAGAACTCAATTAAACACAAAAATCCATGATCAAACCATGCCTAAGGTACCCCTAAAGGCTTACAAGAAATCTCTGCAGTCAAGGAAGGTAAAGTGATTTTAAATTTGTTTATCTCCTTATCAGATGAAGGCTCTTCTAAGTATGAGATTGCAAATGCCACTAGACTATCAACAAAAATGGAGATCCTATGTGACTTCTAAAGACTTTCAATGCAATATTGCAACAAGAACAATAAAATTTATTTGTAGGCATTTAAAATTGATAACAGACATCATATTGCCCAAAGAAAAACACAGATTTAATTCAAAACTTGTCAGATTCAATAGAAGGGGAGAGTTACATGAACAATCTCATAGCTGTGTGATGGCTATACACTTGTAACCAACTCACATACATGAATTTCCAACACATGAGACATTAACCTGGTTCTTTGGTGGATTTTACAGAAGATGAGCTTTCTCTCCAAATTTGCCCGTAATTTTCAACTCCCAACCATTTACAAATTCTCCAAAATGCATTATATACCTCATGCCACATTGGAGTCTTCCTTCCCAAGCAAATAATATGCCTATGGGATCAAATTTGTCACAAAAAACCTCATGATTTGATGACAGTGACACCAAATGGAAAAACAACTCACATGTTGCCAGGTATGCACAAAAAGTTAAATCATTACACAAGTTTGGATCATTATCCACCCCAGGGGCACATTTTTATCATTCAGGCATGCAAGCATCTTTCATTCATCATTTTTTACCTTTTCCCCTTTTCAATTTTACCTCTGCAACTTTTGATGTTGACATTTCACATTTTTTCTCGGGCCTGAGCCAAAATTACATCAAAAAAACAATAGATCAAAGAATTAGGTCATGAAAATGATGCCATTGTTCTCAGAAGGTCAAGACGACACAAAATCATATAAGATTTGATGAAATTTGATGAAGAAATCATGATTTCCAAGCTTCTTGGAGCTCCCATGGTGGCCCAAACAAAATGAATGCACAGTAACCGTTGATCTCATCCACCTTTTAATATCAGCCCTCCACGTGGAAAATGCCATTTAAAAATAAGCTCAATATTACCTTTTTAAACTTTGGATAAGGCAGGACACATGTCAAAAAATGATTAGATCGGGCCCATGCCTTTAAAAAAAATGCATTTACGACCTTTTGAAAGTTTTGGAAAATTTTGTAAAATTTCCCCGCTTCTCCTTCCTGGACCCGCCACGTGTCCATATGTGGGCCCCATTGAAAACCATGGACCGATTCTATCAATTTTTCCACTTTTTTGAAAAAAGGAAATTTTTCCACAAAACCTCCATGGGCCCAGAAGCCCGATCTCTTCTCTGACGTGGCGCTCTCTGATTCACCATGGGGCCAGCCTCCTATTCTACCTTCAAACCTTCCACTCACCGTGGGCCTGCTCTTCCTTTGACTTCTTATAATGTGCCACGTGTCCATCATGGATAGGCACGAGGCTTCCATTTACACTTTAGCCCCTTTTACCAAAAAGGCAAAATTTTACTCTATCCCAGGCTCCGAACCTCCGTCTCCATTTTTCTTTCTTGGACACATGTCACTCCCTAACTCGTTGCGAAGCTTCAGCCCAAAATTTCAAAAATTAGTACCATTTGAAGTTAAAAACTTCAAAGTTTTCATTGCAAAACCACACTGCCCCATCCTTGATCCTTTGGACACATGTCCACTGATGATTGGAGCGAGGGCTTTTGGGCCAAAATTTCACTTTATCAATTTGAGCCAAAAAACATCAAAATTCTCCAAGTCCCCTCTGCCATCCGCACGCCCTCCATGCCACGTGTCCTCTCCCTATTCATTGCAGGCCTTTGGGCCAAAATTTGATTTTGAAAATTTTGCATGAATGAAAGCAAAATTTCCTAAGGAAAGCCCACCACCCGGCCAATCCCCTAGCCAATCAAAATGTGCCACGTAGGCACTTCATTGCAGAAGGCGGAGCCATGGATCAAAATTTTCCTTTTGCCAAAATTTCAAAAAATGATAAGTTAGAGACATTTCCCAACAACCCCCGGCCAATAGGAACCCGCCACGTTGCCATTACCTTGCAATGATAAATTTGACGGGAAAACAACACCTGTATGACCATCAAATCATGAAAAATTTAAAGGATGCCCTAGAAATCAAATTTTTCAACAAGGATTGCAAATTTTTTGATTTTAAATCAACTGAATCATGTTTTGACATTATTTTCGACCTTAGGATTGGGAAGTTAACCCATACAATTTAGATTTGATCAATTTCAATTTTTGCACGATCTAGTAAAGGGAAAATGACACAGCCCACAAATTGGAAAAAACCTAGGGCACAAATAAGAGCACACATGGATTTCTCTTTTAAACTAGGGCAGAACAACAAGTTTATGGGAATTTTTGAAACATTCAACCAGGGGGAAGAAAATTATACAGATCACCAATTTGAGAAATAAAATGTTTTTAAGCAAAATCAGACATGAAAAATTAGGGCACACAATGCAAGCTCAGAAATGGCACTAACATTGGCTCCTGCCTGGGGATGGGCACTCCCAGCGAGTGCCACAAGGACAAAACATAGACCAAGTGCCAAAATACCATTGGGAAAAGGAGTCAAAACACAAGGCAGCCCAAAAAACCATAGAACCACCCAATAAAAACGAGCCAAGAAACCAACCAAAATGGCTGCCAAGAACAAAGGGCAAACCACAAACCACCAAACAACAAAAAATAGAGCAAAAACAAAGACTATACAATTGTACAATTTGTGCATACCTCACTTTGGGGATTAATCCAAGAAATGTTTTAAATGTCTGCCATTAATAGGTAGCTCAAGCAATTCCCCATCTAGATCTTTGAGAAAAAAGGTATGTTCACCAATTCTGATATCAATGGCATAAGGGCCCATCCATAATGCATCAAACTTGCCATGCTTTCCCTTGTCTTCATGCCTACTATCCCACAGCAAAACCAGATCTCCAATATTGAAGGCTCTAGGAGTGACCTTCTTGTCAAACAATCTCTTCAATTTCTCTCTAAATCTGATATGCCTTTGATGGGATGCTCTTCTCTCCTCATCAAGCTCAATAATCTGATTGATCCTTGATTCATATGGGCCATGCTCTTGATCTTCCAACTGCTGGGAAAACTGAAATGAAGATAATTGTAGGTGTAAGGGCAGAAAAGCCTAAGTTCCATACACCAATTCAAATGGGCTTTTACCAGTTGCTCTTTTAGGAGTTATTCTATCAGCCCAAACTGCAAACTTCAATTGTTCTCCCCACTTTTTCTTGTTCATTTCCAAGGTTCTTCTAATGATCTTCAGCAAGTTCTTATTACTAGACTCAGCTTGTCCATTCCCTTGGGGGTTGTAGTTTGAAGAATAAGTCAGATTGATTCCATATTCATTGCACATTGCCATTAAATTTTTGGCTCTAAAGCACATGGCATTATCAGATACAATCTTAACTAGAACTCCAAATCTGCATATGATATGATTCAATAAGAAGTCCACTACCACTTGGTGTGTTGCCTTTTTAGATGGGATTGCTTCAACCCATTTTGTAAAATAATCAGTGGCTACAAGAATCCACTTATGACCAGCACTAGAAGGATCTGAAATCTCACCAATGAATTCCATTCCCCATTGTTTGAAAGGGGCTTCAATTGATATAGGCTGCAAAGGAAGGGAGCCTGAAGCTTTCAGTATTCCAGAGAAACATTGGCAACTATCACATCTTATAACCAGTTGGGTTGCATCTTTAAAAAGAGTAGGCCACCAATAACCAGCCCTCAAAATCTTATGTGTTGTTACTCTTCTAGCAAAGTGTCCTCCACAAACTCCCCCATGGAAATCAGCAACTATTTTGGGAGCTTCATCTTCAGTTATGCATTTCAAGAGGACACCTTTAGGGTTCTTCCAAGCCAGCCCAAGGTCTGTTATGATATATTTTTGAGAAGCCAACTTGAGGGCTCTTTTCTATTTTTATTTAAATGATAGGGCAGCAAAGGTGTCTAAGGTAAAAGATTACATCCTTGTACCACTCAGAATTTACCAACTTTCTCAAGAGGATCTACCCTTTCTTCCTCTAGCTGATTCACTTCCACATTCTGCAAGTTGCTCTCAGCCATGAGCTTAGCAAGACCCAAACCTCTTACTAACTTTGTGGTTTGGATGTCCATATCATACTCCTGCAGTTTGTTCACCCATCTACATATTTTACTTGAGATCTCCATCTCTGATAAGATGTCTTTCACCATGGTGTGGGGAACATAGGCAACAACTTTTGAACTCAATATATAAGGCCTGAAAACTTTTGTTACTTTCACCAAGGCAAATGCTTGTTTCTCCATGATTGTATACTTTAACTCAGTAGCTTGTAAAGCCTTGCTAAAGAAGGAAATAGGCCTCTCAGCCTCATTCTCATCCTTTTGCAGAAAAATAGAAGCAATGGTATACTCAGAAGCAAAGGAAAAGATTTGGAAAGGCCTCTTATAGTTTGGGGCTGCTAAAACAGGTGCATGTTTAAGTGCATCCTTAATTCCTTCAAAAGCTTGAATGGCAGCCTCCTCCCATTTGATAACTTGGTCCTTCTTTAGCATGCTTGTGATTGGAAGAGTCAGCTCAGCAAAGTTGGAAACAAACCTTCTAATAAAATTAATCTGACCAAAGAAAGACTGGATGCCTTTCTTGGTTCTTGGGATAGGTACCTTGTTGATTGCTTCCACTCTCTCAAGGTCTATCATAACACCATATTTTGACACAATGTGACCAAGAAGCTTGGCCTTTTGCATGCCAAAATGACACTTCTTTGGATTAAGAGAAATTCCATACTCCCTACATCTGATCAGCATCTTCTCCAAGTGCTGCAAATGATCACCTCTCTGCCTTGAAAATACAGTCACATCATCTTGGTAAACTGCAATGAACTCATTGATGTAACCAGCAAAAGCAACATCCATTGCTCTTTGAAAAGTGGCACCAGCATTCATCAAACCAAAGGGCATCCTAACAAAAACATATGTCCCCCAAGGAGTAGTGAATGTTGTCTTAAGTCTTTCTGATTCTTTAACTACCACTTGATTATATCCGGAGAAACCATCCAATGTAGAAAGCAATTCAGACCCTGTCACAAGCTACAACATATTTTCCATATTTGGCAAGGGATAGTTGTCCTTCATGGATGCTTTATTTAGATTTCTAAAATCCACACAAATTCTGATGTCTCTGTTCTTCTTCTAACTGGCACAAGGTTTACAACCCAAGATGAATATCTAGTGGGCTGAATAATACCTCCATCTCTCAACTTCCTTAACTCCTCTTGCATTTTCATGGAGAGAAGTGGATTAATTGGCCTTTTCCTCTGTCTGAATGGTTTGGCATTTGTTTCAAGAGGGATCTCATGCTGAAATAAATCTTCTCTGTATGCTTTTCAGCTCTGAATAGGACCAAGCAAGGCAGTCTTGATATTTTTTCAAGAGTTGGGCATAGGACTATTTTTCTTCTTTACTTAAATTTCTGCCCAACCAAACCTTCCTTGGTTTTTCCTTTGTTCCCAATTCATGCTCTTCCACATCCCTTGAGGCAGACATGTTTCTATTTATGATGCAATCAGCATTGTTAAAATTTGACTCAAGTGCAACAAGACCTCTAGGAATGGTGTTTGTTTTCAATTGGATGATATCTTTTCCAAAAAAAGTTTCTCTTCCTTCAGTCATGCATACCATTGGCTCCCAATCAATATTCTAATTTGTAAACTCACCCTTGGTTTTGCAAGAACCTTAGCACTTGAGCATCATTGTTAAAAACTTGCCAATGTTTCACATTATCAGGGACAACTGGCCTAGTCAGCACTTCAACATTGTATCACAATAAGGTGAAATGGTGCAATTTTCAAATCTAGAACCCAACACTGCCAACTTATCAGCAGCAGCATTAAGACCTCTATCATGGTAAACAATGTTAAAGGAATCAAACATTTCAATTAGATCCCAAACTGCATGCTTATACTATTTCATACGCTGATTTTTTGTAGCATATAGTTTTCTTATTTGTTTGACAACCAGCTCTGAGTCTCCTTTTGCAACAATATCTTTCACTCCATACTTCCATGCAATCCTTAACCCCAACAACAATGCCTCATACTTAGCAATGTTGTTAGTGCATTCAAAATTAAGTTTGAAGGAAAAAGCAAACTCTTCCAAACTAGGAGAAAGCAGAACTATACCAGCACCATTTCCAAATTTGGAGCAAGCTCCATCAAATAGCAAGGTCCAAGGAGAACCTACCATATCAAGGCACTTTGATCTATCCATCTTGTGTTCTTTTCCATCAGCAAAACCAATGAAATTCTCAGCATCTACATCAGCAAACAACACTTCATAGGAAGCATTGTTGGGATCTTCAATTAGGTGCAACATCTTCTTTTCACCATAAAGTTTGACAAGGCTGCCTTCAATGGGAATGGTGGAAAAAGACATATCCATCTGAACATTCTGCCACCAACACTTGCAGCCCATTTTCTTGACAAAAGCATACCCCATTTGGCAGGGCAGTCAACAATTACAACATCCAGTTTCAAATTCTTACCCGGATAGGCTGCAAGTTGCACTACCAAACCCTTCACACAACCAACCACCGACACTTCCCTTGAATCCATGGTAGTACACTTCCCATAGGCAGTTGTCACCTTGATATCCAACTCATTCATGACTTCTAGAGGCATGACATTACATGATGCACCGGAATCAAACATACAATTGTGAAGTAGCCTATCTTTTATGAGCAAAGTTGTAAAGAATGGATCAACATTCAATTGGGAATCAACCAAGGATGTCCCCAAATATACCTCAGGTGTCTCTCCAAGATCTTCCACTGCTGGTGGTGTTTCAAGGTCAGCAATGATTTGAAGAGGAGTCTCAACAACATTTACATTTCTACTTGGGGTGATCTTCTCTTCTTTCAATCCCAAGTACTCAAATGCTCTCTTCTTATGCTCAGGAATTCTAAGCAACTCAATGATTGGAACACTCACTTTAATTTGGCTCAATACCTGGGCTATGTCATAGGGGACACTCTTTGGTAAAACAACATTGGAAGGGATACAAGAAGATTCATCAGATGGCAAAGGATTCTTGGCAGCTTGGGCATGATGAGGACTGTAATTTTTTCTCGGGACAGCAGAGCTTCTAGCAAGTGTTTCTTTCCTAGGAGCTTCTTTTGGAATGCTTGTGAGCAAGGGTGTTTTAGGTTTGGCTTGAGGCCCAACTCCCTTAACAACCTTTCTTCTAGTGTTATATTCCTTCTCTTGAGCTACAACAACATTCATCAACAATTGTCTATCTTCCTCCGAAGGGATACCACCATCATACTTCTTAATCATCAAAGCTCTCAAGTATTCAAAGTCATTGTTAGGAATTTCAAAATCTTGCACTACATCAACTTCAAGAGCATGAGGGGGGAGAAATACTTGTACCCACTTGATGCAATCCCAAAAGGTAGTAGCAGTCCTAGCACTTATTACTTCAGTAGATGTTGCTCCTCCTTGTGAGCTTGAAGAACAACCCACCATGCAAATATCATCATCAGTTCCATCCTCATTATCAGCTTCATCAACTTGTTGGTCCACTTCACATGGAGGATGAGGAAGAAAACATCTATCACACCAATCCATATCAGCAACTTCATCAACAATAGCAACCCTGGCAGTTAGAGGGTCAAGAACCAATCTATTTTCACGTGTTTGGGGTTGTCTATTTGCAGATCCAATAGGCCCTTTACCCTTGTCATCAAACCTCTGCTCATTCCTATGGTGATTGCCAAATCTATCTTGTGCCTGCTGCCTAGGCTGACCTTGTGAAGTCTACCCAATTCCCTTCTCAGATCTTTACCAACTTGTATGAGATTTCCTTGACAGCCCCTGCCAAAGTCTTCACAACCTCTTCTAAATCAGCACCTTTGCTAGCTTGAGGTTTTTCAGGGTTTATCAATTTTACACCATCTCTCTTAAGAGGTTTCCCAATAGCCTTGATATTGTTCTCAATTTGAAGTGCCATGGTGAAAGCTTGTCTTATATTGGTTGGGTTCTTGTCTCTTAGGTAATAGGCTGCCTTTTTATCAAATGCATCTGCATATTTGATTAAACAAGATTCATCACAAGGCCTCAAACCAACAGGCAGCCTTCTCAAAGTTTTTTTGAACCTTGTGTTGAAGTCATGGACTGATTCATTAGGGTTCTTCTTGATATTCTCAAATTCAGATAAAAGAAATCTAGGATCAGTCCTGTCACCATATTGCAACCTAAATGCATTTTTCATTTCAGTCCATGAATCAATAGAGTTATCAGGTAGAGCCTTGTACCAATCCCTAGCATCTTCTTCTAGTGTATGAATAAATAACTTAATATACACATCTTCAAACTCTATCTCAAAATCTTCCATCATATTATCAAAAAGTTTGAGATGTTGATCACCAGTAATAGCATTGTTACCCTAGAATTTTGGCAACCTATTTCTGACATCTTGTGGGACAGAATTTGGGTAACCATCCATTCCTCTAAAATTTATAGGACCAAAGGTGTTAACAACAAATGGAGGTCTAGGCTGAGCCATATTGTTTGGTGGGGGTGATCTTGGAGGTGAGACAAGCTGATGAGGAGTGATATATCTTTGGGGCTCAAGAATGTGATTCACAAGACTGGTATCCTCTAAGTGCTGATTTTCTTGGAAAGTTTTACTTGAATTAAAACACAGAGGTGTAGATTGGAGAAGGAACTTACCAGGTACAACAGAAGGACCTTCACTAGCTGAGGCAAAACAATTTTATGAGAGGATTGCTTGAATCAGAATCACTTGAAGAAGAGTGATAGTCCTCTACTAAAGGTTGATCTCTCTCACCAATGGCTATATCTTTGCATGATGTCTGACCTTTAACCACTTTCCAAACTCTTCTCCCTTCCAACTCTTAATTTCTTGAATCTGAGAACAATTTCTTAGCAGAGTCTTTAAGGAAGAGAGATCTTCTTCCCTCCAGTTTTGTAGAGATCAACAACACAAAAAAAAATGACAGAAAGCTTAAAACACTGGTATTTCCAAATTCAAATCAGCATGGAGTCACCACTAAGGAATTTCACCTTAGTTGTGCAAGAATGCACTAAAATAATTCTGTCAAATGTTTTCTAGTACTGAAACCCTTGCAAAGCCTTATAAATCAGACCTTATTCTTCTTAAATCAATCAATCACAATGCACCCAAAGTGTATGAACTGCTAGTAAATGGAAAAAGGGCAGACAAAACTTGAAACCCTTGTTTAAAAACTTGTAGATCTAAAGCATAGGATGATATTTTAACAATGTAGCAGCTCAAATACTTGAATACACAAATGCTCAAACTCCTTAAACACTTCAAAAACACCAAGAAATTCCAAGAAGTCCCTGGCAATGGTGCCACTCGTGTTGGTATCCAAATTTGTTCTCCTTTTCAGTCTGAGCAGCACCATAGTTATGTCATGGAGCTTAAAGATAGATTAGACCATGTTGTATGTCATTGGTAGCCAGGGATATGGTCTAGCTAGCACTTAGGTTTGTGGAGAAATGGATAGCACTCCAATAGGACTTGATCTTGTCCTAGTTGTTTTAGGTTGTGCCTTACAACCAAGGTAAGAGGACCTATTTTGTAACCTTGTAATGGTGAAGGAGATGAAGATGTCCTTCTCTTTGCTTGAAATTCTATGATGGAGACCTTGATGAAAACATGATCAACACCCCAGATCTGAACTCTCACAAGTTGTCACTTCTCAAAACATGGGTATGTTCTCAAAACAAGGCAAAGGTTACTAGAGACATTGAAATCCTGATCTGTTATGCATACTTTTGCAAATAGATTTTTATCTTCTGTGGGTATACACATGCAAATTAGGGATAGTACTTGATAGGATCTTTGTTGTTGGATGATTTTTGGTGGGGGATTGATAAGACAAACTAGGATAGATCAGATCTTTGACAATCTGTACAATACTTGAACAACTATCAGATGAAATGCCTAAAATAATCAGGATGTTCTTTTAACCAGAAGAGGCACAAATGGAAGCCCAGGTTGCACTCTTCACACAATATTTGAGAACTCACCACAAAATCTTGAAGTAAAGAACTCAATTAAACACAAAAATCCATGATCAAACCACGCCTAAGGTACCCCCAAAGGATTTACAAGAAATCTCTGCAGTCAAGGAAGGTAAAGTGATTTTAAATTTGTTTATCTCCTTATCAGATGAAGGCTCTTCTGAGTATGAGATTGCAAATGCCACTAAACTATCAACTAGAAATGGAGATCCTGTGTGACTTCTAAATACTTTCAATGCAAGATTGCAACAAGAACAATGAAAACTTATTTACAGGCATTTAAAATTGATAACAGACATCATATTGCCCAAAGAAAAACATAGATTTAATTCAAAACTTGTTAGATTCAACAGCAGGGGAGAGTTACATGAACAATCTCAGAGCTGTGTGATGGCTATACACTTGTAACCAACTCACATACATGAATTTCCAACACATGAGACATTAACCTGGTTCTTTGGTGGATTTTACAGAAAATGAGCTTTCTCTCAAAATTTGCTCATGATTTTCAACTCCTAACCATTTAAAAATTCTCCAAAATTCATTATATACCTCATGCCACATTGGAGTCTTCCTTCCCAAGAAAATAATATGCTATGGGATCAAATTTGTTCACAAAAAACCTCATGATTTAATGACAGTGACACCAAACAGAAAAACAATTCGTAGGTTGCCAGGTATGCATAAAAATTTAAATCATTACACAAATTTGGATCATTATCCACCCCAGGGGCACATTTTTATCATTCAGGCATGCAAGCATCTTTCATTCATCATTTTTTATCTTTTCCCCTTTTCAATTTTACCTTTGTAACTTTTGATGTTGACATTTCATGTTTTTTCTCGGGCCTGAGCCAAAATTACATCAAAAACACCATAGATCAAAGAATTAGGTCATGAAAATGATGCCAATGTTCTCAGAAGGCCAAGACGACACAAAATCATATAAGATTTGATGAAATTTATGAAGAAATCACAATTCCAAGTTTCCTAGAGCTCCCATGGCAGCCAAATAGATAGATGCACAGTAATCGTTGATCTTGCATCAACCTTTTAATATCATCCCTCCACGTGGAAGATGCAATCTTAAAAATAAGCTCAATATTACTTTTTAAACTTTGGATAAGGCGAGGACAAGTGTCAAAAAATGATTAGATCAGGCTCATGCCTCCAAAAAAAATTTTACTACCTTTTTAAAGTTTTGGAAAATTTTGCAAAATTTCCTCGCTTCTCCCCTAGACCCTCCACGTGTCCATATGTGGGTCCCATTGAAAACAGTAGACCAATTCTAATCAATTTTTCCCTTTTTTTTAAAAAAAATTTTTTTCCCAAAACCTCCGCACAGCCAATTTTTCCCAATGCCACATGATCTCTTTTGCTGTGGGGCTAAGCCACGTTTGACCTTCTTGTCAAAAGGGGAAATTTTCCTTCCTACCTCTTCAGGCCCACCAACCCTTCCATTTACACCTTTAGCTTCCCTTTGCCAAAAAGGCAAAATTCTGTAGGCCTGCTCCTCTGAAAGTTAATCTCTTCATATTTGATCCCTCGAGGTCTGAACCTCCACCTCCATTATTTTTTTCTTAGACACAAGTGTCCCACGCCCCCTTCCTTTTTGAAATTGTCCACTCGTTGTTGGAGCTTTGGCCCAAAATTTTTTTTTTACCATTTGAAGTTAAAAAATTCAAATTCATTACAAAACCCGTTGTCCCATCCTATCCTTTCCTGGACACGTGTCCACTGATGATTTGCTGAGGGCTTTCGGGCCAAAAAATCACTTCATCATTTTGAGCCAAAAAACATCAAAATTCTCCAAGTCCCTCAGCCATCCGCACACCCTCCGTCCCACGTGTCCTCTCCTATTCACTGTGGGCCTTTGGGCCAAAATTTGATTTTGAAAATTTTGCATAATGAAAGCAAAATTTCCTAAGGAAAGGCCGCCACCCACCAATCAAAATGTGCCACGTAGGCACTTCATTGCAGAAGGCAGAGCCGCAGATCAAAATTTTCCTTTCACCAAAATTTCAAAAAAAAGATAAGTTAGAGACATTTCCCAACAACCTCTAGCCAATAGGAACCCACCACGTTGTCATTACCTTGTGATGATAAATTTGATGGGCAAACGACACCCGTACGACCGTCAAATCATGAAAAATTTAAAGGATGCCCTAGAAATCAAATTTTTCAACAAGGATTGAAATTTTTTTGATTTTGAATCAACTGAATCATATTTTGACATTATTTTCAACATTAGGATTGGGAAATTAGCCCATATAATTTAGATTCGATCAATTTTGATTTTTGCACAATCTGGTAAAGGGAAAATGACACAGCCCATGAATTGGAAAAACCTATGGCACAAATAAGAGCACACATGGATTTCTCTTTTAAACCAAGGTAGAACAACAAGTTTATGGGCATTTTTAAAGCATTCAACAAGGGGGGAGAAAAATGCAAATCACCAATTTGAGAAATGAAACGTTTCTGAACAAAATCAGACATGAAAAATTAGGGCACACAATGCAAGCTTAGAAATGGCACTAACACACTACTATAGCACATGATCCATAAGAATGTGTATTGTTATTACAATATCTACACCTCTACTACCCATGACACCAAGGATTGTAGTGTAGATCAAGAATTTCATGCTTGTTACCTATCCAAGTTAATGTACCAAACTAAACACAACAACCTTGAAAAACTCAAATGAAATCGATACCTGAAAGACAAGATATGGAGATGTAGATGGAAAAGAAAGCTGATGTAGACAAGACGGGCGCACACGAGTGATCCTGTAAAGTAGATCCAAGAAACCTGCGAGACACAGATGCTTGACAGCAAAAGACCACGTTAAAAGATATTTGGGTGGACTGCCCGAAAAGTGGGTCCGGGAAGTGATAAGCTCCCTCGGTGAATGTCAGTCCACATTTTCAATTAAGGAAAGAAGCATACATGATAAAAGATGTAAGTAAATGTCTATATTTTGGATTAAAAATGATAGATAGAAAAGTAAGCAGTAGACAGAAACCAATAAAAAATGAGAAAGTGTGAAAACAATGCTGGATTTGTGTTCCCTGAATTATTTTACCTGTCCACAGGCAGATTGGCACTGATTAGGAAAATTGACGTCGACTGATATAGGTCGGCATCGACTAGAGAGAATCAACTTTGACTAGGTATAGTCAGCATCGACTTGGGGAAAATTACAGGAAGATTGAGAAACAGACAGTGGAAGCTAGATCGTCAATCCCCGCTGGATCTGCAAGAGCCGTAGGGATACTGACAAGGCTCCACCTATGTTGGATGTAGGAACAGAGTCACCAAGAGATTGATGGAGGCTCACGATGTCGATGTGGTAGGAGCAGAGTAAAGGTACTCCTCTCAGGGATTGGTTTGGACAGGATTCATTCTCACTTGATAGATAATGCTCAGACTTGATGCTCAAAACTCTCTCATTCTTTCTGTCTCTCTCTCTATCTCACTGTCTAACTAGAACTAAATTCTGGCCTTCTATTTGTAATCAGCGCCGATTGAGATGAAATCGGTGCCACTCTGAAAAATAGGCGTCGACCAAGTATCGGTCGGCGCCGATCAGGGAACAGACTCCCAAAATGGCCAAAAGGGATGATTTTTGGGAAGATGAAGTGATCCTTCCACCTCAAATATGGGAAATATCCCACTGCTCAGTTTGGGAGGAGAAAAAATAGGGGGGATAGATGGATAGAATAGATACAGGAGGTTAGGAATTGATATGGGGTAGATAAGTGGTTAGGATATATGTAGAAAATATAATTAAATAGTTAATATTTAATTATCTATGGGTAAAACATAATTGGGTGACATAAACTTAGGATAGATGTTTAAATCAAATATTAAATAATACCCTAAGGGAGAAGTGGTGATGTAAACATGCCCCAGGTTACTCAAGAAGACAAATGCACACGGGGGACACCAAATTGGATAACCAATTTTAGGTGTCTACATTTTGCCCCTTTTTGTCAAGTAACTTGCGATAAGCAAAGTTGCGAGACAAAAACAAGGAGTTGGAAGAAAGGAAGAAAAAGTGATGATGTGATCCCCCTCAAACTAGGGATGGGATGGGCCCCAAAAGAGTAACTGATCCCAAGTTTGAAAAAGGTAGATGAAAATGCAGGATGCCCCAGCTAGATGCCTGGAGTAGATCTGATCATTAATGACGCACAAAAATAAACATTAAGGCAGCTACCTAAGGAACTCACATTGGTAGGGTAGACTAGATGGTCTCTGCATGAGACGATGTTAGTACCTACAGACCCATGAGTGTAAGGAGGGCTGCAAAATAGTCAGCACCTAAAAAGAGACACATTGGTAGGGACAACCAAATGGTCTGCAAAGCAGATGACGTTAGTGCCTACAGACCCGTTAACTCTAAGGTGCCAAAAATGTGAGTGCCCCATGGATAGGGAACAGGCTCGAAATGGATGATAATATCGAAAGTATGTGCCAAAAGGCAACACTCAGGGCACAATAATGACCAGATAAATAAGCCAAGCATCAACACTATGGAAAGAAGATCAGGAGATGGAAGAAAGCGATGTGGAGAAGCCAAACTACAACCCATCAGCAACAATGGGCCCAAATCTGTACCACCGACCATAAAAATCGGCACCAACTGTGCCGAGCACATATAAATATGTGAACGGAAAACGTGAACGATTTATTTACATCGTGACGATTGATTTAGAGAGAGTTAAAAACTGATTTTGAACAACATGGAAGCCTCTGGAAGCAGTCAGAAGTGGAAGAGACACGACCTTGGGGTAAGTGGTTCTACCCGAACTTGTCATATAGTATAATAATTTGATTATTATTTTTTATTTTTTTTATTTGAAAAAAATGGAATCAGTGGGAGGCCAGAGTGTTTTTGACCCACTGCCTCCCAATCGGTGTCGATTGGAAAAATTGACGCCAATTAGATTAAATCGGTGCCAATTCACTTCAATCGACGTCGACTATATATTGATCGATGCCGACTGAAATAAATTGACGCCGATTGGACCGAATGAACTGATAAGATGATAAAATGTGTTTTGGATGTTCTGATTTGGATGAATAGGAAGCTAACATTGCTCTTGATGTTATGGATGCAGGCATGAGAGGTGTTACACATGCAGGATGCCATTCTCAAGCTACTAGAGACCATTCTCCCTGATGTCACTGACGTAGATTGGTGCCACTTAGAGCTAGCCGGGCTCGGGGGCTTCCGGTACTACCGACGAGTGCCTCGAGATGTAGAGTTGATGCGAGCACTAGTGCGACAATGGGATAGCCAGACCTACACTTTTTGGTTTAGGATGGGTGAGATGACCATCACCTACGAGGACATATACAGGATCCTGAGGCTACCGATCACCGGGGACCTGATAGAGATTACTCCATGAGAGCAGCAGTAGAGGGCCCTAGGATGATTGTATGGAGACAGGGTGGATGATTCAGAGATAGTGTCTGGGGCAGTGAGGATAGCCTCTCAGTATAGACAGGATGATGCTAGGAGCAGATGGATAGTGTTGATTCAGATGGCTATCTCCTATTTTTCTCTGCCAGATTCAGGAGGTGGGAGATTCCCATTACTATTACTAGATTGTGTTTGTGACATCCTACAGTTTAGACAGGTGTTCACATTTTCTGATGCCCTGATAGCTCAGATATATTATGAGTTATGGATGTATACCACCGGCAGGAGGACAGGCATTGATGTTAGTTTTGTGCTCCATTGCTGGGCATATGAGCACATAGTAGTGATCAGGCCATCCGGGCTTCCATGGATGCCAGCAGCAGTGGGGGCCATTGATTATGGATTCCTGGTGATGGTGGGCCGACATGGCCCCGGGAGATACAGGGAGATCTGTATATTGGTATGCCGAGTGCTTCAGGACGCTTGACACCAGAGTAGGTCATTTGGAGACCATATCGGGTCTACCCGACATGGGCCGGTCAGGAGGCTCACCTGGTGGGGTTGAGACAGAGCCAGGTGGTTAGGGGCCATAGGCCTTATATGTGGGAGTGCATCCCATTTATATGGGTATTGAGACAGTTCAGGCCTAGTGCAGACAGTGCCGACCACCTACAGGCCATACAGGTGAGACAGCAGAGAGACTGATCTACTAATTTTGATCCTAGTAGATCCATTGAGGGAGGCCCCACCCTCCACAGACAATGATGATGATGCCGAAGTGGATGATGGCTATGTAGCATGGTATTCAACAGAGCTACCATGACACCTACTAGCATCTATAGATGCCGATGAGGAGGATATAGCCACAATGCTGGAGAGGCTAGAGGGAGAGCATTTTACCCTGATGCAGACACACCAGGCGGCCCTCGAGGAGATCAGAGCTCTGACAGAGGAGAGGGATGCCCTAATATTGGAGAGAGACATGGTTCACCAAGAGTGAGATACAGTGATCTAGTAGAGGGATCGCTACCATCGGCATAGAGAGGCCCTCAGGGCCAAATATGGTGATACAAGTACTATGTCAGAGTTTGGGACACAGGGTACGACCGTAGGAGGGCCACCACCAGTAGCACCAGAAGTGACATTACGAGCACCTGGTACGGTGAGCCTGAGTACTTATCAGTCTCTCCTCACTGAGGTGAGATACTATGAGGATGCCCTAGCACAGCATGCCCCTGAGGTGCCTCGTTACAGTGCAAGGAGGAGATCAGTGATAGCCACAACTAGTGGTGCATCAGAGGGAGGGAGTATCGGGAGAGAGTGAGGTGGAGGTAGGCCCCCAGCAGTAGGTGTTTCTAGTTTGATAGGCGGTGGCTAGGAGAGACAGCCTGGTCCAGAGGAGGGTGGAGGAGATAGTGTCTTCCACTTATCAGACTTTACGATATAGAGATTGGTGTATTTTGATATCGATATATTGATGTAGCCTCGATTTGAAGGCATTTTTGATGTATGATATAGATGGCTTGATTGAAAAGCCATCCATTCTTTGTTGTACATATACTCATGTATATATATAGATTCATCATTTTCTTTGTCATATGATTGTACTCATGCTTTTAATTTTGATATACATGGATAGATGTAGCATAATTGTGATGGATATAGACATATGCTAATAGATGATAAATAGATGTGATTGGATGGACATAGACATAGAGGATAGATAGACGTTATGTGATTTGATGTGATTGATATGTGGATTTAATTTTGATGAAAAATAGATATAGATAGATGTAGTGTAACTTGGATGTACATGTTTTTAGATGTTTTGATGGATAGATGGATAGATGTGAATTTTTTAATTTTGATGAAAAATAGATATAGATAGATGTAGTGTAACTTGGATGTACAAGTTTTTAGATGGTTTGATGGATAGATGGATAGATGTGATTGATAGATTTTATATGTTTGAGATGTTAATTTAATTTTGATGAAAATAGATAGGTAGATCCACATGTGTTGACAATACATGCTTTGATATGTGTTTTGGACAAAGTAGATAAGATGAAATTAGATAGATGATAGATTTTGATTAAATTAACATGTTAAATGTCAATTTAACTGGATGAATAAGAAATAATAATGGGAAATACTCTCTGTGAGAGCCAAGGACGTAATGAAATGACCTTGATTAGAAATAAAGGAAATACACCTAGATAAGAAAAAGAATGATAAGCTAGGCCCCTAACCGACCATAAATAGAGACTTTGATAGGAAACCAAAAGACCATGCATACAAGGCCATATATGAGGTTAAAATAAACCTGACACTAGCTAGTCGCAAACCAGATCTAGAAGGTAAATGGAAGGAGAAGTAAGTATTTATCTTGTCAAAATTTACAAAGGAAAGAATATATGCTCCCATTGGGAAAATAAGGTTCTCCATATGATCGATAAAAGGTCTTATGTCTCAGCTTCATGATTTTTGTTTTGACAGAAGAGAAAACTAATCAATGCGGGAAGTTTGCTAGATATAGAAAGACTGATCGATACGGGAAGTCTTTCAATGATGCTAAGAAGAAAAAAAATGGCCGTCCTTTAAAGGAACGATCTGTATTTCAAATGTATCCATCCTTCAAGGGCATGGTCTATATTTCGAATGTAGCCATCCTTCAAGGGTATGGTCTATATCTTTTGATTCATTTTGAAAATGCATAGATAGTTGTCCTTCGAGGGATCAGTCTATCTTTTGGGAATTTTTTTTTTGAGCTTTTGGAGCTTTTGGAGCTTGTTTTGAAAGAAGCTATGTGTAGACCAGATAGATCAGATAGAGGGGAAGAAAACATATAAAAAGCACGTACTCATGCCCTAAGTAGATTAGATTAAGATAGATACTTGGGATAGATGAAGAAGTGATTAAGGTGTCCCTACTAGGAGGAGGAACATATCCATAAGAAAAATGCTATGAGTAGAGCCGCAATACTCATATTTAAGGTGGAAAAGACATAACACGGAGAACCACATAGTTCCGAATCACTATGAAAATATATGACTAGTTGTTAGATGAATGAAAGATCTGTTTTGAAACTAAGATCGTGTAAGATAGATTTTAACAGTAGAAGGGCCTTAGATGCAAGGCATTAAGAGGTTCCATTTTAGGTACACCATCCATGGAGGATAGATGATAAGCCCCAGACCCATATTTATGAGTAACTATGTACGGACCCATCTAGTTAGGAGAAAACTTACCACGCTGACTCCGTTCTAGTGTAGTGACATTTTGGTTTTCTTTAAGAACAAGATCACCAATTTTGAAGTCAGGGTGTTTCAAGTGCTTCTTATAAGCATGTTTGACATGCTCAAGATAGATTTGATGATGCTCAAGAGCGTTAATACACTGCTCATCTAGCAACTCAAGCTGCACTAGATTTTTGACGATAGTCCTCATCAGAGACAAATTCTCTGAGAGAAACACGAAGAGATGGGATCTGGACTTCCAAAGGAAGAACAACCTCTGACCCATAGACTAGAGAGAATTGAGTAGCACCCGTAGGAGTACGAATGCTAGTCCAATAAGCCTAGAGATCAAAAGGGATATGTAAATGCCAATCCCTACCAGCTCGACTAGTTACCTTGGCGAGGATATTACGCAAAGTTTTATTGGAAGCCTCGGCCTGGCCATTAGCTTGGGGATAGTATGGAGAAGAAAAGCTAAGTTTGATATTGAAAGCATCACAGAGGTTCTACAAATTGACATTTTTGAAAGATTTACCATTGTCTGTGATGAGTTTGTGTGGAACTCCAAAGCGACAAATGATGTGTTGATAGACAAAATCAACAATCGATTTAGCTTTGGTCGATGAAAGAGGAATAGCTTCCACCCACTTAGTAAAGTATTATGTGGCAGTAATGATAGAATGATGATGTTGTGAAGAGTGGGGATTGATAAGACTGATGAGATCAAGACCCCATTGCGAAAAATGCCACAAATCTGTTGCAGGCTGCAAAGCCTGACTAGGGATATGCGTAAGATTGGAATGTTGTTGACACTTAACACATTTCTTAATGTATTCACAACAATATCGATTAAGAGAAGGCCAATAATAGCCTAAATGTAAGATGCGTTTAGCTATAGCCAAGCCACTAAAATTTCCACCACATATACCATCATAGACTTCTTGGATGGCTTTAGGTGATTCAGGGGTTTTGAGGCACCGAAGCAAAATACCATCAAAACCACGTGTGAAGAGGATTCCGCCTAGAATAGTATAGCGATTAGTGCGTAGGATAAAATATCTTCTACCATTGGAGGTCAGATCTGGAGGAAGCACTGAATGAGATAGATAATCAATGATCTATTGATATCACTCATCTTGAGTATTGGTTGTGACGGCATTGATTGAAGTTAGTTGCCGGAAATGAGATGGTTGATCTAATCACTGCATAGCCACATAAAGTTGCAAGTCTTCAGTAAAAGGTGGGATAAGTGAGGCTAACAAAGCCATTGTATCTGTGAATCGATTCAGAGTATGAGGAATAGCTTGGATAGTGAATTTATCAAAAGATTGGAGTTAAAAAAGAACGATATCATGATATTTTTTAAGGATATCATTTTTGCATTGATAGACACCCGTGACTTGATTAACGATGAGTTCAGAGTCACCAAAGATGTCGATATGGTGGGTGCAAAGATTAATGGTGTTTTGAAGACCTAAAACAAAAGCTTCATATTCAGCCATATTATTGGTACACTCAAAGTTAAGTTTGTGTGTGACTGGGATAGGTACACCCCAAGGAGGAATCATAACAAAACCTGCACCTCCCCCTTGCTGGCATTTGGATCTATCAAAGAAGAGTTTTACTTTAAATGGAGAAAGCACAAAATCAATTTGTTGGACATACTCATCGGGGAATTGAGCAAGGGGGACTTGAGTGTCCGAAAGAGGAGCATCAGCTAATTGATCTGCAATGACCTAACCCTTGATAGATTTTTGTGGAATAAACTCGAGATCAAATTTTTTCATTAGCATGAGCCAACGAGTGATACGATCATTGTGATAAGGCTTCGCATGCATTTTCTTGAATGGATTGACACTTGTGACAATGTAAGTTTCGTGATTGAGGAGATAGTGACGAGCTTAGAAGTTGCAAAGAAGAGAGCACAACACAGCTTTTTAGCTTCAGAATATCGTGTTTCATACTCATGGAGAGTGCGACTGATGTAATATATGGCATGTTCTTTACCATTAGCATCTCGATGCGAGATCATGGCTCCTAAAGCATGGTCAGTCATAGATATATAAAGATAGAATGGCTCCCCCTCACGTGGAGGTGTAAGCACAGGTGGGGAAAGAAGATAAGCTTTGAGATCATCAAAGGCCTTTTGGCAACGCTCATCCCATTCAAAATGAACATTCTTACAGAGGAGATGATGAAAAGGTTGACAACGGTCTGATAGTTGTGAGATAAAATGATGCACTGATTGAAGGCGTCCTTAAAGACCACAGAGTTGCTTTAAGTTAGAAGGAGGAGTCATCTCAAGGATAGCTTTTATTTTTGCGGGGTCCACTTCAATACCCCTAATAGAAATGATAAAGCCTAAAAGGTTACCAGTGAGAATGCCAAACACACACTTGGATGGATTTAGGTGAAGAAAAAAGCAAATGAGCCTCTCAAAGAGAGGTGCAAGAGTGAAAAGATGATCCTGACGGCGTTTAGATTTACCGAGGAGATCATCGACGTAATCTTCCACAGTTTTTTGTAAGAGATCATGGAAGATGTAGGTCATGGCTCGTTGATAGGTTGCTCCTACATTCTTAAGACTGAAAGGGATGACACGATAAAAAGAAGTCCCCAAGGAGTTATAAAGGAAGTCTTATGTTGGTCCTCTGGTGTGATGAGAATTTGATTATACCCAGAGAAACCATCCATAAGAGAAAGCATTTCGTGACCTGCCGTTAAATCCACGAGTTGGTCAATATTAGGTAGAGGAAAATCATCTTTTGGACAAGCAAGATTAAGATCCTGGAAGTCGGTACAAATTCAAATTTTCCCAGTAGCTTTGATTATTGGTACTACATTTGAAACCCATTGTGGATAATCGATAAGTTGGATAAAGTTAGCAGAAAGCAAACGTTGCAACTCTTCTTTAACAAGAAGGGCTACTCGAGGGTGAATTTTATGCTATTTTTGTTTAACCAGTTTGATGTCGGGAAGAGTAACAATATTGTGGACCACGATATTGGGATTGAGTCCTGGCATATCCTCATATGACCAAGCGAAGGCTTGACGATGGTTGGAAAGAAAAGTAGTAAAGTCTCCTAACTCCTATGGATTAAGAGATTGGCCGACCTTAATGATGCGAGGGTCTTTAGAAGTCCCTATATTAAGATCGACAGTGGCTTCGTTAAGAAGCGTAGATGTGTCAGAAGGAATGGTTTTAGGAAGACAGGAATCCTTTGCCCCCAGATAGGTGAGGACAGAATCATCGTCCACACAGTGGATAGTGTTGATAGTAGGAGAGTCATCTCCAACTATTTCAGGGAAGACTAATGGTATGGAAGTGAATTTTTTATTAGTTTTATAGGTCAGTGGCCCTCAGGAAATGGTATTGACTAAAAAAAAAGTTAGACAGGATGGAAATGGCATCATACACATCAAATGATGCTTCTGACCTAGCGGGAGAAGATGGTTCCTCAATGGGAAGAGGCTCATCAAGAATAGTGATGGTGGCTTTTGAAAGAGGTGTAAATCCTAAACCAAATTTTTGATGTGGTTTGAGAGTTGGAATGGACACGAGGTCATGCACACCCTGTTCATACTTTCCCAGGCCAAAACCCTTCCACACACATCGATATAAATAAGTTTTTGCAAACATGGGATTCTGTAGACAATCAAACCCTGCTGAATAGGGTTTGGCCCTAGGAGGGGAATCCAAGCGATAGTGAGATGTATCAAGACCACTGTAAATGAAGTTAGTCTATTGATTGGGCAGGCCAATGGTGATGACTTGACCAAGACCTGGCTGATATTCAGGTTGTTTTTCTGGTCTACCATACTCATTAGGTTTGAGATGGGCATCAAAAGAAAGAAGAGGAAGCTCTCCTAGTGAGAAGCACTGCAATGTCTCTTCTAGATTTTGTAAATCTGGTAGTTTTATTGCAGGTATGGAAGAGGATGAAGCCTCGTAAGGAGAACAAGCATTCTCCTTTAGAGGGGCAGACCATGTGGTCATGTCGTATTGTGCAGAAGGAAAAGGATCTCCTGGATGAGTATAGATTTTGCCCTCATACTGATATTTTAAGCATTGATGGAGGGTTGATGGGACATAATGCATTGCATGAATCCAGGAGAGTCCAAGGATCATATTGTATTGGAATTTCCCTTCAACAATGTAAAAGAGTTCGTGAAGCAGCTTCTTACCTACTTGAATGGGTAGAACCACAGTTCTTAAAGTAATTTTCAACTGATCGTTAAATGATCAAAGGGTGAAAGGTGGGGGTGACACTACGTTCTTTAGGAACTGTGATAAAGAGGGGAGCCTCCAAATCCTCGGAAGAAAGGGAAGGAATTTATGAATCTTCAAAAGAAATGGCAGTTGACAGTTTATTCAATCCAACAATCATCTCAAAAGGTTGGGGCTCATCTGAATTCACTGCGATATGGCACAGATTATCAATCAAAGCCTAGCGATGCTGTGGAGATGATTGAATGAGATCAAAAAGAGACATTTTGACCGGAGCATGAGTAAGTTGTTTCATAACACTCTCCTCTACTGACACGGGAATCTGAGCTTGAGGTGAAGCATGAATAGAGACCCTAGGTCTCAAGGCTGATGTGGAAGGAAGAATGCCTTCAGGGGCTACAGAAATAACAACCGGTGGCCGAGATGATAATAGATTATCATATTGTTGTGTTCTATAGGCGATATGAATCGTGTCGATTTAGGAAGGCAGAAGATCATCTGGCGTGGAATTAGTAGAACTAGAGGCCTGAGTAGATCGTTGAGGCTCAGATGTGGTTGAGATGACAGGAGATACTTGTTCCTCCTCGTCTTCCAGCAAAATATCACTTTCTTCCAAAAGACTGTTAACGACAGATTGAAGGGCCTTACATCCCTTGGTGTCATGTCCTGGGTGCGATGGTAAGAAAAAATCAAATCAGAGTTGAACCAGGAAGGTTTTACTCCTTTAGGATTATAGGGTTTGATCGGAGGAAGGGATATGGATGAAGACTGGATAAGTTGGCGAAGAATCTCGGTATAGAACCTGGTAGATAAAGATGAGGACAGAGATGAAGGAGGTGCCTCTCTTACTTCCAAGGATTGCCGAGGTAAAAGAACCTGCATATCTAGTTTGATAGTCTTTTTAGGGATCATTTTACTTTTTCAAACATCGGAAGAAGTAGTCTTGGACACTTGAGATGGAATCAAGTGAGGCATGATTGATTTCTACAGAGGAGGAGCTCTTAAGATAGATTTTGAAGAAGATGAAGATGTGACAAGTTTTGTGGTCATCAGAGATAGGGAAGGCTGCTTGATCGAAATAGATGACGATTTAGATAATGCTGATTTAGATGAGGGAGGAGCTCCCAAAATAGGTCTGATTGGAGGAACAGAGGGTACCTTAGCTTTTGGTGACGAAGATGATGGTCCTGATAAAAGAGGTGATGCCTCTCTAGTATGTGAATTCACTTTACAAGGCACCAGTGAAGAAGGTGTTGTAGAAGAAGAAGATGATGGTTCCAATGGTATTATAGCAGAAGATGCCTTCCCATTTGATAAATCCAATCTTTTATGAGGCACAGAAAGAGATTTTTGAGGGAAGGCACCAAGAGTCTTAATAGTCCAAAATATGGGTTTTCCTTTTTCAAGGATGGTGACAACTTCAAACCGCATAAGGTGATTGTAGCCTTTTCAGGGGAAGGAGATGAGGGGGTGTTGATGATGTAACGTTAGACTTTAGTTGTCTTGGTTTGCGTCTAGGAACCGAGAGTGTAGGTGCCGATGCTATTTCTTTAGATTTTCCCTTAATAGGCAAAATAGTATCGGTGATGGAAGAAGTGGATGATGAAGGAGCAGTTCCTTGCGAGGGAGGTACTTCTGGTACAGTAATTATGGGTGTAACTACTATGGGAAAGGAAATGGGAAGATTCAAAATCGAAGACGCTTCCATTGAAGTTGGTACAACTATAGGTATGTTTACCAATGGCATAATCGCAGCAAAGATGGGAGAAACAAAAGTAGATGTATTCACGGTGGAAAATCGAAGAGATGTAATTGCCTCGAGCATCGAAAGAATATATGACGATGAGACAGATGAGGATGACACTGTCTCGGGTATAATGGAAGATCAGATAAAGAGGCAGAGGGAGATGAATCTGTCTCTAACAATGTTGGAATATTCAAAGATGGGGTGTCTGAAGATGATGGAATCCCAGCGACTAGCGGAGCGGCAGGAGGTTCTGATTCAGTCGATGTGTTTGTAGATGGCTTAGTTTTAGAAGAAGATTCTTCAGTAGAAATGAAGCTGATAGTATGAGTGTTTGGTTTTTGAGACTCTAAAGCATCATGGTTCGGGGAGTGATTAGGAAAAATTGTTTAAAAACATCAAGTGCCTGATTTGGGGGAGCATTTGGGTTATCCAAAATGAGCTTGCCTTTATCAATAAATTTTTGGACAAGATTTTTGAAGGTTTGACATCACTCATTGTCATGGCCTTTGGTTCTATGATAATGACAGAAGTCATTTTCCCTATACCAAAATGGGCGTTCTTGGCTTTCATCAAAATTTCTAATGGGGGGAAGTTCAATCATGTGAACTTCCAACATTTTTTCTAAGATAAAAGCATATGATTCCCCCAATAAAGTAAAAGATTGAGACAACGAGGGTCCTTTTCGAGAAGATGAAGAGTCTCTCAGTGGTGTTTGATTAGAACTGTTATTGGCACGTGGTGTTTTTAATATGATAGCGTTAGTGGATCCCTGATTTTTGTCTTTAGAAGTGGAAGGGTTTGATATTGTAAACCGAGAAAAATCTGCCTTAGATTTAGAGCGAAGTTTTAACTTCCCTTCTTCAATGGCACAGGACTCAAGCTTACGTGCCATCGTAAAGGCTTATTCAAATGTATGAAAATTTTGGATCCTTAAAGTGGAAGAAATATGATTAGCACAAGATCGGGTAAACAACTCGATCTGTTGAGATTGAGGAAGGGAGAAAGACAATTAGTTTATTATCCCTCTCCAACAAGTGACAAAGTCTGTAATAAACTCATCATCGAACTGATGAATGTTATAAATATCTGTAATTGAGATCTTATGTGTGATATTTATTGAAAATTTTTTAACAAACATCTGGGCCAATTGAGAGAAAGAAAACAAGGAATGTTGAGGAATGTTATTGTACCAATCTAAAGTAGGCCCTGCTAGAGACATAGGAAAAGTATGGAGCATAAGCTCTAGATCCTGGACTATCAGGTAGCAAGCATGTTTAAATGCTCGCATGTGTTGTTGAGGATCCTCCCGAATATGAAATTTTGAGAACTTAGGAAGTTCCCATTGGGGGGGATAAGGCTTAAAAGCCACTGATGGAAGAATGGGTTCATTACACACTTCTACAAAAGAGTATGAAGTCCGAGCCCCTTTGGTGGAGGCTTCTAAGTCTGTGATTTTCTTGAAAATAATTTGGACCACGTCAGATTGAGGAGGAGGCATACTGGTATGTCCTACATAAGAAGCGAATGGTGGATTTTGTTGAGGTGTCAATGGGGGATTCATCTGTTGATTAATGGGATGGTAAGTGGAATAACCAAGTGTTCTGGGTGATGCCTAGTGAGGTATTTTCTATGAAGGAGTCTGTGTATAAATAGGCTATGAGATGACATGTGGTTGAGAAAAAGGTGGTTGAATGAAAGTCAGAGCCTGTGATTGGTGGGCTCCTACACTTGTCAACTGAATCGGAATGGATTGAGGAACATGGGTATTGATTTGATTGGACATGGTGGGGAACAAGGTTTGAATGAGGATTTTGACTACCGGATTGGTTATTAAGGGCACCGATGCTAGAGGATGGGTAAAGTTCACTGTCATTGGAACATTGGAAGAAAGACCAACTGGAGGATGAAAAGTAGGAACCAACTGACTCGTTGAAGGGGGTTGACTCATAAAGAGGTACCAACCCTAGGACGTAATAGATGGCATAGAAGAATTAACAGCAATCTGTGGGTGCGTAGATGTGCCCATTATAGCTAGAGAAGAGGACTTCTCAGAAGTAGGTTGTGGAATAGTCGAGGTAACTGCGGCGTTAGGAATAGGTAAGACTATTTGAGAACTAGTCGACATGGTCGGTGGAAGAGAAAAAGGAGGCACATGTGTGCCACCCTCTTCCGTGGTTTGAGGCGAGAAAAAGGATGCTAATTGTTCTACAAAAGCTCGGGATGGTTCACGAGGATAATCGTAAACTTGCTGGATTGGTGGTCCCTGATCAGATATTTGAATGGACTTATGTACTAGGTAGTCCATAAGGGCTACCGGATTACGATCAAGGAGCGCCTAAAATTCAGGATCCCTGTGAGGAACATAATCTATATCAAAAGTAGATATTTCTGAAGGACTGGGGGAAGCTGGACGTGATGGGATTGCTTTAGGCTGATAGAAAGGATTATATGACCAAGATGGGGAACCAACTAATAATAGTCCCGAGGAAGACCCGAGGGGTGCCAAAGCATCCACACTAGTGGTGATCTCAGAGGAAGAAGGAGCGAGTTGAGCCATTCTTCTAGATTGTAACCGAGTGATGACCATCATAAACAAGCAGAAATATAGAAAAAGAAGATTGACCTAACTAATGCATAGACAATTCAAGCAACGTAGGTGATTATCTCTTTTAAGTTTTCCTGCTTTTAAGAAATAAAATATTAGAGAAGGCTTTTTAGAACGGGAACTACTCAAATAGCCAAACTAAAGATGGTTTGGGGAATGTTTTGGTGAGGAGTCCCAAAGGCACTTCAGTAAAAGACCAGTACATGGCTTGATATAGGGACCTACCCCCACACTTCACACACTGCTGCGATAAGGGAGTCAGGTGCTTTGCCAATATATACCAGAACTTCTGTGAATTTATAGCGCGGCCCGAGTACCGCGTAGGCTCTTCCTCTTGGATGTCACTTCCAAGTAGATGGAGCCAGGGGAGGAATTTTTGTTTTGATGTTTTATACCTAGTGATTTTGGCTTTGTGTGCAAGCGTGAAAAATAAAAATCAAATAGTGTCACTACCGATTTTGATTAATTTTTCCAACCTATTTATAAAACTAGATGAATAGCATACAACAGAAATGACAAAGAAAAAGTTCTTTTTAAGCACTAAGAATGAAGTGTTGGATTTCAATGAAGACAAGTCAAACAAATTCTTTCCCAGATGTGATTAAATTCTTTTTAAGCACCAAAATCAAAATGTTTGAATGTGATAGAAAACAAACAAACAAGTTCTTTTTGAGTTCTTAAAAAAGGAGAAAACACCGTAAAAGAGGAATACCTATAGATTTAGCTCTCCAAGGTGTGTGGACTTTAAAAAGTACATTGTTGAGCTCTTCCCCTCGAATAATCCCATCAACAAGCAATGTGCTCTGCAAGAAAAGGTTAAGAAAACACCCAACAAATCCAGAAAGATATATCTAGATGATAGTAGAATGAAAATTTCTATTTAAAGAACTAGAAAACTTTCAATAAAATAACAATTTTGCAAAAAGAGCCGGATCAAGAATGCAATTTTGAAATCAAATGAAATATTTATTAATCTTCGGAATAGGAATTGGAATTTAGCTTTGCAAGAAAGAAGAAACTTTTAACTTTGTGAATTATAAGTGAAAGAAGCAAGACGAAAATGAAGGAAGGAAATGCTATGAAGAACTGACGAAAAGCAGCGAAGAAACAAAACAAAAGCTCAAAACTGGAAAATAAATGAACTTACCAATAAGGGACTTTGGTTGGGTCCCACCGGGTGTGCTAGAATTTAGATCAAGAATTTTGCGCTTATTACCTGTCCAAGTTAATGTACCAAACTAAACACAAAAACCTTGAAAAACTCAAATGAAATCGATACCTGAAAGATAATATTTGGAGATGTAAATGTAAAAGAAATCCAATGTAGACAAGATGGGAGCACATGAGTGATCCTGCAAAGTAGATCCAAGAAACTGTGAGACACAAATGCTTGACAGAAAAAGACTAGGTTAAAAGATATTTGGGTGGACTACCCAAAAAGTGGATCTGGGAAGTGATAAGCTCCCTCGGCGGATGTCAGTCCACGTTTTCAATTAAGGAAAGAAGCATACATGATAAAATATGTAAGTAAATGTCTATATTTTGGATTAAAAATGAAAAACAGAAAAGTAAACAGTAGACAGAAACCAATAAAAAATGGGAAAGTGTGAAAACAATGCTGGATTTGTGTTCCCTGAATTATTTTACCTGTCCGCAGGTAGATCGGTTCTGATTAGGAAAATCAACGTCGACTGATGAGAATTAGCGTCAACTAATATAGGTCGGTGTCAACTAATGAGAAACAACATCGACCGGGTACAGTCGGTGTCGACTTGGGGAAAATTGTAGGAAGATTGAGAAACAGACAATGGAAGCTAGATCGTCGATCCCCACTAGATCTGCAAGAGCTGTAGGGATACTGACAAGGATCCACCTATGCTGGATGTAGGAACAGATTCACCAAGAGATCAATAGAGGCTCACGATGTCAATGTGGTAGGATCAGAGTAATGGTACTCCTCTCAGGGATTGGTTTGGACAGGATTCACTCTCACTTGATAGACAATGCTTAGACTTCATGCTCAAAACTCTCTCGTTCTTTCTGTCTCTCTCTCTCTATCTCACTGTCTAACTAGAACTAAATTCTGGTCTTCTATTTGTAATCGGCACCGACTAAGATGAAATCAGCGCTGCTCCAAAAAAATTGGCGTCGACCGAGTATCGGTCGGCGCCGATCAGGGAACAAACTCCTGAAATGGCCAAAAGGGACGATTTTTGGGAAGATGAAGTGATCCTTCCACCTCAAATACGGGAAATATCCCACGGCTTAGTTTGGGAGGAGAAAAAATAGGGGGGATCGATGGATAGAATAGATACGGGAGGTTAGGAATTGATATGGGGTAGATAAGTGGTTAGGATATATGTAGAAAATATAATTAAATAGTTAATATTTAATTATCTATGGGTAAAACATAATTGGGTGACATAAACTTAGGATAGATGTTTAAATCAAATATTAAATAATACCCTAAGGGAGAAGTGGTGATGTAAACATGCCCCAGGTTACCCAAGAAGACAAATGTACACGGGGGACACCAAATTGGATAACCAATTTTAGGTGTCTACATGTAGGTTGATTAACCAAATACATGATGTCATTGATCTTTGTGTGTGCTAGACCATCCTTACAAATAGTTCCAAGGACGAAGGTCATCACTATAAAGGGCACACGGATGGAGGAGTGCATAAAATAAGTTTTTAAGGAGGATTTCTTGGTCATGGTAACCGTAGGGGAGGAATAAGTGAGTTCCCCCGTGGAACATGTTACAACTGTGGATCCACATATCACTACAAGTGTGAGTGCCCTAATATGTTACAATGCTCATGATGTGGAAAGAAGCACAAGTATGAGGAGTGCTCAGAGTTATTTGAGCACATGATCCAACAACACCAAAAATAAAATTACATCGGAATTGTAAACGTAAAGAAGTTTGATTCACAATGGATGCCAAGGGTGGCGCATGAGTTAGAACTAGAGCCTATAGTAGTTATGACGTGAGATAAGGCTACGTGCGCAAGGGATATACCAAGGTAGAGACCACTAGTTATTAGAGAAGAGGTGGTGCATAGAAAGTATCCAAACCCTACTTATCAGAAATAAGTGTATAAAGAAACCATGAATGTAATTCGAAGCCTACAAGTAGAGATTCAGTGTCTGAAGGAGTATTCAAGATAGTTAGAGCAAAGGAAGAATGTGGAGGCTCCATAGAAGGATCTAGATGAGGTTAGAGAAGTATGCAAGATGTTAAGGAAAGAGAATAGCATCCCCTTCCTAGGAGAGTGGTTACGAGAGAAGGTATCGCACACTGGAAGAGGGCATGAGAGGCAGATTCTACATGCCTACCTTCCTCCACATAGCCTTGATTATGACAAGGAGATTATCTTGAATGTTGTTGTAGATGGGTGGCTTCTGAGAAATATTTTGATAGACACATGAGAAGAAGTTAATGTCCTCACTCTAGATGCATGGCATCAAATGGGAAGTCCCTCATTACAACCATCTTCAAATGTGTTGTATATGTATAAAAAGACAAAGGTAATTCCCATTGGTGTCTTAAAGGATGTTGTTATCACTATCCAAGTAGCAAAGTTCACTGGGGATTTCAAAGTCTTAGCATTAGCCAAGGTAAATAAATTTCTAGTGTTACTTGGGCACCCCTGGTATTATAAGAATAATGCTGACCTGAGGTTCAATAAGGGATACATAAGCTTTGAGAACAAGGAAGAGCATTTCATCATCCCCTTAACTGATGGGAAGTCAACACCCTATACTAAGCCTTTGGGAGAAGAATTTTTTGACAAGATCTATGTGAACTCTATCGGGGACCCTAAGGTGATTCACCCTATAGAGGGAGTTATTTAATTTGAAGATGCTCAGTCCATGAGTGATACAACTAGTGTGGCATGCAAAAATTGGGCACACAACACTTATGAGTTAATATGGCGATAACTAAGAGGCTTTGTGACAAGGGTAACAAAGGTGCACTCAATCAATCACCTAGGAGAGAAGATGTTATCAAGTTATTCTGGAGGAACTAACCTTGAGGATTTCTTACAAGAAATGGAGGCTCAGTGGAAAAATGAGGTCTAAAGAAGAGGGATGCTTGGCTATAAATTTCTCGAGACTGCAGCACGTTGGTGGGCGACACGTTGTGGTAACCTTCTAGAATGATGTGAGGTAAGAATCATGTTCTCTATTAGGTTTTCCTAAATCAATGCACCCATTATCATACAAGACTACGATGGGAAGGAACCTACCTCATTTCACATCCAATCATGTGAGAAACCATGGATGGAAGGTGCAGAGGCCTTGCCACCTTCTTTATGGGTGCATAACTTGTATTACACCTTATAAGGTTTTGCACATACATGTTATATTAACTTAGATACGTGTCGTCAAATAGGAAATTGGAAAGAGTTAAAAACTAACCTCCTTAAATCTTTCAAGTATCAAAGTACTAAACCATCAGTGGATAGGGAATTGTAGGTTGTTAGGTTCCTAACAATGGGAGATAGTACCATGGTAGAGGATATAATACTGGAGTTGTTAGGTGAAACTAATTTGGAACTGCACTTTGATGAGGAAGAGTCAAAAGAAGTGCAACTTGACCCCGCATGCATGGAGAAACAAAAAGGGAAATTATTCTATGTGATATATGGTAAAGAGGTAGAAAGTTTGAATTCTAACCATATTGAAGGTATGCATGAAGTTATAGATAGCGTTGATGAGCAATCACACGCCTACCATAAACCCCTGAAATCAAATAAGTTTAACATTTGTTTGGAGGCTAAACCTAAGGAGGCTACTATTGGAGACCATTGGTTAGAGAAGGAGGTCTTGAAGATCATTGATCGATTGTGAGAGTTTCACGATTTATTTCCGCGTGGGTACCATGAGATTAAAGGTGTTCACCACTCCTTGGGAGAGATGAAAATCAAGTTGAAAGAAGGTGTGTTGGTACCCAAATTTGTTCTCCTTTTCAGTCTGAGTAGCATCAAACATATGGCATGAAGCTTGAAGTCAGATAGATCTTGATGTGTGTCATTTTGTAGCTGGGGATGTGATCTAACTGGCACTCATATTTTTGGAGAGATGGATAGCACTTTGAAAGGATTTGATCTAACCCTCACTATTTTAGGTTGTGTCTTTCAACCAAGGTAAGAGAACCTACATTGTAACCCCCAAATGGTGAAGGAGATGAAGATATCCCTCAATTTATGCAAGTAGTATGAAAAGGCCTTGGTAAAATATGATCAAAACTCCAAATCTGAATTTCACAAGTTGTCACTCCCATATTATGGAGATATTTTCAATGCAAGGCAAGGGTTACTGGAGACATTATATGATCCTGATATTCCTTGTGCATTTTTGTAAATGGATTGTATTCTTTTGTTGAGACACAATGCAATGTAGGGGTAGTGTGGGTAGGATTAGTTTGTTTGAATGAATTTTTTGGTGGGGTGTTGACAAGACAAATTGGGATATATCAGATCTTTGAAAACCTCTACAATACTTGAACAACTATCAGATAAAATACTTCAAATAATCAGGATATTATTTCAACCAGAAGAGGCATAAATGGAAGCCCAAGTTGCACTCTTCACATAATCTTTGAGAATTCGCCACAAAATCTTGAAGTAAAAAACTCAATTAAACACAAAAATCCATTATCAAACCACGCCTAAGGTACCCCCAAAGGCTTATAAGCAATCTCTGCAATCAAGGAAGGTAAAGTGATTTTAAATTTGTTTATCTCTTTATCAGATGAAGGATCTTCTGAACATGAGATTGCAAATGCCACTAAACTATCAACAAGAAATGGAGATTTTATGTGATTTCTAAAGACTTTCAATGCAAGATTGCAACAAGAATAATGGAAACTATTTGCAGGCACTTAAAAATGATAACAAACATCATATTGCCCAGAAAAACACAAATTAACTCAAAAGCTTGTTAGATTCATCAGTAGGGGATAGTTTCATGAACAATCTCAGAGCTGTGTGATGGCTATACACTTGTAACCAACTCACATACATGAAGATCCAACACAGAAGAAATTATTCTGGTTCTTTGGTGGGTTTTTCAGAAAAAATGAGCTTTCTCTCAGAATTTGCTCGTGATTTTTCAACTTTTCCCAACCTCCTTACAAATCTCAAAACATGCATTATATATCTCTTTCCACATTTGATCCTTCTTTCCCAAGCAAAGAATATGCCATGGGATCAATTCTGTTACAACAACTCTTCATGATTCAATGAAAATGACATCAAACAGAAAAACACTCACAGGTTGCCAGGTGTGCCCAAAAAGATTAAATCATTACAAATATATGGATCATTATCCATCTTGGAGGCATGTTTTTCATCATTGAGGCATGCAAACACCTTTTACTCATCATTTTCACCTTTTTACCTTTTCAAATTACCTCTGCAACTTTTGATTTTGACATTCCACGTGTTTGCTCAGGCTGGGGTAAAAAATTACTTCAAAAACATCCCAAATCAAAGAATTAAGCCATGAAAGTGATGCCAATGATCCTAGAAGGCCAAGATGACACAAAATCACTATAAATTTGATGAATTTTGATGCAAAAATCATGATTCCAAGCTTCCTAGAGCTCCCATGGCTGTCAAAACAAATAAATGCACAGTAACCGTCGATCTTATCCATCTTTTAATCCTGGCCCTCCACATGGAAGATGTGGATTTAGAAATAGGCCTAAGTTACCTTTTAATTTTTTGGATAAGGCCAAACACGTGTCAAAAAATGATTGGAAACAAATTCAGGCTCATTTTTTACTTTTCCACATTTTTTGGAAAAATGGAAAAATTTGACTTTTTTCTCCGCCCCTCCACCATTGAATTTTGGAGCTAAAACGTGGCACATGGTGGGTCCCATTGGGATCGTGCTTCAATTTTACGCATTTTGACCTTTTTGAATTTTTGGAAAATTTTCACTGCACCTCCGATTTCACCCTCACCATGTGTCTCCTTGTGATTTGTCGCAGGCCAATGCTCCAAATTTTTATTCTGAGCCCTTTTTGTAAAAGGGAAAAAATTCCCTCCCACCTCCACTAGCCCACCAACCCACCTTTTCCACCGTGTGTCGCTCAATGATTTGCTAGCGAGCCAGCCCTTCAAATTTTGATTTTAAGCCTTTTTGCCAAAAAGGGGGAAAAATCTCCATTTCCCTCCACCGACCCGCTCTGCCCTGCCGTGTTGCCACGTGTCCTCCTCTGATTGGAGTGGGGCTGAAATGTATTTTGAAACCTTAGAAAAATAGAGCTAAAAAACTCTAAGTCCCCCATCAGCCCGCTCCTCTGCCTTTGGTCTTTTATGGACACGTGTCCACTCCCGATTGGCTGCAGGGCTTCGGGCCAATTTTTGAATTTTTAAATTTTTACAAAGTAAGGTCTAAAAACCTTAAAGGAATCCGACCACCAGCCATCCCACCTGCCAATCAAAACATGCCACGTAGGCAAATTGGAAAAAATGGGTCCATGCACCCAAAAATGCCACATTTGTCAAAAAAGGTGAAAAATGAAAAGTTACAACACTTCCCCACATTTCCTCAGGCAATTATAAACTGCCACGTACCCTCTGACTTCTCAGCAATAATTTGATGGCTAAAATATGCCCGTATGACCGTCAAAACGCAAAAAAAATCAAAGGGTTCCCTAGAATCTGATTTTTTGCACCAAGGACAAAAAATTTTGAATTGGAACCAGAAAAAACATGATTTCTGAGCATTTCTCGACCTGGGGATTGAATTTTCAAATGCAAACAAGTATGATTTGATCAAATTCAATTTTTCCATGATCTGGAAAAGGGGAAAAATAACATAGCCCACCAAATTAGAAAAACTAGGGCACATAAAAGGGTAAACTTGGAATATTCCTTCAAATTAGGGCAAAACAACAAGTTTGTGAGCATTTTAAAGCATTCAACTAGAGGGGAAGAATTTCAGACCATCAATTCAAAGGGTAAAACGTGTTTTGAGCAAATACAGACTTAGAAAATTAGGGCAACATGGTGCAAGATCAAAAATGGCACCAACATCGGCTCTTTCTTGGGGATGGGCACTCCCAATGAGTGCCACAAGGACAAAATGTAGACCAAGTGCCAAAATATCCATTGGGCATAGGAGTCACGAGCCAAAATCACCAAAAGCCAACTGAGAACCTGACAAAAAAGGCTGCCACATAGCAAAACAAACCACAAACTGATAAAACACCAAAAACAGAGTGAAAAACCAAATGATGTGCACTGTACAAGCTGGTGCATACCTCAAATTTGGGGTTTAATCCAAGAAATGCTTCAGATGCCTACCATTAACAGGTAATTCTAGCAATTCCCCATCTAAGTCCTTAAGAAAGAAGGTACGTTCACCAATTCTGATATCAATGGCATAAGGGCCCATCCATAATGCATTAAATTTTCCATGCTTGCCCTTGTCTTCATGCCTGCTATTCCACAAAAAAACCAGATCTCCAACATTGAAGGCTCTAGGAGTGACCTTCTTGTTAAAAAATCTCTTCAATTTTTTCCTAAATCTAGCATGCCTTTGATCGGATGCTCTTCTCTCCTCATCAAGCTCAATAATCCGATTGATCCTTGATTCATATGGGCCAAGCTCTTGATCTTTCAACTATTAAGCAAATTGAAATGAAGATAATTGCAGGTGCAAGGGCAACAAAGCCTGATTTCCATACACCAATTCAAATGGGCTTTTACCAGTAGCTCTTTTAGGAGTTATTCTATCAACCCAAACTGTAAACTTCAATTATTCACCCCATTTCTTCTTGTTTTGCTCCAAGGTTCTTCTAATGATCTTAAACAAATTTTTATTGCTGGACTCAGCTTGTCCATTCCCTTGGTGGTTATAGTTTGAAGAATAAGTCAGATTTATTCCATATTCATTGCACATTTCCATTAAATTTTTAGCTCTAAAGCACATGGCATTATCAGCTACAATCTTGATTGGGACTCCAAATCTGCATATGATTTGATTCAACAAGAAGTCCATAACTATTTGGTGTGTTACTTTCTTGGTGGGGATTGCCTCTACCCACTTTGTAAAATAATTAGTGGCTACAAAGATCAACTTATGGCCATCACTAGAAGGATCTGAAATCTCACCAATGAATTCCATCCCCCATTGCTTGAAAGGAGCTTCAATTGATACATGTGGCAAAGGAAGGGAGCCTAAAGCTTTTAGTCTTCCAGAAAAACGTTGGCAACTATCACATTTTCTAACCAGCTGGGTTGCATCTTTGAAGAGAGTAGGCCACCAATAACTAGTTCTCAAAATCTTATGTGTTGTTACTCTTCCAGTAAAGTGTCCTCCACAAACTCCCCCATGGAAATCAGTAACTATCTTGGGAGCTTCATCTTTAGTTATGCATTTTAAGAGGACACCTTCAGGGTTCTTCCAAGCCAACCCAAGGTCTGTGATGATATATTTTTGAGAAGCCAGCTTGAGGGCTCTTTTCTTATTTTTATTTAAATGACCAGGACAGCAAAGGTGTCTGAGGTAAAAGATTACATCCTTGTACCACTCAGAACTTACCAATTTCCCAAAAACATCTTCCCTTTCTTCTTCTAGCTGATTCATTTCCACATTCTGCAAGTTGCTCTCAGCCATGAGCTTAACAAGACCCAAACCTCTTACTAACTTGTGGTTTGAATGTCCATGTCATACTCCTGTAGTTTTTTCACCCATCTACACCTTTTACTTGAGATCTCCATCTCTGATAAGATTTCTTTCACCATGGTGTGGGGAACACAAGAAACAACTTTTGAACTCAATATATAAGGCCTGAAAACAATTGTTGTTTTTACCAAGGTAGATTCTTGTTTCTCCATGATTGTATACTTCAGCTTAGCTACTTGTAAAGCCTTACTAAAGAAGGCAATAGGCCTTTCAGCCCCATTCTCATCCTTTTGCAGCAAAATAGAAGCAATGGTATACTCAGAGGCAAAGGAAAAGATTTGGCAAAGGCCTCTTATAGTTTGGAGCTGCTAAAACAGGTGCATGTTTAAGTGCATCCTTAATTCCTTCAAAAACTTGAATGGTAGCCTCCTCCCACCTGATAACTTGGTCCTTCTTTAGCATGCTTGTGATTGGAAGAGTCAACTCGGCAAAGTTGAAAACAAACCTTCTAATAAAATTAATTTGACTAAAGAAAGATTGGATGCCTTTCTTGGTTCTTGGGATAGGTACTTTGTTAATTACTTCCACTCTCTTAGGGTCTATCATAACACCATCTTTTGACAAAATGTGACCAAGAAGCTTGGCCTTTTGCATGCCAAAATGACACTTCTTTGGATTAAGAGAAATTCCATACTCCCTACATCTGATCAGCATCTTCTCCAAGTGTTGCAAATGATCACCTCTCTACCTAGAAAACACAGTCACATCATCTTGGTAAACTGCAATGAACTCAATGATGTAACCAACAAAAGCCATTACTCTTTGAAAAGTGGCACCAGCATTCATCAAACCAAAGGGCATTCTAAGAAAAACATATGTTCCCCAAGGAGTAGTGAATGTTTTCTTAAGTCTTTCTGATTTTTTAACAACCACTTGATTGTATCTAGAGAAACCATCCAATGTAGAAAGAACCTTAGACCCTTTCGCAAGCTGCAACATATTTTCCATATTTGGTAAGGGATAGTTGTCCTTCATGGATTCTTTCTTTATATTTCTAAAATCCACACAAAGTTTGATGTCTCCATTCTTCTTTCTGACTAGCACAAGGTTTGCAACCCAAGATGAATATCTAGTGTGTTGAATAATACCTCCATCTCTCAACTTCTTTAACTCCTCTTACATTTTCATGGAGAGAAGTGGATTAATTTGCCTTTGCCTCTATCTAAATGGCTTATTCTTGGCCTCAAGAGGGATCTCATGTTGAAACAAGTCTTCTCTATATGCTTTTAGCTTGGAATAGGACCAAGCAAGGCAATCTTGATATTTTTTCAAGAGTTGGGCATAGGACTATTTTTCCTTTTTACTTAAATTTCTGCCCAACCAAATATTCCTTGGTTTACCATTAGTACCCAAGTTATGCTCTTCCACATCCCTTAAGGTAGACATGTTTCTATTTATGATGTAATTAGCATTGTTAAAATTTGACTCAAATGCAACAAGACCTCTAGGAATGGTGTTTGTTTTCAATTGGATGATGTCTTTTCCAATTCCTTCAGTCACACACACCATTGGTTCCTAATCAATATGCTGATCTACAAACTCACCTTGATTTTGTAAGAACCATTACACTTGAGAATCATCATCAAACACTTGCCAATGCTTGATGTTGTCAGGGACAGTTGGCCTAGTCAACACTTCAACATTGTACTCAGAATAAGGTGAAAGGGTGCAAACTCCAAATATTGACCCCAACACTGCCAACTTGTCAACATCAACATTCAAACTCCTATCATGGTGCATAATATTGAAGGAATCAAACGTCTCAACTAGATCCCAAACTGCATGCTTATACTACTTCATCCACTGATTTTTTTTAGCATATAGTTTTCTTATTTATTTGACAACTAGCTCTGAATCTCCCTTTGCAATGATGTCCTTGACACCATACTTCCATGCAATTCTCAAACCCAACAACAAGGCTTCATACTCAGCAATGTTGTTAGTACATTCAAATTTAAGCTTGAAGGAAAAAACAAATTCTTCCAAGCTAGGAGAAATCAGAATTACACCAGCACCATTTCCAAATTTGGAGCAAGCTCCATCAAATAGCAAGGTCCAAGGAGAACATACCTATTCAAGGCACTTTGAATGATCCATTTTGTGGTCTTTTCCATCAGCAAAACCAATAAAATTATCAGCATCAACATCAGCAAATAATACTTCATAAGTAGCATTGTTTGGGTCCTCAATTAGATGCAACATTTTCTTTTCTCCATAGAGTTTGACTAGGCTGCCCTCAATGGAAATAGTGGCAAAAGACATATCCATTTGGACACTCCCTCCAACACTTGCAGCCCACTTTCTTGACAAAAGCATACCCCATTTGGCAGGGCAATCAATAATCACAACATCCAATATAAAATTCCTCCCGGGATAAGATGCAAGCTGCACAACCAAACCTTTTACACAACCAACTACCGGCACTTCTCTTGAGTCCATGGTAGTACACTTTCCATAGGCTGCTGTCACTTTGATATCCAACTCATTCTTGACTTCTAGAGGCATGACATTACATGATGCACTAGAATCAAACATACAATTGTGAAGTAGCCTATCCTTTATAATCAAAGTTGTGAAAAATGGATCAATATTCAATTGGGAATCGACCAAAAATGTCCCCAAATATACCTCAGGTGTCTCTTCAAGATATTCTACTACTGGTGGTGCTTCAAGGTCAGCAATGATTTGAGGAGTCTCAACAACATTTACATTTCTACTTGGAGTGATCTTCTCTTCCTTCAACCCCAATTACTCAAATGCTCTCTTCTTATGCTCAAGGATCCTAAGCAACTCAATGATTGGAACACTCACTTTAATTTAGCTCAATACTTGGGATATGTCATAGGGGACACTCTTTGGAAAAACAGCATTGGAAGGGAGACAAGAAGATTCATTAGATGGTAATGGACTCTTGGCAGCTTGGGCATGAGGAGGATTTGTAATTTTTTCTTGGGATAGTAGAGATTTTAGCAAGTGTTTCTTTCCTAGGAGCCTCTTTTGGAATGCTTGTGAGCAAGGGTG
Source organism: Taxus chinensis (assembly GCA_019776745.2). NCBI lineage: Eukaryota > Viridiplantae > Streptophyta > Pinopsida > Cupressales > Taxaceae > Taxus > Taxus chinensis. The sequence goes on along the minus strand of CM034154.1, from coordinate 760,994,714 downwards.
TTTTAGGTTTGGCTTAAGGCCCAACTACCTTAACAACCTTACTTCTAGTGTTATAATCTTTCTCTTGAGCTACAACAACATTCATTAACAACTGTCTATCTTCCTCCGAAGGGATACCACCATCATATTTCTTAATCATCAAAGCTCTTAAGTATTCAAAGTCATTGTTAGGAATTTCAAAATCTTGCACTACATCAACTTCAAGAGTATGGGGGGGAAGAAAAACTTGTACCCATTTGATGCAATCCCAAAAGGTATCAGTAGTCCTAGCACTTATTACTTCAATAGATGTTGATCCTCCTTGTGAGCTTGAAGAACAGCCCACCATGTAAATATCATCATCAGTACCATCATCATTATTAACTTCACCTTCTTGCTAGTCTACTTCACATGGAGGATGGGGTAGAAAACACCTATCACACCAATCAATATCAGCAACTTCATCAATAGCAGCAACCCTGGCAGTTAGAGGGTCAAGAACCAATCTACTTTCATGTGCTTGGGGTTGTCTATTTCCCCCTCCCATAGGTCCTTTACCTCTATCATCTTGTCTTTGATCACCCCTAGGATGATTGCCAAATCTATCTTGTGCTTGCTGCCTAGGCTGACCTTGTGAAGTCTGCCCAATTCCTTTCTTGGCTCTTGCCGACTTGTATGAGATTTCTTTGACAGCCCCTGCCAAAGTTTTCACAACCTCTTCTAAATCAGTACCTTTGCTAGCTTGAGGTTTTTCAAGGTTTATCAATTTTTCACCATCTCTCTTGAGAGGTTTCCCAACAGCCTTGATATTGTTTTCAATTTGAAGTACCATGGTGAAAGCTTGTCTTAGATTGGTAGGGTTCTTGTCTCTCAGGTAAAAGGCTGCCTTTTTATCAAATGCATATGCATATTTGATTAAAAAAGATTCATCACAAGGCCTCAAACCAACAGGAAGCCTTCTCAAAGTTTATTAAAACCTTATGTTGAAGTCATGGACTGATTCATTAGGGTTCTTCTTGATATTCTCAAACTCAGACAAAAGAAATCTAGGATCAGTCTTGTCACCATATTACAACCTAAATACATTTTTCATTTCAGTCCATGAATCAATAGAATTATCAGGTAGAGCCTTGTACCAATCCCTAGTGTCCTCTTCTAGTGTATGAATAAACAATTTGACATACACATGCTCAAACTCTATCTCAAAATCTTCCATCATATTATCAAAAAAATTGAGATGCTAATCTCTAGTGATAGCATTGTTACCTTGAAAATTTGGTAACATATTTCTCACATCTTGTGGGACAACATTTGGATACCCAACCATTCCTCTAAAACTGATGGGACCAAAGGTATTAACAAAAAATGGGGGTCTATGTGGAGGATGAACCATGCTATGTTTGTGGTGGTGATCTTGGAGGAGAAACAAAGATGATGAGGAGTGAGAGGTCTTTGGGGAATGGGAATGAAATCTTCAAAACAGATCTCTCTTAAATGGTTCCCTTCTTGATGATCTCTAGCAAATTTACAATAATACAGGAGAAGATTTAGGAGCAATCCTTTCAAATTCACAAGAAGGTCCCTCACCTGATGGGGAATTCAAATCAGCAATAGGATTGTCTGAATCAGATCTACTTGAAGAAGAATTATAGTCCTCAATAACAGGCTACTCACTTTCAAACTCAACAATAGGGATCTCCTTTCTTGCAGTCAAGTCTCTAACAACCTTCCACACTTTTCTCCCCTCCGCTCTGAGTTTCTTGAATCTGTAAACAACTTCTTAGCAGATTCCATGATGAAGAGAGATCTTCTTCCTTCCAGTTTTGTAGATTTGAGCAACAAATTATGAATGACAGAAAGGTAAGACAACTGGTATTTTCAAGATCAAATCAGCATGGAGCCACCACTAAGGAATTTCACCTTAGTTGTGCAAGAATGCACTAAAATAATATGTCAAATGTTTGCTAGTACTGAAACCTTTACAAGCCTTTATAAATCAGACCTTCTTCTTCTTAAATCAATCAATCACAATGTACCCAAAGTGTATGAACTACTAGGAAATGGAAAAAGGGTAGACAAAAATTTGAAACCCTTTTTTAAAACATGCAAATCTGAAGCATAAAATGATATTTTAACAATGTAGCAACTCAAATACTTGAATACCCAAATGCTCAAACATTTCAATCACTCCACAAACACCAAGAAATTCCAAGAAGTCCCCGGCAACGGTGCCAGAAAGTGTTGGTGCCAAAATTTGTTCTCTTTTTCATTCTAAGTAGCATCAGAGATATGGCATGAAGCTTGAATTCAAATAGATATTGATGTGTGTCATTTTGTAGCTAGGGATGTGATCTAACTGGCACTCAGATTTATGGAGAGATGGATAGCACTTTGAAAGGATTTGATCTAACCCTCAGTATTTTAGGTTGTGCCTTTTAACCAAGGTAAGAGAACCTACATTGTAACCCTTAAATGGTGAAGGAGATGAAGATATCCCTCAATTTATGCAAGCAGTATGAAAGGGCCTTGGTAAAATATGATCAACACTCCAAATCTAACTTTCACAAGTTGTCACTCACAGATTATGGAGATATTTTCAATGCAAGGCAAGGGTTACTGGAGACATTATATGATCTTGATTTGCCTTATGCATTTTTGTAAATGGATTGTATTATTTTATTGACACACAATGTAATGCAAGGGTAGTGTGGGTAGGATTAGTTTGTTTGAATGAAATTTTTGGTGGGGTGTTAACAAGACAAACTGGGATATTAGATATTTGACAAACTCTACAATACTTGAACAACTATCAAATAAAATACTTCAAATAATCAGGATATTCTTTCAACCAGAAGAGGCATAAATGGAAGCCCCAGTTGCACTCTTCACACAATCTTTGAGAATTCACCACAAAATCTTGAAGTAAAGAACTCAATTAAACACAAAAATCCATGATCAAAACACGCCTAAGGTACCCCCAAAGGCTTGCAAGTAATCTTTGCAGTCAAGGAAGGTAAAGTGATTTTAAATTTGTTTATCTCTTTATCAGATGAAGGATCTTCTGAACATAAGATTGCAAGTGCCACTAAACTATCAACAAGAAATGGAGATTCTATGTGATTTCTAAAGACTTTCAATGCAAGATTGCAACAAGAACAATGTAAACTATTTGTAGGCACTTAAAAATGATAATAGACATCATATTGCCAAGAAAAACATAGATTAACTCAAAATCTTGTTAGATTCATCAGCAGGGGAGAGTTTTATGAACAATCTTAGAGCTGTGTGATGGCTATACACTTGTAACCAACTCACATACATGAAGATCCAACACAGAAGAAATTATTCTGGTTCTTTGGTGGGTTTTTCAGAAAAATGAGCTTTCTCTCAAAATTTTCTCATGATTTTTCAACTTTTCCCAACCTCCTTACAAATCTCAAAACATGCATTATATATCTCTTGCCACATTTGATCCTTCTTTCCCAAGCAAATAATATGCCATGGGATCAATTATGTTACAACAATTCTTCATGATTCAATGAAAATGACATCAAACATAAAAACACTCGAGGTTGCCAGGTGTGCCCAAAAAGATTAAATCATTACAAATATTTGGATCATTATCCATCTTGGAGGCATGTTTTTCATGATTGAGGCATGTAAACACCTTTTACTCATCATTTTCACCTTTTTACCTTTTCAAATTACCTCTACAAATTTTGATTTTGACATTCCACGTGTTTGCTTGAGCTAGGATAAAAAATTACTTCAAAAACATCCCAAATCAAAGAATTAAGTCATAAAAGTGATGCCAATGATCCTAGAAGGCCAAGATGACACAAAATCACTATAAATTTGATGAATTTTGATGCACAAATCATGATTGCAAGCTTCATGGAGCTCCCATGGTGGTCAAAATAAATAGATGCACAACAACCGTCGATCTTATCCATCTTTTAATCCTGGCCCTCCATGTGGAAGATGTGGATTTAGAAATAGGCCTGAGTTACCTTTTAATTTTTTGGATAAGGTCGGACACATGTCAAAAAATGATTGGAAACAAATTCGGGCTCATTTTTTACTTTTCCACATTTTTTGGAAAGATGGAAAATTTTGACTTTTTTCTCTACCCCTCCACCAATGAATTTTGGAGCTGACACATGGCACATGGTGGGTCCCATTGGGATTGCACTTCAATTCTACACATTTTGACCTTTTTTGAATTTTTGGAAAATTTTCACTTTTTGCCCTATGGGCCCGCACCTCTGATTTTTCCCTCGCCATGTGTCTCCTTGTGATTCGTTACGGGCCAGCGCTCCAAATTTTGATTCTGAGCCCTTTTTGCAAGAGGGAAAAAATTCCCCCCCTGCCTCCACTGGCCCACCGACCCACCTTGTCTGCCACGTGTAACTCAATGATTTGCTAGCGAACCAATGCTTCAAATTTTAATTTTAATCCTTTTTTTAACCAAAAAGGGGAAAAACTCCCCATTTCCCTTTGCTGGCCCGCCGACCTGCTCTTGCCCTGCCGTGTTACCATATGTTTCCTCCTCTGATTGGAGTGGGGCTGAAATGTATTTTTAAACCTAAGAAAAATAGAGCTAAAAAACTCTAAGTCCCCCCAATGGCCCACTACTTCGCCTTTGGTCTTTTATGGACACATGTCCACTCCCGATTGGCTGCAGGGCTTCACACTAATTTTTTAATTTTAATTTTTTTTGCAAAGTAAGGTCTAAAAATCTTAAGGAATCTGACCACCCCACCATCCTGTCTGCCAATCAGAACATGCCACGTAGGCAAATTGGAAAAAATGGGTCCCTGGGACCGAAAATGCCCCATTTGTCAAAAAAAAGTGAAAAATGAAAAGTTACAACACTTCCCCACATTTCCTCAGCCAATTAAAAGCTGCCACGTACCCTCTGACTTCGCAAGTGATAATTTGACGGCTAAAAATACACCCATCTGAGCATCAAAATGCAAAAAAAAATAAAAGGGTGCCCTAGAATCTGATTTTTTTTTCACCAAGGATGAAACTTTTTGAATTGGAACTAGAAAAAACATGATTTCCGAGCATTTCTCAACCTGGGGATTGAATTTTCAAATACAAACAAGTATGATTTGATCAATTTCAATTTTTCCACGATCTAGCAAAGGGGGAAAAACAACATAGCCCACCAAATTGGAAAAACTAGGGCACAGAAAAGGGTAAACTTGGAATATTCCTTCAAATTAGGGCAAAACAACAATTTTGTGAGCATTTTAAAGCATTCAACTGGAGGGGAAGAATTTCAAACCATTAATTCAAAGGGTTAAAACCATGTTTTGAGAAAATACAGACTTGGAAAATTAGCGGCAACATGGTGCAAGCTCAAAAATGGCACCAATAAGGTGTGTGCCCGATTCGAAAAAGGCATTATCTAATGAATTTGAATCTTTGCATCAAATTCAAGGAGGAGATAGACAAGATGATAACATCAAGCATCATTAGAGGTCATTAAGGAGTCATAATGGAAAATTCCAATGGTCTTAAGTATTAAAAAGGATAGAAGGATAAGGATCAATGTTGACTACATGGACCTGAATACAGTGTGTGTCATTGACCCTTTCCCAACCCCCTTCACTAAATAAATCCTAAAAGGAGTAGCCGGGCGCAAAATGTATTCATTCACTAATGGATTCTTAGGATATATCATCAAGTCTTAGAATTGGAAAGGAATACTAGGAAAAGACAACTTTATCCACTGAATGGGGAAGCTTTTCCGTATAAGGTCATGCCCTTTGGAATGAAGAATATGCCTAATTTGTTTTCATGCATTATGGTACAAGCATTTCAATAATTCATCCATAAGTTTCTTCAAGTCTACCTTTATGAATAGACATTGTTATGGACTAGTGAAAGACAATTGTGACAATTTGAGGCTGATGTTTGAGAGATGTTGGCAATTGAGGATATCCCTCAACATTAAGAAATGTGTTTTTGCTACTCCATTTAGGACTATGTTGGGGCATATTATATGTAAGGAAGGTTTTTTTGGTGGATCCCACCAAATTTGTTGTTATTTTGGGGTTAGGGGAGCCTACCAGTCAAAGCACAGTGTGAGGATTTCTTGTATATATGGGGTACTACTAGAAATTTATCAAGGGGTATGCTAAAATTTCCGCGTCATTAGAGGAGTTACTGAAACACAAGAGTGCATTTCACTAGGAAGAGACGTAACATATAGCATTTGACACTCTGAAGGATAGGCTTATCACTGTGCCCATATTACGCTTTCTTTCTTAGGATAGTCCATTTCATGTACATGTCGATGCTTCAAGAATGGCAGTTGGAGTTAGTCCTTAGCACAACCTGGTGAGGGGATTGTTGATCACCCCCTTTTCTTTGCAAGCAGGAAGTTGACACCAGTAGAGTAAAACTATAGTAGTACTAAGCATGGAGCCCTCTCAATGATCTACACATTACATAAGTTGAGAAACTATCTATTGGTAACACCCTGCAGATTTTACACAGACCACATGGCATTGAACTACTTAGTGAACAAGCCCATTTTACAAGGGCACAATATGCCGATGGGTCTTGTTGTTTCAAGAATTTGAATTTATAGTGGTTGTGAAACTAGGAAAAAGTAACTTTGGACATGATCATTTATCAAGGATTGACTCCAAAGAGGACACACAATGCATTGAGGATACTATGTTAGATGTGCAACTGTTTAGGTTGTGGCGCGCGACCCCTCTGAGTTGGAAGATATTGTTGTGTTTCTTAAAACAGGTGTGGCACCAGAGGGAATGAAAACTTTGAAGAAGAAACATTTAGATATATGCACCGCACCTTACATGTTAATTATTGGATACTTATACAAGTTAGGGCGTGATGAGGTTTTTGCGCCGATGCGTGTTAGAACACGAACACATTGTAATCATGGAGGAAGCACATGGTGGGTGTTGGTGCCCATTTTTATCCTCTATTATTTTCCCATCTTTCCCCTTTGTTCTACGTGCTCAAGAAACATTTTTCTTCAAGTTTCGTGGTCTACAAGTTTCCCCATCAAGATTGAATGCTTTAAATGGCTCATAAACCTATTATTTGTCCCCAACTTGAAAGAAAAATACATCCAGGCTCTGTTTTATGCTCTAAATTTCCAAATCCACAGGCCTCTGTCATTTTTTCCATTTTCATGGCCTGTAGAGCTTGAATTTTCTCGTTTTGTAGTTATGTGCCCTCAAAAATTGCTTAAAACCATTTCCCATATGTTTTTTTACCAAAAAACCCTTTACCCACGAGAAAAAAATTGAATTCAGGCGTCCTTAGCAAATTCTGTGTTTTTTGATGGTCATACGGGTGTCATTTGACCGTCAAAATTAAACTCAAATGACGTCTCCTACATGGTCGCATCTAGTTGGACAAGGATCGGTGGGGTTTCTTTGAAAAACTTGGCATTTTTTGGATTTGGGAAAAAAATCAACATTACCCCCGTAACTCCGCGGAAGGACACGTGTTGTGTTCTTATGCCAAGGCAGGATGGAAGGTGGGCGGGGAACTTAGGCAATTTTTCCCTTTTTGGTGAAAAGGAAGAAAAATAGAAGAAAGGCCTGCAGGTTAGCAATGGAGCAAGGGGTGGACATGTGGAGGGCATAGGAGGAAGTACGGGGCCGCGAAAGAAATGGGGAAATTTTTCCCTTTTGGTCAAAAAGACTTAGAGCAAAGAATTAAGCTGTGGGTCTAAATGAAGCCATAGGGAGACACGCAGCAAAGGAAAAGTGGGTCACCAGGTCGGCGGAGGTAAAAGGGAATTTTTTCCCTTTTTGCAAAAAGACTTAGAATGAAAATTTGAGGCATGGCTCCGTGATGAACTAGTGAATGACACGTGGCAAGGAAGGAATCAGAGGTGCGGGCCCGCGGAGGAAAAATTGAAAATTCAATCATAGGCACGGGCCTGCTGATTTTTAACGATAGAGAGTATGACATGTGTCAAGGACAGAGGCGAAGGTGCCGGCCTATGGGGAAAAAAGTGAAAATTTTCCAAATTTCAAAAAAGGGTGGAAATGGGTAGAATTGAATCCTGATTTCAATGGGACCCACCATATGCCACGTGTCATCACCAAATTTAAAGGGTGGAGGGGTGGAGAAAAAAATCAATTTTTACCATTTTTCCAAAAATGTTAAAAAGTCAAAAAGTGAGCCCGAATTCATTCCCAATCATATTTTGACACATGGAGGGCCCAGATTGAAGGAGAAAGAGCAAATCAATGGTAACTGTACATTTTTCAATTTGGCCGCCATTTTTTGCTCTAGGAAGTTTGGAGATGTGAATTTTACATCATTTTCATCAAATCTTTGGTGAATTCATGTTGTTTGTGCCTACAAGGACCAATGCAAGTGGTTTTAGGGATTAATTTACAGATTTGAGGTGTTTTTAAAATAAATTTTTACTCAGGTCTGTGTAAAATGTGAAATATCAAATTATAAAGTTACAGAATCAAAGTTCGGAATGATAAGGATGAAATGATGAAATGAAAGGGGTTTGCATGCTTAAAGAATGAAAACTGTGCCTCCACAATGGATAATGATGAAGGATTTGTAATGATTCGCCATTTTTGAAACACCTGACAACTTTGGTTGCAAATTTTTTAAATGTCCCTATCTGTGAATCATGTTGGAATTTTGTAACAAACTTGATGTTGGGCATACTCTTTTCTTGGGAAAGAAGGATCAAATGTAATTAAAAGTTATATAATGTATGTTTTGAGACATACAAAAGGTTGGAGAAACTTATAATTTCTCAGGAAAATTTGGGAAGAAGCCCATTCTCTGAGAAACCACCTGAAAACCATTTCTAATTCCTTTTTGCATCATATTTGTATCATGTTGAGTTGGTTTCAGTTTTAAAGCCATCAACAATCTCTGAGATTGTTCTTATGACATTCCCCTACTAATAGACTTGATCATTTCTAGATTATTTTGTGTTATCTCTTGGAAAAATTTGCATGCACTTATGTTTCAGAATGTTTTCAATTTGTGTTTCTTTCTCCTGTTGCAGTCTTGTGTTTAAAATCTCTATTGATCATACATGGTCTCATTTCTTGTTGATAATTTAGTGGCATCTGCAATCTCACATTCAGAAGAGCTTTCATCTGATAAAGAGATAAACAGATTTAAAATCACTTTACCTTCCTTCAATTCTAAGATTGTTTATAAACCTTTGGGTGTACCTTAGGTCATGATAAAATAGAGATTTCTGGACACTTTGTTGGTTCATCTGCTTCAAACTTTTGTGGGAGGTTGTCAAAGATTGTGTGGAAGAGTGCAAGTCTGGGCCTCCATTTGGTGCACATATCCTGGTTGAAGGAGTACCTTAACCCCTTTGAATCATTCTATTGTTTAGGTGTTACAAATTTCTTGCAAAGGTCTTCAAAGAATCTAGCAAATTCTGTTTAGTCTTGTCTAAAATCTCCCACCAAAAAATCATTCAGAATAACTAATCCTACCCCATACTACCCCTGCATTGCATTGTGTTTCAACAAAAGAACACAATCCATTTACAAAAATGCACAAAGTAAATCAGGATCATACCATGTCTCTAGCAGCCGCAGCCTTGTCTTGAAAGCATTTCCATCATTTAGTAGTGGCAGCTCTGTTGAGTTTTAATAATAGAAAATTGATCATGTTTTCCCAAGGCCATCTCCATACAATATGGACAGTATAAGGATATCTCCACCTCCTTCACAAAATAGAGGCTACAATATAGGTTCTCTTACCTTGGGTGAAAGGCACAACCTAAAATAGTAAGGATTAGATCAAAATCTTTTCAAGGTGCTACCCACTTCTTCAAAGCCTAAGTGCTAACAAGTCAGATAAATTGCTTCCCCAACTACAAAATGACATATAAATAATTTATCTGCATTTGCGTGTCTTGTAAAATCCATGATGGTGCTTAAGTTGTGAAGGAGATTAAATCTGGGTACCAACACCTTTATGGTGCCTTTGCCGGGGACTTGTTTTTAATTCCTAGGAAATAATTTGCACTGATGAGATTGATTTGTTGATTCATTCGCCAGTATATGTCTATTTAGCTCGTCAACAACACTGAAATGGCGTCGTTGCTGGGGACATTATTTGGTATTTCAGTATTTCATATCCTTCATAATACTTCTTCTATTATTTATGTGCAATTACAAATATGAGTCTCATTTTCTAGTCAGATTTGTAAGGATTGAGTGAAGATATAAGTTCTGCCTGCAAATTTTATCAGTTTCTAGTAGTAGTTGCACTTCATTTACATTTGTGATTGATAAGTTCAAAGAAAGAAAGGTCAATCTATAAATTTTGGCAAGATTTTCAGTGCTGATAGATATTTGACAGACTATTTTAGTGCATTTACACAACTAGGGTGAAATTCCTTAGTGGTGACTCCATGTTGTTCTAATCTTGATAAGTACCAGTGTCTTAACCTCTCTGTCATTTACTTTGGTGTTGCTAATCTCTACAAAACTGGAAAGAAGAAAATCTCTCTTCATTAGAGACTCTGCTGAGAATTTGTTTACAGATTAAAGAAACTCAGAGTTGGAAGGGAGAAGAGTTTAGAAGGTTGTTAAAGGTTAGACATCAGGAAAGGATATATCTATTGGTGAGAGAGATCAGTCTTTGGTAGAGGATTATCACTCTTCTTCAAGTGATTCTGATTCAATCAATCCTCTCATAAACTTGTTTTCCTTAGCTAGTGAAGCTCCTTCTATTGTACCGGGTAAGTTCCTTCTCCAATTTGCACCTCTGTGTTTCAATTCAAATAGAAATTTCTAAGAAAATCAACACTTAGAGAATACCAGTCTTGTGAATCACATTCTTGAGCCCTAAATACCTTGCACTCCTCATCAGCTTGTGTTACCCCCAAGATCACCTCCACCAAACAATATGGCTCAGCCTATACCTCCATTTGTTGTTAACACCTTTGGTCTTATAGACTTTAGAGGAATGGATGGTTACCCAAATGCTGTCCCACAAGATGTCAAAAATAGATTGCCGAAATTCCAAGGTAACAATACAATAGCTGGTGATCAGTATCTCAGACTTTTTGTTAACATGATGGAATATTTTGATATAGAGTTTGAAGATGTGTATATTAAATTATTCATTCATACACTAGAAGAGGATGCTAGGGATTAGTACAAGGCTCTGCCTGATAATTCAATTGATTCTTGGACTGAGATGAAGAATGCATTTAGGTTGCAATATAATGACAAGACTGGTCCTAGATTTCTCTTGTTTGAGTTTGAGAATATCAAGAATAACCCCAATGAATTAGTCCATGACTTTAACACAAGGTTTAACAAAACTTTGAGAATGTTGCATGTTAGTTTGAGGCCTGGTGATGAGTCTTGTTTAATCAAATATGCAGATGCATTTGATAAAAAGGTAGCCTATTACCTAAGAGACAAGAACCCTACCAATCTAAGACAAGCTTTCACCATGGCACTTCAAATTGAAAACAATATCAAAGCAATTGGGAAACCTCTTAGGAGAGATGGTGTAAAGTTTATAAACCATGAAAAACCTCAAGCTAGCAAGGGTGTTGATTTAGAGGAGGTTGTGAAAACTTTGGCAGGGGCTGTCAAAGAAATCTCATATAATTTGGCAAGAGCTGAGAAAGGAATTGGGAAAACTTCACAAGGTCAGCCAAGAGCACAAAACCATGACAAATTTTTCAATTATCCTAGAGGTGATCAAAGGGTAGATGATAGAGGAAAAGGACCCATGGGGTCTGCAAATAGACATCCTCAAGCATGTGAAGGAAGAGTGTTACCTGATCCCCTAACTGTTAGGGTTGCTATTGTTGAAGAAGTTGTTGATATTGATTGGTGTGATAGGTTTTTTTACCCCATCCTCCATGTGAAGTGGACCAAAAAGATGGTGAAGTTATTAATGATGATGGTATTGATGATGATATTTACATGGTGGACTGTTCTTCAAGCTCACAAGGAGGAGCAACATCTACTCAAGTGATAAGTGTAAGGACAGCTGCAACCTTTTGCGATTGCATCAAACAGATACAATTTTTCCTTCCCCCTCATACTCTTGAATTTGATGTAGTGCAAGCTTTTGAAATTCCTAACAATGAATTTGAATACTTAAGAGATTTGATGATTATGAAGTATGATGGTGGTATTCCTTCGGAGGAAGATAGACAATTGTTGATGAATGTTGTTGTAGCTCAAGAGAAATACTATAACACTAGAAGAAAGGTTGTTAAAGGAGGTGGGCCTCAAGCCAAACCTAAAACACCCTTGCTCACAAGCATTCCAAAAGAAGCTCCTAGGAGAGAAACACTTGCCAAAATCTTTGTTGTCCCAAGCAAAAATTACAGTCCTCCTCATGCCCAAGTTGCCAAGAATCCCATGCCATCTGATGAATCTTCTTGTCTCCCTTCTAATGTTGTTTTGCCAAAAAGTTTTCCCTATGACATATCCCAAGTATGAAGCCAAATCAAAGTGAGTGTTCCAATCATTGAGTTGGTTAGGATCCCTAAGCATAAGAAGAGAGCATTTGAGTACTTAGGATTAAAGCAGGAGAAGACTACTCTGAGAAAAAAATATAAATATTATTGAAACTCCTCCTCAGATCATTACAGACCTTGAAACACCATCAATAGTAAAGGATCTTGGAGAGACACCTGAAGTATATTTGGGGACATCCTTGGTTGATTCCCAATTGAATGTTGATCCATTCTTCACAACTTTGATCATAAAGGATATGCTACTTCACAATTGTATGTTTGATTCAAGTGCATCATGTAATGTCATGCCTCTAGAAGTCATGAATGAGTTGGATATCAAAGTGACAACAGCCTATGGAAAATGTACTGCCATGGACTCAAGAGACATGTTGGTTGTTGGTTGTGTGAAGGGTTTGGTGGTGCAACTTGCATCTTATCCCGGGAGGAATTTTATATTGGATGTTGTAATTATTGATTTCCCTACCAAATGGGATAAGTTATTGTCAAGAAAGTGGGACGCAAGTGTTGGAGGGAGTGTCCAAATGGATATGTATTTTTCCACCATTCCCATTGAAGGTAGCCTTGTCAAGCTCTATGGAGAAAATAAAATGTTGCATCTAATTGAGGACCCAAACAATGCTTCTTATGAAGTATTATTTGCTGATGTTGATGTTGATAATTTTATTAGTTTTGCTGATGGTAAAGAACACAAGATGGATCAGTCAAAGTGCCTTGAATAGGTAATTTCTCCTTGAACCTTACTATTTGATGGAGCTTGCTCCAAATTTAGAAATGGTGCTGGTATAATTCTGATTTCTCCTAGCTTAGAAGAATTTGTTTTTTCCTTCAAGCTTAATTTTGAATGTACTAACAACATTGTTGAGTATGAAGCCTTGTTGTTGGGCTTGAGAATTGCATGGAAGTATGGTATTAAGGACGTCATTACAAAGGGAGATTCAGAGCTAGTTGTCAAACAAATAAGAAACTTGTATGCTACAAAAAATCAGTGGATGAAACAGTATAAGCATGTAGTTTGGGATCTAATTGAGATGTTTGATTCTTTCAATATTGTGCACCATGACAGACGTTTGAATGTTGCTGCTGAAAAATTGGCAGTGTTGGGGTCAATATTTGAAGATTGCACCATTTCACCATATTGTGAGTACAATGTTAAAGTTTAACTAGGCCAGCTATCCCTAACAACATCAAGCATTGGCAAGTGTTTGATAATGATGCTCAGGTGCAAAGGTTCTTACAAAATCAAGGTGAGTTTGTAGATCAGCATATTGATTGGGAACCAATGGTATGTGTGACTGAAGGAAGAGAGACTTTGTTTAGAAATGATATCATCCAATTGAAAACTAACACCATTCCTAGAGGCCTTAGTGCTCTCGAGTCTAATTTTAACAATGTTGATTGCATCATCAATAGAAACATGTCTGCCTCAAGGGAAGTGTAAGAGCATGACTTGGGAATAAAGGACAAACCAATAAAATTTTGGTTGGGCAGCAGTTTAAATAAGGAAGAAAAATAGTCCTACCTCCAATTGTTGAAACAATATCAAGACTTCTTTGCCTGGTCATATTCAAAATTGAAAGCATATAGAGAAGACTTATTTCAACATGAGATCCCTCTTGAAACAAATGCCAAACCATTCAGACATAAGTAAAGGCCAATTAATCCACTCCTCTCCATGAAAATGCAAGATGAATTGAATAAACTGAAGGAGGGAGGGATCATTCAACCCACGAGGTATTCATCTTGGGTTGCAAACCTGGTGCCAGTCGTAAAGAAGAATGGAGATATCAGACTTTATGTAGACTTTAGAAATATGAATAGAGCTTAATTGAAAGACAATTATCCTTTGCCAAACATGTAGAACATTCTGTAGTTAATGACTGGATCTGAATTGTTGTCCACCTTGGATGGTTTCTCTAGCTACAATCAGGTTGTTGTCAAGGAGTCAAAAAGATTTAAAACTACCTTTACCACTCCTTAGGGAACATATGTTTATGTGAGAATTCATTTTTGTCTCATGAATGTTGGAGCTAATTTCCAAAGAGCAATGGATGTTGCTTTTGCTAGTTATATAAATGACTTCATTGCAGTTTATCAGGATGATGTGACTGTATTTTCAAGGAGCAGAAAAGAGCACTTGTGGCATTTGGAAAGAATGTTGATCAGATGTAGAGAATTAGGAATCTCTCTCAATCCAAAGAAGTGTCACTTTGGGGTGCAAAAGGCCAAGCTGCTTGGTCATATTGTTTCAAAGCCTGGTGTTATGATTGATCCAGAGAGAGTAGAAGCAATCAGCAAGGTGCTAATTCCAAGAACGAAGAAGGGCATCCAATCTTTCTTTGGGAAAATTAATTTCATTAGAAGGTTTGTGTCTAATTTTGCTAAGTTGACTCTTCCTATCACATGCATGTTAAAGAAATATCAAGTTATCAAATGGGAGGAGGTTGCTATTCAGGATTTTGAAGGAATCAAAGAAGCACTTAAACATGCCCCTGTCTTGGTAGCTCTGAATTACAAGAAGCCTTTCCAAATCTTCTCCTTTTCTTCTAAAAATACTATTGCATCTATTTTTCTCCAAAAGGATGAAGATGGGCCTAATAGGCCTATTGCCTTCTTTAACAACTTGGCTTTACAAGCTGCTGAGTTAAAATATACAATCATGGAAAAACAAGCATTTGCCTTGGTGAAAGCAAAAAAGGTTTTCAAGCCTTATATTTTAAGTTCAAAATTTGTTGCTTATGTTCCCCACACCATGGTAAAAGACATCTTATCAGAGATGGAGATCTCAAGTAAAAGATGTAGATGGGTGAAAAAATTGTAGGAGTATGATATGGACATCCAAACCACAAAGCTAGTAAAAGGTTTGGGTCTTGTTAAGCTCATGGCTGAGAGTAACTTGTAGACTATAGAAGTGAATGATGTAGAGGAAGAAAGAGTAGATGTATTTGTTAGAGTAGGTATTTACCTTAGCTCATGTTCACCTAGGTATATTATTTACCTTTATTGTATTTATCCTCACCCACTTATGTGTGTGGATATTTCTTTTTATTTATTTAGATATTAGGAGATATTATCTAGTTGTTAGGTATAGTTCTTTCCTTGATCTATGGTATTGACTAGTTCTTTCCTAGATCTATGGTATTGACTAGATCCTTGATGTCTAGTTCTCTCATAAATCTATGGACTTGACTAGTTCTTTGATGACTAGTTCTTTCCATGATTTATGGCTTGATCTACGACCTTGACTGGTTCTTAGATTGTTATTCCTTGCCTATATAAGCAAGGCCCATTCTCATTGTATTTCATTGAGTTCCATAATAATATATGATATTGCTGCTCATTTGTTTGCAAAGGTTTTGTGTAAAGTTATTCTGGCGAATTGCTTTCATCTTATTGATCGTGGTGTTTGATTAGCATCTGTGTTCTTGGCTTGGTACGATCTGGTTATCGTTCCTTTTATGGTATCAGAGCAGGAGATTGCTATTGACATTCGTCTGTAAGTTTTATTTTGTAAATAATTTTTTTATATATTCATATATTTCAGGATTTGCTCGTATTTTGTTGCTGCATGCATTTTTATGCAAAACAGAGGCTTCCATTGGATCCGGAAGGTGGCAAAACCCTAAGATCGACTGTAAACTTGACCATTTCGGGAGGCAGTCATTTTTTTGGTTTTTTTTGTTGTTAGCCCCTCGGGATTCGCGTACATATGGATGGATAAAATTTCTGGGGTTTTGTTGGGTTTCTACAGATCCGATCTGGGATTTTTTTTTGTTGCTGCATTTTTGGTTTGCGCGCAGGAGGTCTTTATGAGGGCTTTCCTCTTTTGGCAGGGGTTCACGCTTGTGATTTTTTTTGCTATTTTGGGAAAAATCCGCAGTAGGTGCTTAACTCCATGTGACTTTCTCGAAAACCCTTAGCCCCTTTCATTTTATTTGTGTTAACTCCCCCCTTTCATTTTATTTGTGAAGGCAAGAGCATTTTATTCTATTTTAGTGGAAACTAAAATAAATAGTAGAGCATAATATTGAAAACCTTGTATCTTTTGATCGGTAACTCGGTTTTGAGTGCCATTTTTTGCAAAAGTGCGTAGTTTTTTATGCTCTTTCCATTGGAAATATTTATTTTGAGAATCACACTATAATTATAAAGTGCCATATTGTAACACGCACTCATTATAAAGTGCCAAAATCTGGGGGGGCTCTTGTTGCATTGCTTGGGGGTCTTGTTGCATTACTTGGTTCTTCCATTTCTTTTGGTGATTTTTTTTTAAGATGGCATCTACTTCTACATTAACTCATGTTGAGCCATTAACAACACATAATTACCACACATGGAAACCAAGAATGGAAACAATAATTAAGCAGAAAGGATTATGGGCTTTAACTTCTAAAGAACAACCAGTGTTCACTAGAGAATATGAGAAATTTCAGTACCAGTGCAAATTTGATGAGTGTATGGGTTTGATAGGAACTTATGTAAGTGACAGTCTTTTATTTCATTTGGAAAAGTGTGACTCTCCTTTCAAAATATGGGAGAAATTGGAGGATTTATTTGGTAAGGTGGATCATATGAGAGCTATGCAACTTGAAATTGAGATCACCTCTCTTAATCCTGAAGATTTTCCAACAATTATAGACTATCTTACCAAGTTCAAGCATTTGTTGACACAGTTGAAGGGGAGTGGAAGAGATAAGAAAGATGAAGAGTGTGTTTACTTGATTCTATCCAAGTTGAGAGGACCATTCCAAATTTTTGCTTCTACCTTTTTCTCTAGCATGGATGCCTTAGGTGACACCTTCAAAATGCCTAACTTAGAAACATTTTGTGAAAGACTTACTAGGGAAGAATCCAAATTATCTCACCTTGAGTCTTCCACCTCTCAAAAGGCATTAGTTGCATCTAATCCTAAGGGCAAGGGAAAACCAAACAGTAAAACCAAATCCACACCTTCTCCATCTCAAAATGCTCCTAAACCCAAAGAAAACAACTCAAAACCCAAGGAGTCTTCTAAATCCAAGAATAAGTCTAGCCGTTCATGCTCTTTTTGTGGGGGTAGTAATCATGAAGAAAATAGGTGTTATAAGCGAATGCAAGCCTTAGAGGATGCAGTCAAGAAACACAAAATTTCTATCTCCACTCCACCTCCTTCTAATCAGCATGGAAAAGCACTTAATGTTGTTGGAAGATCTCAGTCACCACTTGCAGACAATTGGGTTATAGATTCTGGTGCTTCTCATCACATGACTTCTTCCAAGGAGTCTTTTGTTTCTCTAGGTTTGAGTTCTACTTCCAAAATTGAGGTTGGAGATTCTTCCTTTCTTTCTGTTGAGGGAAAAGGTGATATACAACTTGATGGTGGAAATATCCAAGATGCACTATATGTTCCTAACATCACTACAAATTTGCTTTCTGTATATCAAATTTGTCATTCTGGTCAAGGGAAAACAGTGACTTTTACACCACATGGGGCAGAAGTAAGAACTTTGTTGGAGCCTTTTTCACTTGTTGCTCAGGGTATTGTTGATCATAGTTCAAGACTATATCACTTTGAAGGTTTTGATGACACTTCTTCTATAGGGACAGGATTGGTTTCTCATTCAGATTCAGAGAGTAAGCTTTGGCATGAAAGATTTGGACATCTCAATTACAGATATTTGAAGGAGTTGAGCACTCATGGTATGGTAGATGGTCTTCCTAGAGTTTCTTGTCTTGAGGGAGTTTGTCATGGTTGTGCATTAGGGAAACAACACCAAGATCCTTTTCCTAAGAATTTGTCTAAGAGAGCTTCTTCACCACTTGAGCTTGTGCATAGTGACTTGATGGTTTTTCCTACCCCATCTTTCAATGGAGCTAAGTATGCACTTACATTTATTGATAATTTCTCGAGGCGTACTTGGGTTTATTTTCTCAAGTACAAAAGTGATGTTTTTTCACACTTCAAAGTCTTCAAGGCTTTGGTCGAGAAACAATCTTCTAGTAGCATAAAGAACCTTCGCACTGATAATGGGGGGGAGTACTTCAGCAATGAGTTTTCTAAATTTTTGGAAACTCAAGGCATTATTCACCAGCATTCTGTTCCTCATACTCCACAACAGAATGGATTAGCAGAAAGGAAGAATAGAACTTTGAAGGAAATGGCTAACTGTATGATGCATTCTAGAGATATACCTCCTATCTATTGGGCAGAAGCAGTTAATTGTGCTAACTATATTCAGAATCACACACCACACAGAGCACTTGAGCATTTGACTCCAGAGGAAGCTTGGTCCAACACTAAGCCAGATGTCTCATTTTTTTGAGTCTTTGGGAGCCATGCTTGGGCCTTTGTGCCAAAGAAGAAAAGGAAAGCTTTGGATAAGAAGAGTAAACCCTTGATCTTTGTAGGGTATTGTGAGGACATGAGAGCTTATCGTCTTTTAGATCCTGATACACATGATGTTCTTTTTCGAACACATGTTCAGTTTGATGAGCGTTTCACTCCTCATGATTCTTCATCTTCTTCCATTCCTTCTTCTTCTTCATCTCATCTTGAGGATCTTTTCTTTGAGGAGATTGATGAGGAGGTTATAGATGCCATTGAGGATCCTATTCCCACTGATGTTGTCACTATGCCTAAGTGGGCTCGTACTACAGTTTCTGAGGCAACACCTTTCATAGAGGATCTTCCACCCACTAGGCATCATCACACACATTCTACAGGTTCTGGACTTTTATGTCAGGTAGTTTCTGAGGATCCACAGTCTTTTTCAAAGGCTCATGGGATACAGGAGTGGGATGATGCGATGACAGCTGAGTATTCTTCTTTGATGAAGAATCATACTTGGGATTTGGTATCTCTTCCTAAAGGAAGAAAGATGGTTAGGTGTAAGTGGGTATACCGAACCAAATACGCAGCTGATGGGTCCATTGACAAGTATAAGGCTCATCTTGTTGCAAAGGGTTTTTCACAAGTCGAAGGTATTGATTACTCTGAGACTTTTGCACCCGTTGCCAAGATGGATTCTGTACGCCTTGTACTTGCTATTGCTGCATCACAGGGGTGGCCCGTATACCAGATGGATGTGAAGAGTGCCTTCTTACATGGAGATCTAAAAGAGGAAATATATATGGAGCAGCCAGCTGGATTTGTTCAGGATTCTTCTCTTGTTTGTCGGCTCCGAAGGTCTCTCTACGGTCTCAAACAAGCCCCTCGGGCTTGGTATGAGAAGATGGATTATTTTCTTCTATCTACTAGTTTTGTTCATTGCCACTCTGATCATACAGTGTATCTCCAGCATGTCGGTGAGGATATTGTGATACTTGTCTTGTATGTTGATGATCTGTTACTTACTGGCAGCTCTTCTTCCCACATTCAGAGTATTCAGAGGGCTCTTTCTACACAGTTTGACATGACAGATCTTGGGCTATTGCATTATTTCCTTGGTTTGCAGATTTCTCAGACAGATTCAGGGATTCATTTGAGTCAGCAAAAGTACACCCATGATCTTCTTAGGTGCTTTGATATGGCTGATTGCAAGCCAAGTCCATCTCCTTTTCAGTCTGGAGTTACTCTTACATCCACATGTACCACACCACTTTGTGATCCTACATTGTATAGGCAGTTGGTTGGGAGTCTCATGTACTTGACCCATACTCACCCTGATATTTCATTTGCAGTAGGGCTTGTATCTCGGTTTGCACATTCTCCTCATAGTAGTCACTGGCAGGCTGCTAAAAGGATTTTGCGCTATTTGCATGGCACTTCCCACTTTGGCCTACACTACACTAGGGGCTCTACTCAGTTGGTTGGGTATACAGATTCAGATTGGGCAGGTTCTATTGATGACAGGCATTCCACTTCTGGCTATCTTTTTTGTCTTGGTTCTTCTCCAGTTGCTTGGGCGTGCAAAAAGCAACAGGCTATTGCACTTTCATCTTCAGAGGTAGAGTACAGGGCAGCAGTTACAGCGAGTCAGCAGATTCTTTGGCTTCGCCAGTTATTGACAGAGTTTGGATTCCCATAGGATTCACCGACTGTACTTTGGTGTGACAACCAAAGTGCAATTCACATTTCTCGCAACCCAGTTGAGCACCAGTGGACCAAGCATATCGAGATACACATCCACTTCATTCGGCAGCACATTCAGGATGGAGTTCTTTGCTTGGAGTACCTTCCGACTCAGCAGCAGGTTGCAGACATCTTTACGAAGCCTTTTGCATCACCTCGCTACCTTGAGTTGCATGGAATGCTTGGGGTTTCAGAAGTTGTTCTTGGGGGGTGTTCGTGAGAACATCTTCCTTCTTCTTCTTCTTTCTCTTTCCTTATAGCAGGATTCTTTCCTTCTTTTGGTTCGAGATTTCTTCATGGATATATTGTACATGAGTACCTCATCAGGCCTAGTTGCCGGGACTCATACTGTGGACATGCCACTTCTATTTTGGCCCCTAGCTTCACTTGAGGGGGGTGTTAGAGTAGGTATTTACCTTAGCTCATGTTCACCTAGGTATATTATTTACCTTTATTGTATTTATCCTCACCCACTTATGTGTGTGGATATTTCTTTTTATTTATTTAGATATTAGGAGATATTATCTAGTTGTTAGGTATAGTTCTTTCCTTGATCTATGGTATTGACTAGTTCTTTCCTAGATCTATGGTATTGACTAGATCCTTGATGTCTAGTTCTCTCATAAATCTATGGACTTGACTAGTTCTTTGATGACTAGTTCTTTCCATGATTTATGGCTTGATCTACGACCTTGACTGGTTCTTAGATTGTTATTCCTTGCCTATATAAGCAAGGCCCATTCTCATTGTATTTCATTGAGTTCCATAATAATATATGATATTGCTGCTCATTTGTTTGCAAAGGTTTTGTGTAAAGTTATTCTTAAACTATAACCCCCAAGGGAATGGACAAGTTGAGTCTAGCAATAAGAACTTATTGAAAGATCATTAGTTAGACCTTGGAGTTGAACAGAGAAAATTAGGTGAACAACTAAAATTTGTAGTTTGGGCTAATAAAATCACTGCCAAGAGAGCTACTGGTAAGAGCCCCATTTGAGTTGGTGTATGGAGCTCAAGCTTTACTGCCCTTACATCTATAATTATCTTCCTTTCAATTTTTCAACAAATGGAGGATCAAGAGGTTAGACCATATTGAGCAAGGATAATCAGAATTATGGAGCTAGATGAAGAGAGAAGGTCACCCACCAGAGGCATGCATATTTAGAGAGAAGTTGATTGAAAAGATGTTTGACCAAGAAAGGTCACTCTAGGGCCTTCAATATTGGAGATTTGGTTTGTTATGGGACAGTATAAATGAAGATAAGGAAAACATGGAAAATTGATGCATGAGGATGGGCCTTACTCCATTGATATCAGAAATGGTTTGAGAATACAGTTTTCTCAAGATTAGAGGGGAAGTGCTTGAATTGCTTTTTATGGTCGGGCATCTGAAGCTTTTTGGATGAATTCCCAAATTTGAGGTATGCCCACTTGGACAGGTTATAATGTTTGGTTTTTCACTGTGTGTTTGGTGTTTTGTAGTTTGTGTTTTCCTTTGTGTGTGGCAGCCATTTTTGTCAAAGTTCTCATATGGTTTTTGGGTGCGTTTATTCTCATGACTCCATTTTCCCAAGGAGATTAATTTTGGCCACTTGGTCTATGTTGTTCTGGTGGCACTCACTAGGAGTGCTCATCCCCGAGAGAGCGATGTTGGTGCGCTTTTGATTCTCTATTATTTTCCATCTTCCCCTTTGTTTTATGTGCTTAAAATTGTTTTTCTTAGAGTTTGGTGGTCTACAAGTTTCCCCATACAGATTGAATGTTTTAAAAAGGGCGCATAAACCTATTATTTTTCCCCCCAAATTGAAAGGAAAATACATTGCAAACTTTGTTTTATGCCCTAAATTTCCAAATCCACGGGCCTCTGTCATTTTTTCATTTTCCCAACTGGTGGAGCTCGAATTGACTCATTTGATACTTATGTTGCCCTCAAAAAACCTTCCCATGGTCAAAAAAAATGCTTGAAACCACTTCCCATATGTTTTTTTTTGACCAAAAAAATCTTTACCACGAGAAAAAAATTGTTCGGGCATCCTTAGCAAATTTTATGTTTTTTGACGGTACATACGGGTTTGTCATTTGACTGGTAAAATGAAGCTCAAAACAATGTCTCTACGTGGCCGCATATGGGTGGACAAGGATGGTGGGGGTTTTCTTTGAAAAATTGGCATTTTTTGGCTTTGGGAAAAAATTCACCATTACCCCCGCAATCTGCAGAAGGACACGTGTCGGTTTATTCTTAGCAAAGGCAGGGATGAAGGAGATGGAGGTGGATGGGGGGGAACTTAGGCAATTTTTCCTTTT
Organism: Taxus chinensis; assembly: GCA_019776745.2. Lineage (NCBI taxonomy): Eukaryota > Viridiplantae > Streptophyta > Pinopsida > Cupressales > Taxaceae > Taxus > Taxus chinensis. Next base: position 760,971,873 of record CM034154.1, on the reverse strand, counting down.
GGTAAAAAGGGAGGAAAATATGAGAAAAAAGGCCCGCGGGTCCGTTATGGAGCAAGGGGTGGACACGAGCAGGTGTAAGAGGAAGTGTGGCGCGGAGAAAAGGGGAAATTTTTCTCTTTTGTCAAAAAAGACTTAGAGCAAAGAATGAAGCCGGGGGTCGAATGAAGCCATGGGGAGAAAGTGGCGAAGCAGAGAAGGTACTGGTGGGCAGCGGGGAGGTAAAATGGATTTTTTCCCTTTTGAAAAAAATACTTAGAATGGAAAATGAGGCGTGGGCTCCGTGACGAACCAACGACTGACACGTGGCAAGGAAGGAACTGGAGGCGCGGGACCCAGGGGGGAGGGGGGAAAATTAAAAATTTACCTGGTGAAAAAAGGGTTAAAACATGAAATAAGCACAGGAATTTTAGTGATAGAGAGAGTATGACAAGTGTTCAAAGTGTCAAGGAAAAAGAGGTGGAAGGTGTGGACGCGCGGGGGAAGAAAAAAGTGGAAAATTTTCTAAATTCAAAAAAAGTGTTGGAAATGGGCTGAATTGAAGGCGATGTCCAATAGGAACCCAACATATGTCAAGTTCTCACCAAATTTCAAGGGAGGAGGGGCGGAGAAAAAGAAAACAAGTCATTTTTCCATTTTCCAAAAATGTTAATAAAAATTCAAAAAGTGAGCTGGTTGGCTTCTGTGTCTTTCTCTTCATTATACGCCATATATTCTTTGTTGAGTTGTATTATTTCAATCACACAAAATACTTCAGTATGGTTCTTCAAAACGTGAGGCACTATTACAACCCGCGATACACCACAGACACCCACGGAACATTACCAAAACCCGCGGAACACTACAAAACCCGTGGAACACTACAAAACTCGTGGAACACTGCCAAATAGTTTGCTTTGGCACGTGACATGCAAAATTCAAAGTAAATCATCTTTTTCATAAGAAAAACACATATGTAAGCATCAATGACAATATCTCTAACATAAGAGAAACTTAGCCGTATTCCTTTGACATCAATGATGATATTTTCAACATAAGTTGGACAAAATTTTACACATTTTTGTCTTTTTATTAGTAAAAACTTGTAAATTTTTGAAATTATTATTTGTCTCACTTGCTTATTTCAAATATGATTGTTATCTTTATATAGATTTATATAATAATTATTTTGATGCACGCGCACACACACACACACACACACACACACACACACACACACACACAACACACACACACCCACGCACGCACGCACACGCACGCACGCACGCACGCCACACACACACACACACACACACACACACCCGCAAAAAAAACTATTGTATTCGCAGGTCTTGTATAATAACGTCCACTATCTAACGTAAGTTATCGCTAAATATCTTCACTTTGTAAATTATGTGTGGTTTTTACTGCACTACATCTAACAGTTTGATATATTCTTTTTCAAAAATTTCATGAAAGGAAAAAAGTTCTTTTACAAGTTTGTTTTATTTGCAGTTCTAACTCAAGGGAAGTATGTTTTCATGGGATTTTTATTTTTTCTTTAAGAGAAAAAGGTTAATGTTGCACTTAGTCTCAAAAAACAATTAATTCCATTTTTCATGTTAATAAATGTTGGATTATGCATTATGTTATAGATATTTATTTTTATTAAAAAACAATATTAATAAATGTTACTAATAAATACTAGCCACTTGTCTTTTTGTCAATTTTTTTTTTGATGAAAACAAAAATTGTACCATAATTGGTCAAATCATTACATTGTCAACTTTATAAATGAAAATAAGTAATTTTTCCTTTTTTAAAATTTGTTATTTCAATACTCATATAGGAGAAATCTTGATTTACTAAAAAAAATCAATATAATCAGCTAAAAAATGCTATACTAATCAACTGACTTGAAAAGTATAGTATTATGTCATATGACAATAACCAATATTACTCTTTAGAATATCAAATGTAATGAAAATCAAGCAATAGTACTAAGAAACAAAGTCAATATTTATTTTAAAAATATGAGTCTTTAGGGGTAAAATATCCCAACTCATCTACTTCGGAAATTCAAAAGGACAAATAAGATTTTAAATTAATTTGTCCAATCAACAAAGAGAATAATCATTGTTTACATGTATGTTATTAACTTGTTTTCTAGTAGGTCTTCAGAATGTTTCAGTTTTTACGCCGAAGGCGTTCCCCCTATGGGAAAGGCCCTTGCGGACATTTCTGCGACTGTATTAAATTTGACGGCCTGTCAGATGTTTTTCCAATGCATTTTAATTTGACGACCTTGTGGACATTTTCGGCTATTTTTAACAACGAGACAGTAAAGTGAAAGGAAAAGCAAATAGATGAAGCAGTCTTGCTTGAATGGACAGTGTTGGAATCGTAAACAAAAAAAAGCTCGACTAGAAGCGGACATAAAGAAAGTGGATGATGCGGTGGCTTACAAAATAAGACAGTGAAAACTGGTTGTAGTAAATGTGAACAGAGCAACCATATTCGATTGTAAGGTTAGTGTATGAGATAGTGTAGAGACGGTTATAGACAAATGAGTTTGTATGGTCGAGCAGTATATTGAAATATTACCATCTAACAATTATGAACATAGTTGCAGTTTTTTATTATCATTTGTAGGCATATTGGGTCATTTTATTTTCTGTCAACGTTTATTGGGTTTTTTTCTGTCTAGGATAATGGGATTTTATTTAATTTCTTTCCATATCTGTTTGTTATTGGGTTTGTGTAAATATAGAGAAAGTTGAGTGTTATGCTTTTTCCTTAGGATAAAAGGGTTTATTAAAAAAATCCTCAAATATGTTGTTGTTTATTCTTATGCGGGTTTTTGAAATATGCAAAGAGCTGTAATGCAAACCACCTTTCCATTTCTTCCTTTGTTTTATGGAATAAAATCTTTATGTACTTGTTGCAGGTGTTGTGCTAAAGAAGGAAACGTACTGGTGAAGGGAATTATCTACAGATTTGTTTCCATTCAAGGCGAACATTTATAGAGATGGAAATATCTACAAAATTGTTGCATTTTGAGACCAGTCATGTAGAGATGGAGGAATAGCTTGAAGTGATTTTTGTACAGATGAGAGACATATCTATCATCACGTGGGCCACGGTGTTTGGATCTCGACTATAGAAATTTGCAGAGTTCCCATTAATAATACTTGCTATGAAATTTACAGAATACCCATTAAGAATATGTGGTAGCTGGGTGGATAATTGGGACAACTGAGTATTGTTTCCCTTATTTTGACAAGGGAATTGATGTTCAAACCATTGAATGCATAGGGTTTTGAAATAAACACATGATTTATAACGTGATTTGTAAGGAGGGATAGTGTTTGTTGTATTTAGTTGTATATTTGGTTGTTAATCGAAGATAGTAGCAGTTTTGTGCTCATGTGTTGCATACGGGGTATTATTTTTCAGAGACACCTAAAAAATTTAGTAATTTTTTGTTTGCTCTAAAAGATACAATCGGTGTGTATACTTTGTCTCTTTCTGTGAATTTTTCAGGTTGTAGTGAATGATAACATCTCCCGTAGCTTTAATGACATTCATTGTAGGTGTATGTATTGTAACTTAAGTTTCATGGGTTTTGATAGTATTATGTCTTTTTGCACCTGTTGCTAAATGTTCCCGTTTTCTATGTTAATGCTTATTGAGTTGTTATAAGGTAAATGAGGACCTAGATCAATACATTAGACATTACATATTTTTCTTCATTCTAGACATGGATTGTTATATGGCATGTTTTATTGATTTCTAAGGCTTTATGGTTTTTGGGACTAGGAAAACTTGGTATATCTTGAAACAAAAATGATTTGTTGAATGGTGTGATGCAAGTATGAGGATATACTAGAACTTGATATATGAACTAGGTGGCTAAATGCATTATGGGTTGTTAAAGGTTAAGAAACACTTAAAGGTTCCTTTGTAATGTCCTAGATTTCATAATGTTTTAAAAATGCTATTGCTTAGACTCTGATGTATCTAGCCTGAAATTTCTAGATACAAACGGTTGACAAAGATTGATCCCCCAATCTTGGTACCAGATATGTGGTCATAGGTAAACCCATTATCAGAAACAACTCCTACATCAATAAGAGCATCATGAACAACAATATGCCACTGTATGAGGATAGGCCAATTGGTAACTTTTTTATCCACCAAGTGATATGATTCATTCACAAGATTCCCATCCCATCTTGCACCTTCAGCATTATCAAGGGCTTCTCTGGTGTAAAATCCTGCATTATGAGAGCTTCCCCTCCCAACACATAGGATATGTGATTATATACTTCATTTTCTGAAACAAATTGTTGGGAGGGTGAGGTTGGGGCATTTTCTCCAACATTTTGTGAAAAATTCTCCAGCCTTGTAATGTTTTCATTCCCATATGCAATCCCTCCTCTTTGCAATAGAAAAACTGTGAAGCTCTGTGAGAGTGTTGTTGTTAGTCACAGTCAGTGGAAAAACTATAGTTTAGTTCCCCACTTTTATGTTCTCATAAAAGGGGTAAGTTTATCAATTTCTATTACACCATTTCAAGTTTGAGGATTACAATGTCAATTCCCATCATACTTGTACATAACAGAAGTTTTGATTTTATTTTATGAGATTCAATAACTTGTAGCCATATAATAATAGGAAATCTGCATGTACTACCAATATGATAAAAGTAGGTTTTATCCATCCAGCATAATCAAATTTGTATGATGTGAACCAAAGATAACCTAATCAAATAGCTTCTTTCCAGAAAGCGATATGTATGTATGCCAAATGAGAACAATATGCAATTAACAAGCCATGCTCATTATCCCTGATAATTATTATTAATTTGATATGCATGTAACTTGTTGCGATAACTCTGCAGTATATGTTCTTAATGGGACATAAAAATAAGCTTGATATCCCTGAGACTCCCAAATTTTATCTTCACATCATTTCATATTTTATTTATAAAAATATACATCATGGAGAATCGAAGTACTTACAGTTTAAATCCAAAAACTCAATTGGGTTTACTTTTGTGTCTATGTACATCACATATTTTACAGTTACGAATAGTCTCATTTCCTAATTATTTCTAGATACATACAAATTTTTGTCAATGCAAAAAATGTCAAGTGAAAGAAAGAAGTTTTTGCATTAATCACTAAAAACTAAGCCTCCTCTGGCCAAGATCAGTCCAAGGCTTCTTTGGATGGATAGGATAGTGAATCTAGCTTAGATCTTGAAGCTCACTTATTTCCCTCTTTTTTATAATTAGAAACTCTAGTAGTTTTTTCAAAGGAATACCCAACCAAACTCCGACTAATATGAGGTTGCTCAGGAACTGTCCCTACCTTGGTCTCTTCTTCCTCTTTTAGTTTTTGCCACTTTTTACCGGTAATAATATCTATAGTACAATGAACCTCTTCACCATCAACTTTCCTTTCCCTATTCACTGCTCGACCTGTAAGCCTACCCTGGCTTTTCATCCTCTTTATTGAAACTATTTCAATCTGACTTTATTTTTCCTTCAGGTCATTATCATTAACGATAGAGTTTCTTCCCAATGGATTCCAATAAAAAGAATCAAAATTAAATCATGATCTTGTTGTTTCATCAATTTGCCTTCATATTGCTCAAAAATAGGACTTGATTGGCCATGTACAAATAAACTTTGGTATTTTACAGAACCAAAATTTACATTTGGAAAGGTATGTGCGATTTACTGGAAAAACAGTTATTGCAATCTCCTTACACCTACTTGCAACAGTATTTGCAAAATGTTAACAGATAAAAGATGAATCCCGGTTAAAATCAAAACACTAGAGACATATCATTAAAGAAAACTTATGATACCTCTGCAGAATTGCTATGATACCAAATAGAATTTTCAAGCATTAATCACACATCTGTTGCAAAGTCTAAAAACACTGGCATACTCATAGAGATCAGTCTGTTGCATGATTGTTTGAACATTATAGGATTGGAGATAACCCTAGAGTAGCTTGAAAACTTGTCCCACTTATAAATCTCCACTAAGCGAGCTACTCTTTGCCTTGCATCCATCATCACTGAACTCAACAGTTTGCTAAAAACATTTTTACACTACAAACATCAAGGGCCATTTTGTAATTTCCAGAGTTAATATATTAGACACTGGAAAAAATAGTAGATTTCCCACAAGAAGCTAACATCAGAACAGACATATATAGTAAAGGCATTTGCAAGGTAGCACATTTTCTCGGACATTAATTTGCAAGGAGTTCAATACGAAGCATTTAGAAATACAAAATATAATGCTCTTAAATAAATAGGCAATGTGACAAATCTATTTTTCAGTTTTTATCACAAATATAAAAAGCCATTCAAATTTCGTGACTAGTTGGACTGAAAAAGATGTAGATGATTTATACAGTTATATATACATGATGTGCATGATTTATACATTTATATATACATATGTATATAGATAATATATACATATCATACATATCTCTATCTACATATAACCTCCAAAAGACAAGATTTGGAAAACCTAGTGACTGAAAAGTTCAGTAATTATTGCATCGATACATATACATAACTTGGTTTTCATATTGTTTTATGGCTTAAGCATATTATGTCTTGAGATAAACTATGGCCAATGTTAAAACAAATATATATAGCCAGAACAGATAACTTACAGTACCTTTTGAGTGTTCACACATAAAATGCTTTCACCATCACAGCATGAAGTCTCAACAAGTTCTAAGGGTTTATTAAACTTGTTGGATTTTCACACAATTATTGAAAACTTGTATTCCTATCCAACAACTTGTCCTCACATACAGGCTCAAGAAGTCTCTCCTCTTTAGATGCACACCACTTTCCATGGATTCATGATTGAATGGTTCCCTTACAACATTTTCTTCCTGTTTAAGCATTGTGTGTAATCCACGTATTTTGGATCTCCAACTCAGATTGTCATGGAATTTTTCTCATAGAAATATGAGCGTAACTTCATTGCAGACCACGCGTGGTACAAGGAATAATCTTTTACCTCAGAACCTATGCTGTCCTAAATCATTTAAATAAAATTCAAGAACAGAGCGCGCTCAAGCTGGGCTTCTCAAAAACATACATCACATCTACTTTGGGCCTGGCTTGGAAGCACCCTGAAGGGTGTCCTCTTCCCAAGTGTGTGTAACTCAAGATGAAGTCCCCGAAAGTAGTTTCTAGATTTCCCTCTGGAGAGAGTTTGTGGAGGACCACTTTGTTGGAAGGAGTATTACAGGCACACCAAGGTTTGAGCGCTGCGCTGCTGGTGGTCCATGACTCAGTCTTCAAACGATGCAACCGTTCGCCTTCCGATCAGGAACATCTGAAGCTGTCAGCGTTTCTCTGGAAGACTGAAACTTCAGGCTCACCTTCCTTTGCAGGCCTATATCAATTGAATACTCCTTACTGACAACTAGTGGGGAGCATGACTTATTGGTGTGAGATTTGTTAGAGTAGGTATTTACCTTAGCTCATGTTCACCAACACCCTTTCCTCCTCTTCTTTTGTACCAATGATATCCATTGGTACACTTGTGGAAAACCTTCTTTGACATGACATTTGCAGCAACGTTTGTTTTAGTAGAACCTACACAAAGCCAGTTTGGAACATAACAATGCTTCATCATCTCACCAAGCCACTTTCATTCCTCGTCAATTTGGTCAAACATGTGGACTTCCTCTTCACTTCTTGAAATTAATCTATTTACTACTTGCATAACTAGGTACATCCATGAACAATTTCTTGGCACCAATCTTCATCAAGCAAAAGCACCTCTGACTGGTTCTTACGATCGTTCTTCTTGTGTCATCCTCTTATCAAGCACCCTACATTCCATTACCTCATCTGCCATGTCCATCTTCAACTGTTTAATGTTCCATTACAAAAAAGGCTTTCCACATATCCCATGTATCTAGCTTTGTCTTGTAAAGGATTCATGTAAAGTTATTATGGCGTAACTTACTTTCATCTTATTGATCATGATGTTTGATTAGCATCTGAGTTCTTGGCTTGGTATGATCTGATTATCGTTCTTTTTATGGTATTAGAGTAGGAGATTGCTACTGTTGACATTCATCTGTAAGTTTTATTTTCTGGAAATAATAATTTTTTGATATATTCATATATTTCCAGGGATTGAGTAGAAAGACAAAGTATTTTTCAGGCTTGTTGAAATCAACGTATAGCCATTTTTATGCAAAACAAAATGGGATTAATAAAATATTGGATCTCCAATCTTTAAGGCGGCAAAACCCTAAGATCGAAACGTGTAACCCATTGACCATTCTTAGCCCCTAGTCATATGTTAGGGTCCATATGAGGGCTTAAATCTTGTGATTCCTACTAGTAGGTGCTTAAAAAGGAAAGCAAGCCCCCTTTCATTTTATTTGTGTGGTGAAGGGAAAGAGTATTTTACTTCTATTTTGACATGGCAACTAAAATAAATAGCCCCTGTAGAGGGCTTAAAGAATATTGAAAAGTGCTTGTATCTTTTTTATATCTTCTGATCGGTAACTCGGTTTTGAGTGCCGTTTTTTTGCAAAAGTGCATGGTTTTTTATGCTCTTTCCATTGGAAATATTTATTTTGAGAATCGCACTATAATTATAAAGTGCCATATTGTAACACGCACTCATTATAAAGTGCCAAAATCTGGGGGGGCTCTTGTTGCATTGCTTGGGGGTCTTGTTGCATTGCTTGGTTCTTCCATTTCTTTTGGTGATTTTTTTTTTAGGATGGCATCTAATTCTACATTAGATCATGTTGAGCCATTAACAACACATAATTACCACACATGGAAACCAAGAATGGAAACAATAATTAAGCAGAAAGGATTATGGGCTTTAACTTCTAAATAACAACCAGTGTTCACTAGAGAATATGAGAAATTTCAGTACCAGTGCAAATTTGATGAGTGTATGGGTTTGATAGGAACTTATGTAAGTGACAGTCTTTTATTTCATTTGGAAAAGTGTGACTCTCCTTTCAAAATATGGGAGAAATTGGAGGATTTATTTGGTAAGGTGGATCATATGAGAGCCATGAAACTTGAAATTGAGATCACCTCTCTTAATCCTAAAGATTTTCTAACAATTATAGACTATCTTACCAAGTTCAAGCATTTGTTGACACAGTTGAAGGGGAGTGGAAGAGATAAGAAATATGAAGAGTGTGTTTACTTGATTTTATCCAAGTTGAGAGGACCATTCCAAATTTTTGCTTCTACCTTTTTCTCTAGCATGGATGCCTTAGGTGACACCTTCAAAATGCCTAACTTAGAAACATTTTGTGAAAGACTTACTAGGGAAGAATCCAAATTATCTCACCTTGAGTCTTCCACCTCTCAAAAGGAATTAGTTGCATCTAATCCTAAGGGCAAGGGAAAACCAAATAGTAAAATCAAATCCATACCTTCTCCATCTCAAAATGCTCCTAAACCCAAAGAAAACAACTCAAAACCCAAGGAGTCTTCTAAATCCAAGAATAAGTCTAGCCGTTCATGCTCTTTTTGTGGGGGTAGTAATCATGAAGAAAATAGGTGTTATAAGCGAATGCAAGCCTTAGAGGATGCAGTCAAGAAACACAAAATTTCTATCTCCACTCCACCTCCTTCTAATCAGCATGGAAAAGCACTTAATGTTGTTGGAAGATCTCAGTCACCACTTGCAGACAATTGGGTTATAGATTCTGGTGCTTCTCATCACATGACTTCTTCCAAGGAGTCTTTTGTTTCTCTAGGTTTAAGTTCTACTTCCAAAATTGAGGTTGGAGATTCTTCCTTTCTTTCTGTTGAGGGAAAAGGTGATATACAACTTGATGGTGGAAATATCCAAGATGCACTATATGTTCCTAACATCACTACAAATTTGCTTTCTGTATATCAAATTTGTCATTCTGGTCAAGGGGAAAACAGTGACTTTTACACCACATGGGGCAGAAGTAAGAACTTTGTTGGAGCCTTATTCACTAGTTGCTCAGGGTATTATTGATCATAGTTCTAGACTATATCACTTTGAGGGTTTTGATGACACTTCTTCTATAGGGACAGGATTGGTTTCTCATTCAGATTCAGAGAGTAAGCTTTGGCATGAAAGATTTGGACATCTCAATTATAGATATTTGAAGGAGTTGAGCACTCATGGTATGGTAGATGGTCTTCCTAGAGTTTCTTGTCTTGAGGGAGTTTGTCATGGTTGTGCATTAGGGAAACAACACCAAGATCCTTTTCCTAAGAATTTATCTAAGAGAGCTTCTTCACCACTTGAGCTTGTGCATAGTGACTTGATGGTTTTTCCTACCCCATCTTTCAATGGAGCTAAGTATGCACTTACATTTATTGATAATTTCTCGAGGCGTACTTGGGTTTATTTTCTCAAGTACAAAAGTGATGTTTTTTCACACTTCAAAGTCTTCAAGGCTTTGGTCAGAAACAATCTTCTAGTAGCATAAAGAACCTTCACACTGATAATGGGGGGAGTACTTCAACAATGAGTTTTCTAAATTTTTGGCAACTCAAGGCATTATTCACCAACATTTTGTTCCTCATACTCCACAACATAATGGATTAGCAGAAAGGAAGAATAGAACTTTGAAGGAAATGGCTAACTTTATGATGCATTCTAGAGATATACCTCCTATATATTGGGTAGAAGAAGTTAATTGTGCTAACTATATTCAAAATCACACACGACACAGAGCACTTGAGAATTTGACTCCAGAGGAATCTTGGTCCAACACTAAGCCAAATGTCTCATTTTTTCAAGTATTTTGGGAGCCATGTTTGGGACTTTGTGCCAAAGAAGAGAAGGAAATGCTTTGGATAAGAATAGTAAACCCTTAATTTTTGTAGGGTATTATGAGGACATGAGATCTTATCGTCTTTTAGATCTTGATACACATGATGTTATTTTTTGAACACATGTTTAGTCTAATGAGCATTTCAATCCTCATGATTCTTCATATTCTTCCATTTCTTCTTCTTCTTTATCTCATATTGAGGATCCTTTATTTGAGGAGATTGATGAGGAGGTTAGAGATGCCATTGAGGATCATATTCCCAATGATGTTATCACTATGCCTAAGTGGGCTCATACTACAGTTTTTGAGGTAACACCTTTCATAGAGGATCTCCCACCCACTAGGCATCATCACACACATTCTACAAGTTTCTGGAATTTTGTGTCAGGTAGTATCTGAGGATCCACAGTATTTTTCAAAGGTTCTTGGGATACAGGAGTGGGATGATGCGATGACAGATGAGTATTCTTCTTTGATGAAGAATCATACATAGGATTTGGTATCTCTTCCTAAAGGAAGAAAGATGGTTAGGTGTAAGTGGGTATATCAAACCAAATACACAGCTAATGGGTCTATTGATAAGTATAAGGATCGTCTTGTTACAAAGGGTTTTTTCACAAGTTGAAGATATTGATTACTCTAAGACTTTTGCACCCATTGCCAAGATGGATTCTGTATGCCTTGTACTTGCTATTGGTGCATCACAGTGGTGGCTCATCTACCAGATGGACGTGTAAAGAGTGCCTTCTTACATGGAGATCTACAAGAGGAAATATACATGGAGTATACAACTAGATTTTTTCATGATTCTTCTCTTTTTTTTTTGGCTCCGAAGGTCTCTCTACGGTCTCAAACAAGCCCCTTGGGCTTGGTATGAGAAGATGGATTCTTTTCTTCTATCTACTGGTTTTATTCGTTACCACTTTCCAATCATATGGTGTATCTACAGCATGTTGGTAAGGATATTGTGATACTTGTCTTATATGTTGATGATTTGTTACCTACTGGAAGCGTCTTCTGTCCCACATTTAGAATATTCAGAGGGCTCTTTCTACACAGTTTGACATGACAGATCTTGGGCTATTGCATTATTTCCTTGGTTTGCATATTTCTCAGACAGATTCAGGGATTCACTTGAGTTAGAAAAAGTACACCCATGATCTTCTTAGGTGCTTTGATATGGTTGATTGCAAGCCAAGTCCATCTCCTTTTCAGTCTGGAGTTAGTCTTACATCCACATGTACCACAACACTTTGTGATCCTACGTTGTATAGGCAGTTAGTTGGGAATCTCATGTACTTGACCCATACTCACCCCTGATATTTCATTTGCGAGTAGGGCTTATATCTCGGTTTGTACATTCTCCTCACAGTAGTCACTGACAGGCTGCTAAAAGGATTTTGCGCTATTTGCATAGAACTTCCCACTTTGGCCTACAATACACTAGGGGCTCTACTCAGTTGCTTGGGTATACAGATTCAGATTGGGAAGGTTATATTGATGACAGGCGTTCCACTTCTGGCTATCTTTTCTTTCTTCGTTCTTCTCCAGTTTCTTAGGTGTGTGCAAAAAGTAACAAGTTATTACACTTTCATCTTCAGAGGAAGATTACAGGGCAACAGTTACAGTGAGTAAGTAGATTCTTTGGCTTCGCTAGTTATTGATAGAGTTTGGATTCCCATAGGATTCACCGACTGTACTTTGGTGTGACAACAAAATTTCAATTCACATTTCTCGCAACCCAATTGAGCACCAACGAACCAAGCATATCGAGATACACATCCACTTCATTCAGCAGCACATCCAAGATGGAGTTCTTTGGTTGGAGTACCTTCCAAATCAGCAACATGTTGCAGACATCTTTACGAAGCATTTTGCATAACCTCGCTACCTTGAGTTACGTGGAATGCTTGGGGTTTCAGAAATTTGTTCTTGGGGGGTGTTCATGAGAACATCTTCCTTCTTCTTCTTCTTTCTCTTTCCTTATAACAGGATTATTTCCTTCTTTTGGTTTTGATAGTTCTTCATGGATATATTATACATGAGTACCTCATTAGGCCTAGTTACCGGGACTCATACTGTGGACATTCGACTTCTATTTTGGCCCCTAGCTTTACTTGAGGGGGGTGTTAGAGTAGGTATTTACCTTAGCTCATGTTCACCTAGGTACATTATTTACCTTTATTGTATTTATCCTCACCCACTTATGTGTGTGGATATTTCTTTTTATTTATTTAGATATTAGGAGATATTATCTAGTTGTTAGGTATAGTTCTTTCCTTGATCTATGGTATTGACTAGATCCTTGATGTCTAGTTCTCTCATAAATCTATGGACTTGACTAGTTCTTTGATGACTAGTTCTTTCCATGATTTATGGCTTGATCTACGACCTTGACTGGTTCTTAGATTGTTATTCCTTGCCTATATAAGCAAGGCCCATTCTCATTGTATTTCATTGAGTTCCATAATAATATATGATATTGCTGCTCATTTGTTTGCAAAGGTTTTGTGTAAAGTTATTCTGGTGAATTGCTTTCATCTTATTTATCATGGTGTTTTATTAGCATCTGTGTTCTTGGCTTGGTACGATCTGATTATCGTTCCTTTTAAGATTTCAGACCCTTCTAGTGCTTGACATAAATGGATCCTTGTAGCCACATATTACTTCACCAAGTGGGTAGAGACAATCCCCACCAAGAAATCAACACACCAAGTTGTTATGGACTTCTTGGTGAATAATATCATATGCAGATTTGGTGTGCCAGTCAAGATTGTTGTTGATAATGCCATGTGTTTTAGAGCTAAACCTTTTATGGCAATGTGCAAGGAGTATGGAACTAATCTGACTTATGCTTTAAACTATAACCCCCAAGGGAATGGACAAGTTGAGTCTAGCAATAAGAACTTATTGAAGATCATTAGTTAGACCTTGGAGTTGAACAAGAGAAAATTAGGTGAACAACTAAAATTTGTAGTTTGGGCTAATAAAATCACTGCCAAGAGAGCTACTGGTAAGAGCCCATTTGAGTTGGTGTATGGAGCTCAAGCTTTACTGCCCTTACATCTATAATTATCTTCATTTCAATTTTTTCAACAAATTGAGGATCAAGAGGTTAGACCATATGAAGCAAGGATTAATCAGATTATGGAGCTAGATGAAGAGAGAAGGTCATCCCACCAGAGGCATGTCATATTTAGAGAGAAGTTGAAAAGATTGTTTGACAAGAAGGTCACTCCTAGGGCCTTCAATATTGGAGATTTGGTTTTGTTATGGGACAGTATAAATGAAGATAAGGGAAAACATGGAAAATTTGATGCATTATGGATGGGCCCTTACTCCATTGATATCAGAAATGGTGAGAATACCTTTTTTCTCAAAGATTTAGATGGGGAATTGCTTGAATTGCTTTTTAATGGTAGGCATCTGAAGCATTTCTTGGATGAATTCCCAAATTTGAGGTATGCACCACTTGTACAGTGTATAATGTTTGGTTTTTCACTTTGTGTTTGGTGTTTTGTCAGTTTGTGGTTTTCCTTGGTGTGTGGCAGCCATTTTTGTCAAGTTCTCATATGGTTTTTGGATGGTTTTTTCTCATGACTCCATTTTCCCAATGGATTATTTTGGCACTTGGTCTATGTTGTTCTTGTGGCACTCACTAGGAGTGCTCATCCCCGAGCAAGAGCCGATGTTGGTGCGCATTTTGATTCTCTATTATTTTCCCATCTTTCCCCTTTGTTTTATGTGCTTAAAAAATGTTTTTCTTCGAGTTTGGTGGTCTACAAGTTTCCCCATCCAGATTGAATGTTTTAAATGGCTCATAAACCTATTATTTTTCCCCAAATTGAAAGGAAAATACATGCAAACTTTGTTTTATGCCCTAAATTTCCAAATCCACGGGCCTCTGTCATTTTTTTCATTTTCCCAACTTGTGGAGCTCGAATTTGCTCATTTTATACTTATGTGCCCTCAAAAATCCTTCCCCATGGTCAAAAATTGCTTGAAACCACTTCCCATATGTTTTTTGACCAAAAAATCCTTTACCCACGAGAAAAAAATTGTTCGGGCATCCTTAGCAAATTTTATGTTTTTTGACGGTCATACGGGTGTCATTTGACTGGTAAAATTAAGCTCAAACAATGTCTCCTACGTGGCCGCATATGGTTGGACAAGGATTGGTGGGGTTTCTTTGAAAAACTTGGCATTTTTTGGCTTTGGGAAAAAATTCAACATTACCCCCGCAACTCTGCAGAAGGACACGTGTCGTATTCTTATGCAAAGGCAGGATGGAAGGTGGATGGGGAACTTAGGCAATTTTTTCCTTTTTGGTAAAAAGGGAGAAAAATAGAAAAAAGGCCCGCGGGTCCGTAATGGAGCAAGGGGTGGACACGTAGCAGGTGTAAGAGGAAGTGTGGGCCGCGGAAGAAAAGGGGAAATTTTTCTCTTTTGGTCAAAAAGACTTAGAGCAAAGAATTAAGCCGTGGGTCCGAATGAAGCCATGGGGAGACACGTGGCGAAGGCAGAGAAGGTCGGTGGGCCAGCGGAGGTAAAATGGATTTTTTTCCCTTTTTGAAAAAATACTTAGAATGAAAATTTGAGGCGTGGCTCCGTGACGAACCAACGACTGACACGTGGCAAGGAAGGAACTGGAGGCGCGGGCCCAGGGAGGAAAAATTAAAAATTTTACCTTGGTGAAAAAAGGGGTTAAAACATGAAATAAGCACATGAATTTTTAGTGATAGAGAGTATGACACGTGTCAAGGAAAGAGGTGGAGGTGTGGACCCGCGGGGAAAAAAGTGAAAATTTTCTAAATTCCAAAAAAGGGTGGAAATGGGCTGAATTGAAGCGCGATTTCAATAGGACCCACCATATGTCACGTGTCATCACCAAATTTCAAGGGCGGAGGGGCGGAGAAAAAAGTCAATTTTTTCCATTTTTCCAAAAATGTTAAAAATTCAAAAAGTGAGCCTGAATTCATTCCAAATCATATTTTGACATGTGGAGGGCCCAGATTGAAGGAGAAAGAGCAAATCAATGGTAATTGTACATTTTTCAATTTGGCCGCCATTTTTTTCTCCAGGAAGTTTGGAGATGTGAATTTTGCATCATTTTTCATCAAATCTTTGGTGAATTCATGTTTTTTGTGCCTGTAAGGACCAATGCATGTGGTTTTAAGGATTAATTTTCATATTTGAGGTGTTTTTAAAATAATTTTTTACTTAGGCCCGTGCAAAACATGAAATATCAAATTATAAAGTTGCAAAATCAGATTTTGGAATGATAAGGATGAAATGATGAAATGAAAGGGTTCTGCATGCTTAGAGAATGAAAAACGTGCCTCCATAATGGATAATGATAAAGGATTTGTAATGATTCACCATTTTTGAAACACCTAGCAACTTTGGTTGCAAATTTGTTAAATGTCCCTATCTGTGAATCATGTTGGAATTTTATAACAAAATTGATGTTGGGCATATTCTTTTCTTGGGAAAGAAGGATCAAATGTAATTGAAAGTTATATAATGCATGTTTTGAGACATGCAAAAGGTTGGAGAAACTTAGAATTTCACGAGAAAATCTGGGAAGAAGCCCATTCTCTAAGAAACTATCTAAGAACCATTTCTAATTCCTTTTTGCATCAGATTTGTATCATGTTGAGTTGGTTTTAGTTTTAAAGCCATCAACAAGCTCTAAAATTATTCTTATGACATTCCCCTACAAATAGATTTGATCATTTCTGGATTATTCTGTGTTATCTCTTGGAAAAATTCACATGCATTTATGTTTCAGAATGTTTTCAATTTGTGTTTCTTGCTCTTGTTGGAGTCTTGTGTTTAAAACCTCTCTTGATCATACATGGTCTCATTTCTTGTTGATATTTTAGTGGCATCTGCAGTCTCACATTCAGAAGAGCTTTCATTTTATAAAGAGATAAACAGGTTTAAAATCACTTTACCCTCCTTGAATTCTGAGATTGTTTGTAAACCTTTAGGAGCACCTTAGGTCATGATAAAATAGAGATTTCTAGATACTTTGTTGGTTCATCTACTTCAAACTTTTGTGGGAGGTTGTCAAATATTTTGTGGAAGAGTGCAAATATAGGCCTCCATTTGGTGCACATATCTTGGTTGAAGGAGTACCTTAACCCCTTTGAAGCATTTTGTTGTTTAGGTGTTACAAATTTCTTGCAAATGTCCTTAAAGAATCTAGAAAATTCTGGTTAGTGTTGTCTAAAATCTCCCACCTAAAAATCATTCAGAATAACTAATCCTACCCCATACTACCCCTGCATTGTATTGTGTGTCAACAAAAGAACACAATCCATTTACAAAAATGCACAAAGCAAATCAGGATCATACCATGTCTCTAGCAGCCTCAGCCTTGTCTTGAAAGCATTTCCATCATTTAGTAGTGACAGCTCTGTTGAGTTTTAATAATATAAAATTTATCATGTTTTCCCAAGGCCATCTCCATACAATATGCATAGTATAAGGATATCTCCACCTCCTTCATAAAATAGAGGCTGCAATATAGGTTCTCTTACCTTGGTTGAAAGGCACAACCTAAAATAGTGAGGATTAGATCAAAATCCTTTCAAGGTGCTACCCACTTCTTCAAAGTCTGAGTGTTAACAAGTTAGATAAATTGCTTCCCCAGCTACAAACTGACATATAAATCATTTATCTACCTCTGAGTGTCTTGTAAAATCCATGATGTTGCTTAAGTTGTGAAGGAGATTAAATCTTGGTACCAATTATGGGATTGCAGAAGGGAACTATGTCAGAAATTCCTTACGACATGGATTCTACTTTCAAGGTTGTGGTGGGAAAGTATCGACCAGGATTGTATTTAATTTTGAAAGGCATGTGACCATTGTTAGCACCTTGGTAAGCTAGGAAGAAGAGATGAGATGCCCTTGAGGATAATATCCAACGCAAAACCATTTGAGAAGTGCGACATTGATTTTTTAAGACCGATTTCACCTACCACGCGAAGGTCTAGTTCACACTATATCATTACCTATATTGATTACTTAACAAGATGGGTGGAGGCATCGCCTACAAGGGATTGCACAATGATGACAACTACTAGATTCTTATGGGAGAACATAATCAGCAAGTATGGATGTCCATTAAGCTTGACTAGTGACAAGGGCACACATTTTTTGAATGGGATAGTCAGGATTTTGTTAGTGGAATTCATGGTGGCCCATCACAAGACTACCCCATATCACCCACAAGCTAATGGAACCACAAAAGCATTCAACAAAATATTGAGTAACATGTTGACCATAATTTGCGATGTGGGAAGACAAGATTGGGATGATAAAGTCTCAAAAATACTATGGGCGTATAGGACAACCTATAAGATATTGAACAAGGTCACACCATTCCAATTGGTGTTTGGCACAAAAGCCATGTTACCAATGGAGTTTATACTACCGTCCCTGCATATTGCACATGCGGGAGGACTAGCCGATGAGCAAGCACTACAAAAGTGCATTGAGAAGTTAAGGCAGTTAGATGAAAGGTGATCCCTTTCCAGGTGGAGTTAGAAGACTGAAAATACGTGACAAAAATCATGAAATGATCATCATATCAGAAATAAACAATTCGAGGTTGGGAAGATGGTTTTGCTATATGATTCCAAATTTTTGTGCCATCTTGGGAAGCTAAAAATCCATTGGTTATGACCAGATGTCATCTTGTACATCCTTGATTCAAGCACGTGTCAGTTACAAGCACTAGATGGGACAAGGTTACTAGGTTATTTCAATGGGAGTAGGCTAAAGGCCTACTATAAATAAGGCTTATGTGTGACCTCGAATAAGACAACTTTGCCAATTAGCTTGGATTTTTGTCTTGTGTTTATTTCCTTTGTTACGCGTTAGTGCATTAGTAGCTAATTGCATTGTAAGAGTTTCTATGTGTAGGGGACCATGCATACATTTTTCTATGGGTCGAGGTAACAACTATTTTTTACATAAAGGCAAGAATGTTGGGAAAATTTTAGCGTGAAGGAAAATGAACAAGAAACAGGATAATTAAGGGTGCATGGATGGAAAAGGTGCATAAGTTTCATGTAGTTAGGAAGGTGGGTTGAAAGAACATGAAGACCACAAGAAGGGAAGGATCGTGTGATATTCGATGAGTTAGGCAGCACTATAGGGAACTACTTAGTAGAAAATGTAGAGATTATGCACTTCAGCGTAGGGATATGCATGAAGGAGGCATGTGGTAGTTTAAGTGGTGTTGGAGCACCTAGAGGTTATAGCTACGAAGTGTGAGGGGAAGTCACGGAAGTTTCTTTAAGTGAAGGAAAGGGTTTTATTAAAATGTTTCTTAGGACACGTGGTTAGAGGGACTCTAAGGCATTAATAAATTATAAATAAGAAAAGGTTAGTCATTTTGACTACCTTCCCTTAGAGAATTTCTTTTGTGCTCCCGAACTCAAAGTGTGATGAGGGATTTTTTAGAGAAGAGCAATGAAAAGTACTATCATGAACTAGTGAACTTGTGCAAAGCTATAGTAATACCTGTGGTGTAACACGAAGGGAAGAAGACAATGGAATGGAAAGGAGGTTACGTGAGAGAGAAGTAAGGAAGTTGTCGAGTTCAGGCAGGAAAAAGAAAGAAACACAACACCTAGGGCATAAAGGAGAGTAAAGAGAGATGGCATCAAAGAAGGCACGCATAAAGAAACTAGTGGTGGAAAAGGAGGACCCAGTGGAGATCTACTCAAAGATGCAGTACCCCCTAGAGTGATCAAGGCCATGAAGTGGAATTTGAAGCTATACCAATGTAAAATTAGTGAGTACATCCACAAAATGAATGATAACGAGAAGCTGATGAGGACGGATCTTGTTTCAAATAGTCTGATATTAGAAGATCTCAAAAACCCTAAGGTGGATGACTCAGTTAAGAAAGAACTACAAAATGATGGGGTTTTATAGCTATGGGAGCTACCCTTCGTTTCCAAACCAACCTCTCTTTTCATATAATTAATGTCATGGGTGTACAAAAACTTCTTCTACTTTGTGGGAAGTATAATGTGGATCATAGGCCAATTAATTCGAGTGGTAACAAGCCTGTGAAATATTGGTGAAGATATGGCACTTGATTTATGTGCCACTACCAAGATTGAGGAGCTAGCAAAGAAGCTAAATTATGAGAAGGGGGTTAGGGAACAAGTAATTATAGATCTCCCAGACCCAGCACTGAGGTTCACCTCCTGACTCATTAGTTGTAAATTGGGGGCATCGGAGAGGTGGATGGACATCAACCACAGATTCCTTTACGTGGCCTATAGGGTGTCCAAGTGGGCACACTCCAACTTTTCCCAATTCATTAAAAACGTCATTATCAAAGAAGCGTGGGTATAGAACGAGAAAAGAAAAAAAAAACACTTGGGGCTCCACCCTTCTTCTTATCATGTCCTGGGAGATTGGTATCCTAGACAGACAAGGCGGGAACATTTAGGTTCACCCACCCACGCACATGTCCCCAGCATTCCAATTCATGTAGTTCACCTACGATGGGACTATCTCAAATTCTTACAAGGTATGAATGAACATGTGGTTTGAGAGGTTGCACAAAGCCTTTGAGAACGAGTGGCGCATTCTCCATGAGTTGCCACAAGTTTTTGGTGACAAGGTAAATTTTTCCATCACATAAAACTTTTGTTTGGAAAAGGTCGTGATGGCTAAAAGAGAGATGGGACCATGGTGTAAGCTCCCCTTTGCATTCACTTCAAGATACATGAAGTGCACCATTAACAGGATTAAGGACACAAAGAGGTTAGTTTTTTATATAGATAAGGTGAATGTTGATGTCCACATGTTGTTCTCCACATACAAGTATGGCGCTCAGCTTGCCTCTGTCGGGGTTTTGGATCCATATTTCCTAAACTTACACCCATAAGTCAGCATTACAATCAAAGGGTATGTCCATTGAGTGTTCATGCAACTACACCCTAAAACACATGGAGGAATTGAGGTGGAAGTTACAGACTCTTCCTTTCCTAAACCACATGGATCACCTATTCCACCCATGAAGGAAGTATAGGAAGAAAAAGAAGAATAAGAAGAAGAGGAAAGAAGTCTAGATACTTCAAGGAAGAGGAAGTACTGCATGCGTCAAAATAACAACAAGGACATCAAAACTTTGGAATAAGGTGGCACCAACACTCCATCACCAGGGTGCAAGGAAGAGTAAGAAGAGGAGGGGACTGAGGATAATAAGTAGAAGATAGACGATGCATCAAGCCCTGCAATAGGCTTGGAGGAAGGAGATGAAGAAGACCTCACTGCATTCAAAGTAGAGTTAGAATCTGAGTTGGAGGTGCAGGAGGCTAAGGAGAAAGAAGAAGAGGAGAACTTAGTAGGAGCTGGGAAGAGTGTGATGTGTAAGGCCACTATGCCGTAGGCCAAAAATCAACAGGGAGACAAGGGGGAATAATTTATTATAAAGGAGGATAAGGGATTCACCCTTGGGGTGAAAAATCAAAGGACAAAGTGCAAGGTGACAAGGAAGAAGTCGACACAAGTGTCCCCGCACATGGAATTTTTGGGTGACCCCAATAAGGTCCCATGCATAATATTTTAGGCATCAAGATGGGGGTGTGCCCATAACCAGAAATATCCTCAGTTGGGCTATGCAGTGCTACGCTGAGGAACCTAAGTTTGAGGTCTTAGATCTTGTGATCGAGACCATTCACCTGAGGAAGAAGGGAGGAGACACATATAAGGTGGTGGATCCTAACCACCTTACAGATTAGCATGCATGTAATGCCTTGCAAAATATAGCCTCAGAGGTGATACGACATAGTTTGGATATAGGGGCCACTGTGTGGACCTTGGTCATAGAATGGAGGAGCAAGCAAAAGTATATAGAGAGGTTGTGCCAAGGGTTGAAAGGAGAACAAGTGTGAACGAAGGAGGCGTATGACCGAGCTAACACCCTTGTGAAGACCATTCTAGGATAGGATAGATTATGAGGATGAGATGGAATATCTTGAGGACTTCGTAGGGATGCTACTTGTTAACACCAAGGATGGCGCAAGTGATCTGAAAATGATCAAGTTTTTTATTTACCTGATCTAAGACCCTTGTAGGCTTATCAAACTACCTTTTAATTTTTACCCCATTAAAAATAAACTTAAAATAATGCAATAAGCATGACACTTTGCAAAAAGGTTGATTACAGAGTTCAGAAATTGCCTACATCTCTGGGTTCTTTCGAACCATTCCACTAGTCAAAACATGTAAGTTACAATAGTAATTTCACAAGAAAACCTAATGGAAACTATTAAGAACTTTCTTAGAAGAATATCTAGACCTTCAGATGAAAAGGGTGAAAGATATCACCCAATTTCCAC
Organism: Taxus chinensis; assembly: GCA_019776745.2. Taxonomy (NCBI): domain Eukaryota; kingdom Viridiplantae; phylum Streptophyta; class Pinopsida; order Cupressales; family Taxaceae; genus Taxus; species Taxus chinensis. The sequence continues at coordinate 760,949,667 of CM034154.1, read as the reverse complement.
CTTCCTGGTGTATTTTGCAAGCTTTGTGTACCCAGATCCATTGTTCGGAATCCTCCAGATCTTGATCGGCCTTCCAGATGCTTCATAATGCCCTATGGCACTCCGGTCAATATTCTAGGCTTCACAATAATTGGGTGTGGCACTATGGGTTGACTAGGTAGTATTAAAAACTCCTAGCCACAATAATTCCTATTTAAATAAATAGTTCTTCACAACTTTATAATAAGCCTAAAAAATAGGTCTTATAAAAAAAAAATCTCCTCTGCTGTGCTCGGGAAATATTCCTCAAGCTATCGCTTTGAGCTTCCAAAGTTGTGTGCCTTTACAAAGAAATAGGTCCCCTATTTATACCCAAATGGGGCCCTAAAATAATGCATCCATATTTTATCTTAAGGATTTTAATAGCCTAGTCCGTAGCATTTAGGTGGTGTATAATCCCACATAATTCTCCTTTTATTCATCCCCTTACAAAATTCCACGTGAGGTGGATGCATTTAAAAAGGGATTAAAATCCCATATGAGGTGACATATTTTGAAGTGGGTTAAATCCCACATTAGGTGGATATGAATCCCATCCCACATATTGTGAGAATTCAATATTCTTTTGCCTTTTTAAGGCTTTAACCAACCCCCATGTGGATTTCCTTTTTTTTTTAATTATTTTCTTTTTATAAAAATATTTTAAACCTTTTTTATGTGGGTAAATCATATTTCTTTCTAGGATGCACTGCAGCGATCACGTAATGGAGATAGGGTTTTAATGGATGCCAAATGTAACAGGTTGATGACTTATGCAAAATCAACCCAATTAGTTTGTTTTGGTGATGAGGTGGTTCAATCTGAAGCATCTTTCAAAAGTAATGGACTGATATGCAGATTTCTCAACTTCTACCCTGGTCTTCCAGCACTTCATGCATGGATTTCGAGGCAATGGGCCCCCTTTTGGAAGGTAGGCCGGATATTTTTCCTAGTGCTCGGTGTTTCTTTATTGTTTCTTTTGGTTTGGCTGCAGATAGAGATTTTAGTTTTGGGAAAGTCTGGGATTTTGAATCCCATATGTTTCTGATGAAACCATGGTTTCCTTTATTTAACCCAGTCTCAGATTTCTTTCATGTTAAACCAGTGTGGATTCATATTTTGTATCTACCTCTCCAATTTTGGTTGGAAAGCTATTTAACCACTATTGGAAATACTTTAGGGAAATGTTTATCTATTGATCAAAAAACTAATGATTTTGAGCACACAACACATGCTAGAATCTTGGTTGATATGGATACTTCTATTGATTTCCCTACCGCTATTGAACTCAAAGTGGAGGATCAAACTTGGTTACAAAATCTAGACTATGAAGGGTTTCCCTTTAGGTGTAGAAATTGCTTGTCTCTTGGCCATATAGCTTCAAATTGTCACTTGATAAGGAAACATGCTAAAAGGAAAATATCATGGTGCACACCAACCTGACTCAATCCATGTCTATAACCTAACTCAACCATGCCTATAACCTGACTCAAACCATGCCCATAACCTGACTCGATCCATGCCTAAACCAACCTAACTCCATCATGCCTAACTCACTTAATTTTAAACCACATCAAAGTAACACATCCATATCTCATCTAACACAAGCCATACATCCAATATCTCATAAACATATCAACACATCACAAAATACCATGAATCTCATCGTATAAATTAATAAATGTGTATCTCAAAATACATGCCTATCTCATCATGGCCATTATCTCAAAAATGTCAGCACGCAAGCCGATATACAATATAAAATGTCATCATCATGCAGGCCAATCTCATATATACAAAAAGAATGAATGAATCACTACAAAAAATCTTTGGCACGCATACCGATATATGCTCATAATATACAACAATCACTCATACATCCTCACTATCTTTGGCATACAAGTTGATATATGATCAAACATACAACTATCTTTGGTACGCAGGCCGACATAAATATCAAAAGTAATCACTAGTATACAACAAAACTCAGGTGGCCGCATATCAAACATCTCACCGGATGTCCTCCATCTCTGTGTCACCTACACCCTTGGCCTCCTATGTCCCTACTAGCACATCACCTAGCCCTTGTTGTCATGCACTGGTGGCCTCTCCCTAATCAAGCCTTGAAGCTCACTACCCTCCTGTGCTCTCCACACTATGTGTGTGGGACCTTGTCCTCTCACTAGAAGCCTGTTGTGCTCTGTACTCTCCGTAAGAGAGGAAGTCTATCCCGGCTTCCATGAGTTGGTCCTGATAGTATCTCACCTCACCTAGGGCATCCCGTAACCTAGATATAGGCACGGTCTATGGTGGTCTCATAGGTCTCAGCCCCTGTACCTACCATGTGCTATCCTATGAACTGGGACCAGCTCCCTGCACCTGTGGTGGTGCCCCCTGCCCCTATGCCTGTAGTGGTGCCCCATATCCCTATGCATGTATTTGGGCCTGTATGGCCCCAATCTGTGTCTGGGTTATGGCCAACTGGCCCTGTAAACCTACCACCTAAACCTATAGGGCTGCCACCTAACCATCTTTTTCCCCATCTCCTCCACCCCCTCCATCTGCCATCAGGGCCTGCAGACTGGCCACCTATACTCGTAGCTCTACTACCTCTACCTCTGACCCCTCAAACTGTGTCTACAGTATACCTATTTACGTGATCAACATCGCCACCTGCCCCTGTAGGGCGTCTCTTTGCACTGTCATAGTAGCTAAGTCAGGTTGCCCCATTCTAGGTGGTATGGCTCGTAACTAAGGCACCCACCATTGCCTATACCTATCTGTGCATCTAGCATCATCAATCTACCGATCCACTAGCTGCTCCTCCTCTCATGTAGACACTGTAGGCTATGGTAGAGGTAGAGGCCTCTCCATGTCATCTCTCTGATACTATGGGAAAGACAGAGGGATATCTTGTACAAGCCCAAACTGTCTTTGGATCCTGTCCACCGGGATCATCTCATCCTCCCCAACACGGCGACCATGTATCCACCTCTCTAGCTGAATCTTAGCTAGCTCCTCATGCATGTGCCTATATGAAGGGAATCCCACATATGGTATCTAAATAATGTCCACCCGAACAACCCCTCCAACAACTACCAAAAATGGGCCATATCATATGTCGGCCTATCCGACCTCCGCTCTCCTACCACCGGCACCCATCTCCTACATCCTAACCACACAGATCTCACTAGGAATGCATCTACTCGAGGTATCCCTATTGGTAAAACACATACTATGTGCTCGTAGGCCCAGCAGTGCAATATAAATGTACATCACAGGCTAAACCTACGTAACTGCCCATACACCCACATCTCTCTGTATAGTTGCACCAAGAATGCTGGTGCCCAGGAAAATTATGTCTCGTGTACCATCATATCATGGAGCACCCCCATCAGTGATCAGGGAAAATGTCCACCCTCTACATCAGGCAGTGCATAGCAGCACACTACCTCCATCAATAGAACCACTAGCCTCATCTCATCCGAACGGGCTAGGTACATCTTGCCATAGCTCAAACTGGCACTATGGCATCTCCGCTCCACCACTCCCTCACCAAATATGGTCCCAATCAGCTCCTTTGAGGCCTTGGAGGAGATAGAGTACACCTAGGCCCCTAATATGGGTAACCGCAATATCTGGAACATGTCCTCCAGAGTGATAGCCATCTCACCCGTCAGAAGGTGGAACGTGTTGGTCACGGAATCCCATCTATCGATGAGCATGACCATCGAACTAGGCTACTGAATAGCATGTTAGTAGCATTGAATACCACTCAATCCCACTACCTCCATGTTTTATAGCTCCATGGGACTCGCTAAGCTGTGTAATGTCACCAGTAGCGGTGGAACCCTGTCCCACATATGTAACTGTGACCTCCCCTGCATCCAATCCAAGCACAACATTAATCTACCTTTACCATGACCATATTCATCACTTATCATTACCCACCACCCTCTTTTACCCTACCCATCTCAACCACCTAACCTACATCATTTTTTGGACCCCTGTGCCTAAAATCATGACCGGTGCCGGTTCAGCCTAACTGACTCTGGTCACCCTTAAACTGGCATCGGTCACCTATTTGGTGACCAATACCAGTTCCTCTTTACCGACCATGGTTACCACATAACCGGCATCGGTCACCTATTTGGTGACCGATCCCAGTTCTACCCAACCGATGTCGGCCAAGCTTGACCAATGCCAGTCACTGTCGCAAAAAAATCTGTGACTTCCCAACCCCCCTTTTTCTAAAACCCTCCCTCCTGTCCCTTTTACCCCACCTACAATGACCTACACTATCCCAAAACCCCTACCCACCCCACCTATACACTTTACTACCCTCCCCCCCTCTTTTTTGCCCATTTTTCCCCCCATACCCACATTTCACTTTTTCCCACCCACAAAAAACAAAAAACCCACAAAGCCCTACAAATAACAATAACCACAACCTATAATCTATTTAATCAAAAATGTAGCATTGGGAGCTTACCTCATCATGTTGTCGTCATCTCAATGGCACATCTGGCCACTATGTTAGTGGTATGCCCTATCCCTCTCCCGCCTCTGCCATCACTGAATATCTACCCACACCCTCCAACCAATCGAATACCTCGAAATGATCTCATGGACCTGCTACTCACCAACCCAACCACCGTCAACTCACACTGCCAGCTCATTGTCTCGTTTCCTCCAGACACTTTTCTCACTTTTCTCTCTTTTTTTTCATTTCTTCACTTCGTAAATCACAAATGAATAATAAAAATGTGGATTTTTTATTTTTATACAAAACCCGACCTAACCGATGGCGGTTCCCCTAAACTGGCATCAGTCTCATGCCCTACCTCACCATCATCAGTTTTCCTATACCAACGTCAGTTATCCAAGACCACCATCAGTCAACCTAACCTACAAATTGGCCCCTACTTTGTCATTTTCCCCCACCCTCTACCTTACTCTTTACCCCACCCTCTACCGTGCTCCTTTACCCCATCCAACCTTTACCCAACCCACTACCTTACCGTTCCTGACCTCATCATTTACTATCTCCATTTTCCCTCCTTTGGGGACTCATTATTTTACCCCTACCTTGGCCTTACCCATACCGCGACCTAGATATTTGGGCCTGGACCATTTCTCGTGACCTTTGACCTCATGTGTTTGTTATACCTTGCAATGTTACCTGTGTTGATTGACCTAATGATCTTACCTAGCCTATTTTCGTGACCGTTTATCCTGACCCTACCTTTGGTGTACCAAAACATACCTAAACGTTCCTACACCTAACCTATGTCATGTTTCCTGACCATATCCTCTACCTTGGATACTGGATTCACTTCACCTTGTTCAGATAAACCTATCGACCTTAAACGATGTAGAGTTTGCCTTCTCTTCAACCCGGTAGCGTGCTGCAGTTTATACGTTTGCGTGCATTTGACTGTTACTACATGTGACCCTGACCCATTACCTAGATTGCCTGAGTAGACCATTCACCCTTTTCCCCTATACCCACTTACCTTTCCCTCACATTTACCTTCTATCAAACCACTCACCGCTTCAGCCTGCTACCTCATCAGTTCCTGGTTTGAGGGGGATTACCTTCACCCTCACATGGGGCAACCACATCTTATTTTTGTTAGCATCACTTACCAATACAAGCTACGCAACAAAAAGGGGCAAAATGTAGACACTAAAATTAGGTCACACTCCCCTTTTGTCCCTCGACATATAAGTACCCTTTATTACATTTACCTAGTCCAGATCCCCTTCACCCCACTAATATTTAATTAATTAATTTAATTAAATTAATGCATTATCCTCACTATATTTATTATTTAAATATCTTATTTAAATAATATCTACACATACAGTTCACTTAGACACCTCACCAAGCCAACTCAACCTAAGACCTATTCTTAGCAAGTTCCCATAACTAACTAAGACTTACCCAAACCCTAAAAATCAATGCCTACATTCCCTCTAACCACATTCCCACATGCTCACAAGAGGCTCCCAGTCTAATCCGTGGGATAACGACACGAGATCCAAGGAAATTAGGAGGATCTCCCTAAGTTTATTAAACCTAGGAAATCCCACCTTGATTGACGTCGGTTACCCCTAACCATCGCCAGTTAAGACATAACCGTCGTCAGTTACCCCTTTTAACCCAAAACAACCTTATTCTCAAGGTTAGAACTTGGAAGTTGGAAAACATTGGGAGAAATTTGAAAAGCAAGAACACATGTCAGAGAGATAACACATCTTCAGAGAGAAAATTCTTGTGAAAACTCACATCCAAGGAAGGAGATTGAGCATCTTCTCCTGCATAGCCATCCTAGCCACGATCTGATCTATCCAAGCAAAGAAGAGTGTACATGAAGCCCATGTAGAAGCTTTTATTTAGTTTGTGATCACTTGTAACCTTCAAACCCATCATCATCACCTCTATCCTTCACACACAGGCCTTCAGGAATGAAATCCAAGTAAGTACAACATCATACTTTCCTGGTTATTTCATTTCTTCATCAGTTTATCATCCATTGTTTACCTTTCCTCCCCTATTGACCTTTTCCACATTTTCACCTCAATATACCCATTAAAACCTCACAAAATCCTACTCCCGTCACCTAATACACCATCCTAACCAACCAAATTCCTTTGTGTAATCACAAAGGATACCCCAGCCTTTTCTATGACATTTCCAGATCTCACAATAACTGGCACCAGTTATACCTAACCACCGTCGGTCACCCCTGACCGACACCATTCTTTGTGTTTGCCCACACAGCCCTGAACAGAGACTTACCCACCTAATTTTATCTCACCCTCATCCACATGTGACCTACCCGAGACCTTTATCAAACCTGCAGAACCCAAAACTAATCATTTGACCTTTGGATTATATTCTAGCTTAGCCTGTTAGATTAGATCTATTTCTTATTGTGTTTTTAAGTGAGATACCTAAATCATTTTAAAATAACAATAGGATTTACTTTGTTTATAGCATTTAATTATTTAAAACAATGGACTGATAGCCATCTAGGAAGTATCATACTTCCTGGATCTAGCTCACGCTAGGCAATTCACTGCCCATATTGTTTAATTCCTTCTGGTGGTCTTGTTTTCATTATAGGTAGTTCCTCCTAGCCAAAAGGAAGCTCTCACAATCAGCTGTGGATTTAGAAGTCATACACGTGCAACAACCCATCAACCGACATTTGAACAGGTATTCCTCCTACGCCCGTTACCCTGTCTGTTTCATCAACACTTCAAAGAAACAATCTAAGAAAAAGGTGAAACACCTCTACTAAAGTTAACTAGCCCCTGCCAAAACTGGCAGTACCACTATCCATTAAACCCTATCAACTCACTTAAATGTCATTGGAACCGTCACCTTAGAGACATGCAACCCCTTAGGTTCCCCTTTAATAGTTTAGGATGGATCCCATTAAAACTTAGGTTAGTCTAGCAATAACCAGCTTAGGTCTTAAAACATTTTCCAATAGTAATTCCCACCTTAGGTTAGATTCAATTCATAACCATTTAGTATTAGCTATTAGTTAAAATAGCCTAGCATTACTTTAGTAATCCTTCCCTTATTCATTTATCACAATGCTTAGGTTAGAATAAAATCCAAAAGAGTAGACGTAGCTAGAATATAAGTGTTCTTACCTAGCTTAGGATACTGTTAGGATAATCCTTAGGTTTTAGGACTCCGAACTCCTCCTCTATCATGAATTGAATTTTTTCTTATGTCCTTAATGTTTTGCCAAGATCAATCACCAAATACTTGAGCACAAACATATAGTTGAACGAAAACACATTCACATAATACCAAAGAATTTGTAACCTACAAAGTTCAGTCTTCTAAGTCCCTCAAACTATTGAATGTCAATTTACCATTCAGTCTATGAAGAAGATTTGAAACATTCCTTGGATCACTGAAATTGATCCAAGGATGAGTCAGAAGAAGGAATAAGTCTACAACTTTTAAATCCTGATTGCAACTCACCTTTCCAAAGTGAAAATGAATTTTTGATAACCATACTATTTTAGTCTAATGATTTTTAAGAATAGAAATAATTTATCCTTATCAAGCATGATCTTCAATAGTCAAAAGAACACATCTTTATCCAGAAAATCACATGTCGACACTTGAAATGAAAAAGAGGAATATAACAATTATCGAGGGTGTTACATCGGCATTTGAATTGTAGTTGGCATCGATCCCCTTCCCATTTTTGTTTGAAGCCAGAAAATGGCATGCTTTCTTACAGATGGAAGTTGAAAAGATAGAGGGAGAAATGACTTAGACCTTTAGAACATAAAGATAACATGCTTGTGTGATCATATTATTTACTTTTATCCCAAGGAATTTGTAATGATGTGTGTGTGTGTGTGTGCGCGTGTGCATGTTTCTGCGTGTGTGCATTCATATGAACATGTGCATGTGTCTTTTCTACATTGATTTGATGGATGGACAAACCTAAAAATGACAAAGGTAATATCCTTTCCATAATTAATGGACAGAAAAACTTAAAAATGACAAAAGTAATATCATACAATTTTTTAATATTTCTATCGTTAATATAGACTATTGGTTTCTCATTAATATTGGAATATATGGGAATAAGACTATGAAGAATATTTCATACACTTTCTAATGTTAAACTTTACATGGACATAAAAATATAAAAATTTAACATGTAACTATGAAAACATAAAATTATTGCATCTAATGAATATTATATAACATGCTAGAAATAATGAGAAAAGACGCGTTTTATTATAAATAAACATGTTATGTCAAAATATGTTTGCCAAACCATTTTCAAAATTAAATTTATGTCTTCCTATCTCCTAGCCAATGCTGTTCAATAAGGGGTAGTAAAACTAATCTCTCTTTTGGGCTTTCCTCCTATGCAAGTTGTAAATGGCCACTTCATAACTGAATCATTTCTCACCTTGTTGGAAGATGGGAATAACGTCCATCATCCTATGTAATGTCTTGACATTTATTACCTAGATTTCATCTTAAGCATTTACTGGTAGAAGACCCAATATTACAAATAATCCTCTTTACCTCCACCTCCTTGGCTAGATACTTTTTAATCAAAGTGGTTTCAACATGGAGATATCTTTTGATTCCTAGGTATTCTCCCTACCTTTTAAGAAAACCCCACTCATTTTTGGAAGTGCGTGGTTGAATGAGTGGAAAATAAATTCTCCTATTGGATCATGAAGCTCCCTTCCTTGGTGAGTAAGTTTCAAATTTACCTCAGGGTTATTACTACCACACATGTTTATTACCCATCTTGTTGGGCTCTTTCTCAAGCTTCATACAAAAAAATGAGAAGTCACGAAAAGATTTTTTATGTGCTAGCTCATGGTTTGATAAAAAATTTCATAGAATTGTTTGAGAGTTGTTTTCTGCCCAAGGAGTCTGATGGCCTAGGATTGTTAGACATTGGGCGTCAAGGCACTTCCCTCCGCACCAAATGGATCATTTATGTCATTGAAGGGTAGGAATCTTGGAAAATCCTCTTGCATAATTACATCTCAAAAGGCTCTCAACAAGGGCACAATAATTGGAAAGGGTTAGGTTTTCATAATCTACTTGATGCAACCTAGAATTTATTGTGAATAACCCAGGTGCATTAACACATCACTCATCCTGAGCTGAGCACTCACCCAAAGCATGCAAAGGTACCAGGTCCCTATTTAGAGTTGCTTGTATAGGATGTTAGTGTGATGATGTTTAAACATGTTCAGATTCATAAGTAGACATAAACATTCCATAACACAAAATCTAGATCTAGATCTTAGAGAATCATGATAAATGAACTAAAAAATAACTATGATAAATTAACCATATAAGAACCAGATTATGTCATGTCTAATAGCATTATCCAGCCAATATATCCCATTTCATAATTACTGTAAAACACAAAATCTTCTTACACTATAAAGTATCTCCATGAGTCATGTGTGTGTCAAAACCAGCAACACAACTCTACAATAATTCACCACCTCTAAACTACGCAAGTCAATACATATTTATAGGGGTGGGGGTTTTCCCTTAACCACCTATGCACTTCTCAAAATAGGTTATATGTTGATAATAGCCATGTGCCTTTATAATAGTATGCACAACATGTAAGTGTTCTAATAATAGATGTCCTATAGTTAACTCCAAGTAAAACTCCTATTATTAGCTTAAACTATGCATGGTGCTTATTTTCCACTTGTTCTCAAAATACCATTGTGTGTAGTGCAAGTCTTCATATCTATGTGTGCTCCACACACTATCTCCAAAAATATCCCTTATCCACAAAATAGCTAAGTCCTGAGTTGGGGCACTTTAACACTATTATAGCGTCGTGCGCTTCCAACACCCTATATTCACACGTCCAATACTCAAAATATTTCTGGTTGTTCAACATTACCCCACACTAGAGTACATTTTCATCCCAAAAATGTGAATTCCTTCATATGTCTTCAATAATAAAGATTAGGTAATGAAATAATGAAAAGAATGAACCAAAAATTGTACAAAAGAATGAAATTTATTCTGCAGCACCCTCTTCTTCAATTGGAAGGGTTAATTATGGATATTCATTTTTTAACTCAGCCTCCAAGGTTTGTCAATTACTCAGTGCATTCCTTGTTTTCTCTGTAATATCAGTGGCTATGTCATCTAATTCATCTTCAGTGATCTTTTATTTCTAATTCTGTTATACCCAGATAACATTAGCCATACCTGAAAGCATTCCCTCCATAATTTCCATCTTCTGCGATATGAGTTTTTCAATCTTATTAATCCTTTCCTTGTGCAGATCCTGGGTTGCTATGAGGGCCTCACGCTTTTGTTTTACCAGTGCCAACCTTTCAGCATGCCCAAGTTTTTCATCCTTCATCTCCTTCAGGACTTCATTATCCTTCACTAAAGTTCTAGTCCTTATTATGGCGTCTGGCACCGCAAATAAATTAAGAGCTTGATCGGCTCTCTTCATCTCATCCTTCAATGTTTGGAGCAACACCTCGTATATTGAAACTTGTTTATCGATAGTGGCCCTTTCTCTTATCACTTCTTCCCTTGCATCATTTTTCTTAAGGAGTTGCATTGGTCTCTCATCCAAAAGTAGGTGAACTGTTGTGCACAGATAGTGAAACTCAGACTTGAAGTCCTTAGGTACCTTCTCCTGAAACACAGGCCTCTACAGTAGAATCTCATATGCAATCTACTCTACCATTGTCTTTACATTCTAGGCCTCCACGACTATATTATCGCACTGTTGAGTAAGGCACTTGATTTCTATGTCCTTTTGAATTTAACCTCTAGTAGCACCCATATTGTTGCCTCCTTATCCATATTTTGGTGTGCTAATTCTATGGACACCTTAATCAAAACATTACTTACCTGCTCATTTAAAAACTAAGTTGGCTTAGTGTTCATATGGTGTGTATGAGGCACCTTCCTCATATTATTTGAAGTACACAGACATCAAAATTAGGCTCATCCATGTGAGTTTGCATGCCCCAAGATAGTTGCTTACGAGTGTGTGTATTGGCCATTTCAGGGTCCACCCAATCCTAGCCATATAACTATTTGTTTGATAGTGTATTTTGGAAACAGGTTCAAATAGTTCTTTAAAGGTCATTCAGATAACCCAAGTCTTGAGTACCTACCATTTATTCTTCTTCATAAACACCTACATGCTCGCTAACATCCTCGTGCACTAGTGTGCCCTCTTCTTTTTGTGCAGCTATGTCTACATCCCATGAGATAGGGTCTTCAATCACCTAGTTGACCTCCTCCTCATCTTTCCCTTCTTCATGCGTGGGGCGCATGAGGAATTTTTTATCCCCACCAGCGTTGCTTTCTCCTTCACTAGAGATATCCTTGCAAATACTCACACAAGAGTCTATAGTCTCATAAACTACACACTTGCCCATATCTTCATCATCATGTATTTCCACACTGGCAGTGACCTCAGCTCTATCTATACTCATTCTTGGATTTTCCTCTACTTCTTGCGTGCTTGGCTGTGGAGATTCCCCCTCACTATCTTCTATAGGAATATATTTCTTATGTTTTCTCCTCTCCTTCTCTTCATATTTTACTAGAGTCATGCATGGTGATTTCTTTACTGGCTACAAAGTTCTAGCACCAATGTCTCCTAAAGCGTGCCTCTTCCTTAGAATCCTTCAGGTGTACACAAGTCTTGCACTATCTTTAGGTTCCTCTTGTTCTAGGACATTTTCTAGTCCTATATGTACTAGGTCTTCTAGAGCAGGGAGCGCAGATGCAACATTCCTTGAAGTCACCATTGTTTGCTTCTTCTTAGGAGGTCGTGGAAGAGCCATATTTGCACCCTTCACCACTTTTTTCATCCTTGAACCTTGGCCTTAGGTAAATGTAGACACACATTGGTTAAATCTTCCCTATAGCCAAACTCTCTAGCATGATGTCAAAATTATCAGACTCCATGGTTTCTACATATGCCTCCCTTACCCTGGCCATATATATGTTTTACCCAGAATGTGAATGTTTGCATCCACTTTTTTGGTGTCAAACTAGAGCTGATGTGCATCATGAAATCTATTTATAGAGTCCTTAAAATATATTGAAGTAAATGTGAAGGACAACTTACATCATAGGATCTTCTCCCCAAACTTCATGTGGAAGTGCCCCAAGTTGAAATGTTGGTAAACTATGAATTCAACTTCTTCATCCAAAACCTTTGGTAGCTCACATAGAATGTGTCATTCTCCCTCAAATGTCTTGTGTAGTCTCTGAAACCACTTGTCCAAGTGTTCTTTGTATGTGTTGGAAACATACCCATGTAATGTGTACTTGGCATATCTTTTGGCTGCGGACTTATTCTCCAACGGAAACTCCCATATGTTTTCCCTAGGACCATCTGGTACCTCCCCCAACTTCACTAAACACAATTAATAACAAAATTGTGCCCCAAGTTATCTTCTCACCTTTTTCTGCTTGAATGTTGTTGATCAGTCAGACTCTAGCACTTAGCAAAGGAAATACAGAAGGTTTGCATGGGAGAACAAAGTGCATTCAAAGGCATGGAAGTATCAGAAAGGATCGCACGTGAAGAAAAGAAATAGGTTTGGGACTTAGCCATTGTCATGACAAGGATCTATTTTTAGAGATAGCGTGCAGAGCACTCAAACCGATTAGAGACTTGCACGTCATGCATTGGCTATTTTTAGAGGATTAGCTACAAAGTGCTTTGCATGGACACAAGTTGGGAATAGATCTACTACTATCAGTTAACTAACAATAGTCTATTATTAGCACACTTGCATGTGTGGCTATTTTTGTAATGGTGCGTGGATAATAATAACATGCAACCTATTTTGGGATTAGATAAGAGGTGAAGGGAAAGTCCCCACCCTTATAAGTATATAGTAAATTATGTAAAAATATATAGATAGATGCATACATGGAGATAGAGAGAGAGCATACAGGTGTGAGAACTGAAATATAGTGAGATTATGTTGTTAAATTTGTTACGCACATGAGCGTATACCATTTTTCTTGTAATGAAGCTTATGTGTACTTATTACATTTAATCTAATGGAGGTTATGGATTGAATCAAGGTGTTATCATGTTTACAGTTCAGTATTTCATGTTTTATTTTATTATTGGTATCTGTTAAGTCTATTATTTTCTAGATCTAGATCTTACTATGCACTGTATGAAAGACATATTAGTTATAGATCTGAATGATTAAAGTCTACATCATGTTAACATCATGCAATAGCAACCCTAAGGAGGGACCTGGTACCATTGTGCACTTCAGGTGAGTGCTCAGTCTAGGCTGAGTGATGTGCCAATGTGCCTAGGTTTGTGTATTGTTGAATTCTAGGCTGCATCATTGGTTCCATTATCAGGACCTTTTTTTCAGTTGTTTCAGGATGGTTCACAATGAAGACATACCGGTTGACCTTAGCAAGTTTTGAGGAGTGGATACATGATCTGGAAGAAGAATACACATAGCGGTTCAGCACTAGATCTGATTTTAACGCATGCATATGGGTGGAACAGAACCTTTATGATAGTTTATATGGGAGCTTCTTCACTATTTTCTAGTAGAATTGTACGATTGGTTGATTACTTATGCATCTAAGTGGAATTGGAGGTATCGCGCACTTGTTTGGACATAAGAATAATTTCAGGCCCTTTATAATGTTGATATGATTTGGACTTAAGTTGTGGATACGTGGTTCCATGGTGTTTTGAACAGTTATATCTTAGAGTACTCAATTTCCACTTATTCGTGTCCAAAGGTAGCTAAAATCCATTTTTTATGATATCTAAGGGGAACTTACCTACAAGGAATTCCACAAGCAATCAAGATCCTAATGGTAACTTTGAATTTGGAGAGTATACCGATGGCTAACTAAACCTCACCATGCATGGGGACAAGAGAAATTTTGGTGAAGGATGGTAGACCTAGCGGTAGAAAGGTAGAGAGAGGAAAGGTGGCTTGAGTATAATGAGGCACACGAGAGGGAGATCAAGAAGTAGCGGGAGGTTGCAAAGAAAATGGTGTTGTGCAGAAAGATAATTCGAGGAGTTAAAATTCATGCAGAAGATGTGGAACCCAAGCCTCGGGAACTCCCCCATTTGGGAAAACATGATAGGGAACCCTCCTTAGCCTCACATAGCAATGCACCAGCAAAGATGACCTGGGCAATGGGTGCACATCTGAATCCACCTGGAAACCTTGCCCTTGCACTTGGTTTTCCAACATTTAGTACAACAAGTAGTCAGCACTCTAATTCAAACAGTGGAAGCATAGGAGAAAGTATTATAAGAGGCACAGTAATGGTAGCATAAACAGCTTCGTTGTTATATGGGAGTACTTTTTTGGGTGCATCATTAGCATAGAATACAAGCGCGTTGATTTTTAAACTAGCTTCTGGGAGTAGTAACGCTTCGCAGACTGTCAAGGTACAATTTAGTTCTACTATTCGGACACATGGAAGTACATCTTCTCGTCTGACCCAAGCTATAGGATCAGGATCAGGAGGCATAGGTAGCTCTAGTTCAGGAAGATTTGAAGGTTCTGGATCAGGTGGGTAAGGTCTGTACCAACCCCATAATATTTACATGGAGATGTCTCTTCATCTTCCAGAGTATTGGGGCATAGAATATGTTGTTGAATATGTGCATATGTGTGAAATATTGTGGTGCACAAAAGTAATCACAGATTCTGAGCATAGGGAAATCCAATTTACTACTACTATACAAGGGTGCACACACAATTGGTATAGAAATGTTGACCCTAATTAGACTTGCGTAGACTATACAGATTTAAAATATGCATTCCTTAAAGAGTTTCACATCCCTGAGTTTGAGCAGAAGAGTATAAGTGCGCTCAAGGATATAAAGCAAGGCACTACTGAAAGTGTTACAGAGTATGATGCATGGTTTAAAATTTTGTTATCTAATCTTTCTTATGACATACACGCAAGCTAGTATGCACAATGGTTCGTTGGGGGCTTGAATACACCTTTTAGGAGGGCATTATCACATAAGACATACATTGATCCGTGTGAAGAACTTGAAGCAACTTTACGCACTGAGGTAGTTAGAAGCATAGACACTAGAGTGAGCCCATTTTTAGAAGTACAGATTACATATATGGTAAAAAAGTTGGAGAAACTATTAGCAAATTCAGCACATGAGACACACACATGGATTTGGTGCATAGATTTTGAAGTAGAAGGTCACACAAAGGATAGTTTTCCTTGCATAACAGTACGATCGTTGCTGATGGATTGTGAGATATATCATTTAAACCATGATGTTAGCTACTATCCATTATTGCAATGTGTGATAAGGAAGAACATTTCAAGCTATTGTAAATCTGCAGGTCCATGACTCATGACACAGAAGACTATTGGCTGATTTGTTAGATCCATGATGTTATAGATATTGGTGTACGATAGACAAGAGTTTTAGATAACTATAAGGGAAAGAATGAGCATCAGGACTGGGATCACACTCAAGAATGCTATGATTAGAATAAAGGGTGTTTTGAAGGTGATCGTGGCAGAGGTCGAGGATACTATGGTGGATTTGGAGGACAAGGACGTGGTGGTGGAAGAATTGAGTTCCCTCACGGAACATGTTATACATGTGGTTATCCTAACCACTACAAGTGTGAATTTCCTCATAATATTACATGTTCTTTTTGTGGAAAGAACCATAGCTATGAGGAGTGCCTAGACTTGTATGAGCATCTGAGTAAGCAACATAAACAAGAAAATAAAGGCACATGGATGGTTAGGATACAACACGTTGTGGAAAATCAATGGATGCCCAAGTTGGTGGAAGAGTCTGAAGAGTTGCAAGTGAAGATTACAACCCGCACTGAGGTGACATGTGCTAGAGAAGCATTACAGTAGAAGCCTACTATCACTAAGGGTTGTTTTATTATCTTTGGTATTCATGGAGTTTGGGGTGCCTGATGGGCCAAAGGAGAAGATTTGGGAGTACCCCATAGAACACAAGTCACCTGCAGAGAAGTTTGGAAAGTACTTGTGTGATGGATCAATGAGCAAACCATTCAAGCAGAGGGTGGAGATGTGGTACGATAGACTTCACATGGCGTTTGAGGAAGAGGGTGCATACCCAAGGATTTTCCTTTAATGGTGGGTAAGGTAATTCAGTTTTCTGTATACCAACACTTTTGCATAGCGTGATTTGTGATGAAGGATGGGGCTTGGAGCCCAACGTGTAAATTGTCATATGCCTTCATAGTAAGGTATTTTCAAGCCTCAGTTCATCAGTTTTCAGATGTGCGCCACTTAACCTTCAATGCAGAAAAGGTAGATTGCAATTACCACACTCTGATGAAGAAGTATGTATATCCAGGGCATAATGCATACATTGAAAGACTTATTTTCAGATATTATAAACATGAAACATGTAAGCTTGGTAGTTGGGGACACCAGAGCAGCACTTGTGTACCTACAACTCAAACCCAAGATGGAGAATGCAAACTATGTGGAGAATGAGTTCGCACTCCCAAGCCACCAAATGGTAAGCATACAATGGAAAATGTTCCAGCACCCAAGCCCACAAAAATAGTTTAGGTTAATGATGAAGAGGAATATCGTGAGGATAGTGGTGGTTTGAAACATAGAGGTAGAAGACAATCTCCAAATAAGGATTAAGCTAAGCATGCAGCTACACCACTGCAACCACAAGAGGAGGATGATGAGGACTTATGTGTGTACCAAGGGGAATACTGATTCAAGAGAGTGTTTAGGAGAAACAAGGACCCAATGTGACACTCCCAAAAATAGTGTACAGATCATCTCGAATCTCTCCACAGAAGGAGATTACTGAGAAAAGGAAAATGAAATTAAAATTGGAGGAAGTGGAAGAGTTAGAGGAAAATGTGCCCAATTCTCCTACACCTCCAAAGAATGTAGAAGAAAAAAAAGATGAATAAATGAAGGATGGAAGAAGAAGAAGAAAAAAGAACATATGAGACAACAACAGAGACTACTCACGACATCACCACACAAGTTCTAAATCTTAAAGCCCAAGTTCCTAAGTAGCCTAGATCAAAAAGAACAAGTGGTAAATACATTCCACCAGCCATGGGTTACACTTAGGACACAGGTAAAATTTTATGCTCCCGTTTCTAGAGCACACTTGCACAAGAGGAGTTTATATGGCTAGGAATTAATGGATGAGGATATGGCAACAGTGTGCACAAGGAAGCAATTGTCATGGTTGATGCACATGCACATGGATGAACCATATTTTGATGTGTGTGAGGAGTCATGTGTGTTGAGGAGGTTGAAAAAGACACCTCAGGCAAGACATATAATAGTAAAGCCTATTGTTATGTCTGATGAACAAGTAAGTAATGCTTTAGTAAAAGTCTCGACAAAAGTGGCATGGCACAATATGGATAAAGCTACCACAATTAGGGCACTGAGAGAAGAAATCAAGACTAAGGATGAGGAGATAGCATTCCTAAAATAGGAAAAAGACTTGGCACAGAAGAATAACATAGTGTTTATCAGCATGGCAGAGGAACATTGGTGACAATATCATGAAGGCTAGTCCACACTTGGAGCCAAAGTTACCCAAGATGTTTCCTTCAGTGATGCATTATGTAAGTATATTGGTGGACTTAGTGCTTGAAGATGTACCTTTTCGCATGCCTGAGCCAAAGGATCTAGCACAAGATGCAGAGCAAGAAAAGACTTCAGTGATGCGTAAGATTACATCATATGAAAGATTGCTTCAAATCTTAGAGGAGGAATTGAAAAAGGTGGATCAAGCATTAAATAATTGTATAGTGCCAGAGGCTGTTATAAGGACAAGGACCATTTTAGAAGACAATGAGGTCCTGAAGGCCATGAAGGATGAGACATTAGGCCATGCAGAAGGATTAGCACTTGCTAAGCAGAAGTGTGAGGCCCTTACAGTAGCTCACGAACCACACAGTGAGAGGATGGACGAGCTTGGAAAACTCATCACCCAAAAGATGGACTTGTTGGAAGGAAAAATTACTGAAATGTCCAGCAACGTGTTGGTATTACATAATGAAAAAGGAGAGATTGCAAGAGATGAGTTAGAATCAATTGCAGTGGATATTCCAAAGAAGGCAGAGGTCGTGCTCAGTGAATGGAAGACATTAGAAGTGAAAATAAAAGAGGAATATCCAGAATTGATTATTCTAGTTGTAGAAGAAGATACGGAAAGTTGAAGGCATTCTTTTATTCATCCAAATTATTTATTTTCTTCTATTCATATTCTTTGATTCATTTTGGAGATAACCATTTTTGGGGTGGTAATGAAACTAGTGTAGGGTAATGTTGATCAGTCAAACTCTGACACTTAGCGAAGGAAATACAAAAGGTTCACGTGGGAGAATAGAGCACATTCAAAGGCATGAAAGTATTGGAAAGGAATCACGTGTGAAGAAATAGAAACAGGTTCGAGACTTAGCCATTTTCATGACAAGGATCTATTTTTGGAGATAGTGTGCAGAGCACTCAAACCGATTGGAGACTTGCGCATCACACATTGGCTATTTTTGGAGGATTAGCTATGAAGTGATTTACATGGACACAGGTCAGGAATAGATCTACTACTGTCAGTTAACTAACAGTAGTCTATTGTTAGCACACTTACATGTGTGGCTATTTTTGTAACAGTGCGTGGCTAATAATAGCATGCGACCTATTTTGGGATTAGATAAGTGGTGAAGGGAAAGTCCCCACCCTTATAAATATGTATTAAACTATGTAAATATATATAGATGCATACATGGAGATAGAGAGAGAGCATACAGGTGTGAGAACTAAAATATAGTGAGATTATGCTGTTAAATCTGTTACACGCATGAGCGTATACTACTGTTATTGTAATGAAGCTTTTGTGTACTTATTGCATTTAATCTAATGGAGGTTATGGACTGAATCAAGGTGTTATCATGTTTACAGTTTAGTATTGCATGCTTGATTTCATTATGGGTATCTGTTAAGTCTGTTATTTTCTAGATCTAGATCTAACTATGCACTATATGAAAGACATATTAGTAATAGATCTGAATGATTGAAGTCTTCATCATGCTAACATCCTATAACAGCAACCCTAAGGAGGGACCTAGGTACCATTGCGAACTTCAAGTGAGCACTCAGTCTAGGCTGAGTGATGTGCCAGCGTGCCTGGGTTTGTCTATTGCTGAATTCTAGGCTGCATCATTGGTTCCATTACCAGGGACCTCTTTTTCAGTTGTTTTCAGGATGGTTCGCAATGAAGACATATCGGTTGACCTTAGCAAGTGTTGAGGAGTGGATACATGATCTGGAAGAAGAATACACACAACGGTTCAACACTGGATCTAAGTTTAACACACGCGTATGGGTGGAACAGAACCTGTATGATAGTTTATATGAGAGCTTCTTCACTATTTTTCTAGTAGAATTGTACGAGTGGCTGATTGCTTATGCATCTAAGTGGAATTGGAGGTATCGTGCACTTTTCTGGATGACAAGGAATAATTTCAGGCCCTTTATGATGTTGATCTGATTTGGACTCAAGCTGTGGATACGTGGTTCCATGGTGTTTTGAATAGTTATATCTTGGAGTACTCAATTTCCACTTATTCATGTCCAGAGGTAGCTGAATTCTAGTTTTTACGATATCCAAGGGGAACTTACCTACAAGGAATTCCACTGGCAATCAAGATCTTGATGGTAACTTTGAATTTGGAGAGTAAACCGATGGCTAACTAAACCTCACCACGTGCAGGGGAAGGAGCAGGTTTGGTGAAGGATGGAAGACCTAGTAGTAGAAAGGCAGAGAGAGGAAAGGCAGCTTAAGTATAATGAGGCATGCGAGAGGGAGATCGAGAAAGCAGGAGGTTACAGAGCAAATGGCATTGTGGAGAAAGATAGTTTTGGAAGGAGTTGAAGTTCACACAGAAGACGTGGAACCCAAGCCTCAGGAACTCCCCCATTTGGGAAAACATGATAGGGAACCCTCCTCGGCCTCACGTAGAAGCATGCCAGCAGAGACACCTAGGCTAAGGGTGCACATCTGAATCCACCTGGAAACCTTTCCCTTGTGCTTGGTTTTCCAGCATTTAGTACAACAAGTAGTCAGCAAGCTAATTCAAGTAGTGGAAGAGTAGGAGTGAGTCTTATAAGAGGCACAGTAATTGGCAGCACAAATGGATTCATTTGTTATATGGGAGTACTTTTTTGGGTGCATCATCAACACAAGAATACAAGCACACTGATTTTTGGACTAACTTCTGGGAGTAGTAATGCTTCACAGACTATCTGGGTATAGTTCAGTTCTACTATTGGGACACAGGGAAGTACATCTTCTGGTCCGACCCCAGCTATAGGTTTGGGATCAGGAGGCATAGGTAGCTCTAGTTCAGGTGGATCTGGAGGTTCTGGAGGTAGGGGAAACACAGGAGGTTCTGGATCAGGTGGGCAAGGTCCACACCAACCCCAGAATATTTACATGGAGATGTCTCTTCATCTTCTAGAGTATAGGGGCATAGAAGATGTTGTTGAACATGTGCATATGTGTGAAATATTGTGGCACGCAAAAGGAATCATGGCTTCTGAGTGTAGGGCAAGCCAATTTTCTACTACATTACAAGGGTGCGCACACAGTTGGTACAGAAATTTTGACCCTGATCAGACTTGCATAGACTATACAACTTTAAAAGATGCATTCCTTAAAGAGTTTCACATCCCTGAGTTTGAGCAGAAGAGTATAAGTGCACTCAAGGATATTAAGCAAGGCACTACTGAAAGTGTTAGAGAGTATGATGCACAGTTTAAAATGTTGTTATCTAAGCTTTCTTATGACATACATGCAAGCCAGCATGCACAATGGTTCATTGGGGGCTTGATTACACCTTTTAGGAGGGCATTATCACATAAGACATACATTGATCCACACGAAGCACTTGAAGTAGCTTTACGTTCTGAGGTAGTTGGAAGCATAGACACTGGAGTGAGCCCATTTTTAGAAGCACAGATTGCAGCTATGGAAAAATAGTTGGAGAAACTATCAGCAAATTCAGCACATGAGACACGCACAGGGATTTGGTGCATAGATTGTGAAGTAGAAGGTCACACAAAGGATAGTTGTCCTCGCAGATCAGTAAGATCATTGTTGATGGATTGTGAGATATGCCATTTAAACCATGATGCTAGCCACTACCCATTATTGCAACACGTGATAAGGAAGAATGTTTCAAGCTATTGTAAAATATGTAGGTCCATGACTCATGACATGGAAGACTGCCAGCTGATTGGTCAGATCCATGATGCTATAGATATTGGTGTACGACAGACAGGAGTTTCAAATAACTCTAAGGGCAAGAACGAGCATCAGGACTAGGATCACAATCAGGTGCATGCTATGATCGGAATGAAGGGCATTTTGAAGGTGGTCATGGCAGAGGTCAGGATACCATGGTGGATTTGGAGGATGAGGCCATGGTGGTGGAAGAAGTGAGTTCCCTCGCGGAACATGTTATACATGTGGATCTCCTGACCACTACAGGTGTGAATGTCCTCAGAATATTACATGTTCTTTTTGTGGAAAGAACCATAGCTATGAGGAGTGCCTAGACTTGTATGAGCATCTTAGTAAGAAACATAAACAAGAAAACAAAGGTGTAGGGATGGTTAGGATACAACACGCTATGAAAATCAATGGATGCCCAAGTTGGCAATAGAGTCCAAAGAGTTGCAAGTGAAGATTACGACCCGTGCTGAGGTGGCACGTGCTAGAGAAGCATTGCAGCAGAAGCCTACCATCACTAAGGAGGAGGTTCTACATGCATGGTACCCAGATCCTACCTATCAAAAGGAGGTTTATCAGGAAACCATGGAAGTTCTCAGGAATCTTCAGGGTGAGATACAGTACTTAAAAGAGCAATCACAGAAGATAGAGCAAAAGAAAGTATCAGAGATGGTCCAAACTGATATAAATGACTTAAGGGAAGTGTGTAAAATGTTGCGCCAGGAAAATATCATTCCATTATTAGGGGATTGGTTAAAAGGAAACACTCCACGCACAAGTATTGAGACTGGATGGCAGATCCTGCATGTAATCTTCCCCCCCATAGCCTAGATTATGACAAGGAAATCACTCTGAATGTTGTTGTGGATGGGTGGCTATTGAGTAATATATTGATTGATACAGGCATGGAAGTCAATGTTCTTACCTTAGATGCATGGGTACAAATGGGAAGACCCCCATTACAGCCATCCTCTAATATATTGTTCATGGCTAATCAGAACTAAGGCCACTCCCATCAGAGTTTTGAAAGATGCATCCATTACCATACAAGGAGCCAAGTTCACTGGAGACTTTGAATTTTTAGCACTGGCAGAGTCAGATAGCTTCCCAACTCTATTGGGGCATCCTTGGTGCTATGCAAATAATGTTGATCTTCAGTTCAACAAGGGCTATATCAGTTTTGAAAACAAGGAGGAGAGAGTTATTATCCCTTTAACAGATGGAAAATTTGTGCCCTATGTTGAGCCCTTAAGTGAAGAAGATCTGAATAGGATTTATGTATGTGCCATCCGAGATCTAGAGATACTTGAGCCGACCAAAGAAGGACTAATTTAGTGGGAGGATGCATAGTCTATAAGCGATACTACAAGTGTTGCTTGTGATAATTGGGCTCATAGTACTTATGAGTTGGTAGGGCGAGAAGTAAAGAGCATATTTCCTAGAGGCAGTAAACCACGTTATGTCAGGAGGATAGGTAACAACTCGTACCTTGTTACACTAGAGAAGGAGATCCTATGGTATTCCTGTGCGCCATGGAAGAACAATGGATAGACCCACTGGAAAGAAGAAATATGCTAGCATATACACTACGTGGGACAACAACACACTGGTGGGTGGCCCACAAGGATAATCTTGTAGGATGGAATGAAATTAGGATTTCTCTTGCTACTAGGTTCTTCAGGAGCAATGCACCTACTCAAATCTGCACTTATCACGGTAATCAACCTGTTCAGCACCACGTTTAGAAGTGTGAGAGACTCTGGATAGAAGGGTAAGGAAGCTTTACCACCTTCACTATGGGTGCACAAGTTTTATTCCACTTTACAAGGTTGTGTACATGTGCTTGGTATGTGTATGCAGAACTCCATAGAGAGACTGGAAATTGGTAGGATTTAATTGCAAGAATGGCCCAGACATTTGACTTCTTCTCTACAAAGCCTCCGGTGGAAGAAGCATTGAAATTCATAAAGCACTTAACTATGGGAGATAGTGCCAAGGATGAAGAACTCCTTCAGGAGTTATTCGATGAAGGAAACTCAGGAGCACGTCTTGTTGAAGAAACAGAGGTTGATGCATACTACTTCAATGCATGCTTGCCTTGAGAAAGAAAAAGGCAAAATGGTCTACATAGTGGATGATGAAGAAGTAGAAAATTTGGATGTAAACCATTCAACAGGTAGGTGTGAGGTATTGGACAGTGCAGATAAGACCACGTGTGCCTATCATGAACCTATGAAGACAAAGAAGGTGAATATTGGAACAAATATTGAGCCTAAGGAAGCCATAATTGGAGACTATTGGTCAGAATCTGAAGTGGAAAAAATCATAGAGTTACTAAGGGATTACTAGGACTTATTCCCTAGGGGGTACCATGAACTTAAAGGCATGCATGAATCATTAGGGGAGATGAAGATAAAGCTTAAAGAAGGTGTGCACCTAGTTAGAAAGAGACCCTACAGGATGAACCCCAACTTGTGTGAAAAGGTCAAAGAAGAGATTGATAAAATGTTGAAGTCTGGGATTATCAAGCCCCTTGATGAGTCAGAATGGGTTAGTCCAATGGTGATCAGTATCAAGAAGGATGGACATGGATTAGAATATGTGTGGACTACAGGGAGTTGAATGTTGCATGTGTAACTGATCCATTTCCTACGCCATTCACTGAGGAAATACTAGAAGGCGTTGCAGGGCATGAAATCTATTTCATTTACAGATGGGTTCTCTGGGTATCATCAGGTTCGAATTTCCCAGGAGGATCAGGAAAAGACTACATTTACTACTGAATGGGGTAGCTTCACCTATACTGTAATGCCTTTTGGTCTGAAAAATGTGCCTGCTGTATTTTTACACATAGTTGTTCAAGCATTCAAGGAATTTATTCACAACTTCTTACATGTATATTTAGATGATTGGATGGTGTATGGATTAGTTAAGGATCACTGTGACAATCTGCACTTAATGTTTGAAACGATGTAGACAGTTGAGTATCTCTTTGAACATCAAGAAGTGCATATTTTCTACACCATTTGGGATACTTTTAGGACACATAATCTGTAAGGAAGGTTTGTTGGTTGATCCAGCAAAGGTTGCAGTCATTATAGGCCTAAGGGAGCCTACCAGTCAGAGTGAGGTGCATGGATTTTTGGGTCATACAGGATATTACAGAAATTTTATCAAAGGATATGCCAAAGTTGTCACACCATTGGAAGAGTTACTGAAAGGGAAAGGTACATTCTACTGGGGAGAACCAGAGCAACGTGCATTCAAGACGTTAAAGGAAAAACTTACTACCACACCTATTCTGTGTTTTCCTTTGTGGGACCAACCATTTCATGTACATGTTGACGCCTCTGGCATGGCCATTGGTGTGGTGTTGGCTCAACCTAGAGAAGGTATTATAGATCATCCTATCTATTTTGCTAGTAGAAAGTTGACTCCTGCATAACAAAATTACACAACTACAGAGCGTGAAGCTTTTTCAATGATCTATGCGCTACATAAATTCTGCCAGTACCTACTAGCTACACCATTCATCTTTTATACAGATCACATGACATTGAAGTATTTGGTAAATAAACTTGTTTTACAAGGGCACATATGTCGATGGGTGATTCTTATTTTAGGAATTTGAATTCACAGTTGTGGTAAAACTAGGGAAAAGTAATTCTGGACTAGACCATCTATCAAGAATACAGTCAGGAGAAGAAGCACATATGATTGAAGATACCATGCCTAATGCACAGTTATACCGGTTACAACGAGTGCCATCATAACTAGAGGACATTGTTGTCTTTCTATGAACAGGGATGGCACCAGAAGGAATGAAATCCTTGGAGAAGAAACAACTTGTTATACACGTCGCACCCTATATGTTAATTAGTGGTGACTTGTACAAATTAGGCTGAGATGAGTTATTGTGTCATTGTGTATTGGAACATGAGCACATGGATATTATGGAAGAGGCTCATGGTGGTATTGCAAGGTGGCCACTATGTCAGTGATGCCACTGCATGCAAGATTCTACTCACTGGATTATGGTGGGAGACCCTATATAAAGATTGTAAGGAATTTTGTAAGGCATGTGATCATTGTCAACATCTTGGAAAACTAGGTCAACGAGATGAAATGCCTCTAAGACCTATTACTAGCATAAAATATTTGAGAAATGGGCTATAGATTTTGTGGGTCCCATTTCACCAGCTATGCATAGAACTGGATCACGCTACATCATAACTTGCACAGATTATCTGACAAGGTGGGTAGAAGCAACACCTACAAAGGACTGTACAACAGCTACAATAGCCAGGTTTCTATGGGAAAATATTATTACAAGGTATGGATGTCCTTTAAGTTTGACCAGTGATAGGGGCACACATTTTCTTAATGAGACAATCAGAATTTTATTGGATGAATTCATGATTGCACACCATAAGACTACACCCTATCATCCTCAGGAAAATGGAACTGTTGAGGCTTTCAACAAAATTTTGAGCCAGACATTGACAAAAAAATGTGATGTTGGAAGAAAGGATTGGGATGATAAAGTATCTTCATAATACTTTGGGCATATCAGACAACATATAAAAGGTTGAACAAAGCCACACCATTTCAGTTAGTGTTTGGCACAGAAGTCATTCTTCCTATGGAATTTATGTTACCTTCTTTGTGTATTGCACATGCTGGAGGTCTTGCTAATGAGAAATCATTAGAAGAGTGGATTGAAAAGTTAATCAAGTTGGATGAGCGATGAGCCATAGCACGTTGGAGTCAAAAACAAGAGAAGGCCAGGTAGAAAGCATGGCATGACAGGCACATCAGGGATAAAAAGCTTGAGATAGGACAGATGGTGCTCCTTTATGATTCTAAATTTTTGCACCATCCAGGAAAACTCAAGGTACATTGGTTGGGGCCATATGTTATCACTCACATACTTGAAACTGACGCTTTTCAGTTAGAGGCACTTGATGGAATGCGGTTACCCGGTTACTTCAACGGGAGTAGGCTAAAGCCCTACTATAAATAAGTCTTCTTGGTGTTTGTAATAAGGTAGTGTTGCCATTTAGATTAGGTTTCCAATTCTACATTTCCTTAATGTGTTTCCTTCTTTGTCGCTATGCTTTTTCAATTTAGTTGGTGTGTTTTGTGTAATAAGCATGTTTACATGCCAGAAGCTAATTACTATTTGAAGAATTTTTATGCATAGAGGACTGCACATACCCTTAGTGTGGGGTAGGTTGTTGATATCTAGGTACAGACTGTTGAAAATAAGTCCACATGAAAGGAACAAACTAGTACAGGTGTTGTTCAAGGTTGGAGAATTGAAATAATCTAAACAGAGATTGCTTCTAGATATGGGGACCATAGAAAGAGATGAATGAAGAAACAAGTATAACGCAAGGTAAGCAAAGGCTGGGAAGACTACCAGTGGAAGGTGCAGTGATGAGGTACTCAGGCACATGGAAGCACGCTGAAGAGAAGTATGTAGCCAAAGGTAGGAGGGCGCGCTAGAAGGTTATAGCTTGGGCACAAAGATGTACCATGCAAAAATAATGAAAATGGTCAATTAATGAGAGGATTATTGGTAGGTGGAGGAGCAATCAATGCACTAAATTTTTGAAATTCTATATAAGGATGGGATGTGCAGTTCATTTTTACCATTGCAATTGAGAGAATTTGAAAAGGGTTAAGTGTGAATGAGCTGAGAAATCATGTTGAGGTGTGAAGAGTGTGAAACCATATGTGAGGAGAAGGGTTGTGCACAGGAGAAGCTTGTGTTCCCATAGGAGAAGGGTTTGAGTGAAGAAGACACATTACAAACTAGTTAGGGCACGTGATTTCCACTAGGGCATGGAGATTTCAACTAGGGTTTTGACTTTCTTGATTACAGAAGGAGGAAAAGAGAGATTTTTCAAATGGCACCAAAGAAAGCACCCACAGCAGGAGATAAAGGGAAGAAGAAGGTTGAAGTGGAAGAAGAAATTGCTCCCAAGAGCAATTTTTCAGAAATGCAGTATCTAGAGGGCGTGATTGTGGGACAAGAATGGGATTCCCATATCCACCAATGTAAAATCAATGATTACAACCATCAAACTTCAGACAATAAGAAGGAGCTCGATGCATTGTTGAGCACAAAAATAAACAAGCACACATGAAGAGGATATGTCAGTATATGATGATGTGGAGAGAAGTTGCTGAAGCAAAATGGAGTCTACCAGTTGTATGAGCTGCCATACTTTGGAAAGTATGAGCCATTGTATCGGTGGTTGATGAGTAGAGTCCATGAGGAATTCTTCTACTTCGTCAAATGGAGGGTAAGAATCACAGTTGCCTTGATTTCAATGGTGACAGGACTAAGGGCCTCAGGGTTAGATCTAGATAATGATTTAACTGATAAATCCACAATCCTGGAGATGAGGAAGGAGCTGGGGTATACCAAGGGTCCATGGGCATGGACATTGACAAGTTGAAGAAGTACCCAGTAGTGCAGGCAGCTGCACATCTTGTGACAAAGTTAAATGACCAAGGAAGGTGGTCACAGGTAAACACAATGTGGTTGCACATCACCAAGAAGATGTCTCAAGGAGTGGTCTACAACATTTCAGATCACATAGCAAAGACAATCATTAAAGAAGCACAGACAAGTGACAGAATAAGTTTTGGCATTGTATTATTGTCTTTAGTATTCATGGAGATTGGGGTGCCTGATGGGCCAAAGGAGAAGATTTGGGAGTACCCCACAGAACACAAGTCACCTGCGGAGAGGTTTGGCAAGTACTTGTGTGATGGATCAATGAGTGGACCATTCAAGTAGAGGGTGGAGATGTGGTATGATAGAATCTGTGGTGTTCAAGGAAGAGTGGCACATACCCAAGGATTTACCTTCAATGGTGGGTAAGGCAGTTCAGTTTTCTGTATACCAACACTTTTGCATCATGCAATTTGTGATGAAGGATGGGGCTTGGAGCCCAT
This sequence comes from Taxus chinensis, assembly GCA_019776745.2. Taxonomy (NCBI): domain Eukaryota; kingdom Viridiplantae; phylum Streptophyta; class Pinopsida; order Cupressales; family Taxaceae; genus Taxus; species Taxus chinensis. The sequence continues at coordinate 760,920,844 of CM034154.1, read as the reverse complement.
GGTGTAAACTTTTGTATGCCTTCACAACAAGGTATTTTCAAGCATTAGTTCATCAGTTTTTAGATGCGTGCCACTTAACCTTCAATGTAGACAAGGTAGATTGTGACTACCACACTCTGAGGAAGAAGTATGTATATCTAGGGTGCAATGCATACATTGAAAGACTTATTTCAGATATTATAAACATGAAACCTGTAAGCTTGGTAGTTGGGGACACTGGAGTAGTGCTTGTGTACCTACAACTCAAACCCAAGCTGGAGAATGCAAAATATGTGGAGAATGAGTTTGCGCTCCCAGGGCCGCCAAAGGGTAAGCATACAATGGAAAATGTTCCAGCACCCAAGCCCACAGAAACAGTTCAGGTTGATGATGAAGAGGAGGAGCATGAGGATAGTGGTGGTTTGGAACATAGAGGTAGAAGACATCCTCCAAATAAGGATGAAGTTGAGTGCACAACTACACCACCGCAGCCACAAGAGGAGGATGATGAGGACTTAGGTGTGGACCAAGGAGAGCACCATTCAAGAGAGTGTTTAGGAGAACAAGGACCCAAGGTGCTACTCCACAAATAGTGCGCAGATCACCTCGACTCTCTCCATAAAGGGAGATAACTGAGAAAAGGAGAAGGAAATTAAGTTGAATGAGGAAGCATAAGAGTCGGAGGAAAATGTGCCCAATTCTCCTACACCTCTAGAGAATGTAGAGGAACAAAAAGATGAAGAAATGAAGGATGGAGAAGAGGAAGAAAAAATGGACAGATGAGACAGCAACAGAGACTACTCAGGACATAGCCACACAAGTTCCAAATCTTGAAGCCCAAGTTCTAAGTAGCCTAGATCAAAAAGAACAAGTGGGGAATACATTCCACCAGCCATGGGTTATGCTGAGGACATAGGTAAAATTTTCCACACCCATTTCCAGAGCACACTGACACAAAAGGAGTTATATGGTTGGGAGTTAATGGATGAGGATATGGCAATAGTGCACACAAGGAAGCAATTGTCATGGTTGATGCACACGCACATGGATGAACTAGATTTTGATGTGTGTGAGGAGTCATGCATGTCAAGGAGGTTGAAAAAGACACCTCAGGCTAGACACATAATAGTAAAGCCTACTGTTATGTCTGATGAACAAGTAAGCAATGCTTTGGTAAAAGTCTCGACAGAAGTGGCACGGCATGCAATATGGATAAAGCTGCCACAATTAGGGCACTAAGAGAAGAAATCAAGACTAAGGATGAGGAGATAGCGTGCCTAAAATAGGAAAAAGACTTGCACAGAAGAAGAACATATGTTTATCAGCATGGCAGAGGAAATTGGTGACAATATCATGAAGGCTAGGCCACACTTGGAGCCAAAGGTACCCAAGACATTTCCTTCAGCAATGCATTATGTAAGTACATTGGTGGACTTAGTGCTTGAAGATGAACCTCTGTGCATGCCTAGCCAAAGGATCCAAGACAAGAAGTAGAGTGAGAAAAGGCTTCAGTGATGTGGAAGATTGCATCATATGAAGGATTGCTTCAGAGCTTATAGGAGGAATTGAAAAAGGTAGATCAAGCGTTGAATATTTGTACAACGCCAGAGGCTGTTATAAGGACCAAGGACCATTTTAGAAGACAATGAGGTCCTAAAGGCCATGAAGGATGAGACATTGGGCCACACAGAATGGTTAGCACTTGTTAAGCAGAAGTGTGAGGCCCTTACAGTAGCTCAGGAACCACATAGGGAGAGGTTGGATGAGCTTGGGAAACTCATCACCCAAAAGATGGACTTGTTGGAAGGAAGAATGACTGAAATGTCCAACATCTTGTTGGTATTACAGAATGAAAAAGGAGAGATTGCAAGAGATAAGTTAGAATCAATTGCAGTGGATATTCCAAAGAAGGAAGAGGCTCACGCTCAGTGACTGGCAGACATTAGAGGTGGAAATAAAAGAGGAATATCCAGAATTGATTATTCCAGTTGCAGAAGAAGATACAGAAAATTGAAGGCATTCTTTCATTCATCTAAATTATTTCTATTCTTCTATTCATATTCTTTGATTTTTTTTGGAGATAACCATTGTCGGGGCGGGCAATGAAACTAGTGTGGGGTAATGTTGATCAATCAGACTCTAACACTTAGCGAAGGAAATACAGAAGGTTCGTGTAGGAGAACAGAGCACATTCAAAGGCATGGAAGTATTGGAAAGGATCATGCACAAGAACAGAAACAGGTTTGGGACTTAGCCATTTTCATGACAAGGATCTATTTTTGGAGATAGTATGCGAAGCACTCAAACCGATTGGAGACTTGCGCATCATGCATTGGCTATTTTTGGAGGATAGATATGAAGCACTTTACATGGACACAGGTCAGGGAATAGATCTACTACTGTCAGTTAACTAACAGTAGTCTATTGTTAGCACACTTGCATGTGTGGCTATTTTTGTAACACCGTGTGGCTAATAATAGCATGCGACCTATTTTGGGATTAGATAAGCGGTGAAGGGAAATTCCCCACCCTTATAAGTATGTAGTAAACTGTGTAAAGATATATAGATAGATGCATACATGGAGAATAGAGAGAGAGCATACAAGTGTGAGAACTGAAATATAGTGAGATTATGCTGCTAAATTTGTTACGCGCATGAGTGTATACTACTGTTATTGTAATGAAGCTTCTGTGTACTTATTGCATTTAATATAATGGAGGTTATGGACTGAATCAAGGTGTTATCATGTTTATAGTTCAGTATTACATGCTTGATTTCATTATGGGTATCTGTTAAGTCTGTTATTTTCTAGATCTAGATCTGACTATGCACTGTACGAAAGACATATTAGTTATAGATCTGAATGATTGAAGTCTTCATCATGCTAACATCCTGTAAAATCAACCCTAAGGAGGGACCTGGTACCATTGTGCACTTGGGTGAGCAATCAGTCTAGGTTGAGTGACGTGTCCAGTGTGCCTGGGTTTATGTATTGCTAAATTCTAGGTTACATCAGATGTGTGCCTCATTCACCAAGCTCTCCACAATGTAACTAGTGATATTATAGTATGTTTTGTTGGCCATTTTGTGCACTATATGCAACCAACACATGTTTACCTCATTCCATCACTCAGTGGCCCCTATTTTACTCCCTACCAACCACGTTGCTACTCTGGTGGCCATGTCTGGGATATTGGTGACCTTGAAAGCTCAGCTCCCCTTCTTATACTTATATAGGACTATTGTGGCATCAATTCCCTCATCATCTGTTAAGTCTCTAGTAATTTCTAAACCCATGTTGCACAACCTGGTAACTTTTCCAATCAATTTTGTAGTTATCCTTATTCTCTTGCCCGCAAAATAGAAATAATATTCATGAACCCATGAGATTAGCCACTGGTACAATTTCTTGGGATTTCCAAAGTAGGGAAACTCTAGGATCTACATTACGCCCATGCTCTCAAGTAGTTTCTTCACCAAGGCATCCAAAACCCTAGTGACTTTTGTCATTCATCGGGTAGTATTTGTGTAGACTTCTACCGCGACGTCCTTCATACATTTTACAGTGTGGTGGTTAATCTTTGCAACCCTACACTAAGTAATATTTTTTTTCCACGACCACCCTTCAATGACTCCTTTTGGATACAACATTTCTACCAGCCACTCCTTTATTAGATCGTCAACCTCCTCTACTACTAGAGATTTCAGCGGTGTCATCGCCCCTTTTGATTTTGTAAATGCGTAAAAACCCTAGCTGTGAAATGAAAACCCTACTCTCCCTTCCGTTGTGCACATGCACCACTCCTTAAATCCTACTTCTATGCCTAAGTACTCAACACCATGCTTCACAATGCGACAGGTATACTCAATCTGTAGAATGCTCTTCATCTCCAGCTCTTCTTCGCACTTCGTAATTTTTTCCAAGTTTGTAAGGTAGAAAATGATGTTGAGAACATCAACTTTCAACCAATTTTCAAAAATCCCCTTCATTAATTACTCCACCTACCACTATACATGGCATTAATTTCTCTTGAATGTTTTACATGCCTCATTATCCCATGCTTCAATGTCTCATGCCTCAAACTCTTGTGCCTCAGTCATGATTTCCTGACGTGCCACTACTTATCTATCACAAATCTCCTCTACCTGCGCTTCCTTAAGCTAAAGTAGTTTATCCAATTTGACCCAACATACATAGTCTCTAATGCCGCAACCTCCCTTTAATTATATTGAGCACTCCAATTCTTTATGCGTGGTCTTAGCTTTTTTTTTTTTAGCAATTCTTCAGAAGTTTTCATGAATTTTGAAACCTTGCTCCTTCTATTCCTCTAATGGTTACCCATGAGTTTGTTTCTTTTCCATACCTTCTTTATCCACCCCACACTAAGGTTATGTGTAGTCCTCTATGCATATAAACACTTTAGATTGTGATCAGCTTCTGGTGTGCAAACACGTGTATTACACAAAACACTGAACTAAATTGACAAATCATAGCGACGAAGAAGGAAATACATTAAATGAAATACAATAAAGGAAATCTAATCTAAATGACAATATTTCCTTATTAAAAACACTGAGAAGTCTTATTTATAGTAGGGCTTCAGCCTACTCCCATTGAAGTAACTAGGTAACTGTGTTCCATCAAGTGCCTCTAACTGGAAAGTGCCTAATTCAAGTATGTGAGTGATAACATATGGTCCCAACCAATTCACCTTAAGCTTACATGGGTGGCAGAGAAACTTTGAATCATAAATAAGTACCATCTTCCCGACCTCAAGCTTCTTGTCCTTGATGTGTCTGTCATGTCATGCCTTCTGTCTAGATTTTTCCTACTTCTAAATCCAACGTGTTATGATGCGCCTCTCATCCAGTTGTATTAACTTTTCAATTCTTTCTTCTAATGTTTTCTCATCATCTAGACCTCTCGCGCACACAATACACAAAAATGGTAGCATGAATTGCATGGGAAGAATTGATTCTGTGCCAAACACCAACTGAAAGGGGTGTGGCCTTATTCAACCTTTTGTAAGTTGTTTTATATGCCCAAAGTACAACAGAAACTTTATCGTCCCAATCTTTCCTTCCAAAATCACAAAAAAAAATTCAAGTTCTGGCTCAATATCTTGTTGAAAGCCTCGATAGTCCCCATTTGCTTGAGGGTGATAGGGTGTGGTCTTGTGGTGCGTGACCATAAATTCATCCAACAATATTATGATTGTATCATTAAAGAAATGTGTACCCATATCACTTGTCAAACTCAATGGACATCCATGCCTAGTAAGAATATTTTCCCATAAGAACCTTGTTGTTGTAGCCACTGTAAATTCATTTGTAGGTGTTATTTCTACCCACCTTGTAAGATAGTTTGTATAAGTGATGATGTAGTATGATCCAGTTCTATGCGTAACTAGGGAAATAGAACCCATAAAGTCTATTGCCCATTTTTCAAATGGTTTTGCACCAATCTCTTTGCCCAGGTTTTCCAAGGCACTGATAATGATCACACGCATTACAATACTCATTGCAATCCTTGTACAGGGTCTCCCACCATAAACACTAAGTAGAATATTGTGCACGGTGGTGTCACCTGCATAGTGCCCACCTGCAATACCACCATTAGCCTCTTCCATGATATCTATGTGCTCATGTTCCAGTAAACACCAATGCAATACCTCATCTCATCCTATTTTTTATAAGTCACCACTAATCAACATGAAAGGTATGACGCAAATTGCAAGTTGTTTCTTTTCCAAGGCTTTCATTCCTTTTGGTGTCATACTTGTATGTAAAAAGACAACAATATCCTCTAATTCCAAAGGCACATGGTTTAACCTGTACAACTGTGCATTTGGCATTGTATATTCAATTGTCTACGCATCCTCTCCTAATTGAATTTTTGATAAGTGGCTTGGGCCAGAATTACTTTTACTAGGTTTTACCATGAATTTAAAGTCAAACTCCTGGAATAATAGCACCCACCGACATATGTGCCCCTATACAACAAGCTTATTTACCAAGTATTTCAATGCCATGTGATCTGTATAAAACACAAAATGTATTGCTAACAAGTATTTTCTAAACTTATGCAGCGCATAGATCATCAACAAGGCCTCACACTAGGTAGTTGTATACTTTTGTTCTACAAGAATCAAATTTTTAATAGAAAAACAAATAGAATGATCTATAATACCTTCTCCAAGCTAAGCTAACACTACACCAATGGCCATGCCAGAGGCGTCCACATGTATGTGAAAAAGGTTGGTTCTATTAGTACCCAAATTTGTTCTCCTTTTTAGTCTAAGCAACATCAGATATACGACATGAAGCTTGAAGTTAGATAGATCATGATGTGTGTCATTTTGTAGCTAGGGATGTGATCTAACTGGACTCAGATTTGTGGAGAGATGGATAGCACTTTTGAAAGGATTTGATCTGACCCTCACTATTTTAGGTTGTGCCTTTCAACGAAGGTAAGAGAACCTACATTGTAACCCCCAAATGGTGAAGGAGATGAAGATATCCCTCAATTTATGCAAGTAGTATGAAAAGGCCTTGGGAAAATATGATCAACACTCCAAATATGACTTTCACAAGTTGTCACTCCTAGATTATGGAGATATTTTCAATGCAAGGCAAGGGTTACTGGAGACATTAATTGATCTTGATTTGCCTTGTGCATTTTTGTGAATGGATTGTATTCTTTTGTTGACACACAATGCAATGCAGGGGTAGTATGGGTAGGATTAGTTTGTTTGAATGAAATTTTTGGTGGGGTGTTGACAAGACAAACTGGGATATATCAGATCTTTGACAACCTCTACAATACTTGAAACAACTATCAGATAAAATGCTTCAAATAATCAAGATATTCTTTCAACCAGAAGAGGCATAAATGGAAGCCCAAGTTGCACTCTTCACATAATATTTGAGAATTCACCACAAAATCTTGAAGTAAAGAACTCAATTAAACACAAAAATCCTTGATCAAACCATGCCTAAGGTACCCCCAAAGGCTTACAAGCAATCTCTGCAGTCAAGGAAGGTAAAGTGATTTTAAATTTGTTTATCTCTTTATCAGATGAAGGCTCTTCTGAACATGAGATTGCAAATGCCACTAAACTATCAACAAGAAATGGAGATTCTGTGTGATTTCTAAAGACTTTCAATGCAAGATTGCAACAAGAACAATGAAAACTATTTGTAGGCATTTAAAAATGATAACAGACATCATATTTCCTAGAAAAACACAGATTAACTCAAAAGCTTGTTAGATTCATCAGCAGGGGAGAGTTTCATGAACAATCTCAAAGCTGTGTGATGGCTATACACTTGTAACCAACTCACATACATGAAGATCCAACACAGAAGAAATTATTCTGGTTCTTTGGTGGGTTTCTCAGAAAAATGAGCTTTCTCTCAGAATTTGCTCATGATTTTTCAACTTTTCCCAACCCCCTTTACAATTTCTCAAAAAATGCATTATATATCTCTTGCCACATTTGATCCTTCTTTCCCAAGAAAATAATATGCCATGGGATCAATTTGTTACAACAATTCCTCATGATTCAATGAAAATGACATCAAACAGAAAAACACTCGCAGGTTGTCAGGTGTGCCCAAAAAGATTAAATCATTACAAATATCTGGATCATTATCCATCCTGGAGGCATGTTTTTCATCATTGAGGCATGCAAACACCTTTTACTCATCATTTTCACCTTTTTACCTTTTCAAATTACCTCTGCAACTTTTGATTTTGACATTCTCACGTGTTTGCTCAGGCTGGGGTAAAAAATTACTTCAAAAACATCTCAAATCAAATAATTAAGCCATGAAAGTGATGCCAATGATCCTGGAAGGCCAAGATGACACAAAATCACTATAAATTTGATGAATTTTGATGCAAAAATCATGATTCCAAGCTTCATGGAGCTCCCATGGCGGTCAAAACAAATGGATGCACAACAACTGTCAATCTTATCCATCTTTTAATCCTGGCCCTCCACATGGAAGATGCGGATTTAGAAATAAGCTTGAGTTACCTTTTAATTTTTGGATAAGGCCGGACACGTGGCAAAAAATGATTGGAAATCAAATTCGGGCTCATTTTTGACTTTTTGACATTTTTGAAAAAATGGAAAAATTTGACTTTTTTTCCGCCCCTCCGCCTTTGAATTTTGGAGCTGACACATGGCACATGGTGGGTCCCATTGGGATCGTGCTTCAATTCTATGCATTTTGACCTTTTTTGGAAATTGGGAAAATTTTCACTTTTTGCCCCGCAGGCCCGCACCTCTGATTTTTCCCTCGCCACGTGTCTCCTTCTGATTCGCTAGCGGGCCAACAGCTTCAAATTTTGATTTTAAGCCTTTTTGTACAAAGGGAAAAAAGTTTCCTACTTGCCTCCACCAACCCGCCAACCCACCTTGTGACCTCTATTGGACATGTCCATCGTTGATTTGCTTCTTCCAGCGAGGCCATGCTCCAAAATTTTACCTATAACTCTTTTTTACCAAAAGGGAAAATTTTCCTTTTTCCCTCCGCCCGGCCCACCACACCCACTCTGCCCTGCCATGTTGCCACGTGTCCTCCTCTGATTGGAGTAGGGGAAACCTATTTTGAAACCTTAGAGAATTAGAGCTAAAAAAAACTCTAAGTCCCCCCTCGGCCCGCTCCTCCCCTTTTGTCTTTTAGGACACGTGTCCACTCCTGATTGGCTGCGGGGTTTTGGGCCAATTTGTTTACTTTTAACATTTTTGCAAAATAAGGTCTAAAAACCTTAAGGGAATCCAACCACCCACCATCCCCCTACCAATCAAAACATGCCACGTAGGAAAATTTGGAAAAAATGGGTCCCTGGGCCCGAAAATGCCCCATTTGTCAAAAAAGGTGAAAAATGAAAAGTTACAACACTTCCCCCACTTTTCCTCGGCCAATTAGAAACCCACCACATTGCCAATACCTTCTAAGGATGAATTTGATGGCTAAAATGATGCCCGTCTGACCATCAAAACGCAAAAAAATTCCAAAGGGATGTCCTAGAATTCAATTTTTTCACCAAGGATGGCAGATTTTTTGAATTTTAAAATCAACTGAAACATGATTTCTTACACATTTCTAATCTAGGATTTGATTTTCAAATACAAACAAGTATGATTTGATCAATTTTGATTTTTCCATGATCTAGCAAAGGGAAAAATGACATAGCCCACAAAATTGGAAAAACTAGGGCACAAAAAGGGAAAACTTGGATTATTCCTTCAAATTAGGGCAAAACAACAAGTTTGTGAGCATTTTTAAAGCATTCAACTGGAGGGGAAGAATTTCAGACCATCAATTCAAAGGGTAAAACATTTTTGAGCAAATACAGATTTGAAAATTTAGGGCAACATGGTGCAAGCTCAAAAATGGCACCAACATCGGCTCTTGCTTGGGGATGGGCACTCCCAGTGAGTGCCACAAGGAAAAAACGTAGACCAAGTGCCAAAATATCCATTGGGAAAAGGAGTCAATACGAGCCAAAATCACCAAAAACCAGCTGAGAACCTGACAAAAAGGCTGCCACATAGCAAGGCAAACCACAAACTAACAAAACACCAAAAACAGAGTGAAAAACCAAACACTATACACTATACAAGTTGGTGCATACCTCAAATTTGGGGTTTAATCCAAGAAATGCTTCAGATGCCTTTCATTAACAGGTAATTCCAACAATTCCCCATCTAAATCTTTGAGAAAAAGGTATGCTCACCAATTCTGATATCAATGGCATAAGGGCCCATCCATAATGCATCAAATTTTCCATGCTTTCCCTTGTCTTCATGCCTACTATCCCACAACAAAACCAGATCTCCAACATTGAAGGCTCTAGGAGTGACCTTCTTGTCAAACAATCTCTTCAATTTTTCCCTAAATCTGACATGCCTTTGATGGGATGCTCTTCTCTCCTCATCAAGCTCAATAATCTGATTGATCCTTGATTCATATGGGCCAAGCTCTTGATCTTCCAACTGTTGGGAAAACTGAAATGAAGATAATTGCAGGTGCAAGGGCAGCAAAGCCTGAGTTCCATACACCAATTCAAATGGGCTTTTACCAGTAGCTCTTTTAGGAGTTATCCTATCAGCCCAAACTGCAAATTTCAATTGTTCACCCCATTTCTTCTTGTTTTGCTCCAAGGTTCTTCTAATGATCTTCAACAAATTCTTATTGCTAGACTCAGCTTGTCCATTCCCTTGGGGGTTATAGTTTGAAGAATAAGTCAGATTGATTCCATATTCATTGCACATTGCCATTAAAGGTTTGGCTCTAAAGCACATGGCATTATCAGCTACAATCTTGACTGGGACTCCAAATCTGCATATGATTTGATTCAACAAGAAGTCCATAACTATTTGGTGTGTTGCTTTCTTGGTGGGGATTACCTCTACCCACTTTGTAAAATAATCAGTGGCTACAAGGATCCACTTATGGCCAGCACTAGAAGGATCTGAAATCTCACCAATGAAGTCCATCCCCCATTGCTTGAAAGGAGCTTCAATTGATACAGGTTGCAAAGGAAGGGAGCCTGAAGCTTTCAGTCTTCCAGAGAAATGTTGGCAACTATCACATTTTCTAACCAGCTGGGTTGCATCTTTGAAGAGAGTAGGCCACCAATAACCAGCTCTCAAAATCTTATGTGTTGTTACTCTTCCAGAAAAGTGTCCTCCACAAACTCCCCCATGGAAATCAGCAACTATCTTGGGAGCTTCATCTTCAGTTATGCATTTCAAGAGGACACCTTCAGGGTTCTTCCAAGCCAGCCCAAGGTCAGTGATGATATATTTTTGAGAAGCCAGCTTGAGGGATCTTTTCTGATTTTTATTTAAGTGACTAGGGTAACACAGGTGTCTGAGGTAGAAGATCACATCTTTGTACCACTCAGAACTTACCAACTTTGCCAAGCACATCTACCCTTTCTTCCTCTAGCTGATTCACTTCCACATTCTGCAAGTTGCTCTCAGCCATGAGCTTAGCAAGACCCAAACCTCTTACTAGCTTTGTGGTTTGGATGTCCATATCATACTCCTGCAGTTTTTTCACCCATCTACATCTTTTACTTGAGATCTCCATCTCTGATAAGATGTCTTTCACCATGGTGTGGGGAACATAAGCAACAACTTTTGAACTCAATATATAAGGCCTGAAAACCTTTGTTGCTTTCACCAAGGAAAATGCTTGTTTCTCCATGATTGTATACTTCAACTCAGCTGCTTGTAAAGCCTTACTAAAGAAGGCAATAGGCCTCTCAGCCCCATTCTCATCCTTTTGTAGAAAAACAGAAGCAATGGTATACTCAGAGGCAAAGGAAAATATTTGGAAAGGCCTCTTATAGTTTGGGGCTGCTAAAACAGGTGCATGTTTAAGTGCATCCTTAATTCCTTCAAAAGCTTGAATGGCAGCCTCCTCCCACCTGATAACTTGGTCCTTCTTTAGCATGCTTGTGATTGGAAGAGTCAACTCAGCAAAGTTGGAAACAAACCTTCTAATAAAATTAATTTGACCAAAGAAAGATTGGATGCCTTTCTTGGTTCTTGGGATAGGTACTTTGTTGATTGCTTCCACTCTCTCAGGGTCTATCATAACACCATCTTTTGACACAATGTGACCAAGCAGCTTGGCCTTTTGCATGCCAAAATGACACTTCTTTGGATTAAGAGAAATGCCATACTCCCTACATCTGATCAGCATCTTCTCCAAGTGCTGCAAATGATCACCTCTCTACCTTGAAAACACAGTCACATCATCTTGGTAAACTGCAATGAACTCATTGATGTAACCAGCAAAAGCAACATCCATTGCTCTTTGAAAAGTGGCACCAGCATTCATCAAACCAAAGGGCATCCTAACAAAAACATATGTTCCCCAAGGAGTAGTGAATGTTGTCTTAAGTCTTTTTGATTCTTTGACAACCACTTGATTGTATCCGAAGAAACCATCCAATGTAGAAAGCAACTCAGACCCTGTCACAAGCTGCAACATATTTTCCATATTTGGCAAGGGATAGTTGTCCTTCATGGATGCTTTTTTAGATTTCTAAAATCCACACAAAGTCTAATGTCTCCATTCTTCTTTCTAACTGGCACAAGGTTTGCAACCCAAGATGAATATCTAGTGGGCTGAATAATACCTCCATCTCTCAAGTTTCTTTAACTCCTCTTGCATTTTCATGGAGAGAAGTGGATTAATTGGCCTTTGCCTTTGTCTGAATGGCTTAGCATTGGCCTCAAGAGGGATCTCATGTTGAAATAAGTCTTCTCTATATGCTTTCAGCTCTGAATATGACCATGCAAGGTAGTCTTGATATTTTTTCAAGAGTTGGGCATAGGACTGTTTTTCCTCTTTACTTAAATTGCTGCCCAACCAAATCTTCCTTGGTTTACCTTTAGTGCCCAAGTCATGCTCTTCCACATCCCTTGAGGTAGACATGTTTCTATTTATGATGCAATCAGCATTGTTAAAATTTGACTCAAGTGCAACAAGACCTCTAGGAATGGTGTTTGTTTTCAATTGGATGATGTCTTTTCCAAACAAAGTCTCTCTTCCTTCAGTCACACACACCATTGGTTCCCAATCAATATGCTGATCTACAAACTCACCTTGATTTTTCAAGAACCTTTGCACTTGAGAATCATCATCAAACACTTGCCAATGCTTGATGTTGTCAGGGACAACTGGCCTAGTCAACACTTCAATGTTGTACTCACAATAAGGTGAAATGGTGCAAACTCCAAATCTTGACCCCAACACTGCCAACTTGTCAGCAGCAGCATTCAAACTTCTGTCATGGTGCATAATATTGAAAGGAATCAAACATCTCAACTAGATCCCAAACTGCATGCTTATACTGCTTCATCCGCTGATTTTTTGTAGCATACAATTTTCTTATTTGTTTGACAACTAGCTCTGAATCTCCCTTTGCAATGATGTCCTTGACACCATACTTCCATGCAATTCTCAGACCCAACAACAAGGCTTCATACTCAGCAATGTTGTTAGTACATTCAAAATTAAGCTTGAAGGAAAAAACAAATTCTTCCAAGCTAGGAGAAATCAGAATTACACCAGCACCATTTCCAAATTTGGAGCAAGCTCCATCAAATAGCAAGGTCCAAGGAGAACATACCTATTCAAGGCACTTTGACTGATCCATTTTGTGTTCTTTTCCATCAGCAAAACCAATAAAATTATCAGCATCAACATCAGCAAATAATACTTCATAAGTAGCATTGTTTGGGTCCTCAATTAGATGCAACATTTTCTTTTCTCCATAGAGCTTGACTAGGCTGCCCTCAATGGGAATGGTGGCAAAAGACATATCCATTTGGACACTCCCTCCAACACTTGCAGCCCACTTTCTTGACAAAAGCATACCCCATTTGGCAGGGCAATCAACAATCACAACATCCAATTTTAAATTCCTCCCAGGATAAGATGCAAGTTGCACTACCAAACCTTTTACACAACCAACTACCAGGCACTTCTCTTGAGTCCATGGTAGTACACTTTCCATAGGCTACTATCACTTTGATATCCAACTCATTCATGACTTCTAGAGGCATGACATTACATGATGCACCGGAATCAAACATACAATTGTGAAGTAGCCTATCCTTTATAATCAAAGTTGTGAAAAATGGATCAACATTCAATTGGGAATCAACCAAAGATGTCCCCAAATATACCTCAGGTGTCTCTCCAAGATCTTCTACTACTGGTGGTGTTTCAAGGTCAGCAATGATTTGAGGAGGAGTCTCAACAACATTTACATTTCTGCCTGGAGTGATCTTCTCTTCCTTCAACCCCAAGTACTCAAATGCTCTCTTCTTATGCTCAGGAATTCTAAGCAACTCAATGATTGGAACACTCACTTTAATTTGGCTCAATACTTGGGCTATGTCATAGGGGACACTCTTTGGCAAAACAACATTGGAAGGGAGACAAGAAGATTCATTAGATGGCAAGGACTTCTTGGCAGCTTGGGCATGAGGAGGACTGTAATTTTTTCTTGGGACAGTAGAGCTTTTAGCAAGTGTTTCTTTCCTAGGAGCCTCTTTTGGAATGCTTGTGAGCAAGGGTGTTTTAGGTTTGGCTTGAGGCCCAACTCCCTTTAACAACCTTACTTCTAGTGTTATAATCTTTCTCTTGAGCTACAACAACATTCATCAACAATTGTCTATCTTCCTCCGAAGGGATACCACCATCATACTTCTTAATCATCAAAGCTCTTAAGTATTCAAAGTCATTGTTAGGAATTTCAAAAGCTTGCACTACATCAACTTCAAGAGCATGAGGGGGAAGAAAGACTTGTACCCGTTTGATGCAATCCCAAAAATTTGTAGCTATCCTAGCACTTATTACTTTAGTAGATGTTGCTCCTCCTTGTGAGCTTGAAGAATAGCCCATCATGCAAATATCATCATCAGTACCATCATCATTATTAGTTTCACCTTCTTGTTGGTTTGCTTCACATGGAGGATGGGGTAAGAAAACACCTATCACACCAATCCAATATCAGCAACTTCATCAACAACAGCAACCCTAGCAGTTAGAGGGATCAGGAAACAATCTACTCCTTCACATGCTTGAGGATGTCTATTTCCCCCTCCCATAGGCCCTTTACCTTTATCATCAAACCTTTGATCATTCCTATGATGATTGCCAAATCTATCTTGTGCTTGCTGCCTAGGCTGACCTTGTGAAGTCTACCCAATTCCCTTCTCAGCTCTTGCCAACTTGTATGAGATTTCTTTGACAGCCCCTACCAAAGTTTTCACAACCTCTTCTAAATCAGCACCTTTGCTAGCTTGAGGTTTTTCAGGGTTTATCAATTTTACACCATCTCTCTTGAGAGGTTTCCCAACAGCCTTGATATTGTTTTCAATTTGAAGTGCCATGGTGAAAGCTTGTCTTAGATTGGTAGGGTTCTTGTCTCTTAGGTAATAGGCTACCTTTTTATCAAATGCATCTGCATATTTGATTAAACAAGATTCATCACAAGGCCTCAAACCAACAGGAAGCCTTCTCAAAGTTTTGTTAAACCTTGTGTTGAAGTCATGGACTGATTCATTAGGGTTCTTCTTGATATTCTCAAACTCAGACAAAAGAAATCTAGGATCAGTCTTGTCACCATATTGCAACCTAAATGCATTCTTCATTTCAGTCCAAGAGTCAATAGAATTATCAGGTAGATCCTTGTACCAATCCCTAGCATCCTCTTCTAGTGTATGAATAAACAATTTGACATACACATCCTCAAACTCTATCTCAAAATCTTCCATCATATTATCAAAAAGTTTGAGATGCTGATCTCCAGTAATAACATTGTTACCCTGAAACTTTGGCAACCTATTTCTCACATCTTGTGGGACAGCATTTGGATACCCAACCATTCCTCTAAAATTTATAGGACCAAAGGTGTTAACAACAAATGGAGGTCTAGGTGGAGGATGAGCCATGCTATTTTGTGGTGGTGATCTTGGAGGAGAAACAAAATGATGAGGAGTGAGAGGTCTTTGGGGAATGGGAATGAAATCTTCAAAGCAGGTCTCTCTTAAGGGATCTCCTTCTTGATGATCTCTAGAAAATTTAGAAAATACAGGAGCAGATTTAGGAGCAAGCCTTTCAAATGCACAAGAAGGTCCCTCACCTGATGGGGAATTCAAATCAGCAATAGGATTGTCTGAATCAAATCCACTTGAAGAAGAATTGTAGTCCTCAATAATAGGCTGCTCACTTTCAAACTCAACAATAGGGATCTCCTTTCTTGCAGTCAAGTCTCCAACAACCTTCCACACCTTTCTCCCCTCTAGCTCTGAGTTTCTTGAATCTGTAAACAACTTCTTAGCAGAGTCCTTGATGAAGAGAGATCTTCTTCCTTCCAGTTTTGTAGATTTGAGCAACAAATTATAAATGACAGAAAGGTAAGACAACTGGTATTTTCAAGATCAAATCAGCATGGAGTCGCCACTAAGGAATTTCACCTTAGTTGTGCAAGAATGCACTAAAATAATCTGTCAAATGTTTGCTAGTACTGAAACCTTTGCAAGGCTTTATAAATCAGACCTTCTTCTTCTTAAATCAATCAATCACAATGTACCCAAAGTGTATGAACTACTAGGAAATGGAAAAAGGGCAGACAAAACTTGAAACCCTTGTTTAAAACTTGCAGATCTGAAGCATAGAATGATATTTTAACAATGTAGCAGCTCAAATACTTGAATACACAAATGCTCAAACTCTTCAAACACTCCACAAACACCAAGAAATTCCAAGAAGTCCCCAGCAACAGCACCAAAAGTGTTGGTACCCAAATTTGTTCTCCTTTTCAGTCTGAGCAGCATCAGAGATATGGCATGAAGCTTGAAGTCAGATAGATCATTGATGTGTGTCATTTTGTAGCCAGGGATGTGATCTAACTGGCACTCAGATTTGTGGAGAGATGGATAGCACTTTGAAAGGATTTGATCTGACCCTCACTATTTTAGGTTGTGCCTTTCAACCAAGGTAAGAGAACCTATATTGTAACCCCCAAATGGTGAAGGAGATGAAGATATCCCTCAATTTATGCAAGTAGTATGAAAAGGCCTTGGGAAAATATGATCAACACTCCAAATCTAACTTTCACAAGTTGTCACTCCCAGATTATGGAGATATTTTCAATGCAAGGCAAGGGTTACTGGAGACATTATATGATCCTGATTTGCCTTGTGCATTTTTGTAAATGGATTGTATTCTTTTGTTGACACACAATGCAATGCAGGGGTAGTATGGGTAGGATTAGTTTGTTTGAATGAAATTTTTTTGGTGGGGTGTTGACAAGACAAACTGGGATATATCAGATCTTTGACAACCTCTACAATACTTGAACAACTATCAGATAAAATGCTTCAAATAATCAGGATATTCTTTCAACCAGAAGAGGCATAAATGGAAGCCCAGGTTGCACTCTTCACACAATCTTTGAGAATTCACCACAAAATCTTGAAGTAAAGAACTCAATTAAACACAAAAATCCATGATCAAACCACGCCTAAGGTACCCCCAAAGGCTTACAAGCAATCTCTACAGTCAAGGAAGGTAAAGTGATTTTAAATTTGTTTATCTCTTTATCAGATGAAGGCTCTTCTAAACATGAGATTGCAAATGCCACTAACTATCAACAAGAAATGGAGATTCTATGTGATTTCTAAAGACTTTCAATGCAAGATTGCAACAAGAACAATGAAAACTATTTGCAGGCACTTAAAAATGATAACAGACACCATATTGCCTAGAAAAACATAGATTAACTCAAAAGCTTGTTAGATTCATCAACAGGGGAGAGTTTCATGAACAATCTCAGAGCTGTGTGATGGCTATACACTTGTAACCAACTCACATACATGAAGATCCAACACAAAAGAAATTATTCTGGTTCTTTGGTGGGTTTCTCAGAAAAATGAGCTTTCTCTCAGAATTTGCTCGTGATTTTTCAACTTTTCCCAACCCCCTTTACAATTTCTCCAAAAATGCATTATATATCTCTTGCCACATTGGATCCTTCTTTCCCAAGCAAAGAATATGCCATGGGATCAAGTTTGTTACAAAACAATCTTCATGATTCAATGAAAATGACATCAAACAGAAAAACACTCACAGGTTGCCAGGTGTGCCCAAAAAGATTAAATCATTACAAATATATGGATCATTATCCATCTTGGAGGCATGTTTTTCATCATTGAGGCATGCAAACACCTTTTACTCATCATTTTCACCTTTTT
This sequence comes from Taxus chinensis, assembly GCA_019776745.2. Classification (NCBI taxonomy): domain Eukaryota; kingdom Viridiplantae; phylum Streptophyta; class Pinopsida; order Cupressales; family Taxaceae; genus Taxus; species Taxus chinensis. The sequence goes on along the minus strand of CM034154.1, from coordinate 760,903,063 downwards.
ACCTTTTCAAATTACCTCTGCAACTTTTGATTTTGACATTTCACGTGTTTGCTCAGGCTGGGGTAAAAAATTACTTCAAAAACATCCCAAATCAAAGAATTAAGCCATGAAAGTGATGCCAATGATCCTGGAAGGCCAAGACAACACCAAATCACTATAAATTTCATGAATTTTGATGTAAAAATTGTGATTCCAAGCTTCCTAGAGCTCCTATGGTGGTCAAAACAAATAGATGCACAACAACCGTTGATCTTATCCATCTTTTAATCTTGGCCCTCCACGTGGAAGATGCGGATTTAGAAATAAACCTAAGTTACCTTTTAATTTTTTGGATAAGGTTGGACACATGTCAAAAAATGATTGGAAACAAATTCGGGCTCATTTTTACTTTTCCACATTTTTGAAAAAATGGAAAAATTTGAATTTTTCCTCTACCTTTTGAATTTTAGAGCTGACACATGGCACATGGTGGGTCCCATTGGGATCAGGCTTCAATTCTGTGCATTTTGACCTTTTTTAGAAAATTGGAAAATTTTCACTTTTTGCCCCACGGGCCCGCACCTCTGATTTTTCCCTCGCCACGTGTATCCTTGTGATTCACTAGCGGGCCAGTGCTTCAAATTTTGATTTTGAGTCTTTTTGCAAAATGGAAAAAATTCCTCCTGCCTCCGCCGGCCCGCCGACCCACCTTGCTCTCTGCCACATAGCCATCGCTGATTCACTAGCGGGGCCATGCTCCAAAATTTTACCCTAGGTCTTTTTGACCAAAATGGAAAATTTTCCTTTTTCCCTTTATAAGCCCGTCGACCTGCTCTACCCTATCATGCTGCCATGTTTTCTCCTCTAATTAGAGTGGGGTTGAAACCTATTTTGAAACCTTAGAGAATTAGAGCTAAAAAACTCTAAGTCCCCCCCGGCCCGCTCCTCTGCTTTTGGTCTTTTAGGACACGTGTCCACTCCGGATTAGCTGCGGGGTTTCGGGCCAATTTGTGACTTTAACATTTTTGCAAAACAAGATCTAAAAACCTTAAGGAAACTCAACCACCCACCATACCCCTACCAATCAGAACATGCCACGTAGGAAAATTTTGAAAAAATGGGTCCCTGGGCCTGAAAATGCCCCATTTGTCAAAAAAGGTGAAAAATGAAAAGTTACAACACTTCCCTGCCGTACCTTGGCCAATTAGAAGCTGCCACATACCCTCTGACTTCTCAGCAATAATTTGATTGCTAAAATACGCTTTTCTGACCGTCAAAAACATAGAAATTTTCCAGTTGTTCCCAAATTTGATTTTTTATTCGTGGGTGATGGATTTTTCACACAAAGGATAAATGGAAAAAGTTGTTACACATTATACGACCATGGCCATGGATTTTTTGATGAAAGTAAGCACAAATCAATCAATTTTAACACTCCATGGTTGCGCAAACATAGAAAAATGGTAGAGCCCATGGATTTAAAAATTTTAGGGCACGTTCATAGCAAACTTGGAGATTTCTTTCAAATTAGGGCAAAACAACAAGTTTGTGAGAATTTTTAAAGCATTCAACTGGACGAGAAGAATTTCAGACCATCAATTCAAAGGGTAAAACATTTTTGAGTAGATATAGATTTGAAAATTTTAGGGCAACATGGTGCAAGCTCAAAAATGGCACCAACAGGTTCCATGAGGGAAAGCGTAGAATAGGCTTTGTAGTAATCCTCTGCTTCAACGCTTCAAATGTGAGTTTTTACAGTTCTCCCCAATAGAAATTCTCTTTTCCTTTTAGTAACTCCTCCAAGGGTGTGGTAATTTTACCATATCCCTTATTTTCTGTAATACCCTATGTGGCCCGAAAATCCATGCACCTCACTCTGACTGGTAGGCTCCTCCAGACCTACAATAACTGTAACCTTGGCTAGATCTACTAATAAACCCTCCTTGCAAATGATATGATCTAGTAGATTTCCAAAGGGTGTAGCAAACATGCACTTCTTGATGTTTAAAGATATGTTTAACTATCTACACCTCTCAAACATTAATCTCAAGTTGTCACAATGGTCCTTTACAAGCCCATATATTGTCCAATCATCCAGGTAAACCTATAAGGATTTGTGAATAAAATCTTGGAATGTTTGAACCACAATGTGTGAAAATACAACAGGCACATTCTTCAGACCAAAGGGCATCACCGTATATGCAAATCTTCCCCATTCAATCGTGAATGTTGTTTTCTCTTGATCTTCTTTAGCAATTCGTATCTGATGATACCCAGAGAATCCATCTATAAAAGATTAAATTTTGTGTCATGCAACACCTTCTAATATTTCCTTGGTGAAAGGTGTAGGAACAGGATCAATCACACATGTAGCATTAAGCTCCCTATAGTCCACACAAATCCTAATCTGACCATCTTTCTTTATATTTATTACAATGGGGTTAACCCACTCTGATTCTTTTAGGGGCTTAATGATGCCAGATGTCAATATCTTGTCAATTTCTTCTTCAACTTTTATGTGCAGGTTAGGGTTCATCCTGTAAGGTCTCTTCCTAACTAGGTGCGCACCTTCCTTTAGCTTAATCTTCATCTCACCCAAATATTCATGCACTCCTTTTAACTCATGGTAGCCTCTAGGAAATAAGTCCTAGAAATCACGTAATAACTCAGTTATCTTAGCCACTTCAAAATCAAACCAATAATCTCCAATAATGGCCTCCTTAGGTTCAACATATGTGCCAATGTTCACTTTCTTGGTCTTCATAGGTTCATGATAGGTGCGTGCCTTCTTATCTGCACTATCTAAAACCTCACGCATACTTTCTGAATGATCAATGTCTGAATTTTCTACTTCTTCATCATCCACTATGTATACCATCTTTCCTTTCTCCTTCTCAAGACAAGCATGCTTAATTAGTTTGGCATCTGTCTCATCTACTTCATCAAAACGTGCTCCAAGGTCTACCTCGCCAAATAACTCCTGAATGAGTTCTTCATCCTTTGTATTGTCTCTCATAGTCAAGCACTCCATAACTCATAATGCCTCTTTCACTGGAGGTTTAGTGGAGAAGTAGTAAAAACTCTAGATCATTCCTACAGTCAAGTCTTGCCAATTTTCAGTCTCCTTATACAGCTCCACATAAACGTAGCAAGCGTGTGCCCAGCCTCGCAAAGTGAAATAAATTTTTTACACCCATAGTAAAGGTGGTAAAGCCTCCTACCTCACTATCTAGATTCTCTCACACTATTGAATGTGGTGCTGAATAGGATGATTGCCATGATATGTGCATATTTGAGTACGTACATTGCTCCTGAGAAATTAGGTTGTTAGATAAATTCTCATGTCATTCCATTCTATGAGATTATCCCTATGAACCATTTACTAATGTAATGTTGTCCCATGCAAGGTATATACTAACATATTCCTTTTTTCTATTTGATCCTTCCATTGTTCCTCCATGGCATGTAGGAATACCGCAGGGTCTCCTAATCTAATGTACTGGAGTACAAAGTTGTTACCTATCTTCCTAATACATGGAGGTCTACCTTCTCACGTATATGCACTTCTTACTTCATGCCCAACCATCTCGTAGGTGTCATGCACCCAATTATCACAAGTAATACTTCTAGTATCGCTAATAGACTATGCATCTTCCCACTAGAGGATCCCTTAGATGGCTCAAGTACTTCCAGATCTTGAATGGCACGCACATAAATTCTATTCAGGTCTTCCTTACTCAAAGGTTCAACATAAGGTGCAGATTTCTCATCTGTCCAAGGGATAATAACTCATTCTTCCTTGTTCTCTAAGCTTATGTATCCCTTTTTGAACCACATATCAGCATTATTTGCATAACACTAAGGGTGCACAAGTAGAGCTAGGAATTTTTCTACTTCCGCAAGCTCTAAAACCTTAAAGTCCCCAATGAACTTGGCCCCTTGTATAGTAATGGATCCATCCTTTAAAACTCCTATTGGAGTGGCCTTAGTTCAATTTTCCATGAATAATACATTAGAGGATGGTTGTAATGGATGTCTACCCATATGTACCCATGCATCTAAAGTAAGAACATTAACTTTTGTGTCTTTGGTAATCAATATATTTCTCAAAAGCCACCCACCCACAACAACATTCAAAGTGATCTCCTTATCATAAACCAATCTATGAGGGGGGAGATTAGCATGCAGGATCTGTCGTCCATTCTCAATACATGCACATGGAGTCTTTCCCTTTAACCAATTCCCTAGTAATGGAATAATATTATCCTTACTTTTTTCTAACTTCCATGATTGTTCCTTTAAAAATTGTATTTCACCTTAAAGATTTCTGAGCACCTCCATGGTCTCCTAATAAACCTCCTTCTGATGTGTAGGATCTGGGTATCTTGTATGTAAAACCTCCTCCTTAGTAATGGTGGGCTTCTGTCACAACATTTTTCTAGCTCGCGCAGCTTTCTTGCATGTAGTAATCTTCACAGGTACTACCTCAGGTTCCAATGCCAACCTTAATCCATTGATTTTCCATTATGCGTTATATTCTAACCATCCATGCACTCTTCTTCTCATGTTTATGTTGCTTGCTAAGATTCTCATATAATTCTAGGAACTCCTCATAGTTATGATTCTTTCCACAAAAACAAGTAATATTTTGAGGGCATTCACGCTTGTAGTGGTCTGGAGATCCACACGTATAATATGTTCCATGAGGAAACTCACCTCTTCCACCACCATGGCCTTGGCCCCTAAATCCACCATGGTATTCTCAACCTCTGCCACGACATCCTTCAAAGCACTCTTTGTTCTGATCATAGCACCCTTAAGTGTGATCATGATCATGGTGCTCACTCTTACCTTTAGAGTTATTTGATACTCTTTTATGTCATACACCAATATCGATGGCATCATGGATATGATCAATCAACCTACAATCCTTGGTATTGTGAATCGTGGACCAAAAAATCTTATAGTAGCAAGATACTTCTTCCTTATCGCATGTTGTAACAATGGGCAACAACTTGCATCATGGTCTAAATGACATATCTTGCAGTATAGAAACAATGAACGCACTGACCAGTGGGGACAACTATCTTTAGTGTGCTCCTCAACTTCAAAATTTATACACATAATCCCAATGTGTATCTCGTGTGCTGAATTGGTCGATAGTTTCTTCAACTTCTTTTCCATAGCTACAATCTGAACTTCCAGGAATGGGCTCACTCCAGTGTCTATACTTCTGACTGCCATAGTGCGTAATGTTGCTTCAAGCACTTCACATGGATCTATATATGTCTTATGTGATAGTGCCCTCATAAACGGTTTGATCAAGCCTCTGAAAAACCATTGTGCATGCTAGCTTGCATGGATGTAATACGAAAGTTTAGAAAAAAGTGTTTTGAAACAAGCATCATATTCCTGAACACTCTTCGTGGTGCCCTGCTTAATTTCCTTGAGTGTGCATATAATCTTCTGCTCAAACTTAGGGATATAAAATTCCTTAAGGAAAGCATCCCGTAATGATGTATAATCTATGCAAGTCTGATCGGGGTCAAACTTCCTATACCAAATGTGTGCACATCACTAAAATGTAGTTGTGAACTGACTTCCCTTACGCTCAGAAGTTGTGATCCCTTTTAGGCCCTACAGTATCTCACACATGTGCACATACTCAATAGCATCTTCTATTCCCCTATACTCTAGAAGATGAAGTGACATCTCCATGAAAATATTCTCGGGTTGGTGAGGACCATGCCCACTAGATCTAGAACCCCTTATGTTACCTTACCTCCAGACCCACCAGTTCCACTAGAACCCGAGCCACCTATGCCCCCTGAACCTCCACCTATAGCCAGAAGTGAACCAGAGGATGTACTGCCATGTGTCCCAATAATACTTAAACTAAAATCCTAAATTCTGCAAGGTGGTACTACTCCCAGAGGTGAGTCCAAAATTTTGTGTTCCTGAGTTCTGCACCGATGACACACCTGAAAAGGTACCTTCAAATAACAAGGAAGACATCTACCCAACCATAGATGTACTTGATATTTGATCCACTCTTGTTATTCTACTTCCCAAACTAGCTTGTTGACTATTGGTTATACTAGAAACTGGAAAACCTAGCACAAGGGCTAGGTTACCAGGTAGATTCAGATGCGCTCCCACAGCCCATGTCATCTCTATTGGTGTACTCTCATAAGAGGCCAATGAGGGTTCCCTATCATGTTTTACCAAAAGGGGGAGTTCTAGATGCTCTGGCTCCACACTCTATGTGTGAGTTCCAAATCCTTCACGAGTCATCTCTCTCCTTAATGCCATCTGTTCTGTAATCTCACATTACTTCCCTAACTCCCTCTTGTGTGCCTCTTTGTACTTAAGTCTCCTTTCTTCTCTTTTCCTTTCTGCCACTAGGTCTTTTTTCCTTCACCAAACCTACCCCTACCCCCACACGTGGTGGGGTTTAGCTAGTCGTCGGCTTCTCTTCTAAATTCAGGGTTACCAATAAGATCTTAATCGCCAGTGGAATGCCTTGCAGATAGGTTCCCCTGGGATAACATAAAAATTGGAACTCAGCTACCTCCGAGTAAGAATAAGTGGAAATTGAGTACTCCAAAATATATCTATTGATAACACCATGAAACCAAGTTTCCACAGCATGCGTCCAAATCAAATCAGCATCATAGAGAGCCTGAAATTCTTCCTATGTCTAGACAAGTGTGTGAAACCTTCATTTACTTTTAGATGCATGAGTAACCAACCACTCGTATAGCTCTATCGAAAAGATAGCAAAGAAACTCTCATATAAACAGTCATACAATTTCTGCTCCACCCACATGCACTCATCAAACTCAGATCCAATGTTTAATCTCTAAGTGTATTCTTCTTCCAGATCTACTATCCACTCCTCAACACTTAATAGGGTCAACTAGTACGTCTTCATCATGAAACATCCTGAAAATAGCTGAAAATAGGTCATGGCAATGGAACCAATGATGTAGCCTAGAATTTACTATGAATAACCTAGGCACGCTAGCACATCACTCAACCTAAGCTAAGCACTCAACCGACGTGCACAAAGGTATTAGGTCCTTCTTTAGATTTTCTTACACAAGATGTGAGTGTGATGATGTTTAAACATGTTCAGATTCATAAGTAGACATAAACATTCCACAACATAAAATATAGATTTAGATCTCAGAGAAGCATGATAAATGAACTAAAAAATAACTATGATAAGATTAACCATATAAGAACCATATTTAGTCATGTCTAACACCATTATCTAACTGATATATCCCATTTCATAATTACTATAAAACAAATAAGCTTCTTACACTGTAAAGTATCTCCATGAGTCATGTGCGCGTCAAAACCAGCAACACAACTCTACAATAATTCACCACCTCTAAACTACACAAGTTAATACATATTTGTAGGGGTGGGGACTTGCCCTTCACCACCTATGCACTTCTTAAAATATTTCACATGTTGATAATAGTCATGCGCCTTTAAAATAGTATGCACAACATGTAAGTGTTCTAACAATAGATGTCCTATAGTTAACTCCTAATTAAACTCATATTATTAGCTTAAACTATGCGTGGCACTTATCTGCCGTTTGTTCCCAAAATACCATTATGTGTAGCGTAATTCTTCATCTCTATGTGTGCTCTGCATGTTATCTCCAAAAATATCCCTTATCCACAAAATAGCTAAGTCCTGAGTTGATGCACTTTAATACTATTATAGTGTCACATGCTTCCAGTGCCATATATCACGTGCCCAATACTTAGAATATTTTTGGTTTTTTAACACTACTCATCATCAAATCCCTAATAGAAGTGGTGGGCTCATTCATTGTCTAATGCATTTCAAAGGTTCGGGGAAAAATTAAAACTTTGATTTTGTGGAATGGAGATGAGTTCAAAAACGAGCTTTCCATCAATTCTTAGTCAGTATGGTGGTCCCTAATTATTAACTTTTGAAATGTGTCATTAGAAGAGGTGTCATGGGTGCACACCCTTAAGCTTTCTAGATGAGGGATTTTCATAGCGTATGATATCTATAACAAATGGTCTAGAAAATTACTTCAATGTCCAGAAGCTAAACTCAAAATATCTTTAGTCAGTTGTGACTGAGAATCTTATCAAGCAATTGTGGATGTTATTTAGGAGGAACTGTCAAACAATATTAGGTTTTACTCTTCACATCCCCCATGGAAAGATTGGAAATGGTTTCTAGATACACCTTTTCAACACTACTCATCCAGCAAGAGTAACGAGTTTTTAGCACCTAAGCTTCCCACGGTGTATAAACTCAATTTCTATCGGTCTATGCACTCTTTTGTGCACTATTGGAAACACAAAATTGTCACTATTTAGTCTACGATCGTGTATCCTAAACTTTTTCATTTTGCTTGGTGTCTTATTTACTAGGGTTCACCCCTTTCCCACCAACTAATTCAATTAGGCATCCCAAAACTACATTACCCATTTTATGGGTACATTTAACCCTTATGCACCTCTTATAGTTTTTTCCAAAAAATCCCAAACCATTTAGACTCATATTCATGAATTCTTATATCCCTCTTGCACTGAGCCTCTTCACTAATAGCATATCCTGTTAGTGGATTGGGTAGACATTTGAATGGCTTTCATCTAAGTTTAGCATGCTTTCAGAGTGATTTTTTTTCATTTGGAAATAAAGAAGCTCATCTATTTTTGTTCATGTTATTGTAGATTGCAATATTTCAACTTTTAATAAAGCAATGACTGTGTCTAATATTATTTTTGCAAATTCAAGTGCAAACAAAAAAGGTGGCACATGAGGTTGCTCACCTCTAGACCCTCATGGATCATTAGGGCAATGCCCCTTGCATAATATCTTAGGTTCTGCCATCATTTTCCTCTTAGAGCCACTCACTAGAAGGTAGGGGTTACTGCAAAAATAGGTCTTATTCCCACTCTAGCAGCCACTTTAGATGGGTTTCATTGCCTTGTTGCCACTCTCCACCACAATTTCAACATGGGTGATGAGGCTCACTATTGTCATGTCATCAGAATCAAGCTCCACCTGTCATGATAGACAAGTTCCCTTGACTGTATTTGATAATTTCATTGCACTTGGGCTAAGAAAAAGATAATGAAGAAAAAAATGATGGCACTAAAAAAATTTCCATTGGCTAGGAGCACATTCCTAACAAGCATGACCTTCTAGATGACAAGTGGGGCAAGTTCGATGACAAAGACCCTACACCTCCTCCTATCTTCGCGTCCACTACTTAAGTGTCATAAATTATTAGTATTATTGAGTAGACATACTATTCTAAGGAGTAACCACATAGAATATTTGTGCGCGGGAACAAGACACATTTGAAGGCGTGGAAGGATAGGAAAGGAAACGTGTGCCAAGACAAGTTGAGTTGGGACTTAGCCATTTTTAAGGTTATGGGTTATTTTTGAAAATAGTGTGCAGAGCACACATCAAGATGGAGACTTGTGGAATGTTATTTTGGGAACAAGTGTTTAATAAGTTCCATGCAGGAGTTTGAGATAATAATAGGATTACTACTTCCAGTTAACTGTAGGATGTCTATTATTAGCGCACTTGCATGTGTGCATGTTAATGTAAAGGCACATGGCTATTTTTAGCATGCGACCTATTTTGGGAAGTGCGTAAGTGGTGAAGGGCAAGTCCCCACCCCTATAAATAAGTAGTGAACTATGTAGTTTAGAGACACACGATTATTGTAGACTTATGCTATGGGATCTAATGCACGCATAACTCATGGTAATATTTTTTAATGTAAAAAGCTTCTATGTTTTACAATGTTAATGTAATGGAGTATATTGGATGGATAATGGTGTTAAACATGACTGTAACTGGTTCTTGTATGGTTAACATTAACATAGTTATTGTTTAATTAATGATTATCTAATATCTAGAGATGGTTATGCATGAGGAATATTTTTGCTTATTTATGGATTTTTATATGCTTTATCTTCATCACACTAACATCCTGCACAAGCAACTCTAAAGAGGGACCTAGTGACTTTGCGTGCTTTGAGTGAGTGCTCAACTTAGGCTAGGTGATGTGCCAATGCACATGGGTTTTCATAGTGGATTCCAGGTTGCATCATTGGTTCTGTTGCCAGGACCTCTTTTTCATCTATTTTCAGGATGGTTTGCGATGAAGACATATCGGTTAACCCTAGCAAGTATTGAGGAGTGGATAAAATATTTGGAAGAAGAGTACACACGGAGATTCAACACTGGATCTGAGTTTGACGCACATGTGTGGGTAGATCAAAATTTGTATGATTGTTTGTATGAGAGCTTCTTTTCCATTTTTCCACTAGAACTATAAGCAATCATTATGCATCTAAAAGGAATTGGAGGTATCACACACTTCTCTAGACACAGGAAGAATTTCATGCCCTTTATGATGTTGATATGATTTGGACGTTGTACGATGGAAAAGTGACAAGTGAGCATGGGAATCTACAAGTAACTCTTCCTCGCACCCGACCTCCCGAGGTCGTGCCGAGATAGCTGGTGGGGATGGAATATACGTGGGGTATGGACAAACTAATTGGGCAATCTTATGTCTTCGACATGCACTAATGGAATCTATGAATCTAAGGCAAAGAAGGCCCTCCTAACCTGAACTGGCATGATAGATCGGTCGGCGAGGATGACTGCTCGAAGGCTCCAATCAATATCGAGCTCTGGCGTGATTCAATCTATAGGTTGTGGGATACGTGGAAGATAACCTGTGGGTGCTTCATATATGTCTCCTGAAAGGGTCATGAAAATGAATGATGGATGATGGTGGATTCTATGGGTGATTCTTTGGTCTAGTCCAGAAATCCTTAGCTTGATTAGCTGCTATGTCTAGTGAGGATAGTTGTGTGATATGATTGGTGGAAGTGGAGTGGATCTAAACACTAATGTGCGTAAACCAGCATCTACGTCTGATTGACCTGTGGACTCGTTGGGTTGTGGGACCTGTGGATCACAACCATAGATTCATGTTTGTTGTGGACCTCCTATGGTCATGTGAAGAATCAATCCCTAACCCCTAGTATCCAGTAGTCGTATGCCTTTTCAGCCTCTATATTTAGAACTAACAGTTGTGCAATCTTCTCAGAGTATCTTATAGGCGTTTTGGCAACTTGAATCCTTAAGCTAGTGTCTATGTCGGTTCGAATGTCTCCTGCGTTTGGCTGTGGGACCAAAGGATCACACCCAAATTTTTGCTCTTTTTCAAGCCCTTCTACAGTCATGTGGATATTTATCTAGGGTAATCCATGTAGTTTGGCTGGTTTGACCAAAACGTATGCGCTCTGTCCGTCTTCTATGTTTAATCCTCTTAACTGTGAGCTAATTTCTTGTAGGTCTGTTGTTGTTCGGAAGACTTGAATTCTGATATTTTGGTCTATGTCAGTTATTGCTGCAACAAGATTGGGTTGAGGCACAATTGGCTCGAATACGTATTCTCTGGGCTCCCTAGGTCCCGTGATTGTCATACAAAAGAAACAATGTAAATCTAACTGAAGCAAAGTAAAACTAACTATGTAAAGTATATCTACAGCATATATAACTTCTCTATTTTTGTGTTTTTGACGAACTATTTGAATGAAATTGAAAGAGTAATTATTTAAAATATCTAGCAATTGAACAACTAAACTAATAACAAAATTTAAAACAAACAAGGTAGCCGAGTATAGCTACTTGCCTGTGTAGTTGTAAGTCTATTCTAAATAATGAAATAACTGATCTAATCTATTTGAAAGACTCTCGATCCTACCTCAGAAGTGAGGAATGAATCATAGTTTCTCAAAAACTATCAATCCCCACAGCTTCCCCAACAATATCGAAAGTGAGATTAACTGAAATGAAATGCTTTTACTATTCTATTTGATATAATTTAACTAGAACTTTGAAAGCTTGAACCTGGATTTTGCAGAATAGTGGCAAATCTGATTGTGTGTGGATTTGTCCCCTCAGTGTGGTCTCCTCGTTCCTTCGTGCTCACATGAATCCAAAAAAGTGTGTAATGCTAGCATCAACAGAAGTAGGTATTGGAACAATGGCAGCTTTGGATGCAGACTGAATACAATGTGAGTAGGAGAGGGATAGCGCAAGAGAACAGAGCTTGGCTTATGTAATTCCTAGTGGGATTTATTGCGAGTCATACGACACAAAATGTCCAGAACCTGAAGCTATTCTTTTTGACAAACAAAACCTGCAACTCTAATGGCTTCAGACTGAAAATAAAACTATCCTATCTCAATTGATTGTATGAAACAATAACAACACTAGCACAAGAAGATTATGTGGCTTCTAAACAGCAAAACAACACTAACTATGCATGCAACAACTGGAAAACTATGAATTCCTAAGAACTGAAAGACTAAAACTATGAAATGAGAAGATGAGAGGCAATTTTTGAGGGGCCATTTGCTTGAAGATCAACCAGCTATTTATAGAATTTCCATTTACCCAAAGGTGAAAACCAATTTGAACTCTTTAACCATAAACAATGCAAAAACACTATTCCAGGGAACCAGAATCATAAATATGAGCAAAGGTAGTGAAAAAAGCTGGTAAACGTTGAAATTTTACGTGAGTCACGATAAAAAGAACATTCTGGAAAAATGCGTGAAGGACCGCCACCCTGAGCAGGGCGGTGGTTACAGGACCGCCGCCTGGGCAAGCACGGACCGCCGCCCAGCAAGGCGGCGGTTTCATAACTGAAGACCAAAACACAAAGAAAAAGAGGGGAGAAGAGAAAAAACAAAGCACGCAGGGGCTAAGCAAGGACATGCAGGATGTTAACGTATACTTGGAGGGCTTTTCTGAATCCCGAGCACCTTGCGAGGAGACTTGTATCATCATTGGGGCACGTGTAACGTTGTTCCGGCAGTGTAGTACCCTACAATTTTGGGTACGTACATATTGCCCCCTCAGAGAAGTGTTTTAGCCATGAAGAGGCGTAAAACGGTGGGTCCGAGTATGGCGGGTCCCAAAATGGGAGGTTAGAAATTATACCTGACACGTCCGTGTGTCGAAATGACGCCATCCAAAATTCCCGCTACCTGCAAAATGAAAAGAGGACTCAAGTGCAGATAGATAAAATAAATCAAAAAATAAATACTAAAATAATATGAAATGAGGACTTACCATTTGTGCAGGGATAAGAACTTACCTCCGTTGGTGCTCCAAACCTACAAAAAGGGGCATTCAAAACAAGTCAAGATGCTATATATGTAAAAATGGGCCCATTTTCCTATTCATTTGCGCGTGTCGATTTGATTGATTTTGAGCTCTGGGACCCACGGTGATGGTTTTTGATGAGAGTATAGTCAAAACGTTCATGATGAGATAGTGATCATGCCTCCGAGTGGGAACATCGACCCGCGAGATCACAGGTTAGTTCTTCTTGATTTAACGTTTTTATCCCCAAAATGTTAAAATGATGAAATCTTTGTCATGGGGGGATTATTTTTGAAAATGTCAGTGTTAATAGGGTCACTTAGGGGGGGCGCCTAATGGGTAGGCTTTGTTTTGGTCAAAAATAGTCATTTTTCATGTTTTTAGTGCATTTTATAGGGCATGTGACCCATTTGAAAATTTGGGACACGACCGCCACCCTGAGCAGGGCTGGCGGTTACAGGACCGCCGCCCTTTAAGGCGCGGTTACAGAACCGCCACCCTGCTCAGGGTGGCGGTCCTTACAGAATGCCAAAAACTCAGTGTTTTGAGCCAAATTTTGCATTTTTAGTATTCTTATATGTTTTAATGATTTTTTTAATGCAATTTGAATACTAACTTACTCCTTTTTGCATGTTTTTGGGTGTATGCAGGCGAAGGAGGAATATATCAGATGGAGCCGAGAGAGAGAGTGTGATTGGCTTCCAGTAGTGTTGGATGCACTTTCTCAGGATGAGCAGGACACTCTTCAGAGGGCCGGTATATTGCGTATATCACGGGTCCCGCATGTTGCACCTTCTAGTCACATACTTTGTGACTTGTTTTCATATTGGGATGCTGATCGGAACACTTTCTGATTTCCAGGAGTCAGGGGTGAGTGGACTATCACCCTGGAGGATGTCTACCATATCTTGGGAGTCCCGATCATCGGGAGACAGACTTACACTTGAGACAGCAGGGTCACAGGCTCAGATAGCACAGTGGGCTACATACATGGGAGATGCAGTTATCTCCACTGGTTCGAAGAAGGGGGGTGAGGGTCCGTTCTATTCCTAGCTTGCCTATCCCCTTGATTCGTCAGGCTATTATGGGGATCCTTGCCTCGAGATTGATCAGGGACAAGGGAGGGGACACCTTACTCTACTGCTGGTCCCCTATTATTGCACAGATTGAGGCACATGGCCAGATTTATGCCTGGGGAGCTGACATACTTGGGACCACCTATCATGATTTGTACCGGGTGGTTCACTTACAGGGGCAGTCATTGAGCCATCCGACCCTGGTTATGAGCTGGGTCTATGAGCGTATCATCCCTTATGGGAGAGGTGTAGAGGTGGTGGATCCCGGAGCCGTGAGGGTAGCCAGATGGACAGATATGTCAGTGCTTAGAGCACCCCACCAGCCAGTCACCTCCTTGACTACTGATGATATGGAGGCCACACCTTATCAGGCCATGGCAGGGTTGTGGGGCGAGGAGACCCTCACTTTGATCTCTTGCTCTACCACAGGGCAGCTTGTGGATAGGATGGGGAAGGTGGAGACACACCCCTTTGATCGAGTGCCTCAGCAGTTTGGCCTTCCTTACGTCGGTATGCTCCCCCCAGTGGTGCCAGTATTTAGATCAGTTCGGGAGGCTAGGGGAGGTCCTAGAGGCCGGGGTTGGACCGTTGTTACTCCTGGTGTCCCTATTGCAGCTAGGTGGGTAGTACATGCACTCGAGGGAGAGCCGGTGCTCCTCAGGCACCCTTACTTTAGATTGCCGCCGGTCCTGCCCACAACAGCGATGACCCCATTGATATAGACTCCAAGTCTGAGGAGTTCACAGGGGGAGAGACGGAGGAGGAGACTGAGGCTGAGGTCAGTGAGTTGGGTGGAGAGGAGGACAATGATCCTGAGTGGCATGACACTCAGGATATCTTACAGGCTGAGAGGGCAGAGCAGAGTGCAGAGAGGGTGACTCTAGTCTCAGAGGAGCCGCCCTCTCAGGACCTAGGTGGGGAGGATGAGTCCATAGCAGGACACTATGTTGCCCCAGACACAGGAGGAGCACATCAGTTAGCGGTGGCATCTGTGGTAGGTGCTGATCCTAGGGATCCCTCTTGGAGGCCCGGAGATCCAAGTGAGTTGTCACCCTTCTTTTAATATTTGTTTTTAGTTAGGATTGCCTTAGTTGTTATCTCTCCTCTTTTCATTTTTTTTTATCTTTTGACTATTTCTAATTTGTTTTCTCCTTTGCTTGTAGAGACTGCTGATGAGTGGCGAGACCTGATTCACCGGGTATGCACTGATACCCTGATGATCCCCATGGAGAGGACTCGCCGAGCTATCCATGGATGCAGGGGAGCCTTCAGCAGCCGGTAGGCATACCGACATTTTTTCCCCTATCTGGCATGTGGCCAAGATGGTGACTACCCTCCATACCGAGTTGGCTGGGTATAGGACAGCAGAGTGCCTGATGAGGAGTCACTCTCATAGCGAGGCCACAGCTGCTCCTCGGGACCGTGAGCCCTCAGTGCATTCAGAGCACCGGCGTAGCTGGAGTCCTAGACGTGGTCGTGCACCTTCAGAGGGGTCTCATAGGGGTTGAGAGGCCACTTGGCTCTCTTAGATTGTTTATATGATTTATTTTGTATTTCCCGGGCTCATTGAGCATTTTGACCATGCCTAGCGCATGATGGCATTGTACAGGAAACTTGATTATATATATATATATATATATCCTTTTGGATCAGACCCTTGGTATCTAGGTTTTTGTGATTCATTTCCACATGTATATTATAATGTTGTTTTTATATGCTTTTCAGAATGTATGCAATGGAGAACAAATGATACAAATGCTTTCTTTCTTTTTGTATTTCGTGATGCTGATATATGATAATGCAGACACAATGTGATTTTGAACTTTAGCTTCTATAAGCAATTTTTTGGTACTTCATATAGTTTTGACAGAATGTGATGACAAGCTGGTATGATGAGTAGATGCACTTGCCCCACTCCTAACTCCACGCAACTAGTAAGATGTGAGGGCTCACCACTGAGAGCTAGAAAGGGCACAAGCTATGAAATTTGTTGAATGGTAGTGATGAGAGATAGACAAAGATTTGGTGGAACCAAATTAGGATGCTACAAACCTACTCTACTCAAGTGACTCCATAGTTTAGAATGCAACTTGCTTTGCGGTTTATCTAGACTTAGATCCGTAGATGGCCACATGGTAGACAAAATCTGGTTTTCGGGGTTTTGAGCTCTCTTGGAATTTTGGACATCTGATTCACTTGTTTTTGACTCAAGATTTCAAAGGTTTATTTGAACTGTTTGTTTACGACCTTCAACGTTTATTGTCAAGAGGACCCCCCACACCTTGCCCCATGCTACTAGTAAGAAGCATGGGCTTATCACCATGGACAAGGCATAGGCGAGTAAGGGCATTCCCATCCTTTCCCAACCCTACGTCACTAGTAAGAGATGCAAGCTCATCACCGAAGGTTGGTAGGGCAAGGAAATGTGTAAAAATAAAATTTTCTGTTTGATCTACATTTGACTTATTTATTTGAGCAAAATGTCAGTATGTTCTTATTTCCAAAGAGATATACATATGGGATAGATGTGACACTATGAAGCTTCTAGAATAGACCATAGGCAAGACACCTATCCTAGGAAGAAACCAAAAGTGAGAACAAGCATGCAGACCTTGGTATGGTTACCGTTAAGACTTTGTCATATCTAGCTTTATTTGATGAAATGATTCTGAAACGGTTGATGATGTTATGAAAATGAAGAAGTATGATTCGAATGTTTCTGCCAATACCATCAGAAGTTTGTAATGAATTACTTAAGAATAAGTTCCTTGATCACAAAGTTTTACGAAACGAATGGACAAAATGAACCTAACTACATGAAGATGCAATGTAGATATAAATATACAAGTAGTGCCGGTTGCTTCATGCGTAGAATCATTTAAGGTGCAGGGAATTGACAGTTTCACCAAATTCCTCACCTTCTAGTGTGCACAAGAGATACACACCATTTCCATAGTCTTTCATGACTCGGTATGGGCCCAACCATTTGGGCCAAATTTCCTTCCTTCACCGGTCTTCTTATCGATCCGGCTGTCTAGCCTTAGAACTAGATCTCCTTCATATATATCTCATTCATAGACCTTTTTATTATACTGCCGGCACATCCGGTCAACATAGACTCTATGCCATTGTTCAGCATCTAATCTGGCCTCATCTAGGATTTCTAGTTGGGAGAGACGTGCTTCTCTATAAGCTTCTTCATCCAGAATCCCTTGTAGTGAGATGCGGAGACTGGGTATTTCAACCTCAAGTGGGAGAACTGCTTCTGCTCCGAATACCAATGAGAAAGGAGTTGCTCCTGTTGGTGTTCTTATTGAGGTTCGGTGGGCCCACAAGGCCGGATATAACTTTAAATGCCAATCTTGTTTGTTTTCTTTTACCGTTTTTGAGGAGAATAGCTTTCAATGTCTTGTTTGTTGCTTCAGCCTGCCCGTTGGCTTGAGGGTAATACAGGGAGGCTGTATGATGGTTTATTTTAAATTTACTGCATAGCTCACAGACTTCATCATTCTTAAAGGAAGTACCATTATCTGAGATAATGATTTGTGGGACACCATACCTGCAAATGATCTGGTTTAAAATGAACTTGGCGATCATGGAACCTGGTACAGTGGTGAGAGGCATAGCCTCTACCCATTTGGTAAAATACTCAGTGGCCGTGATTATGAAGTTATGGCCATCTGTTGATGAGGGAGAGAATTTCCCTATCAAATCTAGGCCCCATGTAGAAAAGGGCCATGGAGTCGCGATTGGTTGTAGAGCTTGTGCCGGCATGTGAATCTCATGGGAAAATTCTTGGCATTTATGACACTTGCGTACAAACTCTACTGCGTCGTGTTCTAGAGTGGGCCAGAAATAGCCCATCCGATGTATTTTGCGAGTGGTGGCGTGACCACCGAAGTGACCTCCACATATTCCACTGTGAGATTCATAGAGAATCTTCTTGGATTCTTCTGTGTCAACACACCTTAGAAGCATTCCATCGAAAGCCTTACGATAGAGCACTTGTTCTATAATAACGTATTTAGCTACGATAATGCGTAACCACCTTCTTTGTTGCGGTGTAGCACCTTCTGGATATGCATGGCCCATGATATAATTAACAATATCAGTATACCAAGGACATTCAGAGATAGGAGGTTTGGTTTCGATGTAATATATGCATTCATCAGGAAAATCTAGGTCTACTAGATCGCCTCCGTCTAACGGGTTGTCGGCTAACCAATCCGTAATGATTTGTCCCTTAACGGATTTTTGGTTTACAAAAGTTAATTCAAATTCACCCATTAAGGTTATAAAGCATCCAACCTTTTTAGACAAGGACCCTTGCGTGAGGAAAGTTCGTAAATGGTCTGTTTTTACAATGACCCTTGTTTCTTGATTTAGCATGTAATGTCTTAGGCATTTGGTTGCAAAGACTATGGCAAGGCATTCTCGTTCTGCCTGTGTATAACATGTTTCATAATCGAGTAATGTTTGGCTAATGAAATAGATCATGCGTTCTCTTTTTCATCGTCTTCTTGAGCTAACATGCAGGCTAGCGAGACATTGGTAGCTCGTGAATATAAGATTAAAGGGCAGTCTGGCTTAGGAGGCATTAGCGTAGGTGGGAGACAACAAGAAACGTTTAACTACTTCGAAAGCCTCATTGCATTCCTTTGTCCAATCGATACTATAATCTTTCTTGAGTAGATTATTGATTGGATGAATGGAAAAACTTAAATCTGGGATGAATCTTTGGATTACACCGAGTTTCCAAGAAACGATCTAATTCCAGATTCATCTGAAGGTGGGATCATTTCAAGAACAAACCCAGATTTTGGCTGGGTCTACATCGATCCCTCATGATGATATAATGTAACCTAGGAGTTTCCCTCCTGTCACACCAAATACACATTTTTCTGGATTTAGTGTGACTCCGTATTCGATCAAACGTGAAAGAATGATGTGGAGCACTTCCAGGTGATCACAACACTTCCTGGCCTTAGCCAACAAGTCATCTACATAGGATTCCATGATTTTATGAATAAGATCGTGAAATATGTATGTCATTGCCCATTGGTATGTAGCACCAGTGTTCTTGAGACCGAATGACATAATAATGTAGCAATAAGTTCCCCAAGGAGTTATAAACGTAGTTTTGGCTTGGTCTTGTTCAGATATTCTGATTTGATTATATCCCGAGAATCCATCCATGAGAGACAAAAGCTCAAATCCAGCTGTTGCGTCAATGATGACATCAATGGATGGTAATGGGAAGTCATCCTTGGGACACGCCTTGTTAATGTCTCGAAATCTATGCAGATGCGTATCTTCCCATTCTTTTTGAGAATGGGGACAATATTAGATACCCACTGAGAGTAATCAACTGGTTTGATGAACCCTACCTGGAGAAGCTTCATTACCTCTTCCTTCACCATGAGAGCTACCTTGGGTTTCATTGGTCTTGATTTTTGTTTAATTGGCTTTGCATCTGATTTGGTGACGAGGTTATGTACCGCGATGTGTGGTGCAATTCCCATCATTTCTTTATAATTAAATGTAAAAGCCTTTTGATGTTCTCTGAGGATTCGAGTGTGTATTTCTCTCTTCTGGAGTTAGCGAAGATCCTAGTTTTAAGATCTTCGGTTCTTCCTCCGTTCCGATGTTAATATCAATTGTTTCCTCGATTAAAGAAGCGTTACCTTCTTCAAACTCAGGTGGGGCTAGAGGTAGTTCCAGATCTTCTCCATTCTCTACCACGTATATGTCGAGCTCCTTTTGTGGGGGGAGCTCTACCATGGGGTTTCCAAAGTAAGAAGATGAATGTGGGATTAAGGACAAATCTACCACGTGATGGGTGAGATGTAACTCTGCATAGGTGTTTAGGTAATCAAGAGTGGCTCTATCACTGTCAACATGATCTAAGATAGTAGATGTATTCTCAGCTATGTTTGTTAAAAGAGGGTTTGACATTTTCTTTATTAATGGTTCAGTACGAAGGGATACCATGAAACGGGTGTCTTCCAACTCACTGCTGGAGTGAAATGTGAAGCTGAGGTTGCTATCGAATCTGCGAGAAGGTTTTGTTCTCACGGGATTGCTTCAATTGATATGAAGTTAAATCCTTTGCTCAAATCTAATACTGTTGTTTTGTAGAGCTGTAAATGTTCAGCTCTAGTCTCATACACCTCAGAGACTTGGTTTGCTACTAATTGAGAGTCTCCTAACACCCTGATGTCATTAACACCGAGCCTCTTAGCTATGATGAGGCCAAGGAGGAGGGCTTCGTACTCAACACCATTGTTTGTACATTCAAATTTAGTTTAAAGGTGAATGGTAAGATCTTTCCCTCGGGAGAAGTAAAGATCACACCTGCCCCAACCCCATAACGACATCTAGCTCCATCAAAATGGAGAGTCCAATATTTACTTGGGAAGATGGATGTTGGGACATTTGCTACGCCCACTTCTTCTACTTCGGTTACTTCTACCATGCAGAGTTCTTCTGCTGGGAGAGAACCAACTCCTAGGGTATATCCCATACCTACAGAATCAAATGGCAAGAAAATTGGTAGATCCTGTTCTAGCAATTCGACAATTTTTGAGTAGTTCCTAATGATACTATTTCTACAATGTTAGCCTCATCTTTGAGGGCTGGGATATTCTTGATTAGGTTCGTAACTTCTAGTTCTGTTGTAGGTACCAACTTTTCTTCCGGTTTTGAGTCGGTTGGCTTGTTAAGTTGGTTTGTTGGGAGTTCAAACTCAGAGTGAACACCTGGTCTTTTCTTCAGGTCTGCTAGGTGTATATCAAATGGTTTCAGATCACCTTTTGCTATGAATACCTTTCCCAAGTGTAGGAATCTTATTTCCTGAAATAACGTAGAAGGGATTGCCTTCATACGGTGTATCCATGGTCGGCCGAGGATCATATTATAGTTGGTTTCCCGATCTATAATATAAAACTCAGTGAGGATTGTTTTGGGTCCTAAGGTGACTGGTAGTATTATAGTTCCAATCGAAGTGGCTTTAAGGCTATCATAGCCTCTTAGCGTATTCCGAGTCGTGGAACAATTTGTTTCTCCATACCCTAGCTTTTGAAGGAAAGAGAAGGGAACTATGTTAACTGCTGCCCCATCATCAACCATTGCACGTTTAACGTAATTGTTATAAACCCACACTTGTAAATGTAAGGCCGGATCACCTCTTCATGCAATCTCGGTGTCTATTGGCATTTTGTTTATGTCAAATATAAACTCGGTATCCCTATCTGGCTGCCCTGGAGGGTGAATATCGAAGTCTATATGGTTTACTTGTGTTTCAGGAGGTGGAGTGATGTTAATTAAATGACCTAAACCTAATGCTTCTAAAAGAGCAGCCCTATGGGCAGGAGAGTTCTTCAATAAGTCCAAAAAGGAGATATGAGAGAAGGTCTTTGTTAGGTCATTAATTAAATCATAGGCACCTACGGGTTTTACTAATGGCTATTGAATGTTATCTGTCTCTAGCGGGTAACTTGGAATTGGCTGAGAGGAATACTCTCATGTCCTTGTTACGGCTTCCATGGGTAGCTCAGTGTCTAACTCCACTAAACTGACTATCTTGGGTCGTAGCTGATTTCCTAATTGTGGTGCGACAGGTGGATTTAGTGAAGTCGAGGCTTCATGATCATTGTTTCCTGTCATTGCACCCTTGTTCATCCCTTTTGGATTTAATTTATCATGATTTGGGAGCGGGTCATTGAAAATCTTGAGGGGAGCATTTTGAGGGGAGATTGCTCCCGTGAAAGTATTTGGCGTGCAGGTGATGTAGGATCTACTAAGAACATATCTATGAAAAGTTGTCTTTGTTCTTCTGGCAGATGTTGCATGAACTTATTGTAATCACAGAAAGTCCTAGTGTCATGGCCTTGAAATTTTGTGGAAACCACAATACGAGTTGGGATTGTAATTCCTAGGTTGTTGGTTTGGCACGTATTGTGGTCCAAAACTCTGATTAAACCATTGACTATTAAAGTTTTGTGTTTGTTGTCTTTGGTTTTGGTTTTGGTTTTGATATCCAGTTGAATTTTGACTTGGACCCTGTGTTTGGGTCTGCCTTTTTTGTTGTTGTTGTTGTGGATGATTAAAATCCACCGAGTTGATTGTCGGGGTAAAGTTGTTGTTTCGTTGATTGTTAATCGGCGGTGGAGTATTTACAACATTTGCCTTTTTTGTTTGGTCAGTTACTCCATCTGTTGTTACGCCATGATTTTTGTTAAGGATTTTAGGTCCTTGATTGACGTTTGTGGTAGTAGGATAAGTCGTAGTATTCTGGTTGGGGGTGATTAACCTCCCATTTGTTCCATACGTCTTGTGACCACTATCTATTGCCGCTTTGATCTATTCAGAGGGCGCTCTCGAGTACTTCATCGTAAGTCCTTAGTGGGAACTTCTGGACTTCTTCCTTTACCTCTCTGCTGAGAGAATGAAGGAATAAATCACATAGTTCCATCTGGTCCATGTTTGGAGCACTTGCTGAAGAATAGAGGACTGTACACCATCTCTGGATGAAATGAGCAACAGATTCATTGTGTTCTTGCTTAATGTGCAAGAATTCCCTGATTCCTGTTCTCAACAGTTTGTTCATGTCAAATGCCTTGATGAACTCTGAAATGAGTTGTTTAAATGAATGGATGGAAGCTTCAGGTATTCTGTAATACCAATTGAGGGCGATGCCCTCTAAAGTTTTGGGAAATATTTTAGGCAACAACCCCATCCCAAGGGAGCAGTTCTCGAATGGCTGTGGCATAGGCCTTAATGTGTGCATTCGGGTCTCCTTCCCCTTTGTATTTGGGAAAATCAGGGAAGAGGTCTTGGAAGCATGACGCTTCGTATGGTGAAGTCTAAGGGTTCTTTCAAATATTCTGAATAAGTTCCTATCGCATAGGTTTCGACCATCGATGGTGCCTGCTGAGGGGGTGGAGGTGGAATGGGTTGTTGATATGGTGTAGCATATGCATTTGCAGGGACATAAGGAAATCCTTGTGGTTGAGCGAACATGCTGGGAGAAGAGAACATATCTCCTTGTGGTGACTTGGAATATATGTTTAAGTATGGAGGAGTATTGCCCAGGAATGGATTATTTTGTACTAGACCGGGAGGTATCATATTTTCCACCGAGAACGGTGTTAGAAAACATGGTTCTAGTTGGTGTTTGTTGTGAATACTGAGGAGGCATGCCCAACGTGCCTATTCCTGTGAGGAGGTCTACTTGGCCAGGATGATGCGGAGGATTGGAATTTCCTACCTGCATGAATTGAGAATTTTGATTTGCTTGAGCAAGTTCTAATCCTCTAACCTTTTCTACTAAAGTTGAGATGACTTCATTTGGTGAAGTCACAGTATTTTGCCTTAGTGGTGTTTGTTGTATATTTTGAGGTTGCAAAGGGGTATGATACCCTGCTATGAACTGATCGTTTCCCTGCCAAGTTTCACCGAGGGCATTTCCTATAGGTAGAGGTATGGAGGTGTTTTCTTGAAAAGAGACCTCGGGTCATGTTTGTAAACTTCCTATAGGTGGGTACATACTCCGAGAGCGTTGTTCACTCCTAGCATAACACACTGAATGTTCATCATCTAAAAATAGATATGGATTTGATTGTCTACTAATTTTTGGTCTAAGCAATACCTGAGGAGATGAACCAGATTCTCTTGTAAACGTCATGTTGTTCGAGCCTGAAGGCTCTGGTTGTTGTGTTTGAGTGAGCTGGTCCAACTCCTCTATTTGGAAAGAAGAACTATATCTAGTCCTTGGAGGTAGAGTTTGTGTTGACAATCGGTTAGTTGAATAGTTGTCACCCCATGCTGAGAGCGAGGGTGATGGTTGTCTATTCAGTTGATCGTAGTATGCTTCAAGACCTAGGAGAGGTCTGCCATATGCATCAAATCTTGACATATTCGGGGGGTATATGAATACCCACATAATAATGGGAAAGAGCGAAGGTGGATGGAAGAAATAAAACTAAAAGAGGAAGAACTATTTCTTTCACGTCGGGTTCACCAATTTTGTACGATGTAAAAGTGAGGCTAAGTGAGCATGGGAATCTACAAGTAACTCTTCCTCGCACCTGACCCTCCTGAGGTCAAAATGTGGCCAAGACAGCCAGTGGGGATGGAATATACATGGGGTATGGACAAACTAATTGGGCAATCTTATGTCTTCGACATGCACTAATGGAATCTATGAATCTAAGGCAAAGAAGGCCCTCCTAACCTGAACTGGCGTGATAGATTAGTCGGTGAGGATGACTGCTCGAAGGCTCCAATCAATATCAAGCTCTAGGCGTGATTCAATCTATAGGTTGTGGAATACGTGGAAGATAACCTGTGGGTGCTTCATATATGTCTCCCTGAAAAGGTCATGAAAATGAATGATGAACTGATGGTGGATTCTATGGGTGATTCTTTGGTCTAGTCCAGAAATCCTTAGCTTGATTAGATGTTGTGTCTAGTGAGGATAGTTGTGTGATTATGATTGGTGGAAGTGGAGTGGATCTAAATACTAATGTGCGTAAACTAGCATCTACGTCTGATTGACCTGTGGACTCGTTGGGTTGTGGGACCTATGGATCACAACCGTAGATTCATGGTTGTTGTGGACCTCCTATGGTCATGTGAAGAATCAATCCCTAACCCCTAGTATCCAGTAGTCGTATGCCTTTTCAGCCTCTATATTTAGAACTAACAGTTGTGCAATCTTCTCAGAGTATCTTATAGGCGTTTTGGCAACTTGAATCCTTAAGCTAGTGTCTATGTCGGTTCGAATGTCTCCTACGTTTGGATGTGGGAGCAAAGGATCACACCCGAATGTTTGCTCTTTTTCAAGCCCTTCTACAGTCATGTGGACATTTATCTAGGGTAATCCATAGTTTGGCTGGTTTGACCAAAACGTATGCGCTTCTGCCGTCTTCTATGTTTAATCCTCTTAACTGTGAGCTAATTTCTTGTAGGTCTGCTATCGTTCGGAAGACTTGAATTCTGAGATTTTGGTCTATGTCAGTTATTGCTGCAACAAAGTTGGGTTGAGGCACAATTGGCTCGAATACGTATTCTCTGGGCTCCCTAGGTCCCGTGATTG
Organism: Taxus chinensis; assembly: GCA_019776745.2. Classification (NCBI taxonomy): domain Eukaryota; kingdom Viridiplantae; phylum Streptophyta; class Pinopsida; order Cupressales; family Taxaceae; genus Taxus; species Taxus chinensis. The sequence goes on along the minus strand of CM034154.1, from coordinate 760,877,698 downwards.
TCATACAAATGAAACAATGTAAATCTAACTGAAGCAAAGTAAAACTAACTATGTAAAGTATATCTATAACATATATAACTTCTCTATTTTTGTGTTTTTGATGAATTATTTGAATGAAATTCAAAGAGTAATTATTTAAAATATCTAGCAATTGACAACTAAACTAATAACAAAATTTAAAACAAACAAGGTAGCCGAGTATAGCTACTTGCCTATGTAGTTGTAAGTCTATTCTAAATAATGAAATAACTGATCTAATCTATTTGAAAGACTCTCGATCCTACCTCAGAAGTGAGGAATGAATCATAGTTTCTTAAAAACTATCAATCCCTATAACTTCCCCAACAATATCGAAAGTGAGATTAACTGAAATGAAATACTTTTACTATTCTATTTGATATAATTTAACTAGAAATTTGAAAGCTTGAACCTGGATTTTGCAGAATAGTGGCAAATCCAATTGTGTGTGGATTTGTCCCCTCAGTGTGGTCTCCTCGTTCCTTCGTGCTTACATGAATCTTGAAAAGTGTGTAATGCTAGCATCAACAGAAGTAGGTATTGGAATAATGGCAGTTTTGGATGTAGACTGAATACAATGTGAGTAGGAGAGGGATAGCGCAAGAGAACTGAGCTTGGCCTATGTAATTCCTAGTGGGATTTATTGCGAGTCATACGACACAAAATGTCCAGAACCTAAAGCTATTCTTTTTGACAAACAAAACCTGCAACTCTAATGGCTTCAGACTGAAAATAAAACTATCCTATCTCAATTGATTGTATGAAACAGTAACAGCACTAGCACAAGAAGATTATGTGGCTTCTAAATAGCAAAACAACACTAACTATGCATGCAACAAATGGAAACTATGAATTCCTAAGAACTGAAAGACTAAACTATGAAATGAGAAGATGAGAGATAATTTTTGAGGGGCCATTTGCTTGAAGATCAACTAGCTATTTATAGAATCCCCATTTACCCAAAGGTGAAAACCAATTTGAACTCTTTAACCATAAACAATGTAAAAACACTATTCCAGGGAACCAGAATCATAAATATGATCAAAGGTAGTGAAAGCTGGTAAACGTTGAAATTTTACTTGAGTCACGATAAAAAGAACATTCTGGAAAAATGCGTGAAGGACCGCCACCCTGAGCAGGGCGGTGGTTACAGGACCGCCGCCCAAGCAGGGCGGCGGTTTCATCACTGAAGACCAAAACACAAAGAAAGAAGGGGGGAGAGAAAAAACAAAGGATGCAGAGGCTAAGCAAGGCATGCAGGATGTTAATGTACACTTGGAGGGCTTTTCTGAATCCCGAGCACCTTGCGAGGAGACTTGTATCATCATTGGGGCATGTGTAACATTGTCCTGGTAGTGTAGTACTCTTACAATTTTGGGTACGTACAGATGTGCATTATGGATACTTGGTTCCATGTTGTTTTGAACAACTATATTTCAAAGTACTCAATTTCCACTTATTCTTTCCCAGGGGAACTTATTTGTAAGGAATTCCACTAGCAATCAAGATCTTGATGGTAAACCTGAACTTGGAAGAAAAACTAATGGCTAGCTAAACCCCACCACATACGGGGGTAGGGGCAGATTTGGCGAAGGATGGTGGACCTAGTAGTAGAAAGGTAGAGAGAAGAAAGGCAGCTTAAGTACAATGAGGTACACGAGAGGGAGATAGAGAAACAACGTGATATTATAGAGCAGATGGTGTTGAGGAGAGAGATGGATCGTGAAGGATTTGGAGCTCATGTAGAAGGCATGGAGCTAGAGCATATAGAACTCCCCCATTTAGTTAAGCATGACACTGAACCATCCTCGGCCTCACATGGGAGCATGCTAGTAGAGATGACATGGTCCGTGGGCACGCATCTGAATCTACCTAGCAACCTAGCCCTTGTGCTTGGTTTTCCAGTATCTAGTACAACTAGTAGTCAACAAGCTAGTTTAGGTAGTAGGAAAGTAGGAGTAAGTAAAATAACAAGTACATATATGGTAGGGAAAACATCTTATTTGTTGTTTGGGGGTACCTTCTCATACACATCATCAGCACAGAACTCAAGCACACAAATTTTTGGACTCACTTCTGAAAGTAGTACCACTTCGCAGACTATAGGAGTTTAGTTTAGTATTATTGTTAGGACACATGGAAGTACATCTTCTAGTCTTCTTTCAGCTACAGGTAGAGGAAAAGGGGGTATAGGTGTCTCTAGTTCTGGTGGTTCATGTGGTTCTAGAGGAAGAGGTAACACAGGAGGTTCTAGATCAAGAGGGAAGGGTCCACACCAACCCCAAAATATTTACATGGAGATGTCTCTTCATCTTCCAGAGTATAGGGGCATAAAATATGTTGCTTAACACATGCACATGTGTGAGATACTATGGCTCAAAGAAGGGATTACGGCTTCTAATCGCAAGGCCAGTCAGTTTGCCACTACATTGTAGGGATGTGCACACAGTTGGTACAGAAATTTTTACCCCGATCAGACTTGCTTAGATTATGTAGCATTACGGGATGCCTTCCTTAAGGAGTTTTATATACCAAGTTTGAGAAAAAGAGTATAAAAGTGCTTAAGGATATTAAGCAGGGCACTATTGAGAGTGTTTAGGAGTATGATGCTCATTTCAAAACACTGTTGTCTAAGCTTTCTTATTATATTCATGCAAACCAGCATACACAGTGGTTCATTGGGGGCTTGATCACACCTTTTAGGAGGGCAATATCACATAAGACATAGACACACCCGCACAAAGCACTAGAAGAAGCTTTGTGCTTTGAGGTAGTTGGAAGTATAGACACTAGAGTAAGCCCATTCCTGGAAGTATAGATCATAGCTATGGAAAAGTAGTTGGAGAAACTATCGGCCAGTTTAGCACATAAGACACACACTAGGATTTGGTGTACAGACTGTGAAGTGGAAGGGCACACTAAGGATAGTTTTCCCTGTAGATCAATGCATTCATTATTGCTAGACTATAAGATATGTCATTTAAACCATGATGTCAGTCATTTCCCATTACTACAACACGCAATAAGAAAGAATATATCTTTTTATTGTAAAATTTGTTGGTCCATGACTCACGATATAGAAGACTGCAGGTTGATTAGTCAGATCCATGATGCTATAGATATTGGTGTGCGATAGACAAGAGTATTAGATAACTCTAAAAGTAAAGGTGAGTACCATGATAGTGATCACACTCAAGCGTGCTATTATCATAATGAAGGGCACTAGTCGTGGTAGAGGTTGAGGGTACCATGGTGGATTCAGAGGCCAAGGCCATGGTGGTGGAAGAGGTGAGTTCCCTCACGGAACTTGCTTTACATGCGGATATCCTAACCACTACAAGTGTGAATGTCCTCAGAATATTACTTGTTATTTTTGTGGGAATAATCATAGCTATGAGGAATTCCCATACTTATATGAGCATCTTAGCAAGTAGCACAAATAGGAGAACAAGGGTGCAGGGATGGTTAGAATATAATGTGTTGTGAAAAATCATTGGATGCCAAATTTGGCATCGAAACCTGAGGTATTACTTGTGAAGATTACTACATGTGTTGAAGTTGCGTGCGTCAGAGAAGTGATACAGCAGAAGCCTACCATCACTAAGGAGAACAGTTTGCATGTAAGGTACGCATGTCCTACACATCAAAAGGAGATTTATCAAGAAACCATGGAGGTACTCAGAAATCTTCAGGGTGAAATATAATGTTTAAAAGAGAAATCACGAAAGATGGAATAGAAGAAGGCAATAGAGATGGTCTAGTCAGATATTGATGACTTGAAGGAGGTATGTAAAATGTTGCGCCATGAGAATATCATTCCATTACTAGGGAATTGGTTAAAGGGAAACACTCTGCACGCAGGTATTGAGAATGGACAGTAGATTCTACATGTTAATCTCCCCCCTCATAGCTTGGATTATGAAAAGGAGATCACTCTGAATTTTACTGTGGATGGATGGCTCTTGAGTAATATATTAATTGACACATGCGCGGAAGTGAATTTTCTTACTTTAGATGTATGTGTACAGATGGGGAGACCTCCATTGCAGCCATCCTCTAATGTGTTGTTTATGGATAATCAAACTAAGGCCACTCCCATCAGAGTTTTAAAAGATGCATCCATTATTATACAAGGGGAAAATTTCACTGGGGACTTTGAGGTTTTAGCACTTGTAGAAGCAGAAAACTTCCTGGCTCTACTTGATTGCCCTTGGTGCTATGTAAATAATGTTGATCTATGGTTGAACAAGGGATATATAAGTTTTGAGAACAAGGAAGAAATATTTATTATCCCTTTAAAAAATGGGAAATCTACACCTTATGTTGAACATTTGAGTGAGGAAGATCTGAATAGAATATATTTGTGTGTCATTTGGGACCCATATGTGCTTTAGCCATATAAGGAAGGAATCCTTCAATGGGAGGATGCACATTATATTATTGATACCACCAATATTACTTGTGAAAATTAGGCACATGGCACTTATGAGATGGTTGGGCATGAAATAAGAAGTGCATTTGTGTGGAGAAGCAAATCTTGTTATACTCGGAGGATAGGTAACAACTATATACCTCAATACACTAGAGAAGGAGACCCTAAGGTATTCCTATGTGCCATGGAGGAACAGTGGATAGATCAAGTTGAAAGAAGATATATGTTAGCATATACCCTATGCGGGACAGAAACACATTGGTGGGTAGTTCATAGGGTTAATCTTATAGAATGGAATGAAGTCAAGACTGCTCTAACTACTTGGTTCCTCAGGGGCAATGCACCTACTCAAATTTGCATATATCATGGTAATCAACTTGTTTAGCACCACATTCAATAGTGTGAGAGACTCTGGATAGAGGGTCAGGAAGCTTTACCACCTTCACGGTGGGTGCAAAAACTTTATTCTACTTTATAAGGTTACACGTGAGCTTGGTATGTATATGCAGAACTACATAGAGAGACTTGAAATTGGTAGGATTTGATTATAGGAATGGTCCAAAAATTTGACTACTTCTTTACTAAACCTCTGGTGGAAGAGGCATTAAGGGTTATAAAGTGTTTAACTATGGGAGATAATGCAAAGGCTGAAGAACTCATTTAGGATTTATTTGGTGAGGCATAATCAGGAGCGCATTTTGATGAAATAAAAGAGATAGATGCCGCATTACTTTAGCATGCTTGCTTTGACAAAGAAAAAGGAAAGATGGTCTACATAGTGGATGATGAAGAAGAAGACAATCTAGATATAGATCATTCAGCAGGTACACGTGAGGTATTGGACAGTGCGGATAAAAATGCACGTGCTTATCATGAACTTATGAAGACAAAGAAAGTGAACATTGGCACAGATGTTGAACCTAAGGAGGCAATAATTAGGGATTATTGGTCTGATTCTGAAGTGGCTAAGATCATTGAGTTACTATGTGATTTCCAAGACTTATTTCCTAGGGGTTACCATGAATTAAAAGGAGTGCATGAATCTTTGGGTGAGATGAATATTAAGCTAAAGGAAGGTGTGTGCCCAGTCAGGAAGAGACCTTATAGTATGAACCCTAACCTGCATGTAAAATTTAAAGAAGAAATTGACAAAATGTTGCCATTTGACATCATTAAGCCCCTAAAAGAATTAGAGTGGGTTAGCCCCGTGGTAATTAGTATAAAGAAAGATGGTAAGATTAGGATTTGTGTGGAATACATGGAGCTAAATGTTGTATGTGTGATTGATCCTTTTCCTACACCTTTCACCAAGGAAATATTAAAAGGTGTTGCAGGGCATGAAGTTTATTCTGTTACAGATGGATTCTCTAGGTATCATTAGGTTAGAATTACACAGGAGGATCAAGAGAAAATGACTTTCACCACTGAATGGGGAATTTTTGTGTATACTATGATGCCCTTTTGTTTAAAAAATGTGCCTTTTGTATTTTTGTGCATATTTTTCCAAGCATTCCAAGATTTTATTCACAACTTCCTACAGGTTTACTTGGATGATTGGACAGTGTACGGACTTGTTAAGGATCATTTTGACAATTTTTGCTTAATGTTTGAAATATGTAGACAGTTAAGCATCTCTTTAAACATTAAGAAGTGTGTGTTTGCTACACCTTTTGGCACTTTGTAAGGGAACATCATCTATAAGGAAGGTTTTTTAGTGGATCCAGCTAAGGTTGCAATTATTATAGGCCTGGAAGAGCCTACTAGTTAGAGTGGGGTGCACGGATTCTTGGGTCACACAAGGTATTATAGAAATTTTATCAAAGGATATGTGAATATTTCCACACCCCTGGAAGAGTTACTAAAAGGAAAAGGGGTGTTCTATTAGGGAGAACCACAGCAACGTGCATTTGAGGCATTAAAGGAGAGACTTACTATAGCGCATATTCTACGTTTTCCTTCATGGAACTAATTATTTCATGTACATGTGGATGCCTCTGGCACAGCCATTGGCATGGAGTTAACTCAACCTGGAGTAGGTATTGTAGACCATCCTATCCGTTTTTCTAGTAGAAATTTGACTCCTGTAGAATAAAATTATACAACAACAGAGTGCAAGGCCTTGTCGATGATCTACGCGTTGCATAAATTCAGACAGTATTTACTAGCAACTCCTTTTATATTTTATACTGATCACATAGCATTAAAATACTTTGTCAATAAGCCCATTTTACAAGGTTGCATATGTCGATGGGTGCTCTTATTCCAAGAATTTTATTTCATAGTTGTGTTAAAACCAGGTAAAAGTAATTTTGGCCTCGACCACTTATCAAGAATTCAGTCAGGGGAGGATGTGCAGACAATTGAAGATACAATTCCAAATGCACAGTTGTATAGGTTGCATCACATGCCTTCAGAATTGGAAGATATTTCTATCTTTTTATGCATGGGAATGGCACTTGAAGGAATGAGAGCATTAGAGAAGAAATAAATTACAATTCACATGGCACACTTTATGTTGATCAATGGAGATTTATAAAAACTAGACCGAGATTAAGTATTGTGCCAATGTGTACTAGAACATGAGTGCACAGATATCATGGAAGAGGCTCATGGTGGTATTAAAAATGGGTACTATGCAGGTGATGCTACAGTATGCAAGATTCTACTCATTGGATTATGGTGGGAGACACTATACAAAGATTGTAAAGCATATTGTAAGGCGTGTGATCACTGTTAGCACCTTGATAAACCTAGGCAAAGAGATGAAATGCCTTTAAGACTTATTCCTAGTGCAAAGCCATTTGAGAAATGGGCTATAGATTTTGTGGGTCCTATTTCACCAGCCACATGTAGAAATGAATCATGTTATATCATCAGTTGCACATATTATCTTACAAGGTGGGCAGAAGCAACAACTACAAAGGATTTTACAGCAGCTACAGCAACCAGGTTCTTATGGGAAAATGTTCTTACTTGGTATGGATGTCAACTGAGCTTGACAAGTGATGAGGGTGCACGATTTTTGAGTGAGACAATCAGGATATTATTGGATGAGTTTATGGTTGCGCACCAAAAGACTACACCTTATCACTCTCAGGAAAATGGTACTGTTGAGGCCTTCAACAAGATATTGAGCTATACCTTAACAAAAATTTATGACGTTGGAAGGAAATATTGGGATGATAAATTTTCTGATGTACTTTGGGCATATAGAACAACCTACAAAAGGTTGAATAAGGCCACACCCTTTCAGTTGGTGTTTGGCGCAAAAATAGTTCTTCCTATGGAATTCATGTTACCTTCTTTGCATATTGCACGTGTTGGAGGTCTAGCTGATGCGCAAGCATTAGAATAAATAATTGATAAGCCAATACAATTGGATGAGAGGCGCATCATAGCACAATGGAGTCAAAAGTAGGAAAAATCTAGGTAGAAGGCATGGCATGACAGGCACATCAGGGACAAGAAGCTTAAGATTAGACAGATGATGCTTATTTATGATTTTAAGTTTTCACACCATCCAAGCAAGCTTAAAGTGCATTTGTTGGGACCATATGTTATCACTCATATACTTGAATCAGGCGCTTGTTATTTTGAAATACTTGATGGAATATGATTACCCCATTACTTCAACGGGAGTAGATTGAAGCCCCTACTATAAATAAGTCTTCTTGGTGTTTGTAATAAGTTAGTATTGTCATTTAGTATAGGTTTCCCTTTCTGTATTTCCTTCTTCATCAATATGCTTTGTTAATTTAGTTTGGTTTTTTGTGTAATAAGCGCGCTTGCGCGTTGGAGGCTAATTGTAATCTAAAATATTTTATGTGCAGAGGACTATACATACCATTGGTCTGGGGTGGTTGTTAATCACAATTGGGTATACATGAGAACAAACTATTACAGGTGATATTCAAGTATGGAAGGGAGATGTTAGAAAGGAAATTGTTTCTAAAGAAGACCATAGATGGAAATAAATGAAGGAATAGTATAATGTGAGGTGAGCAGCAGTCGTGGAAACTACTAGGGGAAGGCGCAGTGGCGAGGCACTCAGCACATGGAAGTGCCTGGAAGAGAATTTTGTAGCCAGAAGGTAGGAAGGCACGCTAGAAGGTTATAGCTGGGGCACGAAGATGTACCACACAGAAATTGTGAAAATGGTCAATTAATGAGAGGATTTTTGGTAGGTGAAGGAGAAATAAATGCACTAACTTTTTGAAAATCTATACAAGGACGTGATGCGGGTTCATTTTTACCTTTGCAATCACAAATTTTTGAGTGAGCTAAGTGTGACCGAGCCAAGCGAATCATATTTGAGGTGCAGAGAGCTGCGAAACCAGACGTGGAGAGAAAATGTATGTGCAGAGGAGGCTTGCATCCCCATTGGGGAAGGGTTTGAGCAACGTAAAAGCATTGAGAATGAGATAAGGCACACAAATTTGAGCTAGGTTTTCATCTTACTCGACACAGAAGATAAAAGGTAGAATTTTGACAATGACACCTAAGAAAGCACCTGCAACAGGCACAAAAGGAAAGAAAAAGGTAGAAGTGGAGGTTGAAATTACTCTCGAGAGTAATTTTTTAGAGATGCAATACCCAGAAGGAGTGATAGTTGGTTGATATTTGGATTCACATATTTGAAAATGTAAGATAAGTGATTACAAGCATCGTAGCATCGACAATAGAGGAGAACTGGATGCATTGTTAAACAAAAAAAACAACAAGCGCATGGTAGATGATATGTCAGTGTATAATGATGCTGGAGAGAAGCTACTGAAGAAGGTAGGAGTCTATTAGTTGTATGAACTCCCTTATTTTGGAAAACTAGAGACTTTATACCGATGGTTGATGAGTAGATCCCATGAGGACTTTTTCTATTTTGTTGGATGGAGAGTAAGGATCACAGCAACTCTGATTACCACATTGACATGACTAAAGGGCACAAGGACAGATATCCTAAGTGATCTTACTAATACGGTAGATTTTTTGGCCACCAACAACGAGTTAGGATACTCCAAAGGTCCACACGGAATGGACATAGACAAATTGAAAAAGTTTCATGTAGTACAGATAGTTGCACATCTGCTCACAAAGCTAAATGATCAAGAGATATGGTCGCAGTAAATACAATGTGGCTAACACATTAAAGAAGATGATAGAAGGAGAAATATACAAATTGGCTAGCTATATTGTAGAAACTATCATTGAGGAAATGCATACAGGTGAAAAGATAAGTTTTGGCACTATTCTCTTATCTCTTGTCTTTATAGAAATTGGAGTGCCCGATGGGCCAAAAAACAAATTTTGGGAATACCCCATAGAGAAGAAGTCCCTCGCAGAGAGGTTTGAGAAATATTTGTGTGAAGGGTTAATGAGTGGGCCATTTAAGCAAAGGTTAGAGATGTGGTATGACCGACTTTGCATGGTGTTTAAAGAGGATTGACACATTCCGAAGGAGTTGCCCTCGGTGGTAGGAAAGGCAGTACAGTTCACGATGTATCAACATTTCTACATCATGTGGTTTACTAGGAAGGATAGGACATGGGGTCCATGATGCAAACTACTTTATGCCTTCATATCGCACTACTTCTAAGCTTCAGTTCACAGATTCACTGATGCGCGTTGGCTGAACTTCACTATAGAAAAGGTAGATTGTGACTACCACACTCTCAGGAAAACATACGTATATCCAAGCCAGACTTCCTATATTGAGAGGCTCATTTAATATGTCATAAACATCAATCTAGTAAGCTTGTCTATTAGGGACAGTGGAGCCATGCTCATATATCTTCATCTTAAGCCTAGGCTAGAGAATAACAAGTATGTGGAGAATGATTTTATGCTCTCATGGCCGCCTAAGGGTAAACATACAATGGAGAATGTACCAGCTCCAAATCCTATAGTGACAATAGAGGTAAACAAGGAGGAACAAGAACATGAAGTTAGTGGAGGCTTGGATCATAGAGGTCGGAGGTAGCCCATGGAAAAAGTGGAGTGTGAGTACGTTGATACTCCACCACAAGTGCAAGAAGTAGAAGAGGACTTGGATGTGGAAGTTATACCTAAAGAGCGCCAATTTAGGAAAGTATTCAGAAGAACCAGGACATAGGGCGCAGGCACACCACATCCTATAAGAAGATCATCTATACTCTCCCCTCAAAAAGAAGTACCTGTAAAGAAGAGAAGGAGAAATTTAAAGCTTAATGGGGAGGTGGAGGAGTCAAAAGAGAGTGCTCCTGGAACCCCAGTGCAACCAGAAGATATGGAGGAGCCCTAGAGATGAGGAGATGAGAGATGAAGAAGAAGGGGTGAAAGATGTAGAATAAACTATACGTGAGAAAACTAGCGTGCCAGTTACAACTCAAAAAGGAGAGGGGCTAACTCTAAACCTTGGTGCTCATGTTCCGAAGGGGCCAAGGATGAGGAGAAGTGAAGAGTGCATGGTGCTAAGTATGGTCTATATTGAAGACACTAGTAAAATCATCCACGCCTGGTTTCAGAGCATAGTGGACCTCAAGGAATTATATGGGTGGGAAACTGATGGACCCATATATGGCCACTATACATGCAAGGAAAAATCTATCCTAATTGATCCAAACTCATATGGATGAACCAGATTTTGATGTATGTGAGGATTCTTGTGTATCCAAGAGAGTGAAGAAGGCACCCCAAAGAAAGCCCATGACCATAAATCATATTATCATGTCTAGTGAGCAGGTCAGTAATGCCTTAGTCAAGGTATCTACTGAGGTGGTGTGAAGGAATATTGATAAGGTTGCCACCATTAGAGCGCTGATGGAAGATAATAAGGATAAAACTGTGGAGATATAGGTCCTAAAAGTAGATAAGGAAAGAGAACAAACAAAGAATGAGGTATTTGTTAGCATGGCAGAGGAGATTTGTGACTACATTCTGAAGGCAATGCCTCATATGGAACCAAAGGTACCTAAGAAGTTTCCTTCCACAATGTATTATGTGCACCTTAGTTTATTTGGTGCTAGAAGAGGGGTCACTTAGAATGACTGCAACAAAGGATGTTGAACAAGAAGTAGAAGGAGAAAGGGCCACTTTGGTCAAAAATATTTCAATTTATGAGGCACTGCTCCAAACTTTAAAGGATGGGCTGAAGAAAGTAGACCAAGGTCTGAATATTTATATAGGACCAGAAGTGGTGATCAAAACCAAAACTATAATTGAAGATAACAAAGTTCTGAAGGCCATGAAGGATGAATTAATAAGGCACACAGAAATATTATCACTAGTAAAATAAAAAGCATGAAGCCTTTGCAGTAGCCCAAGATCCACATAAGGAAATAATAGATGAGATTGGGAAGCTAATAACACATAAAATGGATCTTCTTGAGGGAATGATGCCTGTTATGGCTAATGTAGTCCAAGTATTACAAAATGAAAGGGGGAAGATTACTCAAGAAAAGTTGGATGTCATAGCCACATACATTCTAGAGAAGACAAGGACCACGTTGGATGACTGGAAAGCATTGGAGGTGGAGCTCAAAATTGAATATCCAGAGTTGATCCTTCCAATTGAAGAGGAGGGTGTTGTCGAGTAGAGGTTTATTCTTTGTATAATGATTCTTTTCTTTCTTTACATTTTTATTCTTTATTCTTTGGAGGCATCAAAAAGAAACCCCATTACCGAGACAAAAATGTACTTTAGTGTGGGGTAATGTTGAGAAGACATATTGTTCTAAGGAGTAAGCACACAGAAGATTCATGTGTGGGAACAAGGCACATTTGAAGGTGCGGAAGGATAGGAAAGGAAACGCACGCCAAGACAAGCTTAGTTGGGACTTAGTCATTTTTATGGTTATAGGCTATTTTTGGAAATAGCATGTGAAGCACACATCAAGATGGAGACTTGCACGACACGCAAATGTTATTTTGGGAATGAGTGTTTGATAAGTGTCATACAGGAGTTTGAGATAATAATAGGATTACTACTTCCAGTTAACTGTATGATGTCTATTATTAGGGCACTTGCCATGCATGCATGTTAATGTAAAGGTGTATGGATATTTTCATCATGTAACTGTACGTACCCAAAATTTTAAGGTATTGTACTGCGGAACGGTGTAATAAATGCCCCAATGATGATACAGGTCTCCTCGCAAGGTGTTCGGGATCCAGAAAGAGCTCTTCGGATATGCGTTAACATCCCGCATACCCCACTTAGCCCCCGTGTCCTTTGTTTTCCCCTTTTTCCCTCTTTTCTTGCCCTTTTTGATCTTCAGTGACGAAACCGCCACCCTGAAGGGCGGCGGTCTCGTGACCGCCACCCTGAACAGGGCGGCGGTCCTGTAACCGCCGCCCTGCTCAGAGCGGCGGTCCTGTGCGCGTTTTCCAGAACACTCTTTTGACGCGACCCGCGTGAAATATCACAATTTACCAGCTTTTCTTTGCCGACTTGAGCATGCATTAATGTTTTTGGTCCCCTGGAACAGTGTTTTTCCTTTGTTTATTATTTAGGAGTTCAATTTGGTTTTGGTTTTTGAGTGTTGGAATTCCTATAAATGCATGGTTTGTGTACATGCAAATGGTCTGAATTTGGGCTGAGTTTGTGTGAAGAAATTGAACTGGAGTTTAGGCCACCATTTTTTGTTAGAGTCTTCTGATTTTCAGTGGTTTGGTCTGTCAGCTTGCTTAGGATTGATAGCATAGTTCATTTCTTACTTGGTTAGTATTGCTCAGCTGTTGGTAAGCCACAGACCCATCTTGTGCAGGCAGTGCTGTTGTTCCATCCAATCCGGTTAGAAGCTTGCCTCTGAATTCCTCTTTGCTGTAGATTTTTTTTTTTACTGTGGCTTAGAGTTCTTAGTTCAATTCATTATATACCTGGTTAGCTTTATTCAGCTGTTGGTAAGCCACATATCCAACTTGTGCAAGTAGTGTCTTTTTTTTGGAACGGAATAGCTTAGGAAGCCATTAAAGTTGCAGGTTTTGCTCTTCGTATAGGATAGTTACAAGTTCTGGTCGCTTCATGTTGCATGACTTGCAGTAAAATCCCGCTAGGAATCGCATAAGCCAAGCTCTGTACTCTTGCGCTATCCCTCTCCTACTCGCATTCTCGGTCTGCATTCTGAGCTGTCCTTATCCCAAAATCTACTCCTGTCGGTGCTAGCATCACACGCTTTTCTGGATCCACGTGAACACGAAAGAACGAAGAGACCATACTGAGGGGACGAGATCACATACACACCATCGGATTCGCCACTGTTCTGCGGAATCCAGGTTTTAAATTTCAAAGTTCTAGTCAGAATCATATTAAATAGAGTAGTTAATCACTTTATTTCATTTCATTCTATTCTCGATATTGCCAGGGAAGCTGTGGGGATTGATAGTTTCCGAGAAACTATGATTCACTCCTCACTTCTGAGGTAGGATCGAGAATCTTGCAGATAGATTAGACCTATTTAGAATTCTATCAATTCGCACAGACAAATAACTACACTCGGTTATCTTGTCTGTTTTAATTACTGTTTAGTTATTATTTCTAGATACGTTTAAAATAGTTTGCTTCCCTTAAAATTGTTAAATATTTCATAGAAGAATAAAGGTTATATGCAGTTAGATTTACTTCACGTAGTTGCATTTTGTTTCGTAGAATTTGTTTCATCACAGTTAGATTGCATTTTGTTTCGTATGACAATCACGGGACCTAGAGAGCCCAGGGAATACATATGACCCTGTCCGGAGAAATACACGAAACCATCCCGGGTCATTTCCCACGCATTCCACAACCCATAGATCGAATCACGCCAGAGCTCGATATTGATTGGAGCCTTCGAGCAGTCATCCTTGCTGATCGATCTATCACACCGGTCCAGGTTAGAAGGGCCTTCTTTGCCTTAGATTCGCAGATTCCATTAGTGCGTGTCGAAGATATTAGATTGCCTAACTAGTCTATCCGTATACTACCTATATTCCATCTCCACCGGCTGTCTCGGCACGACCTCGGGAGGTCGGGTACGCGGAAGAGTCACTTGTAGATTCTCACGCTCGCTTGTCGCTTTTCCGACGTACAAAATTGGTGAACCCAACGTGAAGCTTACAATTGCTTCACCTTCTCTCTGAGAAGTTTCATCTTATCCAAATCACCTTCGCTCCTTCCCATTATTCTGTGGGTATTCATATACCCCCCGAATATGTCGGGATTCGATGCATATGGCAGACCCCTCCTGGGTCTTGAGGCATATTATGCCCAACAGAATAGACAGTCATCACCCTCACTCTCAATGTGGGGCGACAACTATTCAACTAGTCAGTTGTCAACGCAAACTCCAAGGACTAGATATAACTCGTCCTTCCAAGCAGAGGGGTTGGAACAACTCGCTCAAACACAAACAGAGCCTTCAGGCTCAAACAATATGACATTTACTGGAGAATCTGTTTCATCTCCTCAGATGCTACTTAGACCACATATTAGTAGACAATCAGACCCATACTCGGTTCTAGATGACGAGTACTCAATACGTTATCCTAGGAGTGAACAACGCTCCCTGGGTATATACCCACCTGTAGGAGGTTTGCAAATACAGCCCGAGAGATCTCCTCAAGAAAATACCTCTATGCCATCACGTATAGAAAATACTCTCAGAGATGCTTGGCAAGATAATGATCAGTTCATAGCAGGATATCACATACCTCCGCAAAACCATAGCATACAACAAACGCCACCAAGGCACGATATCGTGACTTCACCAAATGAAGTCATTTCAACTCTAATAGAGAAGGTTAGAGGATTAGAACTTGCCCAAGCAAGTCAAAATTCAAGATTCATACAAACAGGGAGTTCCAATCCTCTGCACCATCCTAGCCAAGTAGATCTCCTCACAGGAGTAGGCACATTAGGTATGACTCCTCAGTATTCACAACAAGTGCCAACTAGACCCACTATCGCTAGCACTGTTCCTCCTGGTCCAGTACAGAGCAATCCATTCCTGGATAGTACCCCTTCGTACTTAAACATGTACTCCAAATCGCCACAAGGGGATATGTTCTCCTCTCCCGGCATGTTTGCCCAAATACAGGGGTTGCCTTATGCCCCTGCCAACGCGTACGTTATGCCATATCAACAACCCGTTCCGCCACCGCCTCCTCAACAGACACCATCAATGGTTGAAACATATGCGATAGGGACTTATTCAGAATATTTGAAGGAGCCCTTAGATTTCACCATACGAAGCGTTATGCTTCCAAGGCCTCTTCCTGATTTGCCCAAATACAAAGGAGAGGGAGATCCAAACGCGCATATCAAAGCTTACGCTACAACCATTCGAGAATTACTCCCATGGGATGGGGTTGTTGCTAAAATATTCCCCAAAATGCTGGAAGGCATTGCCCTCGATTGGTATTACAGAATACCCGAGGCTTCCATACATTCATTCAAACAACTCGTGTCTGAGTTCATCAAAGCCTTCGACATGAACAAACTATTAAGGACAGGAATCAGGGAGTTCTTACACATCAAGCAAGAACATAACGAATCTGTCGCCCATTTCATCCAAAGGTGGCGCACAGTCCTTTATTCCTCGGCAAGCGCTCCAAACATGGATCAGATGGAACTATGCAATTTATTCCTTCATTCTCTCAGCAGAGAAGTGAAGGAAGAAGTCCAGAAGTTCCCACTAAGGACTTATGATGAAGTACTTGAGAGCACTCTACGAATAGACCAGGCAGCAATAGATAGTGGTCGTAAGACATATGGAGCAAACGGGAGGTTAATCACCTCTACTCAAAATACTACAACTACCACAAACGTCAATCAAGGACCCAAAATCCTTAACAAAAATCGTGGGGGTAACAACGGATGGGGTAACCGACCAGCCCAAGAGGGTAAATGTTGTTAATACTCCGTCACAAACAAACAATCAACGAAACAACAATTTTACCCCAACGGTCAATACAGTGGATTTTAATCATCCACAACAACAACAACAACAACGGTGAAATCCCATGCAAGGACCAAGCCAAAACTCATTTGGTTATCAAAACCAAAATCAAAACCAGAAACAACAAAACTTTAGTCCTAATAGGCAACAGTTTGATCGGAATTTTAGGCCACAATACACACCAAACCAACAAAACACGAATTACAATCCCAATTCTTATTGTGGTTTCCATAAAATTCAGGGTCATGACACTAGAACGTGTCGTGACTACAACAAGTTCATGCAACGTTTACCGGAAGAACAAAGACAATTCTTCACAGATTTGTTTTTGGCAGATCCTGCGCCATCGCCACCTAATACGTTCGCAGGGGCAGTTTCCCCTCAAAATGCTCCTCTCAAGATCTTTAACGATCCACTCCCAAATCACGATAATAATTGACTAAATTCAACGGGAGTAAACAAGGGTGCAATAATAGGAAACAATGACCATGAAGCCTCGACTTCGCTAAATCCATTAGTTGCGCCCCAACTAGGGAGTCAACCATGACCTAAGGTGGTTGGATTGGTAGAATTAGACTCGGAATTACCTATTGAAGCTGTAACAAGGACACGAGAATATTTTTCTCAACCAAGTCCAAGCCACTCGCCAGACACAGATAACATCCAGCAACTTACAACAAAACCTGTGGGTGCTTACGATTTAATTAATGATCTAACGAAAACCTTCTCGCATATTTCATTCCTTGACTTGCTAAAGAACTCCCCTGCCCACAGGGCCGCTCTTTTAGAGGCACTAGGCTTAGGTCATTTAATTAATATCACTCCACCACCCGAAACACAGGTAAATCATATAGACTTTGATGTTCATCCTCCGGGACAGGCAGATACAGATGTCGAATTCATATTCGACATAAGTAAAATGCCTACAGATGCTGAGATCGCACGCCGAGGCGATCCAGCCTTACACTTGCAAGTGTGGGTTTACAATAATTACGTAAAACGGGCAATGGTTGACGATGGGGCTGTAGATTAACATAGTCCCTTTCTCTTTCCTCCAAAAACTAGGATATGGAGAAACGAACTGTTCTACTACACGAAATACCTTGAGAGGCTATGATAGCCTTAAAGCCACTTCGATAGGAACTATAATATTACCGGTCACCTTGGGACCTAAAACAATCCTGACTGAGTTTTATATTATAGATCGGGAAACCAATTATAATATGATTCTCGGCCGACCATGGATACACCGTATGAAGGCAATCCCTTCTACATTATTTCAAGAAGTAAGATTCTTGCATCTAGGAAAGGTATTTGTAGCCAAAGGTGATCCAAAGCCATTTGACGTGCACCTAGCTGATTTAAAGAAAAGACCAGGTGTACACTCAGAATTTGAACTTCCAACAAACCAACTTAACAAACCCACTGACTCAAAGCCAGAGGAAAAGTTGATACCTACGACGGATCTCGAAACAACCAGCATAGCCAAAACAATTCCAACCCCTAAAAGTAAAACTAAAGAAACAGTATCATTAGGGACTACTGCGAAAATCGTTGAGTTGATAAAACAAGATTCACCAATGTTCTTACCATTCGATTCAGTAGGCATGGGATTTTCCCTAGGTGTTGGTTCCTTGCCAGCAGAGGATCTCTGTATGGTAGAAATAGAGTGCGCAAGCGCAACTGATGCCCCAACATCTATGCTCCTGGCTAAGTATTGGACTCTCCATTTCGATGGAGCTAAATGTCGCTATGGAGCGGGGGCAGGTATAATTCTTACTTCGCCTGAGGAGAAAATCCTCCCATTCGATTTTAAGTTAAACTTTGAATGCACAAACAACGGCGCTGAGTACGAAGCCCTCTTCCTTGGTCTCACTTTAGCCAAAAGAATTGGTATTGACAGCATCAGAGTCTTAGGAGACTCGCAATTAGTGACAAACCAAGTTTCTGAAATATATGAAACTAAAGCCGAACATTTACAACTCTACAAAGACGCTGTATTAGATTTAAGCAAAGCGTTTAACTTCATATCCATTGAAGCAGTCCCGCGAGAGAAAAATCTCCTCGCTGACTCGATAGCAACTTCAGCGTCACGTTTTACTCCAAGCAATGAACTAGAAGATACTCACTTCACAGTATCCATTCGTGACGAACCATTAATAAAAACAATGACAAATCCTCTTTTTAGTGGAAGTGAATCTACCGTCCTAGACCATGTTGGAAATGATGCGGCTACTTTGGATTATTTAAATGCCTATGCAGCATTACATCTCTCTTATCACATGTTAGATTTATCCCTGATTCCACATTCGTCTTCCTACTTCGGAAATCCCGTAACAAATCTTCCCTCACAAAGGGAACCTAGCATATACGCAATAGAAAATGGGGATGACTTGGATTTACCTCCGGCACCACCTGAGTTCGAAGAGGGTAACGCCTCCTTAATCGAAGAAACGATCAATGTCAACATCGGAACGGAAGACGAGCCAAGAATCTTGAAACTAGGATCTTCGTTAACCCCAGAAGAAGTGGAAATACATACTCAAGTTCTTAAAGAACATCAGAAGGCGTTTGCATTTAGTTACAAGGAGATGACGGGAGTCGCACCCCACATTGCGATGCACAACCTCGTCACTAAATCAGATGCAAAGCCAATTAAGCAAAAATCAAGACCTATGAAGCCCAAGGTAGCCCTCATGGTAAAAGAGGAGGTAATAAAACTCCTTCAGGTAGGATTCATCAAGCCAGTTGACTACTCCCAATGGGTATCTAACATCGTTCCCGTTCTCAAAAAAAATGGAAAGATACGCATTTGCATAGATTTCCGAGACATCAACAAAGCATGTCCTAAGGATGACTTCCCATTACCATCTATCGACGTCATTGTTGATGCAACAGCTGGGTTTGAGCTTTTGTCTCTCATGGATGGATTCTCGGGATACAACCAAATCAGAATATCTGAGCAAGATCAAGCTAAAACCACGTTTATAACTCCTTGGGGAACCTATTGCTACGCTGTCATGCCATTCGGTCTCAAGAACGCTGGTGCTACGTACCAGCGGGCCATGACATACATATTTCACGATTTAATTCATAAAATCGTGGAATCCTACGTAGATGACTTGTTGGCTAAGGCCAAAAAGCGCTGTGACCATCCCTGAAGTACTCCGCATCATTCTTTCACGCCTAATAGAATACGGAGTCACGCTAAACCCAGAGAAATGCGTCTTTGGTGTAACAGGAGGAAAGCTCCTAGGTTACATCATATCGTCACGAGGGATCGATGTTGATCCAACCAAAATTCGGGCTGTCCTCGAAATGGTCCCACCTTCTAGTGAATCTGGAATCAGATCATTTCTCGGAAAGCTGGGTGCAATCCGGAGATTTATCCTGGACCTAAGCTTCGCTATTCATCCAATCAACAATTTACTCAAGAAGGATTATAGCATCGATTGGACTGAAGATTGCAATGAAGCTTTTGATGCAGTTAAGCGTTTTTTGTTATCACCACCTACGCTAATGCCACCTAAGCTGGATCGCCCGTTAATCCTATACTCACGAGCTACCAATGTTTCCCTGGCCTGTATGTTGGCCCAAGAAGATGATGACAAGAGAGAACGTGCGATTTATTTCATTAGCCGAACATTGCTCGACTATGAAACACGCTATACACAGGCAGAACGGGAATGCCTTGCCATAGTCTTTGCCACTAAACGTCTAAGACATTACATGCTGAATCAAGAAACGAAGGTCATGGTAAAGACAGACCATTTACGGACTTTTCTCACACAAGGGTCCTTGTCCAAAAAAGCTGGACGTTTTATAACCTTAATGGGAGAGTTCGAATTAACATTTGTAAATCAGAAGTCGGTAAAAGGACAAATCATCGCAGATTGGTTAGCTGATAACCCACTAGACGGAGGAGACTTAGTAGATTTAGACTTTCCAGATGAATGCGTATACTACGTCGAAACCCGACCTGCTATATCTGAGTGCCCTTGGTACGCTGATATCATTAGCTATATCATGGACCATAGGTATCCAGAAGGAGCTACACCGCAACAAAAAAGGCGGTTACGCATTATCGTAGCTAGGTACGTCATTATAGAGCAAGTTCTCTATCGAAAAGCATTCGATGGAATGCTCCTAAGGTGTGTCGACACAGAAGGAATCCAAGAGGATTCTCCATGAATCTCACAGCGGTATATGTGGAGGCCACTTCGGTGGCCATGCCACCACTCGAAAAATACATCGAATGGGCTATTTCTGGCCCACTCTAGAACATGACGCGATAGAGTTTGCACGCAAGTGTCATAAGTGCCAAGAATTCTCTCATGAGATCCACATGCCAGCACAAGCTCTGCAACCAATCGCTACTCCGTGGCCCTTTTCTACATGGGGCCTGGACTTGATAGGGAAGTTCTCTCCCTCATCTACAGACGGCCACAATTTTATAATTACGGCCACTGAATATTTCACCAAATGGGTAGAGGCCATGCCTCTTACCACTGTACCTGGTTCAGTAATCGCCAAATTCATTTTGAACCAAATCATTTGCAGGTACGGTATCCCGCAAATCATTATCTCAGATAATGGAACTTCTTTCAAGAGTGAAGAAGTTCGTGAATTGTGCAGTAAATTCAAAATAAGCCACCATACGGCTTCCTTGTATTATCCCCAAGCCAATGGGCAGGCTGAAGCAACAAACAAAACATTGAAAGCCATTCTCCTTAAAACGGTAAAAGAAAACAAACGGGATTGGCACTTAAAGTTATATCCGGCCTTGTGGGCCCACCGAACCTCAATAAGAACACCAACGGGAGCAACTCCTTTCTCGCTAGTATTTGGGGCAGAAGCAGTTCTCCCACTTGAGGTCGAGATACCCAGTCTCCGCATTTCACTACAAGGGATTCTGGATGAAGACGCTTACAGAGAAGCACGTCTTTCCCAACTAGAAAGCCTAGATGAAATTAGGTTAGACACCGAGCAATGACATAGAGTCTATGCCGACCGGATGTGCCAGCAGTATAACAAAAAAGTCTATGAACGTGATATATACGAAGGTGATCTAGTTCTAAGACTAGACAGCCGGATCGACAAGAAGACCGGCGAAGGAAGGAAATTCCGGCCCAAATGGTTGGGCCCATACCGAGTCACGAAGGACTACGGAAATGGTGCATACCTCTTATGCACGCTAGAAGGTGAGGAGTTTGGCGAAACAGTCAATTCCCTCCACCTCAAACGTTTCTATGCATAAGCAGCTAACGCTACTGCCTATATAACTATCTACATTGCATTTTCATATAGATTAGGATCATTTTGTCCACTTGTTCTTACACAAATTGTGATCAAGGAATCTATTCTCAAAGCAATTTATTACAAACTCATGATGTTTCTGGCATAAATTTCTTTAATCATACCTCTCCATCTTCGCGATATCATCAAGTCATCTTGGAATCTTTTATCAAATAAAATCAAACATGACGAAGTCCTAACGGTAACCATACCAAGATCTGCAAGTTTGTTCTCGCTTTGATTTCTTCTTAGGATACGTGTCTTGCCTATGGTCTGTTCTAGAAGCTTCATGGTGTCACATCTATCCCATATACACATCTCTTTGGAAACAAGCATATACTGACATTTTACTCAAAAAGACAAGTCAAAAAGTGATTAAACAAAAAAATTTTATTTTTACACATTTCCTTGCCCCACCAACCTTCGGTGATGAGCTTGCGTCTCTTACTAGTGACGTAGGGTTGGGAAAGGATGGAAATGCCCTTACTCGCCTACGCCTTGCCCACGGTGATAAACCCACGCTTCTTACTAGTAGCATGGGGCAAAGTGTAGGGGGTCCTCTAGACAATGCAAACGTTAAAAGGTCATAAACAAACTATTCAAACTTTGAGTCAAAAACGAATGAATCAGGTGTTCAAAATTCCAAGAGAGTTAAAAATCCTAAAAACCAGATTTTGTCTACTATGTGGCCATCTACAGGTCTAAGTCTGGATAAACCACAAAGCAAGTTGCACCCAAAACTATGAAGTCATTCAGGTAGAGTAAGCTTGTAGCTTCCAATTTGGTTCCACCAAAGCTTCGTCTGTCTTTCATCACTATCATTTCACCATTCTTCATAACTTGCGCCCTTCTTGGCTCTTGGTGATGAGCCCTCGCATCTTACTGGTTGCGTGGAGTTAGGAGCGGGGCAAGTTAATCTGTTCATCATACTGGTTATTTTCATCACTTTGCCAAAACAAATATAAGTTATCCAAATTGCTAACAAAAGTTAAGATTCAAGATCACAGTATATCTACAATATCATGTATCAGCATCATGAAACACAAAAAGAAAGTAAACATTTGCATCATCTGTTTTCCATTGCATACATTCTAGAAAGCATATAAAACATACATCGTAGTATACACAAAGCAGTTGGAAATAGAAAGGACACACATGAGTGACAAGCTTTTGATCCAAAAATCGACGCATATATATAAATAATCAATGTTTGTATACAATGCCATCATGCACTAGGCATGGTCAAAACGCTCAAAGAGCCTGTAATACACAAAAGAATCTATAATACAAAAAGTGCATAGGAGCCAAGTGGCCTCTCAACCCCTACGCGATCCCGCTGAAGGTGCGCGCCCTCGCCTAGGACTCCGGCTACGCCGGCGCTTTGAATGGACGGAGGGCTCAGGGTCTCGAGGAGCAGCCGTGGTCTCGCCATGAGAGTGGCTCCTCATAAGACGCTCGGCTGTCCTATAGCTTGCCAACTCTATACGGAGAGTCGACACCATCTTGGCCACATGCCAAACGGGAGCGAAGACGTCGGTGTGCCTGCCGGCTACTGAGGGCTCCCCGGCATCTACAGATAGCTCCGCACGGGTCTTATCCATAGGGATCATCAGAGAATCAGTGCATACCCTACGGATTAGATCCCGCCACTCGTCGACAGTCTCTGCAAAACAAAGAAGAAAGACGAATTAGAAACTAGGCAAGAGGCTAAAATATACAAGATACAAATATAAGGAGAGATAGCAGTTAAAACAAGTCCTAAATCAAACTAACATTGAAAGGAAGAAAGGATAACTTACTCGGATCACCAGGCCTCCAAGATGGGTCACTAGGGCCAGCACCTGCCGCTGATGCCGCTGCTGACTGAGGGGCTGCTCCTGTGGTAGGGGCAACATGACGCCCCGCAACGGACTCATCCTCTCCACCATGGCCCTGAGAGAGTGGCTCCTCTGAAACTAGAGTCTCTCTCTCTGCACTCTGCTCCTCCCTCTCTACCTGCATGATATCCTGAGTGTCATGCCACTCAGGATCACTACCATCCGTCTGCTCCTCCGACCCTCCCTCTGTGGACTCCTCAGAATCAGAGTCAATATCTATAGGGTCATCGCTGCTATGAGCAGGACCCGCAGTAATCTGAAGTAAAGGTGCCCGAGGCGCACCCGCTCTCCCTCTGGCCCGAACTATCCCCCTGGCTGCAATAGGAATGCCAGGGGTGACCACTGTCCAACCACGGCCTCTAGGCCCCCCTCTAGCCTCCCAGACTGATCTATAGACTGGTGCCACTGGAGGAAGCATGCCCACATATGGGAGGCCGAACTGCTGAGGAACCCTGCTGAAAGGATGTACCTCCACCCATCCCACACGGTCAATAAGCTGCCCTGTGGTGGAGCAAGAGATCAATGTGAGAGTCTCCTCTCCCCAAATGCCGGCCATGAGCTGGTACGGTGTGGCCTCCATATCTGCTGTGGTGAGGGAAGCTACTGGCTGGTGAGGTGCTCTAAGCACCGACATATCTGACCACCTGGCTGCCCTCACAGCCCCAGGATCTGCCACCTCCACGCCTCTGCCATAAGGAATAAAATGCTCATACACCCAACTCATGACTAGAGTTGGGTGGCTCAATGACTGTCCCTGTAAACGGACCACCCTATATAAGTCGTGATAGGTGGTCCCCAAAATGTCTGCCCCCCAGGCGTATATCCGGCCATGCCCCTCTATCTGTGCAATGATGGGGGCCCAACAGTATAACAATGTATCCCCTCCCTTGTCCCCGATCAGTCTCGAGGCAAGGATCCCCATGATGGCCTGTCGAAATACGGGGATGGGCAAAGAAGGAATGGATCTAACTCTCACTCCCTTCTTCGGCCCCGTGGAAATAGCTGCATCCCCCATATAACCTACCCACTGTGCAATCTGTGCTCTGGACCTAGCTGTCTCCAGTGTGAGTCTCCTCCCGATGATCGGGACCCCCAAGATACGGTAGACATCCTCCAGAGTAATAGTCCACTCACCGCGGACACCTGGCAGTCGGAAAGTGTTCCGATCTGCATCCCAATAAGAAAATAAGTCACAAAGGATGTGACTCGATGGTGTAACATGGGGCACACGCGATATACGCAATATGCCGGCCCTCTACAACGTGTCCTCCTCGTCTGGCGAAAGGGCATCCAATACCCCGGGCAACCAATCACACTCTCTCTCCCGGCTCCATCTAATGTACTCCTCCCTCGCCTGCATACACCCAAAAACACACAAAACAGAGCAAGTTAGTATCTAATCAATGCAGGGAGAATCATAAAAACGTACAGAAATGCAAGAAAATATAAGTATAAGTCTCCAAAACAAGCTCTTTTGCATTCTGTGCAAAACCACCGCCCTGAGCAGGGAGGTGGTTTTGTAACCGCCGCCTTAAAGGCGGTGGTCTCGTAACTCACCGCCCTGATCAGGGCGGCGGTCGTGTAACCGCCGCCCTGGCCAGGGCGGCGGTCGCGGTCCGAAAACCCGCGCGGGTTTTTAACCCTAAAAAGTCCAAAAAACGCAAAAATAGACCATTTTAGCTAAAAAAAGAGCCTACCCAGTAGGCGCCCCCCCTAGATGGACCTTTTGAACCAAACATTTTCAAAAATAACCCCCCCATTACAAATAATTTGCCATTTCAAATTTGAAGGGGGAAAAATGCAAAATTGAAGAAAACCAACCTGTGATCTCGCGGGGTGGCGTTCCGCACGTGGAGGCATGATCACGATCTCACTGCGGACGTTTCGACTATACTCACGCGAGAAACCGTCACCGTGGGTCCCAGAGCTCAAAATCGATCAAATCAACTCGCGCAAATGAATAGGAAAATGGGCCCACTTTCATATATATATTGTTCTATTTCATCTTAAAATGACTTTTTCGCAGGTTCGGAGCGCTGACGGAGGTAAGTTCCTATCCCCGCACAAATGGTACGTCCTCTTTCCCTGTTATTTTAGCGTTTATTTTTCAAATTATTGTATCTATCTGCACTTGAGATCTCTTTTCATTTTGCAGGTAGCGGGAATTTTGGATGGCGCCATTTCGACACACGGACGTGTAAGGTATAACTTCTAAACCCCCCCATTTCGGGACTGCCATACTCGGACCCACCGTTTTATGCCCTTTCATGGCTTAAAACGCTTCTCCGAGGGGGCAATATGTACGTACCCAAAATTGTAAGGTACTGTACTGCGGAACGGTGTAATAAATGCCCCAATGATGATACAGGTCTCCTCGCAAGGTGTTCGGGATCCAGAAAGAGCTCTTCGGATATGCGTTAACATCCCGCATACCCCACTTAGCCCCCGTGTCCTTTGTTTTCCCCTTTTTCCCTCTTTTCTTGCCCCTTTTGATCTTCAGTGACGAAACCGCTGCCCTGCAGGGTGGCGGTCTCGTGACCGCCACCCTGAACAAGGCCGGTCCTGTAACCGCCGCCCTGAGCAGGGCGGCGGTCCTGTGCGCGTTTTCCAGAATGCTCTTTTGACGCAACCCGCATGAAATATCATGACTTCACCAGCTTTTCTTTGCCGACTTGAGCATGCATTAATGTTTTTGGTCCCCTGGAACAGTGTTTTTCCTTTGTTTATTGTTTAGGAGTTCAATTTGGTTTTGGTTCTTGAGTGTTGGAATTCCTATAAATGCATGGTTTGTGTACATGCAAATGGTCTGAATTTGGGCTGAGTTTGTGTGAAGAATTTGAGCTGGAGTTTTAGGCCACCATTTTTTGTTAGAGTCTTCTGATTTTCAGTGGTTTGGTTGTTAGCTTGCTTAGGATTGATAGCATAGTTTATTTCTTACTTGGTTAGTATTGCTCAGCTGTTGGTAAGCCACAGACCCATCTTGTGCAGGCAGTGTTGTTGTTCCATCCAATCCGGTTAGAAGCTTGCCTATGAATTCCTCTTTGCTGTAGATTTGTTTTACTGTGTCTTAGAGTTCTTAGTTCAATTCATTATATACCTGGTTAGCTTTATTCAGCTGTTGGTAAGCCACATATCCAACTTGTGCAAGCAGTGTCTTTATTTTGGAACGGAATAGCTTAGGAAGCCATTAAAGTTGCAGGTTTTTCTCTTCGTATAGGATAGTTACAAGTTCTGGTCGCTTCATGTTGCATGACTTGCAGTAAAATCCCGCTAGGAATCACATAAGCCAAGCTCTGTACTCTTGCGCTATCCCTCTCCTACTCGCATTCTCGGTCTGCATTCTGAGCTGTCCTTATCCCAAAATCTACTCCTATCGGTGCTAGCATCACACGCTTTTCTGGATCCAAGTGAACACGAAAGAACGAGGAGACCATACTGAGGGGACGAGATCACATACACACCATCGGATTCGCCACTGTTCTGCGGAATCCAGGTTTTAAATTTCAAAGTTCTAGTCAGAATCATATTAAATAGAGTAGTTAATCACTTTATTTCATTTCATTCTATTCTCGATATTGCCAGGGAAGCTGTGGGGATTGATAGTTTCCGAGAAACTATGATTCACTCCTCACTTCTGAGGTAGGATCGAGAATCTTGCAGATAGATTAGACCTATTTAGAATTCTATCAATTCGCACAGGCAAATAACTACACTCGGTTATCTTGTCTGTTTTAATTACTGTTTAGTTATTATTTCTAGATACGTTTAAAATAGTTTGCTTCCCTTAAAATTGTTAAATATTTCATAGAAGAATAAAGGTTATATGCAGTTAGATTTATTTCACGCAGTTAGAATTTGTTTCATTACAGTTAGATTGTATTTTGTTTCGTATGAAAATCACGAGACCTCAAGAGCCCAGGGAATATATATTTGAGCCAATCATGCCTCAACCAAACCTCGTCACAGCAATAGTTGACATAGACCAAAATCTCAGGATACAAGTATTCCAAACAACCACAGATTTACAACTGATCAGTTCACAGTTAAGAGGATTAAACATAGAAGACGACCAAGCACATGCGTTTTGGTCAAGTCAACCAAACTACAGGTTGCACTAGGAAAAATATCCACATGACTGTAGAAGGATTCGAAAGAGAAAAAACGTTTGGGTGTGATCCTTTAGTTCCACAACTAGATGCAGGAGACACCCACACAGACATAGATACCAGCTTAAGAATCCAGGTTGCGAGAACGCCTGTAAGGTATTCTGAGAAGATTGCACAACTGTTGGTTCTAAATATAGAAGCTGAGAAAGCATACGATTATTGGATACTAGGGATTTAAACTTGATCTTGCGTATGACCATAACAGGACTGCAACAACCAAGAGTTTATGGTTGTGATCCACAGATCCCACAGCCTAACGAATCCATAAGAGACACCCTCATAGACATAGATACCAACTTAAGAATCAAGTTGCCAGAACACCTGTGAGGTATTCTGAGAAAATCACACAACTGCTGATTATAAACATAGTGAAAAAGCATTTACTGAATACTAGTTAGAACTTGATCTCACGTATGACCATAATAGGACCACAACAACCGAGAGTATACGGTTGTGATCCACAAATCCCACAGCCCAACGAGTCCACAGGTCAATCCGACATAGACATTGGCCTACACACACTAGTATTTCAGTCTACTCCACTTCCACCTATTATAATCGAGCAATTATCCCTATTGGATACAATAGAACAAATCTAGAGAATTCTGGACTAGGCCAGAGAACCGTCCATAGAGTTAACTATATGACTATATTCACCATATGACCCTATCAGGAGAAATACACGAAACCATCCCGGGTCATTTCCCACGTATTCCACAACCCATAGATCGAATCACGCCAGAGCTCGATATTGATTGGAGCCTTCGAGCAGTCATCCTTGCTGATCGATCTATCACACCGGTCCAGGTTAGAAGGGCCTTCTTTGCCTTAGATTCGCAGATTCCATTAGTGCGTGTCGAAGATATTAGATTGCCTAACTAGTCTATCCGTATACTACCTGTATTCCATCCCCACCGGCTGTCTCGGCACGACCTCGGGAGGTCGGGTACGCGGAAGAGTCACTTGTAGATTCTCACGCCTCGCCTGTCGCTTTTCCGACGTACAGTAACCTATTTTGGGAAGTTTGTAAGAGGTGAAGGGAAAGTCCCCACCCCTATAAATAAGTATTGAGATGTGTAGTTTAAAGACATACAATTATTGTAGAGATATGTTGCGAGATTTGATGTGCGCATAGCTTATGGTAATATTTGGTAATGTAAGAAGATTTTATGTTTTACAATGTTAATGTAATGGAGTATATTGGATGGATAATGGTGTTAAACATGACTATAACTGGTTCTTGTATGGTTAACATTAACATAGTTATTGTTTAATTAATGATTATCTAAGATATAGATCTAGTTATGCATGAGGAATATTTATGCTTATTTATGGATATTTATATGCTTTATCTTCATCACACTAACATCCTACATAAGCAATTCTAAAGAGGGACCTAGTGCCTTTACGTGCTTTGGGTGAGCGCTCAGCTTAGGCTGGGTGATGTGTCATTGCACTTGGGTTTTCATAGTGGAATTTAGGCTGCATCAAGTATATGTATTGATTTTGTAATTTTTTTTAAAACTATTGGTTGTTTAAACTTGCACCCGTGTCTCAGATTTGGAAGAACTAATTTGTTTGAGTCAATAATGGGACTGTCTCCAAGTGTGTGACCTTGTGCACTTGAGATAGACCTCTGGAGAAGTTCAGTTCCACCACCTATTTCTACTGCTACTACTACTCCTAATGATGGAAGGGAAATTTAAACTAATAATGCCAAGGGACTAGGGATATGAGGATAACATAAATGGAAAGCTAAAATAGGGAAGGCAATAACACCAGAAAAAGAGGGATTAACATTATCTGTTCTAAGTGAAAATGAATTAGAAAGCATGAAGGGAGGCTAGGCACATGTAGTACAAACCAGGACATATTCACACAATCGATTTCATGAAACATAACAAGAAAATGAAGTTGCAAGAGATTTAAAATGACACAACAAGCACACAATGCAAAAATAAGGTAAGAAAGAAGAATATAGATATGTTAAGGCAGAGCATAGCCATAAAATGATGATTTCATTACTTCCAGGGATGTACAATCTATTACAATGGTGTCTGAAGGTTGATATTTACATGCATGAACAAGATCTAGAGGTTTACAACTCAAAATACAAGGATATGAAGTCCTTAGCAAATACTAAAGGATCCAAAATGTCCAATCCTTTACAATGAGCCAAGCTCTTACATTTATAGATGAATTGATGAGAGAAAAGAGGGGAGGGAGGGAAAATCTAATTTAAAAAATCAACCACCAACAATGAATGCCTACAAATCTACCTACAATATGTCAAATGTGCATCTCCAAGTCTATATGGCATGTAGGAGAAGGAAGGAGACAAGATCCAAATCAAATCAGGTGATTGGAGCAATCAAATTTTCTCATTAATGACCATAAAGATGTTTTCCTATTTTCTATGTACCAAATCCCGCTGAAATTTAAATTTGAATGCCCTAGAGTGTATCCCAAGTTATTAGCTTTCCAACAAGGCTAGACTCATGAGGATTTGAGCAGTGGAGTTAAATTTATTATTGTCAGAAGATCCGTAGTGCAAACTAAACACGCAAGACACATGGTGCACATTGATTGACTGAGAGATCGACCAACTGTACAACTACTTTTTGCCATTTTCCACCACGTTTCACCCGTTGGTTGGTTGCAATAATTTTTTGCCATGTTAGTGCACTTTGATTGGTTACGTGTAGCACACTCCATGTCTGACAGATGCAACGTGGCACAGAAGGGTGCAGAAGAAGGCGTAAAGACATACACATGGAAGAGTGTTGCATGGGATGAAGATAGAGGAAGGGTGCACGCAAAAGTGATGCACACAGGAGAAATGGGAGAAATACCTAAAGAAGAAATGTATGGTCAAGGTGCAATTATTACAAGGTAATCGTTTCACCATTTTCTTTACGTTATTGAGAGAAAATAAATAGGGGTTATGGGCTGAGGAGGAATATCTATTTATGTTTGTCAGTTGATGGTTATTTGTGCGTATTCTGATTTCTCAATCCAATGTTGACTATGATAGCTTCCTTTTGTCTGCGAGGAACTACCTAAAATACAATAAACAGACAAAAAAAAGAGTTAAAATAATATATGATAGTGGTGGATTGCTTAGCGTGTCCTAGATTTGGTAACCGTGATACTCCCTAAATGGTTGTCAATCCACTATTTAAAACAACTTAATGTGAAAAATAAACAAATCCCTACTGTATTTCATATGATTTAGGTATCTCATTCAAGTAAAATAATAAAATTTAACATTACATGCTAGGCTTTAGTCAGATCTAAAGGGTGGGTAGTTGTCAGGGTGTTGAAATTAGTCAAGGTCAAGTTTTGGGTTATTTGGGTCACTTGATAGAATTTAAGTTGGCTCTGTTATTGGAAAATGTGTAAAACACAGAGACTGACATCGGTGATTGGGTATAACCAATGATGGTTGTAGGAGAGATCAATGATGGTCATGGGTAACTAGCGTCGGTACAGGGTCGGGGTGAAAGTAATTCAATGAGATCTTAGTTGTGGGAGTTGAACTGAACCTAAATAGAGATGGAAGAAGGGGATAGTCAGGTCTGTAAAGGTCTTAGGTATACTCAGAGGTGTGGAAAAGGTGAGAATGTATGATTTGGTGGTGTGGGTGGAGGAGTGACTGAGTCTATAAGTAAATAGAGGATGGGAAACGAACATGCAAAGAATAAACTGATAACATAAATAATAAAGGCTATTATACTAAAATAGACTATGCTCAGTAGAATATACACTTACTGTGATGTAGGTTAGATGGCTGAATGGTGATGATGATCAGTTGATCAGAAGAATGGTGCTTGGTAATGCCATGGTAGTGCTTCCTAGAATGCTTCCATGAGTACAATGCTTCTGGATCTATCCTGGTGTTGGCTATGGATGTCTGTGGGTGCATGAAAAGGACTATTGGTTCTACTTGTCATGTAGTTCTCTTCTTGTCTCCTTGATCTCAGAATGTGCCAACCCAAAAACAAGCTTGCTAAGGTGAATAAATGGTAACCAATGATGATTTTGGGTTGACAGGAATCAATTTCAGGGTGACCAACATCGGTTAAGTTGGGATTCCCTAGGTTTACTAAAAATAACATATCTTGGAAATCATTTCTACCAAATCTATCTATTCTCCTAGATCAAAGTGGAAGTTTCCTTTTTTATGAGTAGGAATGTGGTTAGAGGGATAATAGGCATTGATTTTTAGGGTTGAACTAAGTCTTAGCTCATTAAGGTAAGTGGGACCAAGTCTTAGTTAGTTATGGAAACATGCCAAGAATAGGTCTAGGGTGAGGTGGCTAGGTGAGGTGTCTAGGGGTGAGGTGGAAATTAGCTTGATTAAAATAATTAAGTAATGAATATTGTGAGGATGGGTATTAATTTAATTAAGTTAATTAAATTAATATTAATGTGGGGTAGAAGGGGCCATGGTTAGGTGAATATGTTTGAGTTGGTTATTCAATGGGGGGGGCAAGGGGAGTGTGACCTAATTTTGGTGTCTACATTTTTCTCCTTTTTTGTTGCGTAGCTTGTATTGGTAAGTGACACTGACAAAAATAAGATGTGGTTTCCCCATCTATGGGTGAAGGTGATCCCCCTCAAACTAGGAACTGATGAGTTGGAAGGACAAAATCGATGAGTGGTTTGATAAAAAGTGGGTGTGATGAAGATGAGGGTGGGTAGATGGGGTAATGGGAAATCAAAGGTCTCAAATCAGGGTAAACAAGGAAATGGGCCAGGGTCAAAGGTAGTGACAGTCTGGGAATGCACACACATGTATAAATTGTGGCACAATACCAGATTGAAGAGATTGCAAACTCTACATCATCCAAGGTTGATAGGTCTATCCAACAAGGGTTGAAGTTAGTTATGTTATCCAAGGTATAGGATATGGTGGTCGAGAAACACAATAGAGGCCAGGTGCAGGAACGTTTAGGTATCTTCTGGATACACCAAAGGGTTAGGGTCAGGATAAACAACATAGACAATAGGCAAGGTAAGGTCATTAGGTTAAGTACAACATAGGTGACATTGTCACAAGGTATAGTCGAGCACATTGGTTCAAAGGTCACTAAAATTGGTTCAGGTCCAGGCATATAGGTCATGACATGGGTAGGGCTGAGGTACGGTAAAAGAACAAGGCCCTAAACACAAATAAGGACAAGTATAGGTAATGGAGGCTTGTAGGTAGGTTGTAATAAGGGTGGGTAAGGTCAAACTGGTGGGATTGGATAATTTGTAGTTAAAAATGGGTAAAAATGGGGGTATAAGTGAAATGGTAGATAACTGACATCAGTTTAGGTATAACCATCATCAGTTTAGTAGGGCACGGACCCTGACCGACGTCGGTCAGGTTGGGTTGGGTTTATAAGGTAAAAATTCTATATTTTACAGAATCATTGTTGTCATGTGTCTTCTGAGAAAATGACAAAGCAATTTTTAATTTTACACCTATCATGGAGAAAAGGACAAGGTAGCAAACCTAGCTGAGGTGGAGAGTACTAGTTGGTGAGAGGAGTTCAAGCTAGACAGGTCCATGAGATCGGTGTGGTTGATTTGATTGGGTAGAGTGGAGGATTGGATTTGGTGATTTGGACATGGCAGAGGTCAGGAGAAGGTTCAGGTGGACAACCAGCATAGTGGACAAATGGGAACCCATGGAGATGGCATCATAACAAGGTAAGATTCGATCCCATTCCTCATTTATTAGGTAGATTTGTTTATAGAAATTGGGTTAGGGTAAAATGGGTGTTTTAGGGGGGGTTAATTTTGAATTTGGGAAGAAAATGGGTGAAATAAGCATGTAGGAAGGTGTAATTAGGTGAATGAGGATGGGGGAGGGATTGAGGGGGGATTTGGGTAGGAATGGGTGGGTAAGTTAGAGAGAAATGGGAAATTTGGAGAGAATTAGGGAAGGGTTTTTGCAAATTGTCACCTTGACAGTGACCAACATCGGTCGAGGGTTGGCCAACATCGGTGGGAGTTAGCAAAATCGGTCACAGATGGGGTGACCAATGTTAGTTTTGGGAGACCATGGTTAGGTCAATATTAACCGATGTTGGTCATCATTTGGAGGAAATTGGGCCAAAAACAAAGGTTAGTTGGTGGGTGAGATAGGTCAGGAGATAGGAAGGTATAGTTTCATGAAAAGGTTTGGGTAAGGGGGATAAATAGGTTTGGTCGAGGGGTGTGAAATTGAGATTTGGGGGGAGAGGAAGTAGATTAGGGGTGGGGTGGGTAGATAGGCTATGAGATAGGAGAGGTTTTGGTCAAGGGTGGAGTTGAGTATGGTTGGGATCTAATGATTTTATGGTTTGTTGTATGCAGGTGAGGGACTAGTTATGGATGCATGATAGGGTGTCACCTCTATTACTAGATGTTTGAGGGGACGTGACTAATGAGGAGTGGAGGCATGTGAATGAGGTGGGTCTTATTGGGATTCAATGTTATAGGTGTATAGCTCGTGATCCAAGTTTGATGGTCGCTCTCATCGATAGATGGGATTCTGTGACAAACACATTCCATTTATGACATGTGAGATGACCTTCACCTTGGAGGACTTTTACATGATTCTGCGGCTGGCTACTGATAGTAGGGATGTAGGTGTATTCTATTTCTTTTAGAGGCATTAGAGGAGCTGATGTTGATAGTATTTGGAGAGGAGATGGATAGAGATGAGGTTTCATAGCGCCAGCTTGAGCTATGGAGAGATGTATGTGGCCCATCCTGAGGAGATGAGGCTAGTGGTCTTGATTATAGAGGTAGTGTGTTTTTTTACACTACCAGATGTAGAGGGTGGGAGATTCCCACGAGCACTGATGGGATTCCCTTCATGATATGATGGAGGAGAGGACCTGTTTTTCCTGGGCACTAACCTACTTGGTACAACTATACATGGAGCTATGGGCCTATGGGAGGCTATGGAGGTTCAGCTTATGTTGCACTTTTCTTCTTCATTGTTGGGCATATGAGCACATTCTGTGTGTTCGATCTGATTGGTTTTCCCAAGCTTGATAAATCTGAGCTAGGTATGGTTTGAGTTGGTTACATGTGGTGGGTTTTGATTGGTGGGGTGCGCCAGGGGGGCTAGCGCTACACGGATGATGTAGCCCACTATAGGGAGATACTAGAGGGGTTTTCTAGGGTAGACATCATTTAGAGGCCATATGTGGGCTTCCCATCATACAGGAAGATGGCCATAGAGTTAGATGAGCTACAATTCATCCAATGGATAGAGGGGCACCATGTAGGAGAGCACGAGATGATACCTGTTGACAGGGTCAGAATGATAGTTTGGGTTACCGCAGGATGTACCTCCACCATTCCCAGAATACAGGAGGGATGAAATGGAGAGGCCTATGCCTCTACCATAACCCATAGTGTCTACAGGGCAGGAGGAGAAGGTGGTAGATCGGCAGATTGATGATGCCAAAGTTACAGATAGGTACACAACAGTGGTGGGCAGCACGGCTGCGAGTAGTACCACTGAGGCCAGGGGTATCTAGACTTGGACACCATCATAGTTCAGAGAGATTCCCTACAAGGGTAGGTGGTGACTATGGTCACATAGTTGGGGATAGTGCAGGGATAACTGACAGGGTCAGAGGCAAAGGTTGCCACATTACAAGAACATAGGTGATAGGGCTACAGGGCTAGTTGGCCACTACACAGGCACAGATTGTGGCCCTACAGGCCCAAGTATAGGCACATGGACCCCCATAGTCTCAGTGATAGGGGCCCATTTTATAGACAGGGGTGGGACAAGGTCCCTCAGTATAGGAAAAGGTATAGGGACTAAGGTCCCTCATTACAGGTACCCACGGGACAGGGTCCTGACGAGACAGGTATATTGTCAAGACATCTGGCTCCTCCATAGATAGTACCAATGGCTCATTTTAGGTGATTCCTTGGGTGAGGCATGATACTATCAAGATCACTTGATGGCTTGCAGTGATAGATGTCCCCTCCTATGTAGAGTATAGCAGCATGATGGTCTTGAGTGAGAGGACTAGGTCTTATACACATATTGTAGAGAGTACAGGGGTCCAGAGGCTCGAGGACAGGGTTATGGAAAGACTACCAGTTACGGAGACTAGCTCTAGGTGATGGAGTCAGATCGGAAGATCAAGGCGAGGTGGAGAGAGGTTGGTTTTGGAGGGGAGATGGAGGAAACTGTTGAGGCATGGATGGATATCAGGTGCGGTGATGATTAGTCACCATTTATGATTAATGTGTATCTGTGTTTTTGATACATTTTTGATATATATACCATCTTGTATATACCAGGTTATTGTGATTAAATGTACATGAGATGTTTACTTATTTTGTGGTTATGAAATTTAAATATACCAGTGATGCGTACCAATGATGCGGTGAAAATGTGTATGAGAGTTGTTGATGATACCTACATTTGGTTTATATCCATGTCCACATGTATTTATATAAAGACTTGAAACTAATTTAGGGTAGATGATGGTATGTATAGGATTGATGGCATGTATTTTCTTTCAATTGGTTATTATTATGTGTGTATGTGATGGAAACTAGGTGGATTAGGCATGATGTAGTTAGGTCAGTTTAGGAATGATTAAGTCAGGGGTCGGTGTAGGCATGATTGAGTTAGGTTTGTTTAGGTATGATGGATCTAGGTTGGTTTAGGCATGGTGGAGTTAGGTCAGTGTAGGCATGATTGAGTTGGGTTAGTTTAGGCATGGTGGAGTCAGGTTGGTTTAGGCATGGTGGAGTTAGGTTGATTTAGGCATGTTCTTGGTTTAGTCATGGTGGAGTTAGGTTTATTTAGGCATGATTGATGTCCAAGTTATAGGTAACATGGGGGGACAAATGGTGATGTATATACCCAGAATATGGCTTAGATTCCCAAATATGTGCTATAATGGAAATGTGAAAATGATAAATGAATGATTTGAAGATGTGATAAAAATGTGTATTAATTGATGCTTGTTTGGTTTAATTTCAAGATATTGATATAGAATAGAAACTACCTAGGGTAGAATGTGAACAGGAAAGTGAAAGGGGGAATTGGTTAGGGTAAAGAGTGGCTGAGCTAACCCTCTAAGGTCCCCATGCCCACAAAGTGATACCTACATAGCCCCAATGACAAGGGGCTTTAGGCTGATGTAGTTCTCCCATAAGCTAGGGAAGATTATGATAAAGTAGAGGAATGGGTTGGTAGGTGTTAGGCATGGTTGAATGTAGGTCATAGGCATGGTTGAGTTTATGTCATAGGTATGGTTGAGTGATTAATTAAATATAGGTGTTGATGATCTGGTCCGGTATAGGATAATCAATAAGTAATGAGGAAGGTGAATGGTAAGAGGTGGAAAAAGAGCCGCTTAATTGATAAGAACCCTAATGAGTCGACCATACCCAAGATGGGATCATGAACGTAAGACCCTAAAGGCATTGCATAATGGAACATTCTAAGGGTGAATAAAGTCACATAATCATGAAAATGTCATGAAGTTGCGGCAAGTCCCTTGAGTAAAGAGAAAATTAGGATACAAAAGGAAATGAGGTGAGAATGGATGGTTTAGCGTAACTTAGTGTACGACAACATGTTTTTCTTAGAACAAGAAACCCAGGATAAAAAATAGGCAAGTCCATGACAAAAATTTCATCTTTTTCTTCATTTTTTTGTTTTTAATAGACTAATCGATGTGGGAAGTCTATATAGGATGATTATATTATCTCCTTGATGTCCTCACAAAGATGATCGATGTGGGAATCTTTTGGATATTTTTATTATATTTTTGAAATGACTTGATATAGTTTTCCTTCAAGGGAGTAGTCTATTTATAGTGGTGGAAAAGAGTGAAGAGATGTCCCATTTTTAGGGAGTCATCTTTTGCTAGAAGTTTGACTCAAGGAGTTGCATCCCTTTTTGTTTTTTGGATGTTTAAGTCATGGACAAGACTATAGAGGAAGATTAGGTTCTTGTTTAGAAGACAAAACCATAGTACACAGGATTAACTATGAAAGAGGTGGTTTTGAGTGATGAATGACCATGGGATTCCATCTTGAAAAAGATGAAAAGTATCCATGAGAATCATGCCATGAGTAGAGACATGGTACTCATATTGAAGATAAGGTTGAAAGGTGACGGGTAATCACATGATTCTTTTTCGAGTCATGGATCCTCAAAATGGGTAATATGGAAGGTGAACAACACTCAAGGGATGAGTCGGTCAATGACAGAAATTGATATAGAACTTGATGTCAACAATAAAATGGTCAAAGATGCAAGGCATTGAGGGGCCCAGGTTTGGGTTTACCTTCGAGTGAAGACAAATGATAAGCACCTAATCCATAGGCATGGGTAATGATATAGGGTCCAAGCCAATTAGGAGAAAATTTGCCCCGTTTACTTTTCTCCTCTTTGGTTACATGTTGATTTTCCTTCAGGATGAGGTCGCTGACTTGAAAGGTTCATTCATGAACACATTTTTCATAGGCACGTTTGATACATTTTTGGTAGATTTGGAGATGGTCAAGAGCATTGAGACATCATTCATCCAATAACTCAAGTTGTGCCAAAAAATCTTGGTGAAAGTCATCATTGTTGAGCATGTCTTGTAGTGAGATGCAGAGAGATGGAATATGGACTTTGAGAGGTAAGACAACCTCGATACCATAGACCAGAGAAAAAGGTGTGGCAGAATTCAAAGTGTGAATACTAGTGCGATAAGCCCACAAGGTGAAAGGAATGTGCGTATACAAATCCTTCCCAGTATCATTGACTACCTTCATAAGAATTTTGTTCAAGGTTTTATTGGTCGATTCAGCTTGGCCATTGGTTTGTAGGTAATAAGGTGATGAGAAACTGAGTTGGATGCCAAAATTGTTGCATATTTTGTGTAGGGTTTTTTTTTTGAATTGCTTTCCATTATCAGTGATGAGGCGGTGAGGAACACCAAAGTGACAAATGATGTGATGGTTGATGAATTCACATATTTTCTAGGCTTTTGTAGAAATGAGGGGGATGGATTCTAACCATTTAGTGTAATTTTCAGTAGTGGTTATGATCCATTGGTGGCATTGTGAAGAATGGGGATTAATCTCACTATCAAGATCTAAACCCCATTGAGAGAAAGGCCAAAGGTCCCATGTGACCTATAATTCATGACTAGGTGTGTGATGGAGGTTAGCATGTTTTTGGAATTTCACCCAATGTTTGACATAATAAAAATAGTCAGTGGTTTAGGGTTGGCCAAAAACATAGCCAAGGTGAAGAATGCATTTTGTGATAGCTAAATCACTAAACTGACCTCCACAAATTCCATCGTGGACTTCCTTAATGGTGTAGGGAATTTAAGAACTTTTAAGGCAGCATAAGAGAATGTCGTCGAAGCCCAGCTTGTAAATAAGACCACCTATGATGACATAATGGGAGAAAATTTTAAGAAAGGCAACGTTGTCCATTACGAGTGAGATTGGCAGGTAGAATGGAAAGGGAAAGATAGTCTTCATATTACTCATACCAAAGGTCACGTGGGTAAGGGGAAATGGTTCTGACAGAGTAGACCTCATGAGGTAAATAATAGCATGATTGTAGCCTTTGCACTGTGAAAAATATTTTAGAGTCAGAGCGCGATGAAGCAGGTATTTGAGAAGTCAAGCACGCCATGTTATCTACAAATTTATTGGTAGAACATGGGGTGGTTTGAAGTGCGTAATGGTCAAAGGTGGTCAAAAGTATGTCTATATAATGCTTATACTTTTGGAGTATCTCACTATGACACTAGTATATACCATTGACTTTGTTTATAACTAGTGTAGAATGGCCAAAGATATTGATGGACGTAACATCTAAGGCATAAACATATTGAAAAACCCAATACATGTGCTTTGTATTCAGAAATATTGTTTGTACAATCAAAATTGAAGTTTGAAAGACAAGGGAATAGGTTCACCATCAAGAGGAATGAGGATAACACCAGCCTCACACCCACGTCTGACACTTGGAGCCATCTAAGAAGAGTTTCATTTGGTAAGCAGGTTCATCTAGGGAAAGGGTAGCTATAGACTTGTCTGGGAAATCGAAGTTAGATGGTTGAAAGCTGAAAATAGGTGCATTGGCTAGTTGATTAGCAATAGTCCTAGCCCTTGATGAAATTTTGATGAATAAATTCCATGTTGAGGTCAGCAAGAAGCATAAGCCAATGTGTGACATGCTAATGTTGATAGGGTTTGGCATACATATAGTGTAATGGGTCAATATTAGTAATGACGAAGGTTTTGTGGTTAAGGAGGTAATGGAAGATTTTAGTGGTGATGAAAACTAATGCTAAGAAGAATTTTTTGGTGTGGGTATATCTAGTTTTGTACTCCACAAGGGTACAACTTATGTAATAAACTGCTTACTCTTAGTGTTGGTCATTGCGATGAGAAATCATGACACCTAAACAATGGTCAGTGGTGGAAATATATAGGTAAAAGGTCTAGTCATCTTTAGGAGGAATGAGAACTGGTGGTTGAAGGAGGTATTGTTTAAAGGATTTATAGGCTTTATGGCATTCATTATCCCATTTGAATAAAATATCTTTCTTGAGAAGATGATAAAATGGTTGACAATGGTCAGAAAGCTGTGAGATAAAACAATGAATGGATTGCAACTTACCTTGTAGGATTCGAAGTTAAAAGAGATTAGTAGGTGGAGGCATTTCCAAAATAGCCTTGAATTTAGCAGGATCGGCTTCTATTCCATCCAAAGAAATGATGAAAACCCAAGATTTTTCCTCAAATTACTACAAAGACACACTTCTTTGGTTGAAGATGAACACAATACTTGATGAGACAATCAAAGATGACCTTATGGACAGGAAGGTGTTTGGTTCGATTTTTTAATTTGGCATGCAGATCATCTACTTAATATTCCAATATGTGATGCATGATGTCATGGAAGATGTAATTCATAGCTCGTTGGTATGTAGCATCGACATTTCTAAGGCCAAAAGGCATGACTCGATAGCAGAAAGTCCCCTAAGGGGTTATGAAGGTAGTCTTGTGTTGATCTTCTGGAGCTAGTAATATTTTATTATAACCTAAGAAACCATCCATGAGCAATAGCATTTCATGGCCAATAGTGAGATCAACTAGTTGGTCAATGATTGATAGGGGAAATTCATCTTTGGGACCAGCTTGGTTGAGGTCATGGAAGTAAATGCAAATGTGGAGTCCCCTTGTCGCCTTTGTGACAAGAACGATGTTAGAAACCGATTGGGGATAGTTAATGGGTAGGATGAAGGAAAATGAGAGAAGGCACTGAAGCTCTTCTTTGACGAGAAGAGTAATGCAAGGATGAATTTTCCACAGCTTTTGTTAGATGGGTTTGGCTTTAGGAATGGTGACGATGTTGTGTACCATGATTTTTGGGTTTATACTGGGCATATTAGCATATGACCAAGAAAAAGAATTTTCTTGGTCCCGAAAGAAAGATGTAAAATCTTCATATTTAGTAACATCTAAAGATTAGATGATCTTTAGAATGTACGGGTCATCTTGAGTGTTAATTTTTATTTTAATGTTTGATTCATTCAACATGGTTTGTGTCTCAGATGGTAATGACTGATGAATATAGGAATCTTCCACACTAAGGTAAGTGAGGATGGATTCATTGTCCTAACATTGAACGATATTAATAGAAGGTGTATCGTCATTGATCATATCAAGATACAGGAATGGGAGAGAAGAGGGAGCCTCACCATTGCATTAATAGGTCATAGGTCCTAGGGAAATGGTGTTTATGAAAAAATAGTCAGGATGAATAGATTCGAGATCTATGGACTCCGTGGGGGAAGATGATGACGTGGGTGAATGAGGTGGAGAAAGTTTGTCTTCCTTAATGAGCTAGACATGATCCCTTCTTGGGAAGTGGTGCTTACCACTATGGTCATTTTGTTTACGAGTGGTATAGGAAATGAAAATATTGCTTCCTTGCTCATAAAAGCTAAAGCCAAACCCTTTCCACGTGCACCAGTGAAGGAAAGTGTGAGTGAAGCAATGGTTAATGAGGGAGTGTAGGTCAGATGAAAACGGTTATGTTTGAGATGTAGGTTCAGGTATATAAGTGGTGATATCAAGTCCCCCATATGTTAGATTAGTCTGAAGGTGGGGAGGACCATAAGGAAAAACCTCACCTATGCGGTAGTCATAACTAGGGTGCTGATGTAGGTCTCTATACTCTTGCGGAGTGAGTAATGTCTCAATATTGTATAGGTAGTATTCCCCCAGAGTGAGGCATTGAAAAAACATCTTCTAAGGGATCAGTAATTGGTATGTGAGTAATGGGGATAAACGAATCGCTAAATGATATGGAGACATGTGATTTAAAGGTAGAGGCTGCAGTAGCAGTAGGGATAGTAAGGTTAGATGCGGGAGATGTGAAGTGAAAGTGAATTAGGGATAGTGGCAGATGTCTTGACTAGTACAAGCACATAATTAGGCCGGTATAACATGTTGAAGGTCTTGAAATGCAATGGGTCTACAAGGATGATGTAATTATGTCCTTCATGTTCAAATTTGAGGCAGTGATGTAAAGTCAAAGTGAAAAAACCCACGGTGCAGATCTAAGGCTAACCAAGCAACATATTATATTGGAACTCCCCTTCTAGGACAAAAAAAGTTCCGGGATAGTGTAGGGACCCACATAGACATGGAGAACGATGGTACCCAGGGTAGAGGCCATGGCATCATTGAAGGAGGGTAACATAATTGGGTTACCATACATGCACTTAGCAGGTATTCACATTTGGTTGTATTCATGGGAGGATATGATGTTAATAATAGCACCACCATCGATCATAATGCGTCATATGTGTATATTATTGATAAAGATGGATATGAAAAGAGCGAGGTTAGGGTCATAAGATTGGAAGGGAGTGATCTCTTCATCTGAAAAGTTGAGGGCAGCTACTTGGCGAGTAGGTGGAGGCATAGAGGAAGGTGATGACCTAGTGAGAGAGGCTATGTGGTGAGGGGTAATGATGGAGGCTATGGGTGTTGGGTCATTTTTGTAAAACCTCAATAGATTGAAGGACCTCCATGAGGGCTTGACGATGTGACTCAGAGGTTTGGACGAGGTCATATAAAGACATTTTGAGGGGGA
The DNA here is from genome assembly GCA_019776745.2 of Taxus chinensis. NCBI lineage: Eukaryota > Viridiplantae > Streptophyta > Pinopsida > Cupressales > Taxaceae > Taxus > Taxus chinensis. Next base: position 760,834,859 of record CM034154.1, on the reverse strand, counting down.
ATTGCTGTAGTTGTTTTAGCATTGTGCGATGTGTGACCCCATCAGAAATAGGATATGCAGGACCTCAAATGGTGACTTTTGGTATGGGTGAGGATGGTATGTTGGGTATAGGGTTCGTTGATGGGCCATTTTCATTTTCCTTTCCTTTGTCTTTCTGGGCATGGGTGGCAATGCTGATCATGTTGATCTCGAATCTCGGGGGTGGAGATATTGCGGGGGTTATCAATCACTGAGTAGGTAATGGAAGAAGATCTAGGGAAATTGGTGGAGGTGAAATGGGGTCCTCATCAAGAAGATCGTCATTGTCAAAATTTTCTTCAAGAGGACATAATTGGACAAGGGTGGTTTTTAAAGCCTTATAGTTCTCTACATCATGTCCTGGCACATGATGGTAGGCACAAATTTTAGTTTTGTCAAACCCTTTTGGTTTGGGTTTGAGTGGGTCGTAAGGTCTAAGAGGTGGTAATGTGATGACAAATTTTTCAAGGAGATTGGTTAAGATTTTGGCGTAGGACCCTGCTAGTGGATCACAATGGGAGGTGAATGTGGGTTTGGGTATAGGTGTGGCTGATTGTGGAGGAAGAGGCTTTACAGGAGGGGAAATGGTTTGGTCCACTAGTTTGGTATGTGGATTGGTCTTAGGTCTTGGTTACATCTGCTTGGGTACAGGCATGGTAGAAGAGCTGGTGATGGAAGGTTTGGTTGGTTTAACTACCTTATTGGAGGGTAGCGGATTTTTAGCTTTAGGTTGCACCTTATTGGGCAAAGGTGACATGGGTATGGAGATGTAGAGGGAAAATCAGATAGTGGAAGAGGATGGGTTACCCATGGGGGTAATCAATTTGCTTGTGGAGGTGGTTGGTAGAGGTTGGGTAGAAGGTGTGAGTGGAAGAGAGGAAAGTGTCATGGGTAGTGAAAAGTTATGGATGGTAGTGGTGGTATGGGTGGTAAGAAGGTTACGGGTGATGGTTGAGGTTGTGTGGGTCACTTGGGTATATTAGAGGTTCATGATGAGGAGGTGGGTTGTTACATTCTTGGTTTACCGATGGAAGGATGCTTGCTTGGCCAGGGTCGAGGGGTGAGGTCCTAGGATGGACGGAAGGGTGAAGGTGAAAATGGTGTGGTAGGCAAGGTTGGTTTATAAGGCCTAGGAAGTTGGGTCTTCCTTTTAGGGGCCATGGAATAAGTTTAGTGTTGGTTTGGGAAGATGTGGCTAAATCTAATTTTATGGGTGGGTGAGTAAGGTTTGATGTCGGCATGACCCCTAAGGTAGTGATGGGTTTAAGTAAGGGAGATGATATAGGCATGGGCAGGTGTTTGGGTGTAGACGTATGTTGGGTTATGGGAAGAGGTGTGTGTTGAGCTACAAATGGGTTGGGCTATGGGTGGACAACATGGAAGGTGTTGTAATAGTCATGGTTGTGTTTGGTTTGGTCACTTGAAACACTTTTGGATAGATAGTGGAGGTGTCAGTGAGTGACAATTGCATTTGGGTTGAAACATAGAAGTAGAAGGCATCCCCAAAGTAAGGATCTATCAACATAGTCTAGGTGATCGGCCAAGTGTGAAAATGGTACTATTGTAAGCAGGGTAGATGTGGATCGAGTAGCAATCCCCGTAAAATGTGTTTGAGACACATGGAAATGGCTAGCCTCAAATTCTATGGGTAAGAGAACTGAAAGTATATCAACAAGATCTTGAAGGTCCGATGGAGAATGGTCATTTAAAGGTAATGATATTTCTACAGGATCCTCCATGGGTAGAGGAGAGGATGGGCCAGACAAGGTGGACTCTCCTTGTGATGGTGTAGGTTGTGGACATGTATCTCCTATGAGTAGGAGAGGTGACACTCAAGACTGCTCAGAAATTTGAGGGGTTAAAGGCAACATGCTAATTATAGGCTCTTCCATGGGTGAAGGAGAAAATGAAGGGGGTTCCTCATGGGTGGAGGAGTAGATGAAATAGGTTCTTTTGTAGGTAGGGGAGCTTGGGCTAATATTTCATCTATGGAAGGAACATGGGGCGATTGGGAAGCAACTGGTATGTCATCGAAAATAGCGTGGACCTCACGGACATTGCTATCATTGGTTGAAGTGTCACCATCTTGGTTGGAATATGGGGCATGATTAGGGAATGGCTTCTTGAAGATATGTAGGTTTTGGTTAGCAGGTGCATTTGGGTTATCCGAGACTAGATCTCCATTGTCTAACATTTCTTGGATGATATTCTTGAAGGTGAAGCAGTTATCATTACTATAACATTTGACACGATAATAGTTGCAAAAGTCATGTTCTTTATACCATGCGGGCATGGGGCACTCAGGTTCAAAACTGTTGTGTGGTTTTATAGGTGGAAGGGTAATGGCACCAGCCTTAATAATATTTTCCAAAATAGAAGAATAAGGTTCTCCTATTGAAGAGTACTTTCGTTGTTCCTGTCTGAACTAGAAAGCTTGGATGGGAGAGAGATTAGAAGGAGGTTTGGCTATGTTTGATGGATGAGGGGGGCCAACCTTGAGAACTACGGCATTGACAGATCCTTTGGGTTTTGAATAGTTGTGTTGGGGCTTTGAAGATGAAGAAGCATCATTTGATTTGAATGCAATGTTCTTATTACGTAACTGAATTTTCTTCTCTTTAATAACACGAATTTCTAATTTTCGTGCCATGGTGAATGCCTCATCAAAAGTGTGAAAGGTTTACACCTACAAGGTTGGTGAGATGTGTCTAGCGCAAGCCTGAGTAAACAACTCTATGAGCTCAATTTGAGGTAATTGAAATGTGAGATGGTTAATTAGGTTGTGCCAGTGAGCAATAAAGTCAATGATAGATTCATCGTCATACTATCATGTGGAATAAAGATCAATCATGGTGACTTTCTTAACAATGTTGATTGAGAAGTGGTCTAAGAAGGCTTGGGCTACTTGATTAAACGAGTAGATGGAATCTCTAAGTAGCCCACTATACCAGTCTAATGCAGGTCTTGTCAAGGACATCAGTAAGGTCCGTAGGAGTAAAGTGTCATCATGGGGCGATTAGGTAACACCCATGTTTGAAAGACTATAAATGTTGTTGCGAGTTTTCTTTACTATTGAAATAGTTGAATTTTGGCATTTCCCAATGTAGGAATGGATGGATGAATGGGCTCATTATAGATTTCATAGTAGGTGAGAGAATTTCATGAGCTAGAAACCGATGCTTCTAGTGTCTGCATCCTTTTCCATCATTAATTTTATGAGGTCATTGGTAGGTTATGATGGAAGGGCTCCTCCTATGGCATAGGAGGGATGGTACTGAACCTATGATGTGGGTGGGCATTCCAGTGTATGGCAATGCCAAATAGGAAGGTTGAGAATAGGGGATTGACATAGAGGGCATATATCCAAAATGGGTGATGGACGAGATAGGGGGTTGTTGATAGTATGTATATGTAGGTGGTACCGGTCGCAGTGACTCTAATAGCGATTGGGTGGCAGAGATTGTCCCCTCTTCGAGACAGCAAAGTGAAACTGGTTTATTGCTAATCTATCAAGCAGGAATCTGTGCAAATCTACACTATTCTAACTTCAGGGGGTTTGGGATCTCATCCCAGTAGAGGTAGTTCCAACTACGAAACAGAAAGGTAGGAGGGAAGGAACGGAGGAGGGTAGATCTGAAGGAAGAAAAGAAATGAATTCCAAGATGGAAAGGTCAGAAGGTTTATGCTTTGAGCTGGTAGTAAACAGAGCCAAACTTACTTGCATAAACAATTAAAGCAATACTGATGAACATATGACAATAGTAGGAATGAATCTAACAGAATAAAAACATAGATCTAACTTAAGAAAGATCTGATGCAAATAACACACACATTAAGCACAAAGTCTGAATATGTGTATTAATATTTCTTCTGTTGCAAGAAAACACAAAGTCTTTCTCTCCTCACTTCTCTTTTCATACAAAAAATGTTCACCCCGAATACAACAAGTATTCTAGTATTTATAGAAGGAGAGGAGGAAAGAAGACAAAAGCAAACCCACTACTTACAAAATATCTTACAAGATATTTACAAAAGATCTAGAAAATATCTAAAAAGTCAACAGTTGACTTGGGCAAGTTTTTGGATGGCAACATCCCATGGTGCAACATGGATGAGGTCATCGTGTATGCCAACATGCTTTTTAAATATTTTACAAAAATTCAACGCATCCCAAAATGAAGAAACTACTCTCCCAGTGTAAAAGGGCACACTTTTCTCATGTCGACACACAAATTTCTCCCCTTTGTAAAGTGGCGCACTTTTCTGCATGTCGACACACAAATTTCTCCCCTTTGTAAAAGGGCGCACTTTCTGTCGACACACAAATTTCTCCCCTTTGTAAAATGGGCAGCATGTCTTTCTCCCCTTTGTAAAATGGTGCATGTCAACATGTCAACACACAAATTTCTCCCCTTTGTAAAATGGGCACACTTTTAGCATGTCGACACACAAATTTCTCCCCTTTGTAAAATGGCACAACTTTTCTGCATGTCGACACACAAATTTCTCCCCTTTGTAAAAGGGCACACTTTTTTGCATGTCGAACACACCAGATTTCTCCCCTTTGTAAAATGGGTGCAGTTTCAACATGTCGACACACAAATTTCTCCCCTTTGTAAAATGGCACAAGCATGTCAACACACAAATTTCTGCCCTAAGTCAAAAAGTGGCTAAGTCCTGAAACAACTTGATTTTTTGAAAGGGAGTTTTGGGCTATTTCGAACGTTATCAAACTTCCCTAGGGGGCCAAAACAGAATTTTTGGTATAGTTACCTGCAAATTGCCCTTGTCAATTTTGCAGGATAACAGCTGGCTCTTTCTGGGGACTATCTTTGAGTGAAACTTAAGGGTAGAGAATCCCAGATTTTTCATGTGCCTATCCATTGGGTTACAGAGAGTCAAAAACAAGGGTGACCAGGGGGTGAAAAAAAGAAAAAGAAAGGGAACACACAACAACATAGAAAGCAAACACACAACAAAGCAAAGAAAACTGTACAAAGAAGAGAGCAAGCTCTACTTCCTGAAGATCTTCAGGTGCTGCCCGCTATAGGGAAGCGGGAGCTCAGTTCCATCCAGATATGAGAGATAGAAACTATTCCCTCCATTGAGCTACTTGATCTTGTATGGCCCTCTCCAAAGAGAGTCAAACTTCCCATGCATACCTTTCGGTTCTCTTCGTTTGTCCCACAGAAGAACAAGATCTCCCACTTGGAAATCTCTTTGCTTAGCTTTCTTGTCGAACAACCTCTTAACTTGATTCTGATGTTCAGTGATCTTGTCGACCACTTTCACTCACTTTTCTTCAAGTTCCGTCAGGTACATAATCCTCTTTTCAAGAGAATTCTGAAAAGTTTCATCTTCAATTGCTCGAGCCAAGCAGAGCAGGAAGTTCTGCAGGAGATAGGGATTTCAGCATCGATCCCATATAACACCTGGAAAGGTGACATGCCGAGAGACCTCTTTGGAGTGATACGATCCACCCACAAAGCATCATACAATGATTTGTGCCAGGACCGCTGGTTTTCATCAACTAGCTTCCGTATGATAGTTACCAGGTTCTTGTTGCTGGATTCTACCTGACCATTTCCCTGAGGATAATAATCAGAAGCATGAGCCAAGGTTATTCCGTATCCATAACAAAAACCAATAACTTCCCGTGAAGAGAAGTTGGAAGCGTTATCAGCAATGATTTTGTGTGGAATGCCAAATCTCACAATAATATTCTCTTTGATGAAGTTGCAAACAACTTCAGAAGTGGCATGCTTGACAGGTATGGCCTCCACCCATTTCGTGAAGTAATCCATTGTTGTTAGGACGTAACTATGTCCAGCACTCGATTGAGGATTGAGTGCTCCAATGAAATCAATTCCCCATTGTCTGAATGGTTCATCAATGATGACGGGCCTGAGGGGAAACGCAGCCAGCTTTGGTTTGCCAACGAACTATTGGCAAAGTTCACATTTTGCTACCCAGGTGGCTGCATCTTGAAATAGCATTGGCCAGTAGTACCTGGCCCGAATGATTTTATGTGCTGTCACGGATGAGGAGAAGTGACCACCACAGGCTGAGTCATGAAAACTTTCCAACAATTTTACCTGTTGCGGCTTGTCAACACATCATAGAAAAATGTCGTCAATTCCACGTTTGTACAATCCATCATCCCATATGACATATCTTGTGGCTCTGAGCTTCACCGTTCACTTTTCCTTTGTGGTTAGGTGAGTTGGGCACTCACCATAGGTGAGAAAGAATGTGATGTCAGAATACCATTCGTCATTGGTTGCGACAAATAGAACCATGGGCAAAGAATCTGCACTTTCTCCAGTTCATTTTGTTCTCCATCAATGTGATCAACTTTCTCTTCAGGTACCTCTGAGTCTTTATTTTCAGCCATTAGCTGACACAGGCCCTTACCTCTTACCAACTTGGTTGGTTTGATGTCTAGATCATATTCTTGGACCTTTGCGATCCAATTCCCTCGTAAGCTCCCTAACTCCTGTTGAGTCAGGATAGACTTAACAGCCGTGTCAGGAACCAGCACTACTGTATGAGAATTCAGAATATAGTAGCGGAAGTTCTTGACTACTTTTACCACAGGAAAAGGCATGCTTTTCCAATTGTGACATCTTCAGTTCATGAGGCTTAAGAGGAGAGCTCATGAAAGCAATCAGGGATTCAATATCTTCAGAGTTCTTTTGCATCAAGATAGCTGATACAGTATGCATAGAGGCATAGCTGTACATGATGAAGTCTTTGCTGAAGTCAGGACACACTAGAACAGGAGCATGAGTGATGGAGGTTTTTACATCTTCGAATGATGTCTTGCCTTCCTCACTCCATCGGAATGTTTGGGACCCTTTCATCATATTAGATATATGACGAGTCTTCTCAGCAAAATCAGGAACAAAGCGTCTAAGAAAATTTACCTTTCCGAAGAAAGAGTGAACACCAGTCTTGCTTGTAGGAAAAGTAAGGCTCTGAATAGCCTTGACCCTTTCGACATCTATCTTAGTTCCTTCTCTGCTGATGACATGTCCTAGCAGCTTTCCTTCGGTGACCCCAAAAACTGACTTCTTGGGATTTAGCGAAATCCTGTGCTCTCGGCATCTGATCAAGACTTGTTCCAAATGATCGCAGTGATCACTTCATCTTTTGGAGAACACGGTCAGGTCATCTAGGTAAACTACGATGACTTTTCCCATCATACCTTTGAATGCAAAGTCCATTGCTCATTGGAAGGTGGCACCAGCATTGATCAAACCGACATGGCATTCTATTGTAGGCAAAGGTACCCCAAGGAGTGGTGAATGCTGTTTTGAACTGATCTTCAGGCGTGACTTGAATTTGATTGTAACCTGAAAAACCATCAAGCATAGACAACATTTCTAAACCGGTTACTGCCTGTAGCACTTGATCCATTATCGGTAGTGGATAGTTATCTTTTAAGGATGACTGGTTCAAGTTGTGAAAGTCCACGCATATGCGTATCTCGCCATTCTTCTTCCGCACAGGCACAATATTTGCAACCCAGGTACTGTGATGAATTGGAAAAATAATTCTTGCATCCAACATTTTCTGAATTTCAGCCTGGATGGTACCTGAGATTTTGGGGTTGTAATGCCTTTGCTTTTGACAAAAGGCTTGACATCGTCCTTGAGCGGAATGTCGTGCCGAATGTCCTTTGGCTTGAAAGACTTCAGATCAGCATAAGACCATGCTAACACATCCATGTACTTTTTCAGCAACTTAACGAATTTTCACTTTTCCTCGGGCGTACAACACTTCCCGATATTCACAAAACGAGGATGTTCCGCAGTACCCAGATTGACGGATTCAGTTTCCAGAGAAGAGCAAGGATCATCCTGTCACTTTTTCTTGACAAAATGGTCATGATTATCAAATAATCATTCTAAGGAAACCAAACCTTTCAGGAATCTTATTTCCTTTGAGTTGTATCACTGTATCTTTTTCAGATTCATGTGCTTGACCAGTGAGAGACTCACGACACGTAGAAGTTGATCCATCGAAATGAAGTTCTTTGAAATTGTCAGCTTTCTCCAAAAAAGTGATAAGTTGGTTGTCATCATTGAACACTTGCCAGTGTTGTGAATTATCTGGCACACTTGGGTGAAAAACCACTTCAATGGTATATGTATCTATTTTTAACCCTGGGTGAGGGAGCATGAGAGAGGCTGAGACGGCCAATGAATCAGCCATGTCATTTTGAGCTCGCGGAACTACTTTGATTGAGAAAGCATCAAACTCTTCGATGTTATCCCATACTGCATTGCGGTAGTGTCTGAGCCGGTCATTCTTTACTTGATATATCCCTTTTACCTGATTGACAATTAGCTCAGCATCACCTTGCACTCTTAGATTCTTGATTCCCTTCTCTTTTGCAGCTTGCATGCCAAGTAACAAGGATTCATACTCGGCAGTATTATTCATATTGAAGAACTATAACTTGAAAGAAAAAGGGAAAATCTCCTCTTCAGGAGATATTAGAACAGCCCCAGCACCGCATCCACTTGTCCGCACAACTGCCATCAAACTGCAATGTCCATACTTTGTTGAGATCCTCTTTTTGGATGAGAACATCCATTCTATCTGAGTCAGTGGACAGGAAGTAGTTCCCCATCCCTGATGATTCGAAAAGAATCTGAGCCTTAGGGTCATCAGAGTTGGTGACTAGATATTTCTTTTGTGACTCTGGTTCCAATGTCTGCATCACCCCTTTGACAGGAATCCTGGCTTTGGACCAGTCCATATGAATTTCCCCACCAACTTCTTTACAAAATCTCCTCCCTAGCAATATCCCGTATGCTGCTGGAATATCAGCTACGAGAATAGTCATTTTTACCCTTTTCTCAGGAAATGCCGCAAATGCAAACTGCGCATCCTTGATCTGACCAATCAATGGTACCTGTTTGGTTTCCATGGAGTAGCATCTGCCAAAAGGTTTAGTAAGTGTGAGGCCCAAAGCATGGGTGACCTTTGCTGGCATAACATTGTCAGAAGCTCCAGAATCAATTATACAGTTACTTAGTTTATGACCATTGATCAGGAGAGATAGGTAAAAAGGTTCAATTTTCCCTGATGTGGAAGTCGAGGCAACGTTTATGTGAGACGTAGGAGGAATGGGAAGAATTCCTTTTGGGGAAATAGGAGGAGGGATGGCAGCCTAGCTTTGGATATACTTAGTTAATCTTATAAGCTGCTCTGGGTTGGACTGAAGGTACTCAGCTTCAGACATCTGGATCTTGGTCTTTTTGGCGTGATCAACTATATCGAATGCGACCAAGGGTTGTGCTAACGAAGGAATGAGTCCTTCATTTCACGTTTGTAGAGGAGGATTACTGGTCTTTATGGGACTGGAGGAAGGCTGAATTGGAGGAGAAATGAGAGGAAAATATTTCTTTACAAAAGGTTTAACAGGAGGTTGAGTAGGAAGGGGATTACCTCTTTTAGCGATCGTTGGAGGAGGAGTTACCACAGCCTTTTCCTTTTGTTTTTCAGCAGCAACCTCTGCTTCTTTTCCTTGTGAGCGAGTGAAAACTACGTATGATTGTCCACTCGCATACCCTTGGGTACCCTCTTCTTCATCAGATTCCTCATCTTCAAATTCCATATACCCAATAGTAGAGTCACCAGTCGGTTCACCGACATCTTGATCATCTTCACCTTGCGACGAAGGTTCTTCGTAATTTGGATCATCTTCTTCGATTTCAACCAAAGCATTAACCAGAGGGGCTTCAATTGCTAACCTTGGAGAAGTAGTAGGAAAATGCAGCCTTTGGGGGGCGTTGTTGGGAGTGAAGTTCCTCCGTGGGATATCCCGGTACGGAGTAGTAGATGATGTTTGAGCCAATTGCTTCTTTAATGAGAGCAAGTCATTCGCCATCTTCTGGAATGTTGGATCTGATGAGGTAGCCTGAGAAGAAGTTGAAGCCTTTGATTTTGACAGCTCTCATCTTAACTCACCAGATATAAGAAGGTTGTCTTCTATCCGAATGGCCATAGCTTGAGCAAGGGCCAAGGTGGGTATCTGTTCCTGTAAAAGTAAGAAACTTACTTTCAAACTCATGGCATTCAAGAAGAAACACTTTTGATTCTCTAATGTCGGCATCATGGCAAGTGGCACACGGTTGATCAGTGAATTGAATCGGGTGATAAAATCATGCATGGTTTCATTGGTCTCCTTCTTCATGTGAGTGATTTGTGACAATAATGCAAATGCATCTTCTGAAGGTTTGTATCTGTCTTCAAATGCAGTCCGCAATGTGGCCCAATTGGTGATGGATCCAGCTGGTAAATGTTGGAACCATTCTGATGCAGGCCCTTGCAAGGTCTCCAGAAAGAGACGTACCGATACGTCCTCATGAGTCACGTCCAGAATGTTGCATGACATAATAAACACAGCTATATGTGCATCCGTGCTTTGATTTCCACTCCCATCAAATTTTGGGAAATTTTTGTGATTTCCGTGAGGGAGGGGGTTGACTGGATGTGGCAGTGCTAGAGGACCCATGGCGTTTCCCCATGGTACAGGTAGATTTTCTACCATTTGAAAAGTAGGAAAAAGAACATGAGCAGGGAGTGTGGTTCCACTTAGCAAAAGAGCACTGCAAGTTGATGTCGAGGCACCCTGTGAAATCCGGCTCTTTCGTGGAGGTGAGGCACTTCTTGCTGATCGATCCACTGAGCTCAGTGATGCGAATCATGCTGGAGTGATACTGAAATTGTGCCTTCAAAGTAGATCAAAAATTGGATCAACTTCCCCACGAGCTCTTCTGCTACGAGTAAATGGTTCACCCGCCAGCGTACCCGTTCAGATCTGCAACAATTAGGAGTAGATTTACAACAATATTTTTGTTTATACTTGCTGATTTTCTGATTTTTCTGGCAAAAATCAGCAGCATGTACTTTTTTCAATATTTAATTTTACCCTTTTTAATAACAACCGATTGCGGTTTTCTGACAAAGATTAATAAGGATAAAAAGTGGGTCAATTTAGTAGGCTGATTTTCGGATCTTTGACCTGAATTTTGCAAGGTTTTGAAAATATTATGAAATGTCAGAATCTCAGATCTACTGAAATATACAAGTTTTTGTAAAAACTCAGCGAACTAAAAGTTTCTATCTGGTCCAGATCTATGGATTTTCATAAGGAAATTTTCAGTTTTGATCACTTATGCAAAAATTTTGATTTTTAACAAAGGGTTAAAATTTGCAATCTGGTAGTGATTTTTACAGTTTTTTAGTTATTTCCTTAGTTTGATCCCCAGCAGAGTCGCCAAAAACTGTTGGTCCGAAAAACTGTCGGTAGGCAGGTCGTGGGGAAACAGGCCAACAGTGTGCAGGGCATAGCCCCTCTTTGAGACAACAAAGTGAAACTGGTTTATTGCTAATCTATCAAGCAGGAATCTGTGCAAATCTACACTATTCTAACTTCAGGGGGTTTGGGATCTCATCCCAGTAGAGGTAGTTCCAACTAAAGTTCCAATAACGAATAGAAAGGTAGGAGGGAAGGAATGGAGGAGGGTAGATCTGAAGGAAGAAAAGAAATGAATTCCAAGACGGAAAGGTCAGAAGGTTTATGCTTTGGGCCGGTAGTAAACAGAGCCAAACTTACTTGCATAAACAATTAAAGCAATACTGATGAACATATGACAATAGTAGGAATGAATCTAACAGAATAAAAACATAGATCTAACTTAAGAAAGATCTGATGCAAATAACACACACATTAAGCACAAAGTCTGAATATGTGTATTAATATTTCTTCTGTTGCAAGAAAACACAAAGTCTTTCTCTCCTCACTTCTCTTTTCATACAAAAAATGTTCACCCTAGAATACAACAAGTATTCTAGTATTTATAGAAGGAGAGGAGGAAAGAAGACAAAAGCAAACCCACTACTTACAAAATATCTTACAAGATATTTACAAAAGATCTAGAAAATATCTAAAAAGTCAACAGTTGACTTGGGCAAGTTTTTGGATGGCAACATCCCATGGTGCAACATGGATGAGGTCATCGTGTATGCCAACATGCTTTTTAAATATTTTACAAAAATGATCAACGCATCCCAGAAAGAAGAAACTACTCTTTTTGTACACACAAATGGTCAGTTTTAGCCATGTCACACCAATTTCTCCCCTTTGTAAAAGGGCGCACTTTTCTGCATGTCGACACACAAATTTCTACCCTTTGTAAAAGGGCACACTTTTCCCCTTTGTATGTCAACACACAAATTTCTCCCCTTTGTAAAAGGGTGCATTTTTAGTCATGTCGACACACAATTTCTTTGTAAAAGGGCGCAGTTTTAGCCATGTCACACACAATTTCTCCCCTTTGTAAAAGGGCGCAATTTTAGCATGTCGACACACAAATTTCTGCCCTTTGTAAAAGGGCACAGTTTTAGCATGTCACACACAAATTTCTCCCCTTTGTAAAAGGCACAGTTTTAGTCATGTCAACACACAAATTTCTCCCCTTTGTAAAATGGCGCCCATGTCAACACATAGATTTCTCCCCTGAAGGATAAGCAAAAAGGGCTAAGTCCCGAAACAACTTGATTTTTTGAAAGGGAGTTTTGGGCTATTTCGAACGTTATCAAACTTCCCTAGGGTTTGGTAATGTATCAATTGAGATTCAGCACAGGGTAACCAACGCCAGTTAAGGATGACCAATGATAGTTCAGGGGTAACCAAGGTCGGTTACTGTGAGAAAAGAATAGTTTGACCAAAGGGGGTAAAAACTGATGAATGTCAAGAAAATAAGTTGTATGATGACAGTTTATGAGAGTATAGAGAGTACAGAGACTTAGAAAAACTCAAAATAGTGAAGGAGATGAGAATAGTTGTCCCTTGGGAAAGTTAACCAAAAGGACAGGGAACCAATGGCGGTTAGGTAGAACCGATGATAGTGAGGTGTAAACTGACACCGGTAGATAAATCGATGTCGGTTACTATGAAATTTTGAAAAATGTAAGAAAATAGATTGTTGTGAAATGAGATCAGATGAATGACCAACCCAGAATCCTGGATATGATATAATGAGGTCCTGACATACTCAGAAGAATTCAGAATACTCCTACTGTGATTGTGGAGTGTGTTAGGAAAAATAATGGAAAATGGAGAGACGTACCCTCACACCTCAAAATGCACGTCAATCAAATGCTAAAAAACACGTATCTAACAAGTGATTTTAATGTGTTGAGCTTATGCTATTTAGAATGACTCATGAATTTAGAGTAGAGTTTTTGGTGAGGAAGGCTTCCTACGAAGAAGGATATCTAAAAGGAGAGGTTTTAGGTTATGTTATAGCAAGGGTGGGTCATCCTCTGAGGTAATGACTAGACAGAAGTAACTAGCTGGGTACCCACTGTTAATCCACTGATCATGTGATCATTGACATCTTCTTCCAAGTGAGATGTTGTTTAAGAAGATGTGTATTTTTTTCAATTTTGTGCAGTTTGGTAGAAGAAGAAGAAAGAGAGTGCTTTGCTAAGATTATTTGTGTCAACCATCAGCTAGGCATGATTTTCATCATATAGGTTGCCCTTATTTTAATGTGAGCTAAATGCAACATACAAGGATGAAATGCAACTGATTTTAAACCCAAATCGACAAATTACGTTCAATGAAGCAAATGACGAACAGGTAGGAACATGTTCTTTCACTACTTATGTGAATGCCAGAAAGAAGAAATGGTTTGTTCTAAGCACTGAAAAATAGATGTTGTTTTAGACAATTAGAAGAAGAAAGGATTACCAGGGAAAGAAATTTAGTGTGAATATGTTTAGAAAGTAAACACACACACAATTTTTACCTAGGAATGAAGAAAAATGCAAGGAACCCCAGATGGGTCCCACCGGGCGTGCCAAAAAGTTTCACTATTTTATTTACATTATTGAGATGAAACAGATAGGGCTTATGGGCTGAGGAGGAATACCTGTTTATGTTGGTCAATTGATGGTTGTTTGCATGCATTCTGACTTCTCAATCTAATGCTGACTATGAGAGCTTTCTTTTGGCTAAGAGGAACTACTTGAAATAGAAAACAAGACCACAAAAGAAGAGTTAAATAATATATGATAGTGGCCTGCCTAGCTTGTGCCAGATTCAGGAAGTGTGATACTCCCTAGATGGATGTCAATCCACTATTTAAAACAACTTAATGTGAGAAATAAACAAATTCCTACTATAGTTGATATGCTTTAGGTATTTCATTCAAGCACAATAAGCAAATCTAACATAATAGGCTAGGCTATAGTCAGATCTGAAGGGTAGGTAGGTTTCAAGGTGTTGGAACTTGTCAGGGTCAGGTTCTGGGTTATTTGGATCACTTGGTAGAAGGTAGGTTGGCTCTATTATTGGCACAGGTGTAAAACACAGAGACCGATGTTGGTTGGGTGTAACTGACGACAGCTTAGAAGGGACCGAAGATGGTTAGGGGTGACCAGCGTCGGTAGGGTCAAGGTGAAAGGAACTCAATGAGATATGATTGTAAGAGTTGAACTGAAGCTAAACAAGGGTGGAAGGGTGGATAGGGAGGTCTGTAAAGGCCTCAGGTATACTCAAAGGAGTGTAGGAGGTGAGAATGGGTGATTTGGTGGTGTGGGTAGAGGAATGGAAAAGTCTATAAGTAGGTAGAAGATGGGAAAGGAACATGCAAGGTATGAACTAATAACATGAGTGAAAAAGGCTATTAAACTGAAATAGACTATGCTAGTAGAAGATACACTTATTGCGATGTAAGTTTGATGGTTGAATGGTGATGGTAGTTGATCAGAAGAATGGTGTTTGGTGCCATGGTAGTGCTACCTGGGATGCTTTTGTGAGTGTAATGCTTTTGGATTTGTCCTGGTGCTGGCTATGGATGTCTATAGGTGCAAAAAGGCTCTGGTTCTGCTTGCATGTAGCCCTCTTTTTGTCTCCTTGATCTCAAAATCTGCCAACCCAAAAACAAGGTTACTAAGGTGAGTAAATGGTAACCGATGATGGTTTTGGGTTGACCAACGTCATTTTCGGGGTGATCAGTGTCAGTTAAGGTAGGATTCTCTAGGTTTACTAAAAATAACAGATCTTAGTAATCATTTTTGCTAGATCTGTCTATTCTCTCAGATCAAAGTGGAAGTTAACTTTTTGTGAGCGGGAATATGGTTAGAGGGATAATAGGCATTTATTTCTATGGTTGAAGTAAGTCTTAGCTCATTAAGGTAAGTGGGACCAAATATAAGTTAGTTATGGAAACATGTCAAGAATAGGTCTAGGGTGAGGTGGCTAGGTGAGGTGTCTAGGTGAGGTGGAAATTATCTTAATTAAAATAATTAAGTAATGGATATTGTGAGGATGGGTATTCATTTAATTAAGTTAATTAAATTAATATTAATGTGGGGTGGAAGGGGCCATGGTTAGGTGAATATGTTTGAGTTGTTTATTCGACAGGGATCCAAGGGGAGTGTGACCCAATTTTGGTGTCTACAGTAATGTGTGACGGCAAGGAAGAAAGGCACGCGAGGAGGCCAAGGAATTAGATGATTTTAGAAAGTTATACCAAGGCGCACGTGAAGGATGCACTAACTACTGGGAAGAAAGTGGATGCGCAGAGAGTTCACGTGAGGGGGAAATGGAACAAGGAGGAAAAGGAAAAGGAAAGTATGGAAGGCAGAGAATATAAGTAGAGTGTGCATGAGTGTGTGAGGAATTTCCACCAAGGAAATGTGCCAAGGAAAAATTGCAGTGTGTGTAACCTGTAATGTAGAACCAAAAAGCCAGAATGTGAATAAAAGTTACCCAAATAACTAGGAGGGTTATTTGGATAATAGTTTTGGTGACTTTCGAGGCCATTTTCCTACTAGATGAAGGATATCAATAGCTTGGAGTATCCATTGGGTATGGAGTCTACTTGGGAAACATGAATTTTTGTTCTGAAACCTTGAGAACTTCCCTTGAGTCACATTGAAACATGTTCTAAACTTTGTTCTGAATCCTGCCAAACTACTGAAAAACTGCTGGAAAAGACTAGCATCCTGGAAGTAATGAAAGAGTGCACACAAGAAGCACACAAGAAGAAAGAACTATATATAAACAAAACAATGTGTGCGCAGTGCACTTAGAGGAATTGATGGAAGGGTTTGAGATAAATCCCATTGATTGGGATTTATAGGTTGGCTTCATCAAGATGATTTAATTCAAAAGAGTTAGCCTCTTGCATGAACTAATGATGTATGGGCCACTCTAAAGTGCATTAAAATTTGAATGGCACTCTGGTTTGGCTCTGTCAACATCCCATTTTAAGACCAAGTCCCCAACTTTGAAATATTGAGGCTTATCCTTTCTGTCAAACCACTTTATTTGTTGATTTGTTGATGTTGTTCTAGCTTGATCATGGTAGAATTTCTTGATTCTTCAAGTTCAACCATCTCTACCATTCTAATTTCTCTCTGGTTTGTGTCCATTCAAATTCTAGCTGTTAGGAAAGGTCTAATGAGTTCAATTCAAGAGATAAAGGGAGTCTAGCTTCCTTACCATAAACAAGCTTGTAAGGATAAGTACCTATTACCTTATTTATCTATGATTCTATCTTCCTAGAGTGCACGTGAGACCTTTGTATGCCACTATCCTTTGGTTGATATTCATTGTTCCACTTCATGATTCTAATCAGGTTCTTGTTTGTTCACTCTAGAAACCATTATCCTTGAGGGTAATAGTTGGAAGAAGTCTTTAAATAGATACCCAAATTTAAAAGCCCAATCAGTGATTTTAGTACCAAGGAAATCTTTTGCATTATCAGAGATAATGGTTTGAGGAATGTCAAACCTTGTTACTAATACCTTTGACAAAGTCAAGGATGACTGACTCAATTGATTCCTTGAGAGTGAAAGCTTCTGTCCATCTAGTGAAGTAGTCCATAGCTATCAACACCCACTTGTGTCCAACACTTGAAGGAGGATTGATCATGCCTATGAATTCAAGAATTACAAAAGGTGATCCACTTGGATTGGTCAGAGGGGAAGCACTGCCAATTTCTTCTTTTCTGCAAAGAAAGTGCATTCTTTGCATTTTTTGACCCAATTGTTTTCCATCTGCAAACAAGGTAGGCCAAAATATTCCTACCATTATGATCTTCATTGTGGTAGTCTTGGAAGAGAAGTGTCCACCAGATAATCCATCGTGAAATTATGCTAACACTTTTTCAAGTTTTGCGTGCACCATCAATACATCTTAACAACACGCCATCAAGATTCTTTTTGAAGAGAAGTCCATTAATCAAAACATATGGAATAGATTGTAGCCTCAGATGTCTTCTCTTTTATTTGTTTAAACCAGGAGGGTATGTGCCCTCAAAAAGGAATGTGATCATGTCCTTCATCAAGAATCATGCACACAGGGGCTTCATTTTGTTCAGGTTCTGCGCATGGGAGATCTTCATCCAAGAAATAATGAAGTCTCAAATTCATCTTATATCATCCTCAGCAATCTATGCAGAGCGTGCTACCTCTTACCAGTTTTGTGGCTTTTGATAGTCACATCATACTCCATGATTTTGGTCACCCATCATTACTCTCTTTTCACTGATTTCTTCTCCTATGATGAAGTCTCTGATACTTGAGTGAGAAACTAACACCTTGATATGCATTTCATGGCGATCATACTCTTAAATTTCTTGAGTGCATGCATGATGTCATATACCTATTTTCTCAGTGTGACTATATTTCAACTCATAATCCTTCAATGTTTGACTAAATAAATCCACTGGTTGTTCTATCCCTTGTTCATTTCCTTGTGTTAGGACAACAACAACATTTGCATCAGTGCCATAAGCATAAAGGATGAAATCCTTTGAGTAATCTAGGTTGATGAGTGTTGGTGCACACAATAAATTTCTTGCTTGATCTTGTTGAAGCTCTCTCTTCCTTCTACTATCCACTTGAAGGCTATGTCCTTCTTGAGCATGAGGGTGATGGGCCTTACTAGTCCTGCAAAGTTAGGAATGAATCTCCTAACGAAAAGTTGATCTTTCGAGGAAGGAATCTAAGGATTTCTTGTGCGCTGGCAGGGAAAGAGCTAGGATGGTTGAAAAAATGCTCAGGATCAATTGTTATGCCATCCTTTGAAACCACATGACCCAAAGCTTTCCCTATGTGCTATTGTAGAAATATTGCACTTCTTGGGGTTAAGGGATACCCCAAACTTTCTGCATCTCTCAAATACTTTCTCTAGGTGTGCCATATGATTCTGCACCCTACTTTGAGAAGATGTTATATCATCTAGGTAAACCAAGATGAACTCATTGATGTAACCTTTGAAGGAAATGTCCATGGCATGCTGAAATCACGCACTTGCATTTGAAAAACCAAAGGGCATCTTCTGATATGCATATGTTCCCCACTTGGTTGTAAACGCATTTTATATTGATCCTCTTCCTTGACCATGATCTGATTGAAGCTAAAATACCCATCCAACATTGAGAATATCTTGGGCACTCGCCAGCCATAGTCTACAAAATATGCTCCATAGAAGGAAAAGGATAATGATCCTTCAATGATGCCTTGTTTAAATCTCTGAAATCAATGCAAAGAGTTGATTTCACCATTCTTCTTGTGCACTAGAACAAGATTCGAGTGACCCAGGTAGAGTATTTGATGGGAAAAATTATCTTTCACCTCAATGAGTTTAGACAACTCTTTCCTCATGAGGGGCTCTATCTTCAGATTGACTGGTCGTTGCTTTTATCTGATGGGCTTGATACTAGGATCAAGGTCAATGGAGTGTTGAGAAACACTTGGATCAAAACCTTTGAGGTCTTCATACTCCCATGAGAAGATATCACTATATTTTTGGTAGAGAGAGATGAAGGCATGCTTTTCATCATGCGTGTAAGCTTTACAAGCAACAACTCCTTTCCACACATGCAATAGTGACTAGGAGACAATCTTCTTGCACATGCATATACTTTTCTTCACCCTTGAAATCATCATCAGGGCTAAAATTTGTTCTCTAAGGTGACCAACCCTTTAGGAAACTTATTTGTCTTGAGTTGAATCACTTGGTCACCATAGCTGTTATGCAAGTCAGCTTGCATGTTTGATGAAAACTCAACTTCATTATGAATGAACTGGAGAACTGTGCGCGTCACTATCAAACACTTTTAGCTGAGTGTTGTTGTCTGGAATGGATGGCCTGATCACCATCTTGATGTGCTAAGTGTTTCCTTTAATAAAGTCCTTAGCAAGGGAGAACTGTGAACCGAGTGCGACCATCTGATCAACTTCTTTGTTCATCTTTCTGTGGCACCACCTGCATATTTAGAGCATAAAAGCTCTCAAGGAGGTCCCAAACTCTATGATTATAAGATTTGAGAAGCTTATTATTTGTAACACACTTATTTGTAACCTCGTGGATAACTAATTTTGTGTCCCCAAAAATCTGCAATCACCTTAATCTTTTTCTTTTCAGCAATAAGCAGACCATGCACCAATGCCTCATACTCTTTCACATTGTTGGAACATGTAAAATGCAACCTGTGCACGAAGAATAATTTATCATCCTTAGGAGAGATGAGAACAATACCTACATGCCGTGCCATTTCTTCTTCTTGGATCCATCAAAGTATAATTTCCATAGACCAGGTTCAATTTCTTCATTTTATTGAGCACACATGCACAGCAACACAACTTCTTCTTGAAGGATGCAATAAGTACCAAGCCTAGTTTCATAAGCTTCAAGTTCCTCAGCATATGGATCAAATTTATGGTGCCTTTCTGCCCACTCATCTAGCACTAAGTCAAGTACAAGAGGGGGAAGAGGCTTCTCTTCAGAAACTGAAGCTTGTTCTTCTTGGATTAGGTAATTGGCTTGGAGAGGAGATAGGACATATGACTCAACATGATAGGAAAATATTGGCTTAACTTGTATGGTAAACTAGGTACCATACCTTGTCTTGAGTAATATATGGGACCAATCAGAAGACAAGTAACCACCCACTTTTGCAGTAAATTCTCTTTACAAGACAAAGGGAAAACAAAGGAGGTAGGTCAATGATTGACACATCTTGAGTTATGGTGAGGCTTGGACATGCATGAAGGGTTAACTCAAGATCCTTGATGATTCCTAGAGTGGTGACAAGTTGAACCATCAAGTTGCAAGACTCCTTTAGATAAGGGGTTGTACTTAAGACCTAGGACATCAAATATTTTCTTTGGCATGACAGAAGTATTAACGCCTGAGTCAATCATGCAATTATGCACTGAGGTGTTTTCCTATGATGAAGGACATATAAAAGGATGGGGTTTTGACAATCTTATCAATTACTTGTTTCTCCTCTGTCTTGAACAGATATTGATAGAACAAGTGGTTTTTGAACAACTGGATCAACACATGAAAGTTAGGCTAGAGCTTCATGCAGTAAGATCACACTGAGATTGAATGGACAGAGCATCCCACATTATGACATTTATATTTGTCTTCTTCATTTGGTCCACAATTTTGAATGGAAGGAATGTTGACTTGTGCATTTGAGGGACAAAAACATATTTTCTTGATTGTTCAGGCATAGAGATAGGGCTTTAGCTAAAGCAAAGATGCTTGACCTACCAAAGGAGGGCACATGCTACTTCAAGAGGATATTTTTGTAGAGCCACTTATGTAGGGACTTGAGTACTTTTACCACTAGATACCCTGGATACATCTTTCTACTACTGAAGGTTGAATTGTGTTGTTGGGATTGTAACTTATACACCAGACTCGAGCATTCTCTTCTTATTGTTGGGGTTAGCACACTAGTTGTATAGATAATATATCATATCTAATAATACATATAAATAAAAATAGATATTCTACCAGAAGAAATATACAAAACAAGAGATATAAATCAAGACCATATTTAATATGGTTCACCCACTGTGGGATACGTCCACCAAGAAACAATCCAATCTATTATCCAAATCTTTGATAAGATATACAATGAATATTTACTTGATCTTCCACACCTCTCAGATGTATAGTACTTTCTTTCCCTCAAACTTTTGCTTCTTCTCCAAGAATTCTCTCTCTCACAATTATTCTCATAATAATAATCAACTTTTTTCAAGTTCTTTTTAATTCTTACTTCTAAACCCTAAATTACATGCTTATATAGGTCTATACAAACTTAGGGCACTTAGTTATGCAATTACAATCAATAGATCTGCTTTAATACTAAAAATAGATCTAATTCTTGAGAGTTAAATAAAACACTCTCGCACAGGTAACTAATGTTGGTTAGCCCTAACCAATTGTGGTTCTTCTTTTCTTGACTGGTGACGTTCATAGGTGACCGATGCTGGTCCCCTTCATAACCGATGAAGGTTACTATGTTTTCTAGCAAGTTTTATACTGCATGCTAATTTGAAGTAATTGAGCTCCAAAACTCAACAATCTCCCACTTGGATATTAATTACTACACCATACCTATATAGAATTATTCTTGGATCCTTTCTTGGCTTTTTTTCTTCCTCTTTAAGTCTCAAACTCGAAGACCAACAGAAGTGGAGTGTAGCTCCAACTTCTCATTTGCTAATGGATTCGTTAGCATATCCATAGGGTTCTCACTCGTATGAATCTTTTCCAGATTCAACTTCCCATCCTCCAAAACCTATGGTATGAAGTGATACCTCAGCTGAATTTCTTTTGTTCTTGAATGAAACACTGAGTTCTTTTCCAAATGAATTACACTCTGACTATCACTGAACAATTTGCAATCATTTTTCTCCTTTCCCAACTCTTCCATGAACCTACTCATCCATATCATCTCCTTGCTAGCCTCTGTAGGTGCAATATACTATACCTTTATATTAGAAAAATCCACAACCTTCTACAACCTTGAAATCCATCTAACTTTCATTCCACCTACTATGAAAATATATGCAGTAGTGCTCCTCCTACATCCAGATCTCTAGCCATATCCTAATCAGCATAGCCACATAATGAAATATTTGAACCTCCATAGCATAAATTCATGCTAGATGTCCCTCTCAAATACCTCAGTATCCATTGGACTACTTTCCAATGCTCTTTACCTGGATTGGCCATATATCTACTCACAACTCCAACTACCTGTGTAATGTCTAATCTGGTACAAACCATAACATACATGAGACTCCCTAACTGCTGAAGCATATGGCACTCATGTCATGTATTTGACCTCCTCATGTGATGAAGGACACTGATATTTTCTCAATTTGAACTTTCCAACCATAGGTGTACTAATAGGTTTTGCATTCTACATCTTGAACCTTTCTAACACCTTGTAGATATAATCCTTCTGAGATAAATAGAATTTCTTGTTCTTCATGTCTCTGTGTATTTGCATGACAAGGATTATTTTTACAGCTCCTAAATCCTTCATAGAAAATGTGTGAGTTAGCTTTCCCTTAATCTCACCAATGTCCTACATACTATATCCTA
The DNA here is from genome assembly GCA_019776745.2 of Taxus chinensis. NCBI lineage: Eukaryota > Viridiplantae > Streptophyta > Pinopsida > Cupressales > Taxaceae > Taxus > Taxus chinensis. Next base: position 760,812,388 of record CM034154.1, on the reverse strand, counting down.
CAATAAGCATATCATCCACATACAGTAACAAAATAATATAGCTCCCATTTTTAATCTTCTTGAAATAAACACAATGGTCTGATTCACATCTCAAGTAACCATGCTCATGCATGAAACTATCAAACCTCATGTACCATTGCTTTAGATCTTGCTTGAGCCCATACAGACTCTTTTTCAAATTTCACACTAATTTCTCCTTACCCTTGACTTCATACCCAAGCGGCTACTACATATAAATCTCTTCATCCAAATCACCATGAATGAAATCCATCTTCACATCTAGTTTCTCTAAATGTAAATCCTCTACTGTAACTAAACTCAATACAGTATGAATAGAAGTCATCTTTACAATAGGAGAAAATATTTCACCAAAGTCAATACCTACTTTCTATGCAAACCCCTTTACTACAAGCCTTTCCTTGTACCTTTTCTATCCACCCTCTTCTTCCTTGATCCTGTAAACCCACTTGTTCAACAATTTCCTCTTACCTACTAGAAACTTAACCAAATCCCAAGTCTGGTTATGTTCCAAGGATTCCATCTCCGTATCCATGTCATGCTCCCATTAGATGTGGGTCTTATCGTACATTGCTTCTTCAAAAATCTCTAGTCCACCATTATCAATCAATAATAAATAAAATAGAGGTGTAAATCTTTCTAGAGGTTTACTTACCATTTGTGACCTTCTCATAGGAGTTTGGGGGTATCAGAGGCTCATTCTGGACCTCATGCACATTTGTATTCAAATCTGTCAGTGACCAATGCCGGTCACCTATAACTGACATCGGTTCTGCTAACTGATATCAGTTCTACTCTTCTGTAACCGATACTGGTTCTACTAACCGATGTCGGTTAGGGGTCAACCGACACTGGTTATTGTGTAACCCTGTCAGTATTAATTTTAAATCATAGAGTTCATTTTCATTTATAAACTTCTCAACCAATTCATCCTTGGGTACCAAAATTTGAATCCTCTACATTTTCTTTTCATTTCATTCAATATCACGACTCCTAATAATTTTAGAATTCTCTAAATCCCAAAAATAGAATTTGAAATCACCAGATCCATAACCAATGAAAGTGCATCTCTTGGATTTTACATGCAACTTTTTCCTATTTTCCTTATCAATATGTACAAAAGCTTTTGAACCAAAAAATTTAAGAAAATAAAGATCTACCTCTTTTCTGGTCTAATATTCCTCTAGTATTCCTCCATCTAGTGAACTTGAAGGCCCAAAGTTAATCAAATAAACCGTTGTATCAACTACTTCTGCCCAAAACTGTAAGGGCAATCTAGAATGTACCCTCATACTTCTAGAATATTCCATGATTGTCCTATTCATTCTCTCTGCAACACCATTATCCTGTGGTGTTGTTGGAACCATTTTTTCTCTACGTATCCCATTCAATGAACAATAATCATTGAAAGCCTTACTACAGTATTCACCACCATTTTCAAATCTAAGGCACTTTAACTTTGAATTTGATTCATTCTCAGCAAGGGCTTTCCATCTTTTAAAATTCTAGAAAACATCATATTTATGTTTAATACAATAAACATATACATTTCTTGTAGCATCATCAATGAAAGTAACATAATACTAGGATCCTCCATGAGAATCTACCTGAGATGGTCCCCACACATATGAATGTACAAGATCTAATTTCTGCTCCTTCTTAGTTGACCCAACTTTGAGAAATATCACTCTCTTTTGCTTTCTAAAGACACAATGCTCACAGAAATCAAGATATAAATATTTCAAATATTATAACTTACCTTAGCCTTTAAGATCTGCATTCCTTTTTTACTCATATGGCCCAGCCGGTTATGCCACATACATGCATCTGAATTTAAAGTAGATAATGTAGAAAATGAATCAGTAACACAGGTAGATAAACATAACGTTCCTACCTTCTTACCTCTTTCCAAAACAAAAGAACCCTCGGTAACTTTCCAAGAGTCTCCTATAAAATTAACCATGCAACCAAATTCATCTAGTTGCCCTACAGAAATAAGATTACTTTTAAGGCTTGGCACATGCCTCACATCTTTCAATACCCATGAATTTCCAGTCTAAAATTTTAGATGAACTTCCCCTTTACCAGTAATACTGCAAGGTTCATCATCACCAAAATAAACATGTCCAAAATTTCTTTGGAAATAATTTTTGAAATAACCATTATTAGGGGTTACATAGAAATAAGCTTCTGAATCTAAAACCCATGATTCAATTCTATTATCTAAAGAAAGAATAAGAGCATCTTGCATTACCTCTACTGCAACAGGATTTGCTTCTTTACCTTTATTTGGTTGTTGGTTCTCTTTATCCTTTGACCAACAATATTTTTTTGTATGTCCTTTCTTTCCACATTTCCAACAAGTAATTACCTCACCTCTAGATTAAGATCCGCTATCCCTTGAATTTGATTTCCCATTACTCTTACTCTTGGATCTCTCCTTACGTCTACCCCTACTTTCTACATTCAAAATGAGTTTTAAGAAGGTATGAACAAAATTACTCATGAATGAGTTACATCTAACTCATTTCACATTTTCTATAATCGCAAATGACCACAACCCAATTATTTCTATTACCAGTTTTATCAGGTAACCAAACAAGAGAATACATTTCCAAATCCCACATAATATCCAAAATCTGAATATGTATGGAAGGAGAGAGAAGGGTAACAATAATACTCTATGAGAGAGAGAGAGAGAGCGGTAACGTTCTTACCACTTAAACATAAGATAAAACATGTTTTTAGGTCATTCAATAGGCATGCTCGACAAGATCTATAAAATAATGTTAACAATAAATCTCAGAGATGGGGTGATTCAAAAAATAGCAAAGCTCTAAATGAGCTATAAATATCCAGTTCAAACTCTGTCCATATTTCTAATAAATATGCTTACAGAAGGGGTATTCAAATAATCAACGCACAAAGGAATCTAAGAGAGAAAGAGTTATAATCAGTATATCATAGAGAAGACTGGTTTGTTTAGGATCTCCCTGTCAATCCTCATTGTAGCCATTTGCTAGATTTCGATTGGAATGATTAATACTCAAGCTTTGAAAAATGTTTCAGCAAATTTCATATCACTTACTTCATGGTAAATGTGCATGGACATGATCAAAGCATTTCTGTGCGTTTTGCAAAGGAATAATAACCGAGGGGACTATTTGAATACTTGGGGCTTCATTTATTGGTCAAGTTTTATCAGATCAAAAAGCCGAAGCGGAATGGTATTCATTAAAATAAAATAATAGTAGAGCTTCTTCAACAAGAGCTATTGAAATAGATGCTTACCCAGATGCAGATCATGTGGAAGGATTCTTTAAAAGCTCAAAACCCATACATGCATGCCTAGCTTATCAGACCTTCAATATCAACAAACACGAATGTATTTGGTTCATGATTTCACAAATAAACATTTATCCATTTCGTATTTAATTCTTCCCTCTTTATTTTCCAAGTTTGATGTAAATGTTCCTGCTAAAACATGTTTATCTATTCTAATAACACTTCCGTAGGAATCGTTTGAGCTTGCTTTCCAGATTATCTGCTGAACTCCCTTAAACACTCAATTTTGGAGTTTTTATAAGCAAAATCCGGGTGGTTAAATTGCACCAAGGACTTATTTCCAGTTGATCCAATCAAATATTGTCAAACCTTAAATACCCTGGTATTCAAATCCTCTCCATAGCTCGGCTCCCCCTTTGATGGAGCTGAGCTGAATGCCAACCCATGTTTCTCCATCTGCCCCCGCCACCACTGCTATCACCCCCCAGCCGGCTTTACAACCTTCCCCATCCATCCCCCCTGCTGCTGCTGCTGCCACCAACCTTGCCTCCACCTCTAGAACACAACTGAATCCTTCCAGGGCCCCCAGGAAGCTCAACCTTGAGGCTCTTGCTGTGGAGAGGGAGCCTTTCAAAATAGAGATTGCACATGACCTTCTCAATATCAGCAGTGCCAGTCCCCGGGATGTACAGATGGATAGCTCTTCAAAGAGGTTGGACGCCTTAGAAGTTGAGATGAAACTGTTAAAGGATGAGGTTAAGAACCTAGCTAAACAGAAGGGAAAGAAAAGCATGGAGGGGGAGGGGAGATATTGATAGCAATCAGATTGAGGATATCTATAAGAATCTGACACTCCTTGGAATCCCGATTAGGGAAGGCCAAAACTCAGACATGATTACAGCATTGCCGCCTTTAGGACGATTGAGGAATTCATTGAGGGACATGTCAGAAGTGTATCCAATCTCAGCGGTGTTTCGGCTGTACTTTGGGGTAACTAAAAGGAAAGCAAAAGAACCATTGAGGAGCTGGATTATACTGATGCTGCCCACATGAAAACTCTGGGTATGTACCACACCTGGAAGAGAGGTCAAGACCTGCATCGACAAAGCTGCCAAGAAGTAGCATTGGTTGCTTCTGCTGCTTCTGTTTGTTCTTATGCTGTTTTTTTGCGGTCTCTTTACTGCTTTTTTGCAGTAATTTTGTTGTTTTGTCTCGGTTGAGTAGCTGTTTTTGGGTTACTTCGAGCTTCATTGTAACACTTGGATCTTGATCCATTCTCTCTGATTTTCACTCCTATTCTGGCTCTTAGGCCTTCTTCTGTACTCAAGGGTATAGTCCCTTTCAGAAAAACTATTTGCCAATAATTAAAAAAAAATATCCTATTTTGTGCATCCATTACTGGTGCTATTCTATGTAGCACTTTTGCAAGGTGTGACTTTGAGTCATCCTCCCTTGCTAGATCTATATGTGTTATCGTTCATGTACCTTATTCTCTAAACATATCCATGTGAGGAAGAACAACACCCTAACTACCTCATGTTCAATGTCCATTAGCTTTTTCCTTTTTTTTTTCCTTTCTTCTTTTGTTTCCCTCTACCCTCTTTTCTCATAGTGGAGGACAACTCTCATGTACATCTTGTACCAAAAACTCCTATTAGAATATGCATCATACCAAACTATTCATGACACAACCCAAAATAAATCAATAAGGGACTTTTTAGATGTCATGAGAACATTGTAATCACTAAGTGAAATGAAATATAGTTGACAAAAGAGAAAGAGTCACTTCCAAGTGAACTGGAATACCACACAAGACAACTCAGAAACATAACACCCGGAAAGGATCTAACACATTCATACGGACTCAGTTAGATGACAAAACCAGATAACACATCACCTAAGTGTAGGAGTATATATCTTACCCCTTTTGTCCCAAAATGGGTTTCAACACAACTTGAAGCCAAGAGGCTTACTATATTGGTCATCTTTAATACCTTGCCATGCTTAAAGACTCAAATTCAACATTTGTAACATAAAAACTAGCTTCAGAAAAAACTAAACAACTCGTCAAAAGGATCAACTGGACTCAGAATCGTTCCATATCATTTCCTTAAACCTTCTAACAAATATTTAAATGGTAGTTCAATACCGGTGACAATAACCATCAAATCTTCAGTACATATTTTTGATCCACAAATAAAGTTAAATCAATGAACCCAGCAAGCTTAGTCGAGAGTGCACAGATAGAAATAAAACATAACTAACAATATGAGGTCATACGTTGAGATAATACGTACCCAATAAAAATAACTATTCAACACTTTTCGACCACAAGATCTAATGCATAAGCTTCTAGGTGAACAACTCAACTATTTAGGATTGTTTCCTAATGAACAACAGTATGCTGCAATTCTTTCAAGAAGGAGAAGGTTCTTAGTCAAAATTGACTTTTCTTTCAAACTCAGCATATCAATGTGAATAAAACAACCAATCTTTTAAGGAAATCAAAGTAATAATAATTAATGACTTAGCCTTCGGAATAGCTACAAGCTTTTCACCAAAGCACAACAAAATTCCTGTTACATGAGGACTATACAAGCATCTGAGTGAAAAGTGAGGTATATTTTGTCTCTAAGAGAAACCAAATCATAACATAATAAATCATTAACATGTATTGAACTCAGAAAGATTTGAATACTACCTGAGTTATAGAAGAAGAAAAAAATGGAGATCAATATAAATAAACAAAGCGGAGTGAACCAGAACACATCAACCCAATGAGCAACCAGCTAAAACTAGATTGCTAACTAAATACATTAGTTAGTTGTTAGGAAATTCGGCATTCCATCGAGCCATCATACGTAGCTCAAGGATTAAATTATTAACGTCCTTCTAGAATTCCCATTCAAGGGTCAAAGAGGTAGACTTCATATTTATTGCAGCTGCTCTCATTACCCATAACTCGATATTAATATTAAATACAGTTATTTTTCCTCAGTATAATTACTTATTTAAAATAAAACCAGGTCGACTATAAGTACAAATGATACCTCCTACAAGACCCACATGATTCCACAGGAATTGATTTCTTAAAAAGAATCAAACCTAGTTACGTAAATCTAACGAATACCTGGTCAAGGAAATTCATCTAAAACAAAACCTCACAAACATCGGCTTCTAGTATTCCACAATATCTTGCTAAATTTATACAACCCCAGATGAGATGGGTAACAATTTAAAAAAAAAAATCTAAAGTATGGGTAGTTATCAATTCACAACTGTAATAAGAATTCAAACAACACTGGGTGTATCAAGCCAAACCTATTAATTATTACTACAGCAATTCTTAATCAACTCAAGAAATATGTGGTTCCTTAACAATAATAAACCACATTGAAGCATGTACTCAGTTAATCATTTTCAACATCATACATCACGAAGCCATAGTAAATCATACTCTACAAAAGCAAAGATTAAATCGATTCCACATCACCCAAATTAAAAACATAGATTTCATTCAAGGAAATGTTCTTTTTGTGAAATTACTTAATGGAGCAAGTAATTATAATGAGTTTAGGGCCTATCAAGCCTGTTACACCTATAATTTCTTCCTTGCAATTCTCTCACAGTTCTTCAAGAAACCCCCAAACTTTGAATCAAATTCCTCATCCCACAAAACATAATGCTTCCCTAAGATTTATGGAGTCTGGAAGACTTTTTTGTTCAAGGACTTCACTATTTTTCACATCATGCAAACTCTCAATAACTTACAGTTCAATTTTCTTTGCATACAGATCTTCTGTGAATTTCTTGCAATGAAATGATTCAATACCACAAACTAAATTATTTTCCCCAATCCATCCATGCATTTCCCAAGGAAGGTGGGTGTTTAATGCGTATAAATGACATTAATGTAGAGGAGTTAATGGAGCTTGCCACCAAGTTTATCAAGCCTACTATTTTTAGCTTCGAACTTTTTAGCAAAGTCCCTCCTCACACCATGCAAACACTTTAAATTTAGTTAACCTGAAATATTTCCCTCAAATCTCGGTTGGCAGGAACAATAATTAAAACAATAAAAGATTTCAGGTACAGATACTTTGGCGGTGGAATGCCAACTTACCACCTGCTTCAATTTGAACAACCTTAGATCATATAAGATATTTTAAGAGGCCAAATAATATCCCATGAAATAACAATTCGGTGTTCTTCTATTTCATGACTCAGGGCTTAATACCATTTAATATAAATTATTCAACCTTTCAAATAGCTATAGTAATGCCCAACAATAGGTTCGCATGTTAGGTTTAGAACCATACCTACTAAGATTATATTTCCCTTTCTTGCCTATACAATAGTTAATAAATCTCAAGTAGTAATTATTTAACTACTTTACACTTTACGAATTCCCTTGTTGTGATATATATGTACACACACACACACACACACACACACACACACACACACACACACACACACACACACACACACACACACACACAGTAGTTATAACGTTAGCATTGATCGTGTAAATTGCTTATGTATGCTTCGTGGGAATTGGTTCCCTTAATCTCAATAATTAAGTCCTTGAATAACAATTGTAGTCCTTCCTCCAAGAAAATATGACCATGCTAGCATTAGCCATTAGGTTAGGTAGACTATTGGATGGTCGACTCCAGACCAATTATTAGTCAAAAGGAATTCTTAATCACATTCTAATTTTGGTCGTTAAGCGAACTATCAAAACTATCAAAGCCTAAACATAACTTAATTAAAAATTATAATGCTAACAATTTAATAGAGATGAGCAACAACATCACTATTCACTTTCAAGGCTTAAATTTACACCAAGGATTTCATGACTTACTACGTCACCACAATGTTGTTGAGTTGTGGAGCTCAATTACTTCAGTTTAGCATGTAATGGAAACTTGCTGGAAAACACAATAACCGTCATCGGTTAGGAGGAGATCCGGAATCAGTCACCTAGGACTGACATTAGTTAGGCAAGGAGGAACCTACATCGCTTAGGGAGGAATCGATGTCAGTTACCTGTGCGAGAATGTTTTAATTAACTCTCATGGGAATTAGATCTATTTTTAGCATTAAATTATTTCATATTGATTGTAATTGCATGGCTAAGTGCACTAAGTCTATAAACGATTATATAAGCATAAAAACTAGGGTTTATAAGTAATATGATTAACAAGAATCAGAAAGAACTTGCAAAATTTGGTGAGAGAGAGAATTCTTGGTGATGAAGCAAAAGCTTGATAGAAAGAAAGTATTGTACATCTGAGAGGTGTGGAAGGTTGTAAATCTTCATTATATATCTTGTCAAAGCTTTAGATAATAGATTGGCTTGTTTCTTGGTGGACATATCCCACACTAGGTGAACCACGTTAAATCTGGTGTTGATTTATGTCTCTTATTTTATATATTTCTTCTGGTAGAATATCTACTTTTATTTGCATGTATGCTTAGATCTGATATATTGTCTGTACAACCGGTGTGCTAACCCCAACAACTGGTATCAAAGATTTGTTTGAGAGTTTTGTGTGTTGATAGATTTACTCACATAGGGTTTTTTGATTGAGTGGGAGCTACAACAATGATAGAAGAAAACAAATATAAGGTAGAGAAATTTGACGGCTGAAATTATCAATTATGGAAGATGTAGATTGAGAATTATCTGTATCAAAGAGATTTGTATTTACCGTTGGATGAGAAGTCTAGACCTACGAAGATGATTGATGAAGAATGGAAGATTCTTGACAGAAAGGCTTTGAGATCTATAATATTGAGCCTATTAGCATCCGTGGCTTCCAATATTACAGAAGCAACTTCTACGGTAGACTTAATGAAATCTCTTGCAATTTTATATGAAAAACCTAGTGCTTCAAATAAAGTTTATTTGATGAAGAAACTATTTAGTTCTAAGATGCATGAAGGTGGATCAGCATCTAGTCATTTGAATGATTTATGATCTATTATAAATCAGTTAAAATTGGTTGTTATACCATTCGATGATGAAGTAAAAGCACTTTTATTCTTATGTTCTTTGCCTGATAGTTGGGATAACTTGGTAATGGTTGTTAGTAATACAACATCTGCTAATAATATTTTGAAGTTTGATGATGTGGTTAGTATAATCTTGAATGAAGAAATTCACAGGAAGAGTACAGAGAAATCATCATCTGGAAATGCTTTGAATGTAGAAAGCATGGGAAGGAAAAGGAGAGATCCAAGAGTAAGAGTAATGGGAAATCAAAGTCAAGGGATAGAAAATCTAAATCCAGAAGTAAGGGAATTACTTGTTGTGGAAAGAAAGGACATGCAAAGAAATATTGTTGGTCAAAGGACAAAGAGAACCAACACCTAGCCAAAGGTAAAGAAGCAAATATTTCTACATCAAAGGTAATGCAAGATGCTCTTATTCTTTCTTTAGATAGTAGAATTGAATCATGGGTTTTAGATTCAGAAGCTTCTTTCCATGCAACCCCTAACAAGGGTTATTTCAGAAATTATGTCCAGGGCAATTTTGGGCATGTTTATTTGGGTGATGATGAACCTTGTAGTATTACTGGTAAAGGGAAAGTTCATCTAAAATTACATAATGGAAATACATACGTATTAAAAGATGTGAGGCATGTGCTAAGCCTTGGGAGGAATCTTATTTCTGCAGGGCAACTAGGTGAATCTGGTTGCATGGTTACTTTTACAAGAGACTCTTGGAAAGTCACCAAGGGTGCTTTTATTGTGGCAAGAGGTAGGAAGGTAGGAACGCTATATTTATCTACCTATATTACTGATTCTTTTTCTACATTATCTACTTCAGATTCAGATGCATGCATGTGGCATAAGCGGTTGGGCCATATGAGTCAAAAAGAAATACAAATCTTAAAGGCTGAGGGTAAGTTATCAGATTTAAAAGATTTAGATCTTGATTTTTGTGAGTATTGTATCTTTGGAAAGCAAAAGAGAGTGAGATTTCTCAAAGTTGGGGCAACTAAGAAGGAGCAAAAATTGGAGCTTTTACACTTAGATGTGTGGGGACCAGCTCAGGTAGCTTCTCATGGAGGATCCCAGTATTATGTTACTTTAATTGATGATGCTATAAGAAAGGTTTGGGTTTATTGTATTAAACATAAATCTGATATTTTTTATACTTTTAAAAGATGGAAATCCCTTGTTGAGAATGAATCAAATTCTAAGTTAAAGTGCCTTAGATCTGACAATGGTGGTGAATATTGTAGCAAGGCTTTCAATTATTATTGTTTAGTGAATGGGATACGTAGAGAAAGAATGGTTCCAAGAACACCACATGAGAATGGTGTTGTAGAAAGAATGAATAGGATAATCGTGGAACATGCTAGAAGTATGAGGATACATTCTGGATTGCCCTTACAGTTTTGGGCAGAAGTAGTTGATACACTGGTTTATTTGATTAACAGTGGGCCTTCAAGCTCACTAGATGGAGGAATACCAGAGGAAGATTATACCGGAAAAGAGGTAGATCTTTCTTTTCTTAAATTTTTTGGTTCAGAAGCTTTTGTGCATGTTGATAAGGAAAATTAGAAAAAGTTGGATGAAAAATCCAAGAGGTGCACTTTCATTGGTTATGGATCTGGTGATTTCATTTTCCGTTTTTGGGATTTAGAGAATTCTAAAATTATTAGGAGTCGTGATATTGAATAGAATGAAAAGAGAATGTACAGGGATCAAATTTTGGTACCCAAGGATGAACCAGTTGAGAATTTTATGGATGAAAATGAACTCTCAGATTTAAAAGAATTACCGACATGGTTACATAGTAACCGATGTCAGTTGATCCCTGACCGGCACCAGTCAAATGAACTGATATCGGTTACAAAGGATCTAAATGAGCATCGGTTAGCAAAACTGACATCGGTTAGAGGTGACCGGTGTCGGTCACTATTAGATTTGGATAGGAATGTCCAAGAGGTCCAGATTGAGCCTCTAATACCCCAAACTCTAGTGAGAAGGTCACAGAGGGTAAGTAAAATTCCAAAAAACATTTACACCCTATCTATTTTATTTATTGTTGACGGATAATGGTGAACTAGAGATCTTTGAAGAAGCAATATAGGATAAGACTCACGTTCAGTGGGAGCATGGCATGGATGAGGAGATGGACTCCTTGGAACAGAACTAGACTTGGGATTTGGTGAAGTTGCCAACAGGTAAGAGAACATTGAAAAACAAGTGGGTTTATAGGATTAAGGAAGAAGAGGGTGGACAGAAAAGGTACAAGGCAAGGCTTGTATTAACGGGATTTACACAGAAATTAGGTATTGACTTTGGTGAAATATTTTCTCCTGTTGTTAAGATGACTTTTATTTGTACTATATTGAGTTTAGTTGTAGTAGAAGATTTGTATTTAGAGCAACTAGATGCAAAGACGACTTTCCTTCATGGTGATTTGGATGAAGAGATTTATATGTAGCAGTCGCTTGGGTATGAAGTCAAGGGTTAGGAGAAACTAGTGTGTAGGTTAAAAAAGAGCATATATGGGCTCAAACAAGCTCCAAGGAAATGGTACATGAGGTTTGATAGTTTTATGCATGAGCATGGTTACTTGAGATGTGAATCTGACCATTGTATTTATTTCAAGAAGCTTGAAAATGGGAGCTATATTATTTTGTACTATATGTGGATGATATGCTTATTAAATGATCTAGTATGTAGGACATTGATGAGATTAAGAGAAAGCTAGCTCACAAATTTGCTATGAAGGATTTAGGAGCTGAAAAAATATTCTTTGGCATGCAAATACATAGAGACAGGAAAAATAAGAAATTGTATTTGTCTCAGGAGGATTATATCTATAAGGTGTTAGAAAGGTTCAACATACAGAATGCAAAACCTGTTAGTACACCTATGGCTGGATACTTCAAATTGAGAAAATATTAGTGTTCTTCATCACATGAGGAGGTCAAATACATGACATGAGTGCCATATGCTTCAGCATTTGGAAGTCTCGTGTATGTTATGGTTTGTAGAAGACTAGACATTACATAGACAGTTGGAGTTGTGAGTAGATATATGGCTAATCTAGGTAAAGAGCATTGGAAAGTAGTCTAATGGATACTTAGGTATTTGAAAGGGACATCTAGCATGTAGTTATGTTATAGGAGGTTTAGATATTTCATTACGTGGTTATGTTGATTCAGATATGGCTGGAGATCTGTATGGTAGGAGAAGCACTACTGGATATATTTTCACAGTAGGTGGAATAGCAGTTAGCTGGGTTTCAAGATTACAGAAGGTTGTGGCTTTGTCTACTACAAAGGAAGAGTATGTTGCAACTACAGAGGCTAGCAAGGAGATGATATGGATGATTAGGTTCATGGAAGAGTTGGGAAAGGATCAAAGTGATTGTAAATTATTTATTAACAGTCATAGTGCAATTCATTTAGCAAAGAACTCAGTGTTTCATTCAAGAATGAAACACATTCAGTTGAGGTATCACTTCATACGTCAGGTATTAGAGGATGGAAAGTTGAATCTAGAAAAAAATCATACGAGCAAGAGCCCTATGGATATGCTAACAAAGCCATTAGCAAAGGAGAAGTTGGAGCTACACTCCACTTCTGTTGGTCTTCAAGTTTGAGACTTGAAGTGGAAGAAAAAAAGCTAAGAAAGGATCCAAGAATGATGTTGTACATGTATGGTGTAGTAATTAATCTCCAAGTGGGAGATTTTTGAGTTGTGGAACTCAATTACTTCAATTTAACATGTAATGAAAACTTACTAGAAAATACAATAACCATCATCGGTTAGGGGGGAACTGACATCGGTCACCCAGGACCGACATCAGTTAGGTATGACCGGCATTGATTAGGCAAGGGAGGAATTAGTAGCGGTTAGGGCTAACCGGCGTCGGTTACCTGTGCGAGGATGTTTTAATTAACTCTCGGGAATTAGATCTATTTTTAGCATTAAATTATTTCTATTTATTGTAATTACATGGCTAAGTGCCCTAAGTCTATAAATAACTATATAAGCATAAAAGTTAGGGTTTAGAAGTAAGATGATTAACAAGAATTATAAAGAACTTGCAAAAGTTGGTGAGATAGAGAATTCTTGGTGATGAAGCAAAAGCTTGATAGAAAGAAATTATTGTACATCTGAGAGGTGTGGAAGGTTGTAAATCTTCATTGTATATCTTGTCAAAGCTTTGGATAATAGATTGGCTTGTTTCTTGGTGAACGTAGCCCACACTGTGTGAACCACATTAAATCTGGTGTTGATTTATGTCTCTTGTTTTATATATTTCTTCTGGTAGAATATCTACTTTTATTTGCATGAATGCTTAGATCTGATATATTATCTGTACAACCGATGTGATAACCCCAATAGACGTAATGCCCCCTTAGCTAATTAGTTCATCATTAAGATAGGCCCCACATCAAGGTTCCCTTTAATTATTGATACGCAAAGGTGTAAGCAACAAAGGATGAAACCATTTGTCCTACCATTCCCTTAACAATAGTAGTGAAACCACAGGGCGCTACATGCCTCCCCTCTTAAAAGCATCATTGTCTTGATGATGTGGTCTTTGTTAAATGAATTCAAAACAATTCCACACAAGTTATAATAATAATTCCTGTAGAATAGTGACTATTTCCCAAGATAGTTTATGGTTTTCATATTCGAAGCTTAAATTTAGTAGTTGTATCAACTTATCAAACTATAAATAGTCACGTAGTCTACATTATGTCATGATTCCCTCATTAAAGTAAATCATTTTTGTTCAATATATATTTGATATACAAAATATATAGTTAAACAAGTTTAGAAAATTTGAACCAAACAAGGAAATCCCCTTTTTAAAAAATAGGAACGGTCAGTCCTAATAAGCTTACCAGTATCCTTTAAGGAAGATCTGTTCCCTTCTACTAAAAATTACAACGTGTGAATCTGTGATGTTTCATCCTGACAGATCACATTTTTTTTGTTCTGTTAAAAAAATTTTGATTAGAGGATCAAGACTTTGTAGTATTTAATCAAAAAGCAAAGACACAACAAATCATTCATTCGACAGAGCTTAAATATTTCAAATATCATATATCAACCACTTCAACATATCTTTAATCTTTTAAACTCATAATCCTAGTATAATCAAAGAAAATTGTCAACTTGGTTATACAAGCCTATGGATTCACCAGACTTATTTATTTAAGGAAGTTTTTTAACCATTATTGACTCAAGAAAGAGTATTGACAGCCTAATTACCTATCCTCAAGCAATAGGTCTTCAGGTTTGTAGAAGTTCATGGGAACTGGCTTACATAAACCTCTCGAAGTGTTAAGTAAAAAAGTTACTTTATAAGCTATAGATTTTTCCATCAACAACTTTTTATTCCACTGTTAAGAGTCAGTAGACTGAATATGATAATTTTAGTATCTTGGATTGAAATAATAATTATGTGCGTCAAATATTTGATAGAATACAGAACAATCATTCAGATAAATGCTACCTAATCTGACATAGGCTAAAAAGTGGACATTTTTATTCTATACCATAAAGAAGAATTAGGTTTCACAATCGTTGATCAGTTTTTCATTGAGTACAACAAATCCATATTTTCTTTCTTTTAGTATTGAAGAATACTAATCTCATGGATCCCTTCACAATTTCCTCTATATCCTGTTAGGGATACATGTTCCTTTCCCATGTTGTCTACTCTTGCAGTATGCTTCATCATTCGATGTTTTTCCATCTACTTTAAAGGAAATTTGTTGGCATAATGCCCACTACCACATGTGAAACATCCTCCAGCAAGTCTTGATTTACCACCTTTAACTTTTCCATTTGCAACAGCACTATGCTTTTTCCTGTAGGTTTTCACAAGTTTTTGGGCAAATTTATTTTTGGCAGAACACATTTTCCTACTATGCTTTTTCCACCAAATTTTCTTAGCATTTCGAGATGAAGAAGAATTATCATTCTTATGATCCCTTTCATTTTTATGAGTGGGAATGTCTAGCAGATTTGGTTTTGACCCACTGGCTTTTCCAAATATCATTTTATCGAAAAAATTTCCAAGTTTATCCAATGCTTCCCCTAATTTTGGGTTTAGTTTGTCTTTGGATTGGTAATTCCAAAACTTACCACCATTGATCAGCTCATCATTTAAACAACTCTCATTTTGTTCGCTAGTAACAAACTTAAGTTGTCTTTTATCCAACTTATCACTTTCACCCATCACCAGCTGCTCCAAGGCATTTATCTGGTTTCGGGTATATCAAAGGATTGCTAGAATTTTGGCTAACTTTTGCACCATTGAATCCACAGCAAAATATGACCCGGTTCTTTCTTCTTGGTGCATCCTTCTCATATCTGTTTTATTCCAAAAATAAAATAATTTTTTTTAATTAGCGTAAGGACCTGATAAGTACAAGAGTTGTAACCTTCAGCTCTTATACCAAAATGTAACATCCACTTTTTGTCACTTCATATCTAGAATTTTTTTATTTTTTTATTTTATGTAGATGATTTAAATGCCCATATATTTAAATCTACATAAACCTTAATGCAATCCATTTCCGATAATTGTCATGAACCATGTGCAGTTGTATGAGAGATTACTAAACCTACTCATTCTCCCTCAATGCTCTTTACAAGCCCATACATCAAATGTATCATTTGGTTCTCCTTTAATAGAATATGGTATATAAGTGAATACTCCTAGGTGTCTACCTGTGTTCCACCTATGAATTCCACAAGCATATGACAACTTAGATCATAGTGAAAGCTCAACAGTGTAATCAGCAGTTTACATCACTTAGCACAAATTTTCTGAGTCATGTATGCCATGCTCAATTCCATGACGACACACTCGTCATTAGGAAATTTTCGTTTCACCTTAATCACTTATTCAGTTATATGGATTCACAAATGTAGATGTTGCAAACAACTACAAGTCTTGAATAAGGTACAAATCCATATTAACCTACATGGAGACGTACCTCTATGTCATTCGATGATTCCTATGGGAAAGTAAGTGTCTTCATAATAATTCACCTTGCTAATAGACCACTTCCCTTCCCGTAGCCATCATAAGTTGATATACGGGTACGTACCCAAGAGGTCCAATCTGACTTTGTATCTCTTTCAAGTTTTGCACTTAAGCAACACCATACTACAATCCAATGTCTTGATGGGACAACTCATTACAGCTGCTAAACAACAGTATCTTAATGGTGACAACCATCACCATAGGGATACGATTGTGTAGAATATGCAGTGAATTCACCCACCTAGAATCCTATATTGGTGCATGGTGTTTAATTTTTTCAAGGTAATTATTAATCATTGAAGAATAGCCTAGGCCTTATGACACCTTCTCCACGAATGGTCTATACCTAAGGTCTGGATTAAGTTGATCCCAGGACCTCAATATCCATAACACTTAGTTACCTTTATGGATCGCATGCCCAAGTTAACCATTAATATAAAATAATACTATCAAGGTCTATGATCATTATTATAGTTTAAAAAAAATTCCCAACTTAAACATTTAGGCCTATGTTCCTTTATTTCATATTCTAGGGATATGTACTTGCATAAAGCTAAGTATTAAGCTATGAATCATATTTTTATCAAGCACCATAGACTATCAAATCCAATAAACGATTAAGCATAAGCACTTCACTTTTCCTAGATGCAGCTTAATCAAGAGCATTCATTTGTTTTTAATATATATCCATCAAGTAAGATACATCTGGAGTATCTGTTATGATAGGTTGGATGAACTACTTACCCTTTTATCCTCTCTTGTCATAGCCTTTTACATAAGGTCTTTGAATCCTTTAATAATTATTACTTACTAATCCTCATTAGAGATAATAATAGAGTTTACTAGGGTTAGGGTTCAAATACTATGTTCTTTCCAACTTAGTAAGCGTATTCCTGTTTTACTTCCATTGCAACTGAATATCATACTTATATGCTCATAATGACACATTACTGAACAAACCCTTTTTAAATACAGTTTCATCTCCTATAACAAATTATCTCATAACATGAACTATCACAATTCTACAATTCTTGAATAGTGAAACCATTCTTATTATATCTTTAAGCCAAATTACCATAAGCTTTTCCTATTAATGCTCATGTGTATTGTCCTTGTAAGGGACTTAGTATTGCTTTCACAAGAATTCATTATTGCATTCTTATATATTTTGATCTGATTTAGAATCACCTAAGTTTATAAATCATCTATAGCACGAATATTCCCTCTTATCATAACCTTACTATGGCTCCATGATCATACAGCTGCCTTCTTAGCAGTGACCATTTAAGATAGTCAATCTTATTACTAGGAAATTCTCACTTGTTAAGTACACCCTATTCAAAACCTTTAGAGAACTTAACACATTTATACTAGTAAGTTGATATAATGCATTTTATAATGAGGCAGTTACCCACTGGTAACCTTAACTATTTCTAAGTATGCTTAACATATGGTTCATTAGAACATAATATTCTTAAGTAACATTCCACTCATAGTTCATTATTTTTTCCCTAGCATTCACACATATGTTGTGTGTAGCACTTACTACTTGATTTATGCTAATGCTTAATACAATAGTATTATAGATACTAAATACCTATCTTGATAGATTTCTGACTCATATCTCATCATTTGCCAATCAATCACTTATAAAACAATATATTGCAACAGGAAATTTGTCTTTAATTCATTCTAGAATTAAGTACAATTCATGTTTATAAGCATGACCAAAATCTTTCATTTCAATGAATAAAACAGTTACATTAAATAGCAAGGCCTTTCTCATTTTCAAGGAGAAGTATTTCATTTAAGAACATTCAAGATTAGTCATATCTTCAAAACTTTCCTCAATCAAAAGAATATACAAAACTAAATACTTCACCCTCCTTTCTCGGCATTTATCTACAAAATTGTTAGCACAAGTCATTTCACATGAACTGAGCATGATAAGCACCAACTCATCATAACGACATACTTTACTTAGTTATTTCATAAAAAGAACTCATATTATCTTTATGAATTAATATTTCAGAAATAAGAAGGTAAACAATTATTTCCAAAACATGCCAAGAGCAACCAATATAATGAGCCATAAAAGAAATTAATTTTAGTATTACACTTTTAATACAACTTATGTTGTCAATAAAAATTAGGCATTTAAGTTGTAAGGTTAACATGAGAATCATAAGTATTTAGTAGACTAAGCATAAGAGTAACACAATTTCATTCAAGCAGTATCGTTGATCTTACATACAAAACCTACAAAGAGTTCTAGACATCCTCTACGGTCAACTAAGGTCCAAGCACTAATTTCAAGACTCAAGAGTATTTAATAAAATAATAAGATATTAGAGTGAATAACCTTAAGGGTGAGAGAGAACAATCGTTGTATCTTGTTATATAGCCAGCGGATAAAGTTCAAGCAATCGGTTACATAGTCAATACTACCTTGACATACGAATTTAATTGAACATTATAAGTTTAGGTAAAAGAACTTAATTCCATAACTCAGTATTGTTATCAACATATCATTACCTAATAAACACAATAAACTGTTCATGTTATTTAAATGAAAGGGAGTCATGATAAACACGACTGTAATAAATCCAATTAGCCCAACTGGGCATTCATTATCTCATGAATTCTTCTCATAATAAAATTTGAATTAAAGGTTTCATTATTTTACACTGAGTCAAGGACTCTATTAGAACAATGAAATGATCTACCAACCCATTCCACTAAACAAGGTTAGAGCATACCAAACTATTCATGACACAGCCCAAAAGAAATCAATAAGGGACTTTTTAGATGTCATGAGAACACCGTAATCACTGAGTGAAACGGAATACAGTTACCAAGACAGAAAGAGTCACTCTCGGGTGAACTAGAATACCACACAAGACAACTCAGAAACATAACACCCAACGAGGATCCAACACATTCATATGGAATCATTTAGATGACTAAACCAGATAACACATCACATAATTGTAGGAGTATAGCTTACCCCTTTTGTCCCAAAATGGGTTACAACATAACTTGAAGCCAAGAGGCTTACTATCTTGGTCATCTTTAATACCCCGCCATGCTTAAAGAATCAAATTCAACATTTACAACATAAAAACCAGCTTCAAAAAAACTGAATAACTCATCAAAAGGATCAATTGGACTAGGAATTGTTCCATATCATTTCCCTAAACCTTCTAGTAAATTTTTAAATGGTAGTTCAATACCAGTGATAATAACCATCAAATATTCAGTACATATTTTTGATCCACGAAGAAGGTTAAATCAATAAACCCAACAAGCTTAGTCGAGAGTGCACAGATATAAATAAAACATAACTAACAATACGAGCTCATATGTTGAGATAATACGTACCCAATAAAAAGAACTATTCAACACTTTTCGACCACAAGATCTAATGCATAAGCTTCTAGGAGAACAACTCAACTATTTAGGATTGTTTCTTAATTAACAACAGTATGCTATAATTTTTTCAAGAAGGAGAAGGTTCTTAGTTGAAATCAACTTTTCTTTTGAACTCAACATAGCAATGTGAATAGAACAACCAATCTTGTAAGGAAACCAAAGTAATAATAATAAATGACTTATCCTTCATAATAGCTACAAGCTTTTCACCGGAGCACAAAAAAATTCCTGTTACAGGAGGACTATACAAGCATCTGAGTGCAAAGTGAGGTAGATTTTGTCTCTAAGAGAAACCAACTCATAACATAATAAATCCTCAACCTATATTGAACTCGGAAAGAGTTGAGTACTAACTGAGTTATAGAATAAGAAAAAAATAAAGATCAATATAAATAAATAGAGTGGAGTGAACCAGAACACATGAACCTGATGAGCAACCAGCTGAAACTAGATTGCTAACTAAATACATCAGTTAGTTGTTAGGAAACTCAACATGTCTTCGAGCCATCATACGTAGCTCAAGGATTAAATTATTAATGTCATTCTAGAATGCCCATTCAAGGGTCGAAGAGGAAAACTTCATATTTATTGCAGTTGCTCTTATTACCCACAGCTCGATATTAATATTAAATACAATTATTTTTCCTCAGTACAATTACTTATTTAAAATAAAACCAGGTTGACTATAAGCACATACAATACCTCCTACAAGACTCACATGATTCCATAGGAATTTTTTCTTAAAAATAATCAAACCTAATTATGTAAATCTAATGAATACTTGGTCAAGGAAAGTCATCTACAACAAAACCTCACAAACACCGGCTTCTAGTGTTCCACAATATCTTGCTAAATTTATATAACCCCAGATGAGATGGGTAACAATTTAAATAAAGTTTTCTACAGTATGGGTAGTTATCAATTCACAACTGTAATAAGAATTCAAACAACACTGGGTGTATCAAGCCAAACCTATTAATTATTACCGCAGCAATTCTTAATCAACTCAAGAAATATGTGGTTCCTTAACAATAATAAACCACATTGAAGCATGTACTCAGTTAATCATTTTCAACATCATACATCACGAAGCCATAGTAAATCATACTCTACAGAAGCAAAGATTAAATCAATTCCACATCACCCAAATTAAAAACATAGATTTCATTCAAGGAAATGTTCTTTTTGTGAAATTACTTAATGGAGCAAGTAATTATAATGAGTTTAGGGCCTATCAAGCCTGTTACACCTATAATTTCTTCCTTGCAATTCTCTCACAGTTCTTCAGGAAACCCCCAAACTTTGAATCAAATTCCTCATCCCACAAAACATAATGCTTCCCTAAGATTTATGGAGTCTGGAAGACTTTTTTGTTCAAGGACTTCACTATTTTTCACATCATGCAAACTCTCAATAACTTACAGTTCAATTTTCTTTGCATACAGAGCTTCCACAAATTTCTTGCAATGAAATGATTCAATACCACAAACCGACTTATTTTCCCCAATCCGTCCATGCATTGCCCAAGGAAGGAGGGTGTTTAATGCATATAAATGACATTAATGCAGAGGAGTTAATGGTGGTTGCCACCAGGTTTATCAAGCCTGTTATTTTTAGCTTCCAAATTTTTATCAAAGTCCCTCCTCATGCCATGCAAGCACTTTAAATTTAGTTAACCCAAAATATTTCCCTAAAAGCTCAGTTAGCGAGAACAATAAAAGATTTCAGGTACAGATACTTTGGAAATGGAATGCCAACTTACCACCTGCTTCGATTTGAACAACCTTAGATCATATAAGATATTTTAAGAGGCCAAATAATATCCCATGAAATAACAATTTGGTATTCTTCTATTTCATGAGTTCGGGCTTAATACCATTTAATATAAATTATTCAACCTTTCAAATAGCTAGAGTAATGCCCAATAATAGGTTCACGTGTTAGGTTTAGAACCATACCTACTAACATTATATTTCCCTTTCCTGCCTATACAATAGTTAATAAATCTCAAGTAGTAATTATCGAACTACTTTACACTCTACGAATTCCCTTTTTATGATGTGTGTATGTGTGTGTGTGTGTGTGTGTGTGTGTGTATAAAGCAGTTATAACATTAGTGTTAATTATATAAGTTGTTTATGTATGCTTCGTGTGAATTGGTTCCCTTAATCTAAATAATTAAGTCTTTGACTAACAATTGTAGTCCTTCATCCAAGAAAATACGACCATGCTAGCATTAGCCATTAGGTTAGGTAGACTATCGGATGGTCGACTCCAGACCAATTATTAGTCAAAAGGAAGTCTTAATCGCATTCCAATTTTGGTCGTTAAGCGAACAATAAAAACTGTCAAAGCCTGAACACAACTTAATTAAAAATTATAATGCTAACAATTTAATAGAGATGAGCAACAACATCAATATTCACTTTCAAGGCTTAAAATTATGCTAAGGATTTCATGACATACTACGTGACCATGATGTAATGTCCCCTCAGCTAATTATTTTATCATTAAGATAGGCCCCACATCATGGTTCCCTTTAATTATTGATATGCAAAGGTGCAAGAAACAAAGGATGAAACCATTTTTCCTATCATTCCCTTAACAATAGTAGTGAAACCACAGGGCGTTACATACCTCCCCTCTTAAAAGCATCATCATCCTGATGATGTGGTCTTTCTTAAATGAATTCAAAACAATTCCACACAGGTTATAATAATAATTCCTACATAATAGTCACTATTTCCTCGAATAGTTTATGGTTTTCAGATTTGAAGCTTAAATTCAGTAGTTTTATCAACTTATCAGACTACAAATAGTCACGCAGTCTGTATTATGTCATGATTCCCTCATTAAAGTAAATCATTTTTGTTCAATATATATTTGATATATAGAAGATATAGTTAAACAAGTTTAGAAAATTTGAACCAAACAAGGAAATCCCCTTTTTTATAAAACAAGAATGGTCAATCCTAATAAGCTTACCTGTATCCTTTAAGGAAGATCTATTCCCTTATCCTGAAAATTATAACATGTGAATCTATGATGTTTCATTCTGACAGATCACATTTTTTTGCTATGTTAAAAACTTTTCAATATGAGGATCAAGACTTTGCAGTATTTAATAAAAAAGCAAAGACACAACTAATCATTCATTCGACAGAGCTTAAATATTTCAAATATTAACTATCAACCACCTCAACATATCTTTAATATTTTTAACTCATAATCCTATTCTGATCAAATAATACTGTCAACGTGGTTATACAAGCCTATGGATTCACCAGACTTGTTTATTTAAGGAATTTTTTTAACAATTATTGACTCAAGAAAGAGTATTGACAACCTAATTATCTGTCCTCAAGCAAGAGGTCTTCAATTTTGTAGAATTTTGTGGGAACTAGCTTACATAAACCTCTCGAAGTGTTAAGTGACAAAGTTACTTTATAAGTTATAGATTTTGCCATCGACAACTTTTTATTCCACTGTTAAGAGTCAACAGACTGAATATGATAATTTTAGTATCTTGGGTTGAAATAATAATTATGTACATTGAATATTTGACAGAATACAGAACAATCATTCAGATAAATGCTACCTAATCTGACATAGGCTAAAAATTGGACATTTTTATTCTATACCACAAAGAAGAATTAGGTTTCACAATCGTTGATCAATTTTTCATTGAGTACAACAAATCCATATTTTCTTTCTGTTAGTATTGAAGAATACTAATCTCATGGATTGTAACGCTCCTAATCTGACATAGGCTAAAAATTGGGACATTTTTATCTATACACAAGAAGAAATTAGGTTTCACAATCGTGATCAGTTTTCATTGAGTCAACAATCTATTTTCTTTCTGTTAGTATTGACGAATACAGAAATCGCAAGGGATTGAACGCTCACAATTACAAGAGGCTAGAAAATGATGATTTTTTTTTAAAAAGCATAGAATAAAACAATTACACAACTACAATCGTACTATTAATTATGTAATCGAATTCATTAATCAGAGTGTGTTCGTTTTGATCTGCTCACAACTCATGTAACCCTATGTGTCATCTGAGAAGGGTGTATCCAGATCTCCACGAATCCTTCCTTCGTCACTACTACTACTTCGAGTGACAATGGCTTACTAGCATTTCGCCAACCTTTATCAGGTCATGGGAAACCATGTGAAGTCCTTGGGTCTACCACAGCTATTTTCCCAACTTCGTATCTATATCCGACCATTTCCTACCCTCATGTTATAGTGTCAACTTCCCATGGATCAGTTACTACTACTTGAAATTTTTTTTAATTGGAGGACTAGTGATCAGACAATTCAAACCATCAATGCAAATTACTTTGGCCAAAGTAACCATCGTGCATGTTACGGCTAAACAGACAAACACACAGTCTTATGGTTTTAAAGTCTTCCGCCACTCCAACTATCCCTGTCACTATTATCTGATCTTATAGTTTGATTTACTTTATTCTAAATTAACTTAATCTTGCAAGAGTTTATTTTAGATAGATGCCCAAGTCCCATTAGGTCATTATGAATAGTACTTCGATTTATGCTTAAATAATGTAACTAGTTTAGCATCCGCATGTACTTATCCTTTAATATGCCTAAGGATATTTTACATCTAATTACTTTCCTATCTGTTCTCTTTTCCTGATGTTCAATTTTAAATTTAATTTATTTAAGTTGTTATCCAACTTAATGGTTAAGTTAAAATTAATCATTATAATACAAGTCCACATATTACCAACAATATATTATAATAATAATTATTTGAATTTCCACATTCCATACGAAACATTCCAATAAACGAAAATCACCAAGTCTGTAAATAATAATTCAAATATTCTCATAAAGTTGGCTTGACATAGCATCGTCAAATAAAACAGAGGTAGTTATTATTACGGTCATTGCAAATTTTGAATACAACAAAAGACGACTAAACCGAATAAAATAAACCGAAATACAAATAACCAAAAGATTCATTATCGTTTATGAACCATTTTACCTACGATCAGGGACTAATCACGTTTAGGAAGGATCATCAAGGTGGGTGTGGGGTTTCCCGTTCAACAATGTCATGCCCCGTAGCAGAAGTTGTGGGTCATGACATGACGAACCAAATGAATTATTACACACAATGATGATCTCATCTAAACCTGATTAGACGTAACCGTAGTTAATTTAACTTACTAGAAATTTGGGATGTTACATGGATCCCTTCACAATTTCCTTTGTATCCTGTTAGGGATACATGTTCCTTTCCCATGTTGTCTACTCTTGCAGTATGCTTCATCATTGGATGCTTTTCCATATGCTTTAAACAAAATTTGTTAGCATAATGCCCACTACCACACGTGAAACATCCTCCAACAGGTCCCGATTTACCACCTTTAACTTTTCCATTTGTAATAGTACTATGCTTTTTCCTGTAGGTTTTCACTGCAAGTTTTTGGGCAAATTTATTTTTGGCAGAACACATTTTCCTACTATGCTTTTTCCACCAAATTTTCTTAGCATTATGAGATGAAGAAGAATTATCATTCTTGTGATCCCTTTCATTTTTATGAGTGGGAATGTCTAGCAGATTTGGTTTTGGCCCGTGCTGGCTTTTCCAAATATCATTTTATCAGAAAAAGTTCCAAGTTTATCCAACGCTTCCCCAAATTTTGGGTTTAGTTCAGCTTTGGATTGGTAAGTCCAAAACTTGCCACCATTGATCAGCTCATCATTTAAACAACTCTCCTATTGTTCGTTAGTATCAAACTTAAGTTTTCTTTTATCCAACTTATCATTTTCACCCATCACCAGCTGCTCCAAGGCATTTATCCGATTCTGGGTATATCGAAGGATTGCTAGAATTTTGGCTAACGTTTGCACTGTTGAATCCCCAACAAAATCTGACCCAGTTCTTTCTTCTTGGTGCATCCTTCTCGTATCCATTTTATTCTGAAAACAAAATAAAATTTTTTAATTAGCGTAAGGACCTAATAAGTCCAAGAGTTACAACCTTCAACTCTGATACCAAAATGTAACATCTAATTTTTGTCACTTCATATCTAGATTTTATTTTATGCATTTAATTTAAATACCCATATATTTAAATCTACATAAACCTTAATGCAATCCAGGTTAAGCCAACACCGCACCAATGGTCGTGCTAGAGGCGTCAACATGTACATGAAAGGGTTGGTCCCACGAAGGAAAATGCAGAATAGACGCATGGTAGTAATTTTTTCCTTTAATGTCTTGAATGCATGCTACTGCAAGTTTCTCCCCAATAGAATGTACCTTTCCCTTTCACTAACTCCTCCAAAGGTGGCAGGAACTTTGGAATATAATTTGATAAAAAAAAATGTAATATCCTGTATGACCCAAAAATCCATACACCTCACCCTGACTAATAGGCTCCCTTAGGCCTATAATGACTATAAACCTATAGGTTGGATCAACCAACAAACCTTCCTTGAAGATTATGTGTCCTAGCAATATTCCAAATGGTGTAGAAAATATGCACTTCTTTATGTTCAAGCAGATACTCAATTGTCTACATCTTTCAAAACATTAAGTGCACAGCTTGCCACAATGATCCTTAACTAATCCATACACCATGTCCAATCATCTAAATAGACCTATAAGAAGTTGTGAATAAATTCCTTGAATGCTTGAACAACTATGCACGAAAATATAGCAGGCACATTTTTCAGACCAAAAGGCATTACAGTATAGGCGAAGCTACCCCATTCAGTAGTAAACATAGTCTTTTCCTAATCCTCTTGGGAAATCCAAACCTGATGATACCTAGAGAACCCATCTGTAAACGAATAGATTTCGCACCCTGCTATTACCCCTTCTAGTATTTCCTCTATGAATGGCATGTGGGAAAGGGATCAGTCACACATGCAACATTCAAGCTCCCTGTAATCCATGCAAATCCTAATCCATCCATTCCTTCTTGATACTGATCACCATTGGACTAACCCATTCTGACTCATCAAGGGGCTTGATAATTCCAGACTTCAACATTTTGTCAATCTCTTCTTTGACCTTTTCGCGCAAGTTGGGGTTCATCCTGTAGGGTCTCTTTCTAACTGGGTGCATGCACCCTCTTTAAGTTTTATCTTCATCTCCCCTAAACGATTCATGCACGCCTTTAAGTTCATGGTACCCCTAGGGAATAAGTCCTGGTAATACCTTAGTAACTCCTATGATTTTTGCCAGCTTCAGAGTCTGACCAATAGTCCCCCAATTATGGCTTCCTTAGGTTCAACATCTGATCCAATATTCACCCTCTTTGTCTTCATAGGTTCATGATAGGCGTGTGTGGTCATATCTGCACTGTCCAATACCTCACGCCTACCTGTTGAATGGTTTACATCTCAAATTTTCTACTTCCTCATCATCCACTAAGTAGACCATTTTTCATTTTTCCTTCTCTAAGGAAAGCACATTTGAAGTAGTGTTGCATCAGCCTCTGTTTCTTCAACAGGACGTGCTCCCAAGTCTCCTTCATCCAATAACTCCTGAAGGAGTTCTTCAAGCCTTGGCACTATCTCCCATAGTTAAGTGCTTTATGACTTTCAATGCTTCTTCCACCGAGAGGCTTTGTAGAGAAGAATTCAAACGTCTGGGTCATTCCTGAAATTAAATCCTGCTAATTTCCAGTCTCTCTATGGAGTTTTACATATACATACCAAGCATGCACGCATCCTTGTAAAGTGGAATAAAACTTGTGCACCCATAGCGAAGGTGGTAAATCTTCCTGCCCTTCTGTCTAGAGTCTCTCACACTTCTGAACATGGTGCTGAACAGGTTGATTACCATGATAAGTACAAATTTGAGTAGGTGCATTGCTATCCTGAAAAAACCTAGTAGTAAGGACAATCCTAATTTCATTCCATCCTACAAGATTATCCTTGTGGGCCACCACCAGCGTGTTCTGTTGTCCCACATAGTGTATATGCTAGCATATTTCTTCTTTCCAATGGGTCTATCCATTGTTCCTCCATGGCGCTCAAAAATACCATAGGATCTCCTTCTCTCGATGTAACAAATGTACCGAGTTGTTACCTATCCTTTTGACATAACGCAATTTCCTACCTCTAGGAAATATGCTCTTTACTTCACGCCCTACCAACTCATAAGTGCTATGAGCCCAATTATCACAAGCAACATTTGTAGTATCGCTAATGGACTGTGCATCCTCCCACTGAATTATTCCTTTTTTAGTTGGCTCAAGCATCTCTGGGTCTCGGATGGCGCATACATAAATCCTATTCAGATCATCTTCACTTAAGGGCTCAACATAGGGTGCAGATTTGCCATCTGTTAAAGGGATAATAACTCTTTCCTCCTTATTTTTCAAAACTGATATAACCTTTTTTGAACCAAAGATCAGCATTATTTGCATAGCACCAGGGACACCCTAATAGAGATGGGAAGCTATTGACTCTGCTAGTGCTAAAACCTCAAAGTCTCTGAGTGAACTTGGCTCCTTGTAGTAGTAATGGATGCATCTTTCAAAACTCTGATGGGAGTGGCTTTAGTCCGATTAGCCATGAACAATACATTAGAGGATGGCTGCAATGGGGGTCTTCCCATTTGTACCCATGCATCTAAGGTAAGAACATTGACTTTCTACATGTCTGTATCAATCAGTATATTACTCAATAGCCACCCATCCACAACAACATTCAGAGTGATTTCCTTGTCATAATCTAGGCTATGAGGGGAAGATTCACATGCAGGATCTGTCCTTCCAATCTCAATACTTGCACATGGAGTGTTTCCCTTTAACCAATCCCCTAACAATGGAATGATATTTTCTTGGTGCAACAATTTTACACACTTCCCTTAAGTCATCTATATCAGTTTGGACCATCTCTGATAATTTATTTTGCTCCATCTTTTGTGATTGCTCTTTTAAGTATTGTATCTCACCCTAAAGATTCCTAAGAACTTCCATGGTTTCTTGATAAACCTCCTTTTGATGGGTAGGATCTAGGTACCGTGCATGTAGAACCTCCTCCTTAGTGATGGTAGGCTTCTTCTGCAATGCATCTCTGGAACATGTGTCACCTCAGTGTGGGTCGTGATATTCACTTGCAACTCCTCAGACTCTGCCTCCAACTTAGGCATCCACTGATTTTCAACAGTGCATTGTATCCTAACCATCCTATGCCTTTGTTTTCTTATTTATGCTGCTTACTAAGATGCTCATACAAGTCTGGGCACTCCTCATAGCTATGGTTCTTTCCACAAAAAGAACATGTAATATTCTGAGGACATTCATGCCTGTAGTGGTCAAGAGATCCACATGTATAACATGTTCCATGAGGGAACTCACTTCTTCCACTACTCAACGGCCTCATCCTCCAAATCCACCATGGTATCCTTGACCTCTACCACAACCGCCTTCAAAATGCCCTTCATTCTGATCATAGCATGCCTGATTGTGATCTCGGTCCTGATGCTCATTCTTTCCCTTAGAGTTATCTAAAACTCTTTTCTGTCGTACACCAATATCTATAGCATCATGGATCTGACCAATCAGTCAGCAGTCTTCCGTGTCATGAGTCGTGGACCTGCAAATTTTACAATAGCTTGAAATGTTCTTCCTTATCGTGCATTGTAATAATGGGAAGTGGCTAGCATCATGGTTTAAATGGCATATCTCACAATCCAACAACAATGAGCGTACTGATCTGCAAGGATAACTATCCTTTATGTGACCTTCTACTTCACAATATGTGCACCAAATCTCTATGCACGTCTCATGTGCTAAATTTGTTGATAGTTTCTCCAACTGTCTTGCCATAGCTGTGATATGTGCTTCTAAAAATGGGCTCACCCAAGTGTCTATGCTTCCAACTGCCTCAGACGTGTAAGGATTCTTCAAGTGTTTCACGCAGATCAGTGTATGTCTTATGTGATAATGCCCTCCTAAAAGGGGTAATTAAGCCCCCAATGAACCATTGTGTATGTTGGCTTGTGTGTATATCATAAGAAAGCTTAGATAACAATGTTTTAAAATGGGCATCATACTCTCTAACACTCTCAGTAGTGCCTTGCTTAATATCCTTGAGTGCACTTATACTCTTCTGCTCAAACTCAGGGATGTGAAACTCTTTAAGGAATGCATCTTTTAAAGTTGTATAGTCTACGCAAGTCTGATCAGGGTCAAACTTTCTATACCAGTTGTGTGCACGTGCCTCTTGTAACGTAGTAGCAAATTGGCTTGCCCTACGCTCAAAAGTCATGATTCCTTTTACGTGCCATAATATTTCACACATATGCACATGTTCAGCAGCATCTTCTATGCCCCTATAATCTGGAAGATGAAGAGACATCTCCATGTAAATATTTTGGGGTTGGTGCAGACCTTGCCCACCTAATCCAGAACCTCTTGTGTTTCCCCTGCCTCAAGAACCACCAGATCCGTTGGAAACTAGAGCTACCTATGCCTTCTGATCCTGAACCTGTAGTTGGTGTCGGACCAAAAGATGTACTTCCCTGTGTCCCAATAGTAGAACTGAACTTATACCCATGACAGTCTGTGAAGTGTTACCACTTCTAGAAATTAGTCCAAAAATCAGTGCACCTGTATTTTGTGCTGATGATACACCTGAAAAGGTACTCCCATATAACAATGAAGCCATTTGCGTTGCCATCGTTGTGCCTCTTATAATACTTTCTCCTACTCTCCCACTACTTGAATTAGCTTGTTAACTGCTTGTTGTACTAGATGCTGGAAAACCAAGCGCAAGGGCAAGGTTGCCAGGTGGATTCAGATGTGCACTCGTGGCCCAGGTCATCTCTGCTAGCACACTTCTACGTGAGGCTGAGGAGGGTTCCCTATCATGTTTTCCCAAATGGGGGAGTTCCTTAGGCTTGGGTTCCACGTCTTCTGCATGAACTTCAACTCCTTCCCGAACTATCTTTCTCCACAACGCCATTTTCTCTACAACCTCCCATTACTTTTGTACCTCCCTCTCGCACACCTCATTATACTTAAGCCACCTTTCCTCTCTCTTCCTTTCTACCGCTAGGTCTGCCATCTTTCACCAAACCTGTTCCTGCTCCCCATGTGCATGGTGGGGTTTAGTTAGCCATAGGTTTACTCTCCAAATTCAAAGTTACCATCAGGATCTTGATCACCAGTGGAATGCCTTGCAGGTAAGTTCCCCTTGGATATCATAAAAACTAGAATTCAACTACCTCTAGACACGAATAAGTGGAAATTGAGTACTCCAAGATATAACTATTCAAAACACCATGGAACCATGTATCCACAGCTCGAGTCCAAATCAGATCAGCATCATAAAAGGCCTAAAATTCTTCCTGTGTCCAGACAAGTGTGCGATACCTCCAATTCCACTTAGATGCATACACAATCATCCACTCGTACAATTCTACTGGAAAGATAATGCAAGAATCTCTCATATAAACTATCATATATGTTTTGTTCCACCCACACGCATGCGTTAAACTCAGATCCAGTGTTGAACCATCATGTGTATTCTTCTTCCAGATCGTGTATCCACTCCTCAACACTTGCTAAGGTCAACTGGTATGTCTTCATCGCGAACCATCCTAAAAACAACTGAAAAAGAGGTCGCCGCAATGGAACTAATGATGCAGCCTAGAATTCAGCAATACAAGCCCAGGTGCGCTGACACATCACTCAGCCTAGACTGAGTGCTCACTCAAAGCATGTAAAGGTGTCAGGCCCCTCTTTAGGGTTGTTGTTGTAATATGTTAGCACAGTGAAGACTTTAATCATTCAGATCTATAGCTAATATATTTTTCTAACTGTGCATATTCAGACCTAGATCTAGAAAATAATAGCATTAAAAGATAACCATAATGGAATTGAGCATGTTGAAAGGAATGATAACCAGATTGTACCAAGCTAAGAACACAGATGCTAATAAACACCACGATCTATAAGATGAAAGCATATTCACCAAAATAACTTTACATAAAA
The DNA here is from genome assembly GCA_019776745.2 of Taxus chinensis. NCBI lineage: Eukaryota > Viridiplantae > Streptophyta > Pinopsida > Cupressales > Taxaceae > Taxus > Taxus chinensis. The sequence goes on along the minus strand of CM034154.1, from coordinate 760,780,612 downwards.
CCTTTGCAAACAAATGAGAAACAATATCATATATTATTATGGAACAAATTGCAATACATTGAGAATGGGCCTTGCTTAAATAGGCACCTAACAATCTAAGAACCATTCAAAGTCGTAGATCAAGCCATGAATCAAGGAAATAACTAGTCATCAAAGAACTAGTCAAGACCAGAGATTTAGGAGAGAACTAGACATCGAGGATCTACTGAATACCATAGATCAAGGAAATAACTATACCTAACTAGATAATATCTCCTAATATCTAAATAAGATAAAATAAATATCCACACACATAAGTGGGTGAGGATAAATATAATAAAGGTAAATAAAGTACCTAGGTGAACATGAGCTAAGGCAAATACCTACTCTAACACATTTAATACTAAATTATAACATGATAAAACTTTGTTTTAGTCCATAATATCCATTATATTAGTTGCAGTAAATACACAGAAGCTTCATTACAATAACAGTAGTATACGCTCATGCACGTAACAGATCTAGCAGCATAATCTCACTATATCCTAGTTCTCACATGTATATCTATGCTCTCTCTACTACACAGTTCAATACATATTTATAAGGGTGGGGACTTACCCTTCACCACTTATCTAATCCAAAAATAGGTCACATGCTATTATTAGCCACACGTCATTACAAAAATAGGCTTACATGCAAGAATGCTAACAATAGATCTCTCTTTGTCAACTATCAGTTCACAATTATATCTTTAGCCTGCATCCATGCAAAGTGCTTCATAGCTGATCATCCAAAAATAGCCAATGCATGTCGTGTAAGTCTCCAATCGGTTTGAGTGCTTCGCACGCTATTTCCAAAAATAGATCCTCATCATGAAAACGGCTAAGTCCCAAATTTGTTTTTCTTATTCGTGCATGATCCTTTCTGATACTCCATGCACCTTTGAATGCACTCTGCTCTCCCACGTGAACCTTTTGTATTTCCTTTACTAAGTGCCAGATTCTGACTGATCAACATTACCCCACACTAGTTGCATTTCCGCCCCGACAATGGTTGTCTCCAAAACGAATCAAAGAATATGAATAGAATAATAGAAAGAATTTTGATGAAAAAGAATGTCTTTAACCTGCAATATCTTCTTCTGCAACCTGAATAATCAATTCTAGATATTCCTCTTTTATCTCCACCTCTAAGGTCTGTCAGTCATTGAGTGTGGCTTCTACTTTCTCTAGGAATATCCACTGCACTTGACTCTAATTCATCCCTTGCAATCTCTCCTTTTTCATTCTATATGACCAACACAATGTTGGACATGCCAGTCATTCTCCCTTCTAACAAGTCCATCTTTTGTGCGATGAGTTTTCCAAGCTCATCCAACCTTTCCCTGTGAGGTTCCTGAGCGGCTGTAAGGGCCTCATGCTTTTGGTTAACAAGTGCTAATCATTATATGTGGCCCAAGGTCTCGTCTTTCCTTGCAGACTTCATTATTCTCCTAGTGTCTTTATGTTGACGAGATTCCGCCTGCACAGATTTCAACACTTGTTATGCTTTCTTCAGTTCTTGCAAGCTCTGAAGTAATCCTTCATATGATGCAATCTTCCGCATCACTAAAGCCTTTTCTCGCTCTGCATTTTTGTGTAGGATCCTTTGGCTCAGACATGCACAAAGGTTCATCTTCAAGCACTAAGTCCACCAATGTACTTACATAATGTATTGCTGAAGGAAACATCTTGGGTACCTTTGGCTCTAAGTGTGGCCTAGCCTTCATGACATTGTCACCAATTTCCTCTATGCCATAACGATAAACACAACATTCTTCTTTTGTGCCAAGTTATTTTTCCTATTTTAGGCATGCTATCTCCTTGTCCTTAGTCTTGATCTACTCCCTTAGTGCCCTAATTGTGACATCTTTATCCATATTTTGTCATGTAACCTCTGTTGAGACTTTTACCAAAGCATTGCTCGCATATTCATCTAACATAATAATAGGCTTTATTGTTATGTGTCTAGCCTAAGGTGTCTTTTTCAAACTCCTTGACACACATGACTCCTCACACACATAAAAAGTCTAGTTCATCCATGTGTGTGTGCATCGACCATGACAATTGCTTCCTTGTGCGCACTATCACCATATCTTCATCCATTAACTCCCAGCCATATAACTCCTTTTGTGTCATTGTGCTCTAGAAAAGGGGCGCGAATAATTTTTTCCTATGTCCTCAGCAGTAGCCCATGGTTGGTGGAATATCCTCCCCACTTGTTCTTCTTGATTTAGGCTTCTTAGGAATTTGGGCTTCTAAGATTTGGAACTTGTGTGGCTATGTCCTGAGTAGTCTCTGTTGTTGTCTCATCTGCCCCCTTTTCTTCCTCTTCTCCATCCTTCATTTCTTCATATTTTTGTCCTTTCCACGTTCTCTGTAGGTGTAGGAGAATTGGGCATGCTTTCCTCTAACTCTTCCACTTCCTCATTCAACTTTAATTTCCTTCTCCTTTTCTTAGTTGTCTCCTTTTGTGGAGAGAGTCGAGGTGATCTACACATTGTTTGTGGAGTAGCACCTTGGGTCCTTGTTCTCCTGAATACTCTCTTAAATCGGTGCTCTCCTTGGACTGCATCCAAGTCCTCATCATCTCCCTTCTTGTGGCTGAAGGTGGTGTAGTTGCGTGCTCAAATTCATCCTTAGTTGGAGGTTGTCTTCTACCTCTGTGTTCCAAACCACCACTATCCTCGTGCTCTTCCTCTTCATCATCAACTCGAATTGTCTCTGTAAGCTTAGGCACTGGAATATTTTCCATTATATGCTTACCTTTTGGCGGCCCTAGGAGCGCGAACTCATTCTCCACATACTTATTGTTCTCCAACTTGGGTTTCAATTTCAGGTACACAAGTGCATTGCTCCGGTGTCTCCGATAGTACTAAGCTTACATGTTTCATGCTTATAATACATCTGAAATAAGTCTTTCAATATATGCATTGCACCCTGGATATACATACTTCTTCCTCAGTGTGCGGTAGTTGAAATCTACCTTGTCTGCATTGAAGGTTAAGTGGCACGCATCTGTAAACCAATGAACTGATGCTTGGAAATACCTTACTGTGAAGGCATATGGTAATTTGCACCATGGGCTCCAAGCCCTGTCCTTCATTACAAATTGTGCGATGTAAAAATGTTGGTATACGGAAAACTGAACTGCCTTACCCACCATCGAAGGCAAATCCTTGGGTATGTGTCACTCTTCCTCAAATGTAGCGTGAAGTCTATCATACCACATCTTTTTGCTCTGCTTGAATGGTCCACTCATTGATCCATCGCACAAGTACTTGTCAAACCTTTCCACATGTGACTTGTGTTCCGTGGGGTACTCCCAAATTTTCTCCTTTGGCCCATCGGGCACCCCAATCTCTATGAATACTGAGGACAATAACACAGCGCCAAAACTTATTATGTCACATGTCTACACTTCTTCAGTGATTGTCTTTGCTATGTGATCTACAATATTGTAGAACCACTCCTTGAGACATCTTCTTGGCGACATGCAACCACATTGTGTTTACCTATGACCACCTTCCTTGGTCATTCAGCTTTGTCACAAGATGTGTGGATGCCTGCACTACTGGGTACTTTTTTAACTTATCAATGTCCATGCCGTGAAAACCCTTGGTATACCCCAGCTCCTTCCTCGTCTCCAGGATTACAGCCTTATCAGTTAAATCACTATCTAGATCCAACCCTAAGGCCCTTAGTCCTATCACCGTTGAAATCAAAGCAGTTGTGATTCTTACCCTCCGTCTGGCGAAGTAGAAGAAGTCCTCATGGACTCTGCTCATCGACCATCGATACAATGGTTCATACTTTCCAAAATATGGCAGCTCGTACAACTGGTAGACTCCATTCTGCTTCAACAACTTTTCACCGACGTCATCAGATACTAAAATATTCTTTGTCGTGCGCTTGTTCATTTTCGAGTTCTACAACGCATCGAGCTCCTTATTATTATCTGATGTTCGATGGTTGTATTCTTTGATTTTAAATTAGTGGATATGGAAATCCCATTCTTGTCCCATAATCACACCCTCCGGATACTGCATTTCTAGAAAATTACTCTCAGGAGCAATTTCTTCAACCACTTTAACCTTCTTCTTCCCTTTATCTCCTCACGTGGTTGCTTTCTTTAGTGTCATTTGAAAAAATATCTCTTTTCTTCCCTTTGTAGTCAAGCAAGTTGAAACCCTAGCTTAAATCTCCATGCCCTAGTGGAAATCATATGCCCTAGCTCATTTGTAGTGCGTCTGCTTCACTCAAACCCTTCACCTATGGTAACGCAAGCTTCTCCAACACACAACCCTTCTCTCCACGTCTGGTTTCACACTCTACGCACCTCAACACAATTGTTTGGCTTGTTCACACATAACCCTTTTCAAATTCTCTCAGTTACAACGGTAAAAATGAGCTCACATCTCGTCCTTATATAGAATTTCAAAAAATTAGTGCATTTATTACTCCTCCACCTACCAACAATCCTCTCGTTAAGTGACCGTTTTCATTATTTTTGTGTGATACATCTTTGAGCCCAAGCTATAACCTTCTAGTGTGCCCTCCTACCTTTTGGTTGTGGGCTTCTCTTCAATGCACTTCCATGCGCCTGAGTACCTCATCACTGCGCCTTCCATTGGTAGTCTTCCCGGGCCCCTGCTTACCTCGTGTTATACTCGTTTCTTCATTCATCTCTATCTATGGTCCTTGTGTCCAGAAAAAATCTCTTACATAAGCTTCTAGCAGAATAACTCAACTATTTAGGATTGTTTCCTAGAATAATGAACAACTAATATGCTACAATTCACAGCACCCCTCAAGAAGGAGAAGGTTCTTAGTCACTCAAATCGGCTTTTCTTTCGAACTCATCATAGCAATGCGAATAGAATAACCAATCTTTTAAGGAAATCAAAGTAATGGATAATCTAATGGACTTAGCCTTCGGAATAACTACAAGCTTTTCACCGAAGCACAACAAATTTCCTGTTACAGGAGGAAGCTATATCTAAGCCTAATGACCAGTGCAAAGTGAGGTACAGATTTTGAGTCTCTAGAGAGAAACCAACTCGTAACATAATAAATCCTCACCCTGTATTGAACTTGGAAAGATTTGAATACTACCTGAGTTATAAAAGAATTCTTCTAATGTTTTAATCAAAGATCTATATGGGTAATAAACAGAGCGGAGTGAACCAGAACACATCAACCTGATGAGCAACTAGCTGAAACTAGATTGCTAACTAAATACATTAGTTATGTTCGTTAGGAAACTCGGCATTCCATCAAGCCATCATACATAGCTCAAGGAAAATTTTGTTGAAATTATTAACAGTCATTCTAGAATGCCCATGTCAAGGGTCAAAATGAAGGCAGACTTCAAGTAAAATTATTGCAATTGCTCTCGACAGATGTACCCACAACTCAATATTAATATTAAAGGACATTTGTTTTTTTCCTTAGTACAATTACTTATTTAAAATAAAATGCCATTACAAAGTAGGTTGACTTCTAAGCACCATTTTAGATACCTCCTACAAGACCCACATGATTCCACAAGAATTGAACCATCTTAAAAAGAATCAAACCCAATTACGTAAATTCTAATGAATACTTGGTCAGAGGAAAGTCATCTACATTCGAAACCTCCCAAACACCGGCTTCTAGGATTCCACAATATTTTGCTAAATCTTATATAAACCCATATGAGATCCAGGGTAACAATTTAAACAAAGTTTTCTAAAGTATGGGTGGTTATCAATTCACAACTGTAATAAGAATTTCCAAACCACACTGGGTGTAATCAATCCAAACCTATTAATTATTACCGCAACAGTTTTCAATAAACTCAAGAAATATGTTGTTCCTTGACAATAATAAACCACATTGAAGCCTGTACTCAGTTAATCATTTTACGACCCCTTTGTGACCCGCATCTCATTTCGTATCCTAACCTCATCACCTAAACCTTACACAATTATTTATTAATTACCTCGTAATTGATAAATCCACATCACCTCACCTGCCACCTCATTTTGCCACCTCATCGTGACCTAGTCCTAACCCTAAACTAACCTAATTAAGACCTATAACTTGGTCTACACCTACACCCATGATTAAGGACCCCTTTCTCGCACCCAAAACCGACATTCTAGTCACTTGACCAAGCCCGCAACTAATCCCTCGGGAGAAAAGCAGGGAAGGTGGGCTATTTTACTAAAAATAGCCTACTTTTTCCTTACCGATGCCGGTTCCTACTCGACCGCCGTCGGTTACGTAACCGCCATCGGTTCCCTGTAAAATGGGCTCCCCTAACCAGAAACAAGGGTCGAAGGATTTTTGAATCAACAGAGATCATTGGGAGCGATCAAGAGCATTCGGATCTTCACTTGGCCGAGCAGAGATGAGTGAAGAGACAAGGAGAGTTGCAGCAAAAGGAGATCAAGCCCAAGATTGCAACGGAATAGCCAGAAACCTGTGATACTCAGCTGATCATCGGGAGGGAGATCTCTCATCTTCTGTGTGTCAAGCCATCCCACTTGAGTTCTGCCTTTGTCATCAGAGTTCCTGGACCTGCATCTTCGTCAATAACCAGTAAGTTACACCTTGCATGTCCTCTTTAATAACGTTTCTTAGACTTTTTGAATCACAGTCCCCATAAATCCATTCCTAGATCCACTACCCAACGTGTCATTGCATCTAACTATCATTCATTTACCTCTCACCATCTCATTACCTAATATCACTCATATACTAGCCTTACCAACAACACTGTTACCCTACAACACAACCACCCCACAAAACAACCAACCTACAGATCCTAGACCATACCGATATCGGTTATCAGCAACCGGTATCGGTTATTGTGACTCAAAACCAGAAATCAGCCTTTCCCCTACCCGTCTCAACGAAGCAATTTAATTGATATTTTACAGTCTTTTGTGTTAATTCATATTAGCAGGGGAACTGACCACCTTCGAAAGGAAGTTTTATATTTCCTGGGCCCAAGGCAGTTCCCTCATTTATTGTCTAATCAAAATCTTGTGGTCTTGTGTTCTTATTTGCAGGTAGTCCTTCCAAGACAAAAAGGAGTTCTTCGCAGTCAACCTGATCTTTCTCTACGGTACGCGCACACCATCTCGACATTCAACAGGTATTCCTCCTAGCCCTAACCTTATCTGTTTCTAAAAGGAATGAAAGGATAGAAGCAACTCTATTCCCAGAAGCCGAAACATTCCGAGCGAAACATTTTGGCACGCCCGGTGGGACCCATTTTGGGTTTCTTTCTTTCTTGCTTGCTTTCATATAGGGAGTATACTTGCTGTTTTCTTCTTCTAAAAGATATTCACAAGGTTTTGTATTATTTTGATAAAAGAACTTGCTTTGCTTTTACATCTCGCATTAGTGAAAGTCATCTCTTTTGCTTCATCGAATATCATTTTCGATTTGGGTTTAAAACACGTGCATTGCATTACTGCTTGTTGTTTTCAATTCTAGCGAACATAGATTAAGTAACAGGTCGTACACGTGGGGGTGATATCCACGGTATTGACAAGAAATTAATCTTACTTTCACTGCACAACACATACCGAATCACTTCACAATTAACACAACAGCTCAAACATCCCCCCTTTTCCGCGGTATTCCTCCGCCCGATTGAGGTAACCTTATAAGCCAAAACAAACTTGACATTTCCCCTAAGTCTTTTGTTTAGGATTCTGACATCATTCTACGTCTAAAGGCATAAGCCCACGATAATTAAAATTAACCCTAGGGTTAGTCTCTGGATTTGCGTGTGCATCTTGCTTGTTTTTAGTTCTGTTTTCTTTCTCATACTCTGTCTTCTGTGATCACCTAATTGGATATAGTGTACTAAACGTTGTTAAAAATCAAATTAGCAGCCTTTTATATCTTGTTAGCCCAGACTTCTTACACCGGCATCGGTTACCTGACCGACGTCGGCTATAGTGAACCGACATCGGTTACTAGACCGATATCGGTTACTGTCTTTTCCAATTCCTGACAAACCAGCAACCTACCAATTTCACCATTCTGAGTTTGTTTCTGTTCCTGACAGATTGAAACCTTACTGTGAACTCTTGTCCATGGTTGTTATCACTCGGAAGCAAGCCGCCGCCATGGTTTCACATGCCTGCTCTGTGCCTTTGCCTGAATCACCCCCTTCACATTCTATGGGGAACCCTACGGATACCAGTGAGGTTCCTAAAATTCCTGTAGGAGATAAGGACTTTGCCAAGTTTCTGGATGCTAATCCTAGTGCTGTACAATACTATTTGTCTCATACCCCTGACCGTACGCCTGATGGTCAGCTCCTTGTTGGTATGCCTATTAGTATAGCTGCTCATTTAGCTCCCACTCCGCCTGATAACACCGCCTTGCTTCCTGCATCTTTAGCCCCGTCTCCCAATCCGACGGCTTCAGAGGTTCATACGACTCAGATTGGCTTTCCGTTGGTTAATCTTGGACCCCACATATCATTACCGCCGACTGCCCCTACCTCATCTCTCTTGCAGACTGCTCCGTTCATGACTTGCTCTCTGCCACCTATCCACACTAGCTTTCCTTCTCAAGCTCCGCCTACCTTTTCATTCCCATACACGTATCCAGTGACCTCAACATCTTATATGGGACATCCCTATTCGGTCGCCTCAACATATTCATCCTCCATACCTTATCAACACTTAACCCCACCATTGTCCAGCGGAGGCCCTTGGCCCAATTTGCCTCCGTTTACCACAACCGCACCATCATCTCATCCAACCACGGATTTCATCAAACAAATGATGGAAAAAATGCAAAATCTGGAGGCCTCTGTTTCAGGAAGTCGTAGCGCCTTGACATACGAACAAGTTTGTCGGGAGCCTATTCACCCTTCTGTCCCCCTTCATTCGTATCCTCCTCAATGGGAATTGCCGAAATTTACTCGTTTTAATAGTAAAGAGGATCCTCAACAACACTTGCGATCATTTAGACATGCTTGTTATTTGATTGCTCATGATGATGCCTTGTTACTCCGCACCTTTCCCATGTCCTTATCAGGACCCGCCTTGGAGTGGTACAGTGCTTTAACCCAGCACTCAATCTTCTCTTTTAACCAACTAGCCCAATCTTTCTTGGATCATTTCTCCATTAACATTGCCAAGAAAGTATCTATCACTGACCTTTATGCCATCCGACAATTCGAAGACGAATCTATCACAGATTTCGTTGGACGATGGCGTGGCCTTATCAACCAACTTACATATGCCTTGCCTCAGGCTGAACTTATCGAACTTTTTACGCGGGCATGTGCTAAGCACATTTCTCCTACTCTTCAAATTCAAACTTTCCACACATTTGACGAGGCCTTTACCATGGCTCGGAAGCTAGAAATTCGAGCCTTAGAAGAAGAGAAATTGCGGTTGCGCAACAAAAACCCCAATTTCTGAACTCCAGACTCTACCAATAAACCAAACACCACCACTCCTCACACGTCCACTTCTTCTAAATCAAAAGGAGCTGTTCACGCGGTGATGGTCAAATCTCAAGCACCGTCTAATACTCCACCAAAAACCACCTATAAGTACAAAGCAGAGCCCATCAATTACACTCCCTTGGGAGAAACTTATGGTGTCATCTTGGAAAAACTGCTCAAAGCCGGAGCTATCACCTTGCCTCCTGTTAAACCTCACTCCGGGTTTGACTCCACCCGCGCTATACCTTCCTGGTACAAAGAAAATGACTTCTGTAACTTTCACCGCGTAAAAGGACATAGTCATGAAAACTGCAAGATGTTGAAAAACATAGTGCAGGAAATGGTTGACGCAGGGGATATAACCCTCGATAATCCTAATGCCCCTGCCAACCGAAATTTGAAAATCTTCAACAAACCATTCCCAAATCACTCGTCCAACAGTAACGTAAACCAGGATATCTTAGCCGAGGAGAGTGTTCATGAGATCCATGCAGTCTTCGACTCCCAGCCAAAAGCCTCTATCGAGAAAATTTTGAATCAAGCCTCTCCACTAACGCAGGAGTCCGAACCTCCTTCACCACCATCAAGCCAAAGCGAAATCATTCCTTTACCCATAAAAGAGTTAACTGCCCAGACTTCTCTTCTCATCGATGAGTCTGCTTACACCACATCCCTACAAGACTGCGAACGGATGTTATCTAATTTATCTATTTCCCAAACGTCCCCTTCTACCGCTCTTGCTGCACAAGAGGAAGGCTCGCCACTCCTTTTGACATCCTTAGACGAGAAATCTCTTGCACCAACATCACCAAATTCTTTAACCATAACAGACCCTCTCAAACATGCCCTCCTGCCTATTAGTCCTTCATCGCCTAAATCTTTTCAACAACCGGTCGACCTCTTAATATCTATTGATACAGTACCTCATCTACCCCCTGTATCACACCCACAGTGGACTGGAATCACAACCCACCTTTCTTCCATACAAAAATTCCAATTCACACCTGAAGACTGTCATTCTCCAGAAGATAGACGAATCCTATGGGAACGTTTGAGTACCCCCTATTCTACTCAAATGCAGATGACCGATCCGGACACCTCTACCATATACCCTAAGTGTTTACAGAAACTCAAAATGCCTATGTCCTCATTCTCACCCCCCGTATCTATACCAAGTAGCCCATCCACCTCTATTAACCTAACCAAATCTTCCCCTACACTTGGGACCTCACCAATGCCCAGTCTAACGCACCCGCCTAAGCGACTCGATTTATCCAAAAATAAAGCCGCCCCGCCACCTAGGAGACAAACTCAATCCGTGCCTCTATCACAATCAAAACCATCATCGTCACACCTACCTTCCATATTGGGACCTCATCCCTCCACCTTGCATCAATATATCATACCTCCTGCGTTTTCTTCAAAACAACCTACGCCTTCTGCACCTATACAGAGATCAAAGGGTATATCAACATTGTCACCCCACGTATCCTGTCCACCCATCAACCCTAAACGAACTCCATCATCAAAGGATTTATTTTCTGTCACTCCCCTTTCTCCGTGGTTGTTTCCCGCTACCACGTCATCTGTAGCCTCATCATCTAACCAGCTGAATATAGCTTCTGCGCCAAAGAAACCACGTTTAGTGAAAACCACGTGTCAACACCCCTCGGCTAAACCACCACCCGTACAAACCAACCACGCCAAACATTACCAAAACCCGCACAACCAATACCCTCATCCTCCTCCGATTTTGACCCACTCAAAGGATCTTACGCCAAAATCCTTGCTATGTTGGTGGAGAATGCGACCATTTCCCTACCCCCACTCAGACCTTATGACCCGTCTAAACCTCGGCCTATAGGTTATGATGAGTCTAAAATCTGCGCTTATCACCGCACACCCGGACATGATGTGGAGGGATGCAAAGCTTTAAAAACCATCCTTCGTCAGTCACCTCTCCCAGATAGAAAGGTTAAGAAAGACAACTTACGAAGGGAGAGACCTTTAGCTTCAATTCCCTCTACTATACCATCTGTCCCCGCCTCACCAAGATCTATCATTATTACAACCCCACCTCTTGAAGACCATGATTTATCCCAACCATCTTCCTCATCTCAGGTCTACGAGATTAATATGATTAGTGTTGCTACTCGAGCACAGAAAAACAACGAGAAAGCGAAAGAAAGCACACATGCGTCCTCTCTTTCTCCATCCAGCATCCCGATTGCACCACCACCCAAAGTGGTTATTCGTGGACCCGCTTACCCCGTCTCTAATGGAGTTGCCCATTGAGCCATGATCAAACAGCTTCACCAATCACCCGTAAAAATGACACTATATGATCTCATTCAGACTTCTGAATCTCATCGACAAGCTCTCGTTGAAATTCTTCAAGGGATCGAGGTCTTACCTAATGAAACCCTGCCTGTTGCCTCCATTCTAACACCCAATCACGTTGCTTCTCTCACCAAACAACCCACTGCCCCAACCACTTCTGTCTCTGTACAACAAGCTGCGGCAGTCAGTTTCTCTGAAGATGAAATTGTTGACTTTGGTACAGAAGATCCTGACCCTGCCCTTTTCATCTCAGCTTACGTCCGGGACATTCGGGTACGTCGTGTTATGATTGACGGGGGCGCTAGCCTAAACATCATCTCTTCAAAAGCCTTCCAACAAATGAATATCCCTTCTAGCTACATGTGTGCCAATCCCATCATGTTGCGGTCATTCAATGACGCTATTACCTCTACCTTAGGCACCGTGATCCTCAACATTCGGGTAGGACCACGTACTTTACCCGAACTCTTCTATGTCCTTGAAGGAGAGTTCCAATATAATATATTGCTAGGTCGCCCTTGGATCCGGGCTATGGGATGCGTTCCCTCAACATTACATAGATGCATAAAATTTGAGTACGAGGGGAAGTCCTACACCGTAAAAGCTGATCCTCCCCCCTTTAAAACCTGCAATATGTTATACCGCCCTAACGATGTGCTTGTACCAATCAAGACACCCATTCATTCAACCCAACCGTCCTCTTCAAATGTACCTCAACCATCCACCTCAACCGCACCTACACCTTCAACTGATGAAACCACCGTCGCAAAAACCACTTCCCTTCCCGCAGCTAACATCCCAACCGCAGACCCCTTAGTAGATGTTTTTCAACGCCTTACGCTGGGGGAGTATCGCCTATATAACGTTAGTTCTTTCCATACCCCACAGGAGTACGGACAAGTATATGCACATCCTACCTATGATCGTCGTGTGGGGGAAGTAATCCCCTACGGACCACCTCACTGCCGCACTAACCTAACATATGGGGGTGTCGACACATCTTCCATTGCCCCTGAGCCTCCTCTTGGTGTGGTTCCTTTCCAATCTGATTTTCAATACCTGACAAATCGTCGTTTCGCCCTCACCTTCTTGACTCGCTGTGCTTGGAAAGGCTTTGGTTTTGGTCTTTATGAACAAGGCCGACATACACTCATTCCCGTCACTACACGCAAGCACAATGATCGTAGTGGTCTCGGATTTCCGGGAACACTTACACCGAAGGAACCTCGTGTCAGTTGTCTTCTAGAAGACAACGACGTCACCCCTACCGAACCATCATCACCCATTTTGCCTTCGTCACCCACAGAGTCGATAGATCCTGAATCTATCCCTCCTAACTTTTTTTTTTCATAAATGCTATCTTCCTAGGTCCTCTCACTTATCAACGCGATAATGAGGACCCCTCTTCTATTCTTCTATATCCAGACATGATTGAAGAGGACTCACCTTCAATTAACGTTGTTGAGTGCCAGGATGATGACTCCATCCTCACTTACCTTGGCGCGGATGACTCTTATATTCAACGCGCCTTACCATCTGAAACTCAAACCATGCTGAACGAATCTACTATAGAAATCAACATCCACACGGAGGAGGATCCTCACATTGTGAAGATCGGACAATCCCTTAACGCATCAGAACAAGTCACCTTTACTACCTTTCTCCGTGCTCGCAACCAAGCCTTCGCTTGGTCCTACGCTGACATGCCAGGAATTGATCCTGACATTGCTGTCCATAACATTACACTAAAACCCGATTCCAAGCCAATTAAACAGAAATTGAGAAAAATGCATCCACGCATTGCTCTCTTGGTCAAAGAGGAGCTTCAACGACTCCTTTCTGTTTCCTTCATTCTGCCTATTGACTATCCTCAATGGATTTCTAACATCGTACCTGTCACTAAAGCGACGGGGGGACTTCGATATGCACGGATTTCTGGGATCTTAACCTCGCTTGCCCTAAGGATGACTTCCCCCTGCCTAGCATTGACCAACTTGTAGATCTCACTGCAGGCCATGAGATGCTCTCTCTCATGGATGGCTTCTCGGGATATAACCAAATTTTGGTTGCCCCCGCCGATCAACATAAAACTGCCTTCATAACTCCTTGGGGAACCTTCTGTTACCGTGTTATGCCATTTGGCCTTAAGAATGCTGGTGCAACCTATCAGCGGGCTATGACCTACATTTTTCATGACATTATGCACACTATCCTTGAAGATTACGTCGACGATCTTCTTGGCAAATCTAAACATCGTAGTGAACATCTCGATGTTTTAACCATTATCTTTGATCGCCTGTTACAATATTCTGTCTGCCTTCAACCAAAGAAATGTGTCTTTGGTGTCCTTTCGGGAAAACTTCTTGGCTTTATCGTCTCTTTGCGTGGCATCGAGGTCGACCCATCTAAAGTCAAAGCTATCCTAGAAATGCCCCCACCTACCAATCTCAAACAATTGCGTAGTTTACAAGGTAAGCTCCAATCTATCCGACGTTTCATCTCCCAACTCTCGGATCGATGTCAACCTTTCCATCACCTTCTTAAAAAGGACATTGATTTTCAATGGAGCGAAGAGTGCCACCAAGCCTTTGAAGCTCTCAAAACTTATCTCTTGCATCCACCCGTGCTTATCCCACCTCAGGACGACCGCCCTTTCTACCTTTACCTTTCCGCCACTGACCACGCTGTAGGGGCCATGCTTGCACATCGTGACTCCGAGAATCGAGAACAAGCTGTTTATTATATAAGTCGTACTTTGGTGGACTATGAGACTAGGTATACACATGTAGAAAAGTTATGCCTAGCCCTATCATTCGTGGCTACCAAACTCCGACACTACCTTCTGAATCACAAAACTTTCGTCATCACCAACACGGACCCCATCCATTACATGTATGCCAAACCTCATCTAAACCAACGCATCGCCCGATGGCTCATGCTCCTCGCCGACCTCGACCTTGAGTTTGTCCACCAGAAATCAATCAAAGGACAAACCATCGCAGACCAACTTGCGGAAGCCCCTTTACCTGGGGAACAATTTACCAATTTTACATTCCCCGACGAACTCATCGCTACTCTTTCCCTCAAGGAGGAGTCGTATCCAATGACCCTCTTCTTCGATGGATCCAAATGCCACCGCGGTGGAGGAGCCGGCGTTGTTCTCATTCCTCTCGACGCCGAGCCTATGCCTCTTTCATTCCGACTCGATTTCCCTTGCACTAATAATACAGCGGAATACGAAGCCCTTGTTCTGGGTCTCCAAGTTGCGTTACACTTAGGTATCAAATCTATCAATATTTTTGGCGATTCTCAATTGGTAGTCAATCAAGTTATGGGCATCTACCAATGCAAAAATGAGGAACTTCAAAAGTACAAACACTACGTGGATTCACTTCTAGCCTTATTTACTCACTATTCTATCCAAACCATTCCCCGCTCCACTAACAAATTTGCGGATACTATGGCTTGCTTAGCCTCACAAATTCCAGCTTCATCAACTGACTCTGATATTTTCGTCCTGGTCCAACAACTCTTTGCCCCATCTTATTCAGCCCCGGTTGTTTGTACGATAAATACGGTGTCTGCTAACTCGCAGGATACTTGGTATCACCAATTCCACGACTACCTTACAACCTCTGTTCTCCCATCTGACCTTACTAGTACCGGCAAACGCGCGTTTCTTAAACGCGTTTCTCGTTATGTTGTTATGGGGGGACTCCTTTATAAACGTGGCTTTGATGGCATCCTCCTTCGATGTCTCACCGGTGCGGAGGTCACCCATACCATCCAACAAGTACATGACGGTATTTGTGGCGGGCATTTTAGCGGCCTTGCCGTGGCCAAACGAATCCTTCGCCTTGGTTATTATTGGCCTACTCTCAATAACGATTGCTACGAATATGTTAAGCGTTGTGTTATGTGTCAACAACATGCCAACCTTCAACATACTCCTAGCCACCCCCTACAGGTCGCCCGAGATCTTTGGCCTTTCTCACAATGGGGTTTAGACCTTATTGGTGAGATTCACCCGTCCTCTTCGCAACGTCACCGATGGATTATCACAGCAACCGAATATTACACAAAATGGGTGGAGGCTATTCCACTCATTTCAACCAAAAAAGAAAAAATTGTAGAGTTCATTAACCACCACATTATCTGTCGTTTTGGTGTTCCTCATCGCCTGATAACAGATAATGGAAAATCTTTCAAAAATAAGTTATTGCAAGACCTTTGTGACAACTTTGGTATCAAACTTAGCTTCTCATCACCCTACTATCCACAAGCAAATGGACAAGCCGAATCCTCTAATAAAACCCTAACCAAAATCCTCATGAAAGTTGTCAATGAGTCCGGAAGAAATTGGCACGATCACATTCCCTTTGCCCTTTGGGCTTATCGTACTAGCATTCGTACCTCCACTAGTGCTACACCTTTTTCTTTGGTATATGGTACCGAGGCCGTCTTGCCTCTCGAAATACAAATACCCTCCCTCAGGATATCTCTTCAGGATATTCTCACCAACGATGATTTCCGCCAAGAGCGGTTAGCCCAATTGGAGCTTCTTGACGAACGTCGTCTTACAGCTCTCGATCACCTTCAAATCTATCAAAAACGTATCAAGCGTGCTTATGATAAGCGACTTCAGGAGCGTACCTTTAAGGTTGGTGATCTTGTCCTCAAAGAGAATCAACATGTAACCAAACTAGAAAAGAGCAAACGTGGAAAATTTGCTCCTAATTGGATTGGGCCTTACATAATCACT
Source organism: Taxus chinensis (assembly GCA_019776745.2). Taxonomy (NCBI): domain Eukaryota; kingdom Viridiplantae; phylum Streptophyta; class Pinopsida; order Cupressales; family Taxaceae; genus Taxus; species Taxus chinensis. Next base: position 760,764,027 of record CM034154.1, on the reverse strand, counting down.
CACACGTATGGATCAGGCACTTATCGTTTAGCTTCACTTAATGGTAAACCTGAGCCTGAACCCCTTAATGCCTTGCATCTTCGACCATTCTACTGTTGAATTTAGTGTTACATCACTTCTTATCTACCTACTGCTCGTCCCTTGAGCTCATTCACCGCTACATACGCTTTGTTTCCTACACCTCATAATAAAAAATCAAGCTCACATAGTTTGATTCTCACCTCACCTTAGCGATGCCCTCCCCTTTTTAGTCTAGTCCATGACTTCAAAGTATTAAAATAACACCTTCTTATGGGATTTTCTTGAGTCAAACTTCCTACCAAACTAGATGCTTCACGCCAAAAGAACATCTAGCTATCTAAATTATATATAGACTGCTCCCTCGAAGGACAGCTATATGCCAAACTATTGCTGCTATCATATATAGACTGCTCCCCCGAAGGACAGCTATGCACTAAAATCATAGCTGTTACTATAAATAGACTGCTCCCTCGAAGGACAGCTATGCACAGTCAGCCTTTTCTCAGAAGCTTCTCGCATTGATCAGCTTTGTGAAGACCTCAAGAATAATACAATCAATATCCCTTGTAGACTTCCCGCATCGATCAGTCTATAATTCAATAAAATAAAAGCCTCATTCAAAAGAACTTTTGAGTCATGGACTTGTCTATTTAGGGTAGGTTCTCTTTCGTCAGAACACTCACTTTGTAATAAGTTCTCCGTACCTCAGCTATACCATCCACCTCACCTCACCATTTGTTTCAACTCAAGGGACGTGACGTACACCCGATATATTGTGATTATACAACTCTTTTCACCTATCGACTTCTCGTCTATGCAAGGTACCTAGGGGTTCAAGCTCATTCTACGTTATTATGTGGTTTGTTTAGTTCTTTTCACCTACGGAGCATTCTTTCCTCTTTGCCTCGCATCTAGGATTGTGTGTTGATCTTAATCAGGACATGGTTCCCTACTACTTGGGTAGGCTAACTTTCGCTTCCCTTATACCTTTTACAACATCACCAATTCATTACCAACACCATCAACCTTACCTTACCAATATTAATATCAACATTTTTACCAACCAACAAATTGCCTAACCATACCTAAATTCACCTCTCCCTGGTCCTAAGGGAGAACTACATCGGTCTGAGGCCCCTCCTTGCTTTGTGCAATGGGCTATGTAGGCAGCACTTCGGAGACATGGGGTCTCCCAAGGTTAGCTCGACCATCCCCTACCATAACCTATCATGTGTGGTAAATATAAATATTTTTGTGTATTTCTATTTAATCACATTCCTCTTTTATCCTTTTTCAAAACACCAACAGTCAAAACGAAAACATTCTTATTATTATCATAACTCAAATCAACATACATATTCAGTTTTATTGAGATGTTAAACAAATACATCTTCTCTATCATCGACACGCAGGTCGGCATCCTTATTTATTCTTATACCTTGCTAACATTTATTCAGACCCTCACGCCTCATCCCGCACCAGGTGATGACCGTGATCGTCGACGCCTCTCACCAGGCCTCTCTGTCCTCAACGGTACCACGGCTATTGGTACCGCCCACTGATCTGCCAATCTCTCCTGTAACATATGAATACGCTCCCTCGCATGGAGGAATTCAGCCTCTAGTCTCTCCGCCCGTGACTCCGCAACCGCTAACAATCCTCTTGCCTCATTCACCTGCGTTTGGAGCTGCTGAACTAAACTCTGCAGACGATCTCTCTCTGCTGTAATCATAGCTATGTCAGGACGCTCACGTACACCTCGCAGTTCTGCTACCCACCATAATCTATAGGCCTCTGTCGTTCCTGCATCCATTACCCTGCGATCGGCTGCTACCTCTTCAGGACCTTCTGGAGGTGTTGGTCGGGGAGGTGAGAATGCTGCCTCGGCATCGATCCTCATATATGGTCTATAAGCCAGGGGTATATCCTGCACAAATCCAAATTGTCGCCGCACGCGATCTATAGGAATCCTCTCATACTCACCTGGCCTGTGCCCCGCGATCCACCTCAATCACTCTACACCCCTCAACTCCTCAGCTATGTTCTCTGTTACCATATAGTTCCCGTAAGGCCTCCAACAGATATCCGCAATCGTCACCCTCTCCCATACCTGCCTGTAATACTCAATGTCACCCGTCACAGCCTGGGATCTTGCCTCTTGTTCTGTCTGGACCCATCGTCTGAACCCCAACCTCTGTACTCCGGTCTCTCCTGACTGGATGGGTCGGCCTATTGGTCGCACACAAACAATGTGCTCATAGGCCCAACAGTGTAATAAGTATGAACAATCCAGTGTCGTCCTGTGATTTCGCCTACAAGCCCATAAACCCCTGTATAGCTCCGCCAAATATGCAGGTGCCCATGCAAAAGTCACGTTCCTTTCTATCATCTCCCAAATAACACACATCAATGCCTTTGGAAATCTTCCCCCTTCCGCCCTCGGTAATGCATAATACCCTACCGCTATCATTAATATCACTGCTAACCTTGTCTCCTCAGGGTGTGCTGCATACATTATGCCATACGTAAATGTCAAACCTCGCTGTGTCAAATCACGTGCGTATGGACCAAATACTGCTGTTATCGCTCCCCGCGCCTGCGCTAGGCATTGCCTGATATACTGGTGTTCCTATAATTGGGAGTCTCAAAATCCGGAACACATCTTCCAATGTTACTGTCATCTCCCCTGTTGGCAGATAGAACGTATTCTTCTCTGGATTCCATCTTTCAATCAACGCCTGCAACATAGCATGGTTACGTGTGATTCGTGAATAATAGCGGATTCCACTTAACCCCAAACGATTTATCAATGTCCATTCCACTGGTGTTACATCCGCTCGGATTCGTGACAACAGCGCTGGCACACTATCATTCATCCTCAACCCTGCCTCTGCCTGCATACATCAAAACAACAAACAACCATTCAATCCATCAAATCCCTAAGGGTTTTTCTCACATTCTGGAAATTCCTCCAGTAACCGGTATCGGTTATAAATAACCGGTACCGGTTCAGTAACCGATACCGGTTCCCCTAACCGGTATCGGTCACTGTCAATTACATACACCTTGCCTAAACAACCACCTACGACAATAAATTGCTCGTTTATCCCTCTCTGTATACACAGACATACCCGAAACCCTTGATTACCTACCACGTAACACTCACCTCATTTATAACCCTTGTTATCATGTTTTCTTTCTCATATCTACCCACCTACTCTCCCCCATCTTATTCACAAAACATGCAGTAATCAAATCACAACCAAAACGTTTACCTCTTGAGTTGCAGCAGCTTGAGGTGGCACTTGTCTTCCCTCTCGTCCCTGCCTGCTGGATGCTTCTCCTCATTCTGCCATGATCACCACCCTTTTCAAATTCACCTTTCTACCTTCTGAATCTCAGATCACATTCACTTTCCCTGTCTCTTTTCTCCTTATCACTCAAATCTCTCATGCAATTACCTGTCTCAGTCGTCAAAAAGCGTCGCGTTCGCGTATTTAACTTCTTGCATGGCTCTCAAAATTAGAACTTAAGTTGCCACCCTAGCTTTTCTATTTTTAGAAAAGCTCATACCTAAATAACCGGTATCGGTTACATAACCGATATCGGTCTACTAACTACCGGCATCGGTTACCTAACCGATATCGGTTACACACCTGCCTTTTTGAAACATAGTTCTTTTCTTCATTTTCTACCTAATTTTTTATCGCGCCCGCCTCTTTTCCTGCATAACAACACCATTATCCATATTTGTCCATCCAATCCACTTCTCATTACGATTTCATCCATATCATCTATCTACATTACCAAAACAAACATGCCATCATCTAAGGATATCAAAAAACTATCAATCTATACACCATTTGGATCCAACTCATCAGATACATATATAACAATGTCACCAAAACCAGCAACAACACATGCAACATTTCATAATATAACATGTCATCCATATATATGCGCATCTCATTAACAAAAACATCAACATCATTTATATATCACACCATGTAAATCCAACTCATCATACATCAAATATCACAAACCATCGACAAAACATTTAACGCATTTTTAAACACAGCATGTGGAGTCAAAACATCATATCTATATATATATATACAAGGTTTCAAATATACAATGTGCCCTGCATCGGGGCCTCTGTGATCTCATAATACAACAAAGCCGGCACGCAGGCCGCAATAACCGTCAAAAACCTCAACACGGCTCGCAGGCCGGTCTCTCATATCAAAAATATACTCGGCTCGCAGGCCGGTATCAACTATACAACCCGTACTCGGCTCGCAGGCCGGTATACAATAAATGAATGAATAAATGAATAAATGTAGGCACGCAGGCCTCTATCAACACAACCGGTGCGCAGACCGGTGCCCATGTCCATATACAAAAAGTGCAGGGATCCCTCAGCTCTCCCCACCTCCCTCAGCACCTCTCCCTGCTGGTCCCTGTGGTGCCTCTCGCCTCCTGCCTGTAACAGACACGCCGGCTGTGGCTGCACCTCCCTGCGATCTCTGACTATGGGAGGTCTCTGCTCTATAAGCTGCATATGGCTGATACTCAGCTCCGGTACCATCAAGAACATCTTGATAGTACCGGGCCTCCGCTCTCGCCTCCATATATCTGTCCCGTGCCACCGTAGGTGCTGGGGCTGGTCCCCGGACTCCTACTACCAGTGCCCCCTGTGCCTGTGATGGTGCCGCTGGTGGTGCCTGTGGCCGTGGTGGTATCTGTACCTGTGCCTGGGGCTGTGGCTGTGCCGCTGCTGGTGGTGGTGCCTGTACCTGTGCCTAGGGCTGTGGTGTGCCTGTGCCTGTACCTGAGCCTGGGCTAGCTACCCCTGTAAAACACCTATCTGTGCCTGTGCAGCAGCCAGCTGCCCCTGTAATAGCTGCACCTGACCCCTGAGCTGATCTCGCTCTGCCATCACCGCTGCCAAGTCTGGCTGTGCAGGCTGTGCTACCCTCGCTGCTCTCTGACCAGCCCACCAAACCATATATGCTCCCGTACAGCCCGCATCATCTACAGTGTCATCTGCCGGCCTCTCAGCAACCCAATCTGGATCCACGGGCTGTGGTGCAGGCAGTGGGGCCTCTACATCATCCCTCCTGTACTGAGGGAAGGGAGGTGGCTCGTCCTGTCGCAGCCCCATCTGCCTGCGTACCCTCTCTAGGGGTATCCTCTCGTACTCTCCCGGCCTCCGTCCTGCTATCCAGAAAGTGTACTGGATCAAGCGTAACTGTACTCGGGCTCCTCTGTGCGGGTGATGACCTCTGTAAGGTCTCCATACGATGTCTACCACTGTCAGGCCCTCTAATAAATGCCTGTAATAGGTGACGTCCCGCCCTGCAAGCACTGCTCGTGGCTGTCCCACGACCCCCAACCACCTCTGAAAGCCGTATCTGTATATGACCTGTGGCCCTGGCTGCTGGGGTAACCCTACTGGTCTGATGCATATGATGTGCTCATATGCCCAACAGTGAAGTAAAAATGTCGAACAAATCCTGAATCGCCTCATCCGGCGATAGCCCCACAGCTCCCTGTATAACTGCACCAGATATACTGGTGCCCAAGCATAACAGGTGTGCTCCTCCACCATCTCATGAAGCACCCCCATCAATGCCCGTGGAAAGCGGCCTCCCTCTGAGTCCGGGAGGGCGAAGCAGGTGATCCCGATCATCATCAACACGGCAAGCCGTGTCTCATGTCGGTGCGCACGGTACATATCACCATACCCGATGCTCGCGCTGTGATATGTCACTAGCGCAGCTGCATCCCCGAAAACCTGTAGGATGCTGTCCATGGCTGTCTCTGCATCCACCTGAAAAAACGGCCTCTCCATCAATAGGTAATCGAAGGATGCGATATACATCCTCCAATGTGATGGTCATCTCTCCAGTCGGGAGATGGAACACATTGGTCGCCGGATCCCATCTCTCGATGAGGGCAACCATCAAACTATGATCTCTGTCGATAGCTCTGTATCGCTGGACTCCGCCGAGTCCCACCTCGCGCATGATCACCCAGTGTGCTGCGGATACATGTGGTCGCATCCGCACCAACAGCGGGGGCATCCTGTCCCGCATCGTCAGCTGCTGACGTGCCTACAAAACCAACCCACAACATTAGCTCTACTCTTTACAACAACAACACCACAACCCTCTACACCCCCTTTTCTTCTCCACCTAGCCACACCACGACTCTCTAACACACCCCTCTACCCACCTATTCTCTACGCTATTCGCCTCCCTCTTCTACCCAAAACAACCCACCCCAAAACACCCCATCCCAACCCAAACAACACCCCACCCCAACCCAAAACAACACCCAAAACACCCCATCCCAACCCAAACAACACCTAAATCACCACCACAAACTCAACACAACACAATAACTTAATCCAAAAAAAAAAAAAAAAAAAAAAACCTAACAACCACTACGGACCGGTACCGGTCCCCAATAACCGACCGCGGCCCTCTTCCCACCGACGCCGGTCAACTACCGACCGACACCGGCCAAACACAAAGCACCCCGTCCCTAAATTTTGCGACCGATGCCGGTCGCTTAGCGACCGACATCGGTCGCTGTAATTTCCCGGAGCCGAACCCCCGCGCGGCCCCCCACCTACATTTTTTTCATTTTTTTTCCAAATTACCCACCCAAATACCCTAAAAATCTACCCACCCAGCCACCTTGGCTTACTTAACCTATCTACCCTCTCCCTTTTTCAAATCACTTCCATTTATTACTTATTTCATCAAAAACATACATTCCTACCCAAAACCCCAAATTTAGCATAATGCAATCAACTGAACACAATGCAGGGTTTTGAACCTACCGGTACGACGACACGTCGTCGTGGTGGGATGGGTGGTGGTGGTCCAGCTGGTCCAGCTCCTCCTACTCCTCCTGGCTGTGCCATGGCTCCAAATGTCCTCTGCTGGGTCCTCTGCCAATCACCTACTGCCTCCTCCTCACTCGGGCCCGCCAATCAACTCACTTCTCCACTCAACTAGTGCCACCTCAGCCAATAAATACACCAATGTCAATATTCCACCTCAGACAACTTAATTTGATTTCCAAATTCACAAAGTGACAATGACCGGCCGTATTTTTCTTTTTATAGGTTTTTAACATTGAACCGATACCGGTCAAATCATGCCCTAAGGAACCGGCGTCGGTTATCTAACCGGTACCGGTCATATATAACCGATATCGGTTTTGTCCTTTTTTACCCAACTTTTTGCCCTTATTCACTACGTTCCCTTTCCCACCACATTGCCTCTTTACCACATCGCCTATATGCTCCATTGCTCTTTAGCCGTTTTTGACTTCACCGGCCCGACCCAAGGCCGCAACCAACCACTCCGGCCCGACCCAAGGCCGCAACCAACCATTTGGCCCGACCCAAGGCCTCGCCCAACCATCTGGCCCGACCCAAGGCCTCGCCCCAACCATTTGGCCCGACCCAAGGCCTCGCCCCAACCATTTGGCCCGACCCAAGGCCTCGCCCTAACCATTTGGCCCGACCCAAGGCCTCGCCCTACCCATTTGGCCCGACCCAAGGCCTCACCCTACCCATTTGGCCCGACCCAAGGCCTCACCCTACCCATCCGGCCCGACCCAAGGCCTCACTCTACCCTTCCCGACCCAAGCCTGACCCAAGGCCGCAACCCAACAACTTGGCCCGACCCAAGGCCGTACCACTTCGATACCTCGCCCAACATCAACAACATACACTTTTATCCACCCATCATGTAGCTTTTTGTTCCATCGAGCTCACCTGTTCATGTTTTAGCATGATTAGGGTCCTTGACTTGATCTGTCGACCAACTTTGCCTAGACCTAGACCGTGACGTTTATCTCAACCAAACCAACCATTTGGTACTGCCGAACATGCCTAAACGTTCCTGTACCTTACCTGTTATATACCCTGGAGCTACTTCCTATGCCTTGGATACCAGGATTATATCACCCTTGTTTGGATAAACTATCGACCTTTGCCTATGCATTGCCGGTTTGCTCGTCAAATCATGTACCCTAGTCGCACTATTACATTTCAACATGCGTCTGCTTCCTTGGACCTACCCCACCATCTTACCATCCTCTCTACACCATTCACCCTTTATCAACCCTATCCCTGATTTCCCGTTCTCTCAATCTGTGATAGATTTGAGGGGGATTACCTATATCCTTAACAGGAGAAACCACTTCATATTATTGTCCGCGCAGCTTTACAAAACAAGCTACACGACAATAAGGGGCTAATGTAGACACCAAATTTGTGTCTTACGACCCCTTTGTGACCCGCATCTCATTTCGTATCCTAACCTCATCACCTAAACCTTACACAATTATTTATTAATTACCTCGTAATTGATAAATCCACATCACCTCACCTGCCACCTCATTTTGCCACCTCATCGTGACCTAGTCCTAACCCTAAACTAACCTAATTAAGACCTATAACTTGGTCTACACCTACACCCATGATTAAGGACCCCTTTCTCGCACCCAAAACCGACATTCTAGTCACTTGACCAAGCCCGCAACTAATCCCTCGGGAGAAAAGCAGGGAAGGTGGGCTATTTTACTAAAAATAGCCTACTTTTTCCTTACCGATGCCGGTTCCTACTCGACCGCCGTCGGTTACGTAACCGCCATCGGTTCCCTGTAAAATGGGCTCCCCTAACCAGAAACAAGGGTCGAAGGATTTTTGAATCAACAGAGATCATTGGGAGCGATCAAGAGCATTCAGATCTTCACTTGGCCGAGCAGAGATGAGTGAAGAGACAAGGAGAGTTGCAGCAAAAGGAGATCAAGCCCAAGATTGCAACGGAATAGCCAGAAACCTGTGATACTCAGCTGATCATCGGGAGGGAGATCTCTCATCTTCTGTGTGTCAAGCCATCCCACTTGAGTTCTGCCTTTGTCATCAGAGTTCCTGGACCTGCATCTTCGTCAATAACCAGTAAGTTACACCTTGCATGTCCTCTTTAATAACGTTTCTTAGACTTTTTGAATCACAGTCCCCATAAATCCATTCCTAGATCCACTACCCAACGTGTCATTGCATCTAACTATCATTCATTTACCTCTCACCATCTCATTACCTAATATCACTCATATACTAGCCTTACCAACAACACTGTTACCCTACAACACAACCACCCCACAAAACAACCAACCTACAGATCCTAGACCATACCGATATCGGTTATCAGCAACCGGTATCGGTTATTGTGACTCAAAACCAGAAATCAGCCTTTCCCCTACCCGTCTCAACGAAGCAATTTAATTGATATTTTACAGTCTTTTGTGTTAATTCATATTAGCAGGGGAACTGACCACCTTCGAAAGGAAGTTTTATATTTCCTGGGCCCAAGGCAGTTCCCTCATTTATTGTCTAATCAAAATCTTGTGGTCTTGTGTTCTTATTTGCAGGTAGTCCTTCCAAGACAAAAAGGAGTTCTTCGCAGTCAACCTGATCTTTCTCTACGGTACGCGCACACCATCTCGACGTTCAACAGGTATTCCTCCTAGCCCTAACCTTATCTGTTTCTAAAAGGAATGAAAGGATAGAAGCAACTCTATTCCCAGAAGCCGAAACATTCTGAGCGATAGAGTTCAATTTTCTTTGCATACAAAGCTTCTGCAATTTTTTTTCAATGAAATGATTCAATACCACAAACTAACTTATTTTCCTCAATCTGTCCATGCATTTCCCGAGGAAGGTGGGTGTTTAATGCGTATAAATGACATCAATGCAGAGGAGTTAATGGAGCTTGCCGCCAGGTTTATCAAGTCTACTATTTTTAGCTTCCAACTTTTTAGCAAAGTCCCTCCTCACGCCATGCAAACACTTTAAATTTAGTTAACCTGAAATATTTCCCTTAAAGCTCGGTTGGTGGAAACAATAATTAAAACAATAAAATATTTCAGGTACAGATACTTTGGCGGTGGAATGCCAACTTACCACCTGCTTCAATTTGAACAACCTTAGATCATATAAGATATATTAAGAGGCCAAATAATATCCCATGAAATAACAATTCAATGTTCTTCTATTTCATGACTCAGGGCTTAATACCATTTAATATAAATTATTCAACCTTTAAAAAAGCTAGAGTAATGCCCAACAATAGGTTCATGTGTAAGGTTTAGAACCATACCTACTAAGATTAGATTTCCCTTTCTTGCCTATACAATAGTTAATAAATCTCTAGTAGTAATTATTTAACTACTTTACACTTTATGAATTCCCCTTGTTGTGATATACATACATACATACATACATATATATATATATATATATACGTATATATATATATATATATATATATATATATATATATATATATATATATATATATATATATATATATATATATATATATATATATATATATATATATATATAGTAGTTATAACATTATCATTGATTGTGTAAGTTTCTTATGTATGCTTCATCAGGAATTGGTTCCCTTAATCTCAATAATTAAGTCATTGACTAATGACTGTAGTCCTTCATCCAAGAAAATATGACCATGTTAGCATTAGCCATTAGGTTAGGTAGACTATCAGAATGGTTGACTCTGGACCAATTATTAGTTAAAAGGAAGTCTTAATCACATTCCATTTTTAGTATTTAAGTGAACTATCAAAACTATCAAATCCTTAACATAACTTAATTAAAAATTATAATGCTAACAATTTAATAGAGATGAGCAACAACATCACTATTCACTATCAAGGCTTAAATTTACGCCAAGGATTTCATGACATACTATGTCACCATGATGTAATTTCCCCTTAGCTAATTAGTTCATCACTAAGATAGGACTCCACATCAAGGTTCCCTTTAATTATTGATACGTACATGTGCAAGCAACAAATGACGAAACCATTTGTCCTATCATTCCCTTAACAATAATAGTGAAACCACAGGGCATTACATCTAAATCCTAGCTTTTATGTTTATATAAACGAATATAAACTTAGGGCACTTAGCCATGCAATTACAATCAATAGATTTGCTTTAATGCTAAAAATAGATCTAATTCCCAAGAGTTAATTAAAACATTCATGCACAGGTAACCGATGTTTGTTTGCCCTAACTGATGTCGGTTCCTCATTGCCTGACCGATGTCGGTCCTAGGTAACCGATGCCGGTCCCTCCTAACCGATGACAGTTACTGTGTTTTCTAGTAAGTTTTACATTGCATGCTAATCTGAAGTAATTGAGCTCCACAACTCAACATACCTTATGTTGTCAACAACCTGGGTGCGCGGTCTATTTGCATCACCTGTAGCTTGATAAATTACACAAAAGTCCTCAACATTAAAGAATATCAAATTGGATTTAGGAGGAGCTTCTGGCTTTTCTTGATTTTCGGGCTTGTTTGCACTTATGGAAGGTTCACAGTTAGAAGAATTCTTGACCATATAGGCCTATGCATGTGCAACATTAGCACAATGATATTGATTATGAGGCATGTTGCAAGGAAAGCACCATTCAGACTCTTGAGCCATATTGTTTTGAATTGGAGCAAGTGCTTGACTTCTGTTGGGCGCTGGAAGAGGTTGTGCAAGAGGAACTACTTACAAAGGTAGATGGGTGCCATCATGCCATCTATCATTTTGTTGGTTCTGTCCCTATCTCTGGTTTCCATATTGATTCTATCAGGGCTGATTGTTTTGGTTATGCGCCTGATTAGAATTATTTTTTAAGGCTTGCGCCTACTACTTCTCTAAAGATATGACTTTGTTTGACAAGTTCCTAATTAGAGTTTTCATTTCATCATCTTCTTTCTGTTGCGTTGCGAGAGAGTAGGATGTGGATGGAATAGGTTGTGTGCTCTGCACCGGAACATGAGTAACAGAAGGCTGGGGCGTTGGAAGATATTTATGGGAATAAGGGCATAAGCAGGTCTAGGAGATAACATTCCTGCCTGGATAAGAATATTATCTGCCCTTATTGCAATGTTGTATCCAACAAGTAAGGTTCTTCCCCCCCATGGATTGAATCATAACTGAGATGTCACTATTCAAAACCCTTAAATAATATAGGTAAGCATGTTGGGATGTAGGCCTTACTACTTGAGGAATTTTGTCCTAAGTCTTCTGGAATCTGATATTGAAATCAATCATCTGCTCATTGGGCATCCTCTTTGTTGTAGTCAGTTGTCTCCACCAGTGATAGATTATATGATTTATCTTCAAAGTAGTTGCATAGAGCTTGTTCCAAGCTCATCCCAGGTGGCAATAGATGCACGTCTTAGGCCACAATACCATTAGAGCGAGTCTGTCTTTGAATGAATCCGCAAGTAATCTAACAACTACATCATCATGCGTGATTAAATAGATAAAGCATACATTTTCTACATCCTATGGATATGCTCAACAAGGGTAACTTGGTTTTATCTCGTGAAGTATGGAATGCTCTTGAACACGACTACTAGACATATCATGTTGTGTATTGAGATTGAGCGGGCTTCCACCAGTGAAGTTAGACAAAGTCTCCTCGGAGGAGGATGTCGGTGTAATACCATGGCAAGGCGCATAAGTCTGCTATGAGGAGGAGTGGAATGTGCGTGGTGTGCTAGAGATGGGGATGCACGCGTAAGAGCTTTGATGCATACGTGTTTCTCGGAAAAAGCTAGAGGTACTTGAAGGATCCTCCAGCTGCAATACGCTTTGTCTGGTATGCACTCTTCTCATAAAAGGTGCTCTAGGACTGCTGAAAACGGTAGATATGGAAGTTTTGGAAGTTGCACTAGATGTGTTGAAATGAGCCTCCAGAAGGCTGGAAATCACTAAGTCATACACTAGAACTTAGCAATGTTGAAATTTAAGCTTTCAATGTTGGTCCCACCGAGCGTGTCAGAAATTGGTGGTTGTTCAAACTTGCACATGTGGCTCAGTTATGGAAGAACTGAGTTGTTTGAGTAAACAATGGGATTGTCTCCAAGTGTGGGACCTTGTGCGCTTGAGACAGAACTCTGGATAAGGTCGGTTCCTCTACCTATTTCTACTACTACTGTTAATGCTACTCCTAATGCTGAAAAAGGAAATCTAAGCTAAGCAATGCCAAGGGACCAAGGATAAGAGGATAACATAAACGGAAAACTAAATTAAGGAAGGTGATATCACCAGAAAAAGATGGGATGAACATTATTTTTTCTGAATGAAAACAAAGGGGAAAGCATGAAGGGAGGCTATGCACACGTAGCACAAACCAAGACAGCATTCACACAATCGATTTCATGAGACACAACAAGAAAATGGAGATGCAAGAGATTTAAAATGACACAGCAAGTCACACAATACAAAAAGAGAGGCAACAAAGAAGAAATGCATAGACACGCTAAGGCAGAGCATAAGCCACAAAATGATGCTTTTATTATTTCCAGAAATGCATAGTCCGATTACAATGGCATCTAAAGGGCAATATCCACATGCAAGAGACAAGATTTTGAAGTATACAACTCAAAATGACAAAGATACGGAGTCCTTAGCAATTGCTAAAGGATCCAAAATGTCCAACCCTTCACAATGAGCCAAGCTCTTACATTTATAGATGAATCGATGAGAGAATAGAGGAGAAGGAAGGAAAAAATGATTTGAAAACTCAACCACCAACAATGAATGCATGTAAATCTACGTGCAAATATGTCAAGTGCACTTCTCCATGTCTGTTTGGCGCATGTTGGAGAAGAAAGGGGGTGAGATCTGATAGTAAAGTCAGGTCGTTGGAGCAATCAAATCCTGCTCATTAATGAGCGTGATAGAGGTTTTCTGGCTTTCTCACCTACCATAATGTTGCTGATATTTGAATTTGAATATCCTGCAGAGTGTAGATGATGGCAACAACTTTCGAATGAGATCGAGCAGAACATGTGAGGATTTAGAGCTCTGGAGCAGAATTTATGGTTGTCAGAAGATCTACAAGTGCACTCTGGACAAGCAATGACACGCGGCGTGCACTGATTGAATGAAAGGATTGACTAACTGTGCAACCACTTTTTCATGTTTCTTGCCACGTGTCAAACAATTATTTTTCGTTGCTGGAATTCAGCGCCTAACTGGTGGCGTTACTTTGATTAGTTGTGTGTAACATACTCAAACTTTGACACATGCCACGTGGCACAGAAGGGCGCATAAGAAGGTGCAAAGGCGATGCGCGTGAGGAAGAGCGAAGGTGTGGGAGGACCACATAGAGGAAGGGCACGCACGTAAAAGTGACGCATGCAGGAGGAAAGGGAGAAATACCTAAGGGAGGAATGTATGGTTAAGGCACAATTATTACAAAGTAATGTGCGGTGGCAAGGAAGAAAGGCGCACGCAAGGAAGCCAAGGACTTAGTTGATTTTGGGAAGCAGGATCTAGGAGCGTGCGCACAAGGATGCACTGAAATCGCTGGGAAGAAGGTGAATGCGCAAGGAGTTTGCGCGATGAGGATAATGTGAACAAAGAGGAAAAAGAAAAGGAAAGGATGGAAGACAAAATAGAAGTAGAGCGTGCAAGAGCGCGAGAATAATTGCCACCAAGGAAATGTGCCAAGGAAAAATTGAAGTGCGCGCAACCTGCAATATAGAACCACAAAGCCAAAATGTGAATATAAGTTACCCAAATAACTAGGAGAGTTATTTGGATAACAATAACCTTTGGGCTCGTGTGATTTTACTTTCTACTCCCATGCCTTTGGATTGGTTTAGCACTTGTGGTGTGCTCCCATACCACCAATTTTGTGTGTAAATAGTTGTATTATTTTATTTCCATAATATAATTGTTATTTTATAATTTTTTTTTTTTTTTTTTAATGTAATAACAAAGGTCTTTTATTATTTTCCATCGTGTTCTACTTACATTACTATATAGAGGCATGCCAAAATAAAAAAATAAAAAAAAAAGCCATCAAAGTCCTAATTCGTAATATGATGCGAATCTTAAATAAAAAAATCTTGTTAACCAAAGCCATAATGTCAACAAACAATTCAAAAATCTAAGAAGCGCCAAAGCACCTACCATCCCGGTTTAAAATTTAAAATCAACCCTGGCTCGTTGATTTGGAGAGAACGACGGACGGCGAGGATTACACGATACCACTGATCCGTGATGCACGTATTGAACCAATGACAAACGAGAGAAGACGGCTATATATAACAACCAATGGCCTAATTTACTATCATCATTCTGTGTGCTCTGTTTCTTTCGATCGAGTGAGATTGGAGTTTTTAGAATACAATGGCGCCCAAAGCAGAGAAGAAGCCCGCTGAGAAGAAGCCTGTCGAGGAGAAAAAGACAGTAGCGGAAAAAACTCCGGCTGTCACAGCGGAGAAGAAGCCCAAGGAGAAGGCCCCTCCAAAGGCGAAGAAGAAGATCAGCAAGGAGGGAGGCGACAAAAAGAAAAGGAAGAAGAGGAGCGTGGAGAGCTACAAGATCTATGTTTTCAAGGTTTTGAAGCAGGTGCACCCAGACATTGGCATCTCCAGCAAGGCCATGGGCATCATGAATTCCTTCATGAATGATATTTTTGAGAAATTGGCCGGTGAGTCGTCCAAGCTCACCAAATACACAAAGAAGAACACTCTCTTTTCTCGCGAGGTTCAGACTAGCGTCAAATTGGTGCTTCCTGGCGAACTTGCAAAGCACGCAGTGTCCGAGGGCACCAAGGCCGTCACTAAATATACCTCTGGTTGATTCATTTCCCCTTCGCTCGTCTCTCTTTTATTTATTACGGTGTCTTTTGACACCACCTCTGTATTGACATTTGTTGCTTGCCTTCGCTAGGGTTTCGATTCATAGGTTTGGAATCTTCCTTTGTTAAACAAGGAACGCTAGACTTTCCTTTTTAGTGTATGTATGAAATCAATGCATATAGTTAAAAGAATGTCAATAGCTTGTAAAATTGAAGTCATATCGATTGTAGGGACAAATTTGAATATTCGTTAATCAAAATTAAAATGTGGATTTGTTACATATCTAGAAAATAATAATTATAATATTTTCTACGTAAAGCCGTCTTTGAGAGATTATGAATATCTTTTCTCACAGCACGGTCGTTTTCAATATAAATTTCGGAATTTGGTACTGAAATTGAAATACAAAGAGCTGTCATTGAATTCCAAGAATTGGTGTTTCATGGATTGCCGGTGATTTCTATTTATGTCAATTGTAGTTTTCCATGACATGCTTCAGAAAGGATTTTATAGTGTTCTTCATACACATGGGAAATTGGTTTTTGTTGTGCGGTGCAGATAAGTCCATGAAGAGATAGTAGGGTGAATTCTCTGCTAAAATTTGGAATTTATTGGATTGCACGAGATATGTTTGACAAAATGTCCCTACCAAATTTGATTTTGTGGTATCGGATGTTTTGTGTCTGTGCAAAGAAATGGGAGGTGGACGAGGCCAGAGCTTTTTCTGAGAATATCAGATTGGGATGTTGTCTTACAGACTGAAATGATTATGCTATGTGTAAAATGGTTATGGGGAAGTAGCCCTCGTTCTCTCAGCATGTACTGACTTACTCGTTCCGAAACACGGCAAGGAAATTCTTGGTGAAATAGTGCAAAGTGATTTGTTGTTTTCTGTCAACGCAGGGGATAACCTCGTGGAAAATGTAGGAGCGTAGAAGATACACAAAGGGTTTGATAAAAGTCCCAAACGAAATGTGGTCTCGTGGAATAAAATGCCAGTAGCATACATGTGTAATGGGCATATGGAGGAGAGGAGGAAACTCTTTCAGAGTGTCAAAACGCAATAGTGTCTCCCGGACTGCGATGTTAGTAGGGTATTCACAGAACGGGCACGCACAGAAACCACGAGTGTTTAAGAAAATGAGAAGCACGGGGATAAAATCAAATGCAAACATTTTTTTGCCAGTGTTCTTCGTGAGGGAAATGCACGGAGAAATAAAGAGAAATGGCTCCAGTTTGGTGTCTTTGTGCGGAATGCTCTTATAAACATATATGCTATGTAGAAGCATGGTCAACCAAGTATGATCTCCTTGCAATAATCATGGAAAATGCACAAAATGGTTAGGAGGAAGAAGCTATAAATATTTTTAGACAAATGCACAGCTTGAAGGGGTGAAGTCAAACTCAACAACCCTTGACCTGCATGTTCCGACTTGGTTGCTCTTTAAGAGGATAGAAAAATAATTTTAAGTGGATGTCATTGTAATGTCTTTATGGAGCATCACTTATAGACATGTATGCAAAATGCTAGGATAACAATTGATAATGTGTGAGCAACATGTGGTCTCTTGTAATGCATTGTAAAGTACGCTTTGGATGGTTTAGGTAATGTATTGAAATAATAAAACTTACAAAAATAATAAAACTTACAAAATAAAAGTTAATAAATCCATTCCAAATTACTTTTATTGGGATATTGTGTACATGTTGCCATGGATGCCTACTAGATGAGGTCTTGCATTATTTTGATCAAAGGAACTTATGTTATCATCTTAAACCATCATTGGGGGCATTATGGCTATAGTTATGACTTGGCAAAAAAAAAAGGTGTCTAGATGAGGCAAAATATTTTATTTATGAAATGGCAATGAAGTCTAAGCTAAATGTGTGGGGACCTCCTTGTAGAATTCATAAAGGTATAGATAGAGTTTGGAGAACATGTGGCAAATTATTTGTTTGAGTTGGATCCAAAAATGTTGCACACCATGTGTAGCTTTCAAATGTCTATGGTTTTTTTTTTTTTTTTTTTTTTTTTTTTTTTGATTTTTAAATGTTTTTGATCAGAGCTATGAACTAGGGGGTTGATAGGACCCCACCCACTACAAAAAGGACAAAGAAGACCACACTAGAAAAACCTAGGAACCATTGAAGACACGAAAACCAAGAAAGTAGTTGAGCCTTGAACACAAGACCACGATCGGCCCCTTGCACTTTACCACCTTGAACATGGATCATGCAAGAGGGGTAGATAAAGAAAGAAAGGCTTGCAAGACATTGAAGCCACGTGCTATAACGGGAAAACCCATTGCATTGAAAGAGATGAAACTAGTGGGCTAACGAAACTAACATAGCCCAATTGGAAACACACAAAAGCTTGTGACAGGCCAAAAAAACAAACCACCAAAGGCCGCATTACCATGGAAACCAACAAAAGAAGAAACCACCCACAGTAAGCAAGCAACCAAGAATCGAAACACCCAAACATTAGGAGCCAAAGTGGCAGGACCACCCAATCGACCAAAACCAACGATTACGATGCCCAGCAAAATGCGGTTGTAAGATTGGAGACTCCAACAGCTAAATCACCCAGACAAACTGACCCCCACCAAAACCATACACGAACAGGACCAAGAAGCCACACTGTTCCCAGAACCAAACACAAGTGAAACTGTTGTAGATCACAACACCCTAAAACCAAAAACAACAAACACCAGGACAAACAAGGGGCTAAGATGAAGAAAAGCCTAAAAAGGTTGCAGTTTTTTCTTGATATGACACTTGGGAAACCAAGACAGTTGATCCTTGAGCAAAAAATTAGGGGAAGAACCCCATAAGTCAAAGAGGGAATCGAGACCTAGCCAAACCATAGCCACACGACCCCTTCTGCCAGAACGAAGCAGAAGAAACCAAACTGAGAAGCGGGCAAGAGAGCCTCATTTGTGGCCGCACCAACAAAGAACCAAAACCCCTTGTTAGAAACAGATTACACATCCCAGATCTGTTTAAGACTTGGGCACCCCTGATGATGGTAGAAGCAGAACAGGACAAATCCGAAGAAAGAAATGATGCTGGAGGCAAAATTGGCGCTGAAACAAGATCCTGCTCCACTAGAGGAACCCCAGAAAATGACAAGGCACTTTCAGACAGAGGTTTGACCTTCGGTCCCAATGATGGACTAAGGGAGCAAGAATGAATCTTGGCGAAGGTAGACATTAGAAAGGCAACCAAGAAAGGAGTGAAAGAGACGGGGCCAATATTACCTCTGATAGCTGACAAAAAGGCCTTCACATCCCAGCTCAGGATGTACCTTGTGAAACGGTTGCCTTCCTTCAAAAGCCCCTTAGCAAGACTCTCCTCAAGTGGGCCGTAACACAAAACCAGCTCATCCAAGCAGCACTCTGCAATACTTAAAGAGAGAGCATCAAGTTGAGCCACTGCACAAGCACCTTGAACCTTCACCCAAATCAAAACACTAGCATCACTGCAAGCCAACATTGTTTGCTTGATCCAAAACCCTAGCCCCTCCATCTGCTCCATCGCGTCCATTAGATAAGGGTTTTCAAATGTCTATGTTGTAACTAGTAAGTGGGATGACATTTGAAATATCTGAAAAATAACAAATGATAGAAGGGTAAAACAAAATCTTGGATGTAGTTGTATTAAATTCAATAAGAAATATGTACATATATTTATTGCAAGAGATAAAGTATAATTGGCCATGTTTTATTATTTGAGTTAGTGATGTTCAAAGCAAAATACTTGCATAGGCTTCTTACAATCCTCCAAGTTTTAACCTTGGTGCCAAGGGAGGTCATTAGGCTCACATTATGGTTCATCTTCTCCCTCCCTTCAACATGTATTACTACTTAGGTTGCATTGGGTTTGCATGCAATTTTGGAGACTAAGGATTTCACTAACATAGTGGAGAGTGTAGGGGGTCCACCACTCAGATATGATTCTACATGTTCCCAAAATATTCATATTTTTGTCACCTTTGAGTACTGAAAAAGAGTGTTTACCAATTGGGCATTGGATATATTTTGAATGATGTTGATGATAAGGAGAAAGAACTTTGCTTCCACCACAATGAGAGGTTTACATTTGTATTTGGAGTTATAAATACATTTCTTGGGAAAGATACTCGAGATATAAAGAACCTAAGAGTGTGTGGTGGGTGTTATTTTGCCACGAAGTTCATATCAAAAATTGCCGACAAAGAAATGATTGTCATAAATACTAATCATTTCCATCGTTTCAAAATGGGAAGTGTTCTCATGGGATTATAAGCGATGCTTCTTTGTAGGCTACCATTTAATCCTTGTGGATAGATAGCTTTCCCATAATATATAGTTTGATAGCCTTTATAGATGTATTGTCACGCCCTACATTTGTATTTGGTTGTGTTGCTGAAACTAATTGTGGATTATTAAATAACTAACAAATGTTAGTTGATCAGTTCCTATATAATGTGTGTGTGTGTGTGTGATTGAAATATAAATACAAAGTTCTATATTTTTGTACTCGCCAACGAATGTTTGTTGGCCTTGTTTGATGATCGTAATTTGTTTTACTTCGTTGTATCTAGCAGGGTGGTTGGACACTATATTTGTACTCACCAGCGAATGTTTGTTGGCCTTGTCTGTTGATCGTAATTTGTTTTACTTCGTTGTATCTAGTTGGGTGGCTGGACACCATTGTTGTTTGTTGTAATTAATGATTTCATTGTTCGATAATGTATCCAAATTATTTATGTTACTTTGCATTATTTTAAAGGTTTGAAATAAATGAATGATGTTTATTGATTTTAGACCGCCTAACAAAGTAAATGTTTAACTAGATGTTTCTAATATTCTATTGACTTGGTCTTGGACCGTAAGACATTAAAATCATAAATATATTGTTGCTCAGATAAAGGTCTTGGACCATTGACAAGGTAAATGTTTAACTATTTTGACCAGCTTGTTTAGCAAAGATAAATCACGAGTCTTATTGGTCACAGACCAAAGAGCAATTAAAAATTGTTTAAGTATTGACCTTAGGCCATAATGCAATGTTATTGTTTAATGAATGATATTTGTGCAATGGTCACAAACCATATAAATTTTGCATGATTGAATGCTTATTGTTTATCAAATAATACAATGGTTCTAGACCATACAAACTTTGCATTGATTAAAGGTTATGTTTGTTAGTTTTTGGTCATAAGGCAATTATATGGATTCATTTTATTTTGGTCATCAACCAAGGTTAGCATATAAGTTGTGAGGCTATTAACAACCATGACCACCACCGCGAAACTTAGCATTAATAAAATTTATTAGTTATTGATTCTTGGTTATTCGGTCATCGACCATATAGCTTAATGAAAAGAAGTTGATAATGTTAAATCAAAGGGTCTTCGACCGCTCGAATCACCATGCAAAGGTTTTGGAGGGAATAAATGGTGAGTTAACCGAAGCCAATAACTGACACTACAAGTTCATTTATGGCATTTATTGTGCACGGTTTTGGCGGATGGTAAGGGCACCTTGGGAAGTGTAAGCTTCATTGAGAAGCCATTGCATGCAAGTTTGGTTTATTCTTATCTTTTTTTTTCTGTTTTTGAGCTCTCTCATGAGCTGCGACATGAAAGTTTTGAAGGCAAGGTTTTTGTGGGAGCTTTTAATAGTGTTCAGTGAAAATAACATATAGTTATTCAAGGAATAATGGCATTTAAACTATTTATAAAGGAGATGTGTTTGGAGGTTTGGTTGGTCAATTTTTGTGAAGCTCTGAATGTGGAAATTTG
This sequence comes from Taxus chinensis, assembly GCA_019776745.2. Taxonomy (NCBI): domain Eukaryota; kingdom Viridiplantae; phylum Streptophyta; class Pinopsida; order Cupressales; family Taxaceae; genus Taxus; species Taxus chinensis. The sequence continues at coordinate 760,742,505 of CM034154.1, read as the reverse complement.
TGGGCATATTGAAGAGAACATTGGAGGTTTCAGACATGAATTTCTAACTTTGTTTTGTTGTTTTACTTTGAAATGAAGAATGTTATTATGGTTTTTCTTATATGGTTTTGAATCTGGAAAGATTTGTAAGTTATATCAAAAGACTTGGTAGTTAGTAGAAAAACCAATAAACAAAAAAGGTATTTGGAAAATACGGTTTTCTTTGATGATGTGTTTCTGGGCTTTGCGTTTTGAATGCAATGTGCATGGACTGTTTGTATTCTATTTTTGTCATTTGGAAATGATGGAAAACGACCTGTTGGGTTATGGGTTCTCTTGAGTTGTTGATAGAAATGGGTTTTATTTTGAGCAAATTATTCATGACTGTTTGTACTTTAAATATGGTATGCTTAAAAATCTGAATCGACTTCTTATTTCGGCTTGGGGTTTTGTTTACCTGAAGCTTCTTGCTCGATGCTTGAATCGATTCAAAATAAATCTAAATATTGGGTCATGAGATAACATTTTTAATAATAAATTGTTGATTGTGAGAATTCTCTCCCACTTCTTTAAAAATCGTATTAATATAGAGAGAGCTCCTGTTAAAATCTTTATTTGGATCCGAGTTTGTATTTTGAGTCTTATGCAATAAGGGATGGTTTCTTTAATTTCGTCATTGGTAAATCTGTGTGGTTCTTGTAATATAGTATGAATTTGTTGTTTAAATCCTCTTCACGGGAATGGTAGTTAAAAGGCATCTAGCTCATTTGAGCTCTCCAATAGTTAATAAAATATTTCTTCTGGTTTATTATCAAGCTCTCAGGGAGTTGAGTTCCTTACGTAATAATGAACTTAACTATTTATGGGAGAACGATTGATCTCTCTTTGTTTACATAATAAGTTGAATGTTAAGTATCTTGAGAATTATTGGTCCTTGTGTTGACTGTAATCAAAACTTGATAGATGGTATTAAAAAGGGTAATAAATCCTTGTAGAGATAATGCTGTTCCATCTCCGTTGTAATTTTTTACAGAAGTTGTTAATATTTTCTTTTGGGGCAGTAGAGATTGTTTAGATAACCAATGTGACTGATTAATTGAGATAAACAAGTGCATTAATTAAATTTCTTTTGCAGTATTTAGATGAAACTCAACAATCGATACTATTTCTGTGACATAGTATATGGATTGACTATAGTTAAGATGAGATTTAGATCATTGTTTTTTTGTTATAGAAAACTATCTTATTGTTGTTTAATTAAATAAGTTTGTATGACAATGATTTTAGTTGGACTCTTGGTTAGTTGGAAACATAGTTACACAATGTAACATCACTTCATTTGATTATTGATATGCATACTTAATAAATGTATTATGAAGTTTGCGAGTTTTCACTTAGATGACCTTACCATATTCTTTTATTTCAAATTAATGCAACATGAATATGAGTGGATAATTCATGCCAGTTCGTAGAACTGACCATGTATACAATTTTCTCTCTCATGCATGATGGAGTAATCATTATGAAGCGATTTATTAGATTGAATACACATGATTCGTCATGCGATGATTGATTATAATCCGTTTTAGATTGTTGTATTGTTTGTAATTGTAATTTTAATGTGAAAGTACTATTTCGCAAGATGAATGAAGACAATTTTGCCTATTTTACTATTCTGAATAGCTGTTGATATTATTTCAGAAACATGTATAATCATTATTTAATATTAATTAAATACTTGTTTTTAATCATACCTTGGGAAGTTTGAAAGTGTTATAATGTTTTAACAACAAAATGTATATTAAGTTTATTGATATTATGATATGAAAATATAACTGTTTATTTGATTCATTTTGGAATGAATAATTATGTTTTTATAACAACCATAATACGAAGCGGAAAAACAATAAGGCAAACCATGTTAAATCACTATTGTGCCTTACTAATTAAATTGCAATATTATGATTAAATGACAACATATGAATACATGTGTTGTTTTCAACAGTTAATTAAAGGGTTTAACTTATTGTGTGACGCGATTAAATAAACCTTCTTAGATTGACATATTTACGTTACGACAATACGATATGAGGTACTTATAAAAGATGGTAACTCAATGACTTACTATACACCTCTATTGATAAATGATAATATATTGTGATTCAGAATAACTTGTAAAGATGGAATGATAACTAAATGGGTTTGAAGTGTAGATATCATGAAACAATGTTCATGTTGATAGAGTCTTATCCGTGCAAGCTTGGGATGGCTATGGGAAAGATAACGAATACGTAAAGACGCAAGTCATTATGTAATCGTTACCTTACCCATAAGGATCCTAAGATGGGACCGTTATGATCCTCTTGATTGGAATATCGAGTCATGATCCCTACAACTTCAGAACTGAAACTTAACTTCCTAAATAATGAAAAGAGATCCGGATAACTGTGATGAGATGGTTGTGCGGTGGTAGAGACAAGTTTCATTGTTTAGTGTTCAAACACAAAACTATGATTACAAAGCAGTGCTTGAACCTTTGGCTAAAATAGTGTAGCTAGTTGATTACACTGTCTATTCACCATACCCCTATTCTGTAGTGTCAGATGCCAGATGGATTGTAATTTTTCTGTTCTTCAGGTCGACACATACAAGTTGCACATAGATCTCAAAACCTGTTAAAAAGGGTTTAACCAAAGGTATACAAGTTATACTCACTCAGTTAGAGTGATGATAAGGGGGATCAGGTAGATCTAATGAACCCTTCTAGTTGTACATGGTTATTGTTATCCAAAATACACTCTTGGGGCTATTTTTATAAATTGCATTTTCATTTGGACTTGGACAATATAAATTGATCGAAATTAGAAAAAAAGAGTGTTGGGACACTCCTATCCTCCTTGCTAAGATTTCCCATTTCCATACTTAGCCAAAAATCAGAAGAAATGAGCGAGATACAAGTAGATCGACCAAACCGACCTTTGGAGGAACACGAGGAACTGTTCCTTTGTTCCTCATGTTCTCTGCATTACCACATCATCCGCACAAGGAACACGGGGCCTGTTTTATGCACAGGTTGGGTCTTTGGGGAACCGACGGAACAATTCTCACATTCCTCTAGTTGTCCATATTACCAATCTGTCTGAGTGGGTTGATGATGTCGTGTTTAATGAAAAGTTGCAAAATCCATGGACATGGGGTAAGAATCTCTAAAGAAACACCAAAAACTCTTAACAAGCTAGTCAGTGGACCATCAGATAAGAAATAAACAAGGATTCATCACTTTGCATGCATTAAACTTGAAAGAAACAAGCAACCTAACATATTTAGCAATCTGCTATTCTTGAAAGCTTTAATAAATGAACCTAGTAAGGATTCTAAGCAGTCAGTTATGTGGTTATGAGAATGGGAGCTCACCATTAATGGCTTCAAGGCCAATGGTTCTTCCCATTTACTTGATGCTTGGTGTGTAGTGCAATGACAAAGCAATAACTCAATGAAAGAAATGAAATAACTCTAAACCCTAAGCAAAATGCTATAGTTTATGTTAGGAAGAAGAAGAGTTCTTAGAAATGAGAGGGGGGTAGTGGGCTATTTATAGTTTTCCATCTGGGAAAGTGGGGGAATTTTGGTGCATGTGGGACTAAAGGATAAGCCAAAAAATTGATTAGGGAGTCAAAGTAAGATTTGACTAGGTTTAGAAGAGGTTAACCATGGTTAGGACTAGTTAAACTAGGTTAGGCTAGTTAATCCTATTTAGAGAGGAATTAGGGTTTTGAGAGAGTTTTGAGAGGTCTAATCAATCCAATGAAATCGATTGGTAGTCTAGGAAGTTAATAAAAGTGGTCTAGAAGGGAATGAGAAGACGATTTAGTCAAAAAGAGGCTCTATTAGCATGTTTAATTGATTTATATGATAAATACGACCAAAAGAATGTCGTAAGAGGGGGGTTAGAAGAGTCAGTATCATCAATTTGCAAGAAGGAGAATAGTTAGTGCAATATTAAAAATAATAGTGCTTTGACCAAAGTACAGTTGTCTATAGATGTCACTTCATTGCGAACAAAATAGGTGAATCAGGTACTGGTGGAATAAGCATAACGTTCTGTTAGGTCGTCAGTTCATCAAATGGCTGAGTTGACTGACTAAATGATAAGGGAGCGTAGAGGCAGTGGAAAAAAAGGTTATGATGGGCCCAAATGGAATAGTTGGAACTATTCCACAATTCCACCCCAAACCCAATTCTCTACCCACACATATACCTGCAGTGAATCGGTTAAGTCGGGTCTCGTAAGCACATTAGGAACATTTCCACCCTTCCTTAGTTCGTCTATCGATCGATCCGTCTGTAATGAGCACAAAAAGCATTAAAGCGGTCTGTTGTAGCCCGTAGGGAACCTTGTCATGATTCTCTCGAGATCCTGAACTTCAAACGACTATAACTTTCACCTTGCAACTACAAATTTCATAAACTTGGACTTGTTGACAAGGTCTAATCATGTACTACACCATTTAGGTGGGTGGAAAAGAGGGAAATCTATCCCAACATTAAATGTGTAGTTCCAAGTAGCTCAACTACAATATTTGATGAGGTATGGTGCTCATTCCTTCTCCTACAAGCAAAGTATCATGGGGAAATGGTCTTGACAAGGTGCCCATGCCTATTTTTAGGCATTTAATGCACGTTGTTAGTGGTTAAAGATGGAAATATAAGTTTTTCTCTCTTTTCCGTCTTCTCTCTTTCCCATCTTCTATATATTATAAAATGATGCACATTTGCAAAGGTTGGACCCTCTTGGAATGTTGGTGCATCATTCTACAAGAGTTGCATGTGTATTTTGAATTACAGGCCTTATATCTGGACCTCTGTAGGGTGATTCTTGTCTTTTTCCTTCATTATAATGGATTTTGCATCTCTTTGAAGCAATAAAATTCATGTTTTGTGGTTATTCTTTGCCATAAATAGTATTTTATTGTATTTCCCCGCATCTTCATCTACTTGCAAGTATATTGTGCATGTTTATTCTCCTTTTGTAGGGTTTATTTTTTTTGTGCTCCATGTAAATGAGAGTTTGAATGTTGTTTTGGACTATGACACTCATGTATGCCCTCCCCTCCTTTATTTTCCTCCCATTTTCACTCATTTGAGAGTGTATTTACCCCTCTTTTTGGTGCTATCACCTTTGTTAGCTTAGGGTTTTCCCTTTTCATGAATCTCTCTCTTCCCCTAGTCCCTTGGATTCTTAGAATAAGATTAGATAGTTGCATTTCCTTCCTTGGGAGTAGTTTAAAATTAGGAATAGGTAGAGGAACCAACCTTCTCTGGATGTTTGTCTCAAGTAGCAAGTCCCACAACTTGGAGATAATCTCATGTTATCTAAAAACACTAATTTATCATCCATTCATTCATGACAAAATTAGAGGGTGCCATTTTTTGGTGATGATAATAAGTAAGAAGATTTAAATGCCCTCAAGAAAGGACACTGAAATGCAAGGGTATTATGATCATACCAAAGAGAGGAGTTAAATAACTCCTAATGACACTCTTGTTGGATCCGCATTGAGGATTGATATGAGAATAAGAAGGGTCATTGCCCCCAAGCAAGGACGCTGAAATACATGAGAGGAAATGAGATCTGAGATTTCCCCAAGTGAGGATGCATGCAAGGGAGATGATTGATTTGACTTACACCAAGCAAGGATACTGATATGCAAGGGATAAGATGATTTGTTGTGATAGTCTTAAGATGGTAGGAACGATCACTAGGGTAGGGGTTAAAAGTTCGTTTCTATCAAGTTGGATTGGTTTGTTGAAATTTTGGAAATTTTTAGGAGTTTGTGATTATTTGATTTTTTTATTATTTGGATTGTTTTTTTTGATTTTTTTGATTTTGATGTTTTGATTTTTATAATTTTTGATATATGTGATTATGTTTTCATTTTGATGTTTTTATTGAATCGATGGATATTATGATGTTTGATTTGATTTGGGATTAATTTTAAAGTTTGTTACGACTGATTTGATGAAATATTTGCTTAACTTTGTATAAAGTGAATACCCAAATGATAATAATATTGATGTGCTTTGGATTTGATTAAGATGCAAACAAAGTGAATGTTCAACATATAAAAGTTTGGATCAATTGATACATGAACAAAGCGAATGTTCAATGTATGATATTTATTTTTGATGAATACGTGAACAAAGTGAATGTTCAACGTATCAAGGATTATTTATAAGGTTGATTTAAAATGTGTACAAAGTGAATGTTCACCGTATAAAGGAATTGAATCAATTACGGATGATTTGCCTATAATTGAATAAATTGAATATTCAGTGTATAGGGCTCTTGATTGGATATGATTGCATGTACAATTTAACAAAGTGAAGGTCAAAGTAGAAGACATAGAGATGAAAGTACTTGCTCAAATTATTATTAATGTATGATGATTTATCATGGATGTATGATGATTGCGTGCTCGTGCCTTAGCTTGCACGTTCATAGTTTAACTTTTATTCATGATGTATGAGGATTGTGTCAATTCTATTTTGTTATTGCACTTTTAGAATTAACACCATGATGAATAACGCACACAAAAAAGATTACAAAACAATGACAAGATTGCAAACAAACCCCTATACATACAACAATACAGACATACCAAAGTTATAGAAAGACCAAAATGCTAAAAAGATTACTTACACTAAGTTAACATATAACATCAACAATGTAACACAACTATTAATAATAATATATAAGTATCACCCTAATGTGTTCCACAGTGAAGAATAAACAGATGTGAATGCCCCTAGGAAACGATATATGTAAGGGGATTAGATCGAACCAAAGAGCAGAGTAACTAATCCTCATGACACTCTTATTAGATCCCTGTTATCCATATTCCGCCCCCAGGCCAAATATTGGATAAGCCATGACCCCGCATAGAAGGAACCTGATGAAACTTGTTTGGATCTGTAAATTGGTATAGTCATTTTTGCACCCACCAAGAACAAGGGAACCTCATGCGCGCCGACCTATCACCTAGCGGGCACTGGGCGCTCACCTGAGGCGCGTGAGAGGGAGCCGAGTCTCTCTTTTATGTGAGTTTAGTGGAAGGCATCATCCATGATCTTGAATTAGTGATTTAAAGGACATGAAAAATATATAGAGCTTAGAACGACTTCTATACCCTTTCAGTCATATCAAAAGTAAAAGCGCTTAACAGAATTAATAGAACTAGGAAGTTGTAAATCCACAAATAGACTTAACATTCAAATAAGGTTCATGATTATACAAGAACAAAAGCATAATAGAAATATGCAGATGATATAGAGAGAATATCTTAATAAAATTATCATGGTAACCTTATCATATTCATTCATAGTATTACTATAGAATATCACAGAAGGGGAGACCGTAGTCATGCGCCATATTTGGATCCATACATGAAGACTTTCAAAACAAAATTTACATTCCCCATTCCCTTATTACATCCTTCCTATAATCATCAACCCCTTTTATCCCATAGTTCTCGCAGTAATTCTACAGAGCTCCGCTTCCTTCCTTATGTTATTTCTTTTCTTTGCTAAGGGTACGCATATATATAGGCATTTGATCTCCAACAAACTCCTCTACAACCTCAGATCTGGCCCCAAGTGTCAAGGTGTGGATCACCTTAGGCACATGCCTCTCCATGTCATGATTAGCTTTTTGGATCTTCTTATCACAAGGTATATTCCTTCCAGGACACCCTGTTGCCAGGCTAGAACCTTATCCAAACGGAACACGTTCTTCATGTGTTCTGTCTAAAAATATGAAAATGGCTAAGTCCCGAATTGTGCTTTGTGGGCGCGCGTCCTTGGTTCTCCAAGAACCATTTTTTGAATCCTGCCTTGCACGCCTTAACTTGCACGCTTCCTCCGGTCGTGCGTGCCTACGCGCCTTTAAGATTTGGTAGATACATTAGGGTCCCAACATTACCCCACACTTCACCTGTTCTCTGCCCTTGAGAACCTTTTCAAAGAATGTAGTACAAAAAGGCAAGGCCTTACCTTGGAAAAGAAAGGAGGGAAAGAATAAAGAAATGGGGAAGAGAGAGAATAGAAGGAAAACTACCTAAAGAAGAAGAAGGGGAAAATTCTGCCGCAGGTCAGCCTCTAATGTATTCTAAGCACTAACTTCATCCTGCGCCCTCTTGCAAAGGTCGCCAACCAATGTGCTCACCTCATTGAAGGTTAATCTTTCCCCCTTTGTGTTTATGGTATCTACCGTCGTTTCCAGTTCCTTAGCTTGATCTTCCAAGGCATCCATCTTCCTCGTAATGACCGTGTAGAGCTCTTTAAGCCTGGTTTTGATTGAGACCTGAAGGATCTCAATACCTTCAAATTTTCTTCTACTTCGGCTAGAATATTTTCTCGCTTTGCTCTATTACCTTTATTCTTTTCCCTGAAGTCCTTCAGCTCAGCCTCGTCGTTGGCAAGCAATATGCTTGTCACCTTGTCCTGATCCACACAATGGTCGTATGTAACCCTAGCAGTTTATGTAGCTAGTTTTACATCAACAAACACCTTGCTGTATTCAGCTATGAGTGCGATGACTTTCAACTTGTCCTCCTGCTCCAAGCGCGCAGCTACATCCTCTGCCAACTCCAAGGCCAAAGGCTGCCTTTCCATGGTGAGGATCTGAATCAAGTCCTCAAGACACTCCAGGTGGAACCATTTTTTTGCGCGGGAGGGTTAAGGTCTGGGTGCTTCATGACAATATCCTAGGAGATGAGCTCCACTTTATTGGAAAATTTGCGCACTTTAGCTTTCTCCTCTTGTAATTCTCGCTGTAGTTGAGCGCTGATAAAATTTTTAAGGCTGAGTTCCTTTGTTAGCTCAACTATTTCTTCCTTCCTCTTCTCCATCAGGTCCTCCAAGACTTTAACCATGTCATTTTTGCAGAAGATCCTTGCCTCTACCTCCACAGAGACTTTGTTGAGCGCATTACATACTTGCTCATCTGACAGTTGTGCGTTTATGAACGGGTTGACCCCCTTTGTCTCGGATAGCTCTAGTATCACCCCTTGGTTAACCTCAAACTCGGGCTCATCAAGGTGGGAGTCGAATGCCCACAATAGCATCTTTCTTGTGTACGAGTATCCACCCTTAGGATCAAAGGACTCCATGGTGGTGAGCTCCTTGGTGGGCACGGTACTCTGGAAGCGTGCGCATAAAAATTTGCTAGGGTCATTGTACGTCGGAAAAGTGACAGGCGAGCGTGAGAATCAACAAGTAACTCTTCCGCGTACCCAACCTTTCGAGGTCGTGCCGAGACAGCCGGTGGGGATGGAATATGCAGACAAACTAGTTAGGCAGTCTAATGTCTTCAACACGCACTAGTGGAATTTGTGAATCTAAGGCAAAGAAGGCCCTTCTAACTTGGACTGGTGTGATAGATCGATCAGCGAGGATGACTGCTCGAAGGCTCCAATCAATATCGAGCTCTGGCGTGATTCGATCTATGGGTTGCGGAATACATGGAAAATGACTTGGGATTGTTTCGTGTATATCTCCCGATAAGGTCATATAGTGGATGATGAATGTAATTGGCTCTACGGACGATTTTCTGGCCTAGTCTAGAATTCTCTAGCTTCGTTAGCCGCTATATCTAGTAAGGACAGTTGTTCGATGATGATAGGTGGAAGTGGAGTGGACTGAAATACTAGTGTGCGTAGGCCAGTGTTTATATCTAACTGACTTGTGGATTCGTTGGGCTGTGGGATCTGTGGGTCACAACCGTAGACTCTTGGTTGTTGCGGTCCTGTTATGGTCATACGTGAGATCAAGTTCTAATCCCTAGTATCCAGTAATCGTATGCTTTCTCAGCTTCTATGTTTAGAACCAATAGTTGTGCGATCTTCTCAGAATACCTTACAGACGTTCTCGCAACCTGGATTCTTAAGCTGGTATCTATATCTACGAGGGTGTCTCCAGCGTCTGGCTGTGGAACTAGAGGATCGCACCCGAATGTTTGTTCTCTTTCGAGCCCTTCTACAGTCATGTGGATGTTTTCTAGAGTAATCTATAGTTTGGCTGACTTGACCAAAACGCATGTGCTTGGTCGTCTTCTATGTTTAATCCTCTTAACTGAGAACTGATCAGTTGTAAATCTGTGGTTGTTCGGAATACTTGTATCCTGAGATTTTGGTCTATGTCAACTATCGCTGTGATGAGGTTTGGTTGAGGCACGATTGGCTCAAATATATATTCCCTAGGCTCTTGAGGTCCCGTAATTGTCATAAAAGGAAAAAATAACTGTAATGAAGCAAATTCTAATTACGTGAAATAAATCTAATTGCATATAAATTTTATTCTTCTCTGAAATATTTAACAATTTTAAGGAAAGCAAACTATTTTAAGCATATCTAGAAATAATAACTAAACAATAATTAAAAACAGACAAGATAACCGAGTGTGGTTATTTTCCTGTGCGATTTGTAGAATTATTCTAAATGAATAAAATAACCTGTCTAATCTACCTGCAAGATTCTCGATCCTACCTCAGAAGTGAGGAGTGAATCATAGTTTCTCAGAAACTATCAATCCCCATAGCTTCCCTGGCAATATCGAGAATAGAATGAAATGAAATAAAGCGATTAACTACTCTATTTGATATGAGTCTGACTAGAACTTTGAAATTTAAAACTTGGATTCCGCAGAACAGTGGCGAATCCGATGGTGTGTGTATGATCTCGTCCCCTCAGTATGATCTTCTCGTTCTTTCGTGTTCACTTGGATCTAGAAAAGCATGTAATGCTAGCACCGATAGGAGTAGATTTTGGGACAAGGACAGCTCAGAATACAGACCGAGAATGCGAGTAGGAGAGGGATAGCGCAAGAGTACAGAGATTGGCTTATGCGATTCCTAGCGGGATTTTACTGCGAGTCATGCAACATGAAGCAACTAGAACTTGCAATTATCCTATACAAAGAGCAAAACCTACAACTTTAATGGCTTCCCAAGCTATTCTATTTCAAAATAAAGACACTGCTTGCACAAGTTGGATATGTGGCTTACCAACAGCTGAATAAAGCTAACCAGGTATATAATGAATTGAACTAAGAACTCTAAGACACGATGAAGATAAATCTACAGCAAAGAGGAATCAGAGGCAAGCTTCTAACTGGATTGGATGGAACAACAACACTGCCTGCACAAGATGGGTCTGTGGCTTACCAACAGCTGAGCAATACTAACCAAGTATGAAATAAACTATGCTATCAATCCTAAGCAAGCTAACCAAAACACTAAAAATCAGAAGACTCTAACAAGGAAAAAATGGTGACCAAAAGCTCCAGCTCAAATTCTTTACCAAATTCTTCACCAAATTCAGACCATTTGCATGTACACAAACCATGCATTTATAGGAATTCCAAATCTCAAAAACCAAAACCAAATTGAACTCCTAAACAATAAACAAAGTAAAAACACTGTTCCAGGGGACCAAAAACATTAATGCATGCTCAAGTCGGCAAAGAAAAGTTGGTGAAATGTGATATTTCACGCGAGTCGCGTTAAAAGAATGTTCTGGAAAACGTGCACAGGACCGCCGCCCTGTTTAGGGTGGCGGTTTCTTCACTGAAGGTCAAGAGGCCAAGGAAAGAGGGAAAAAGGGGAAAATAAAGGGCGCGGGGGCTAAGCGGGGCACGCGGGATGTTAACGCATACTCCGAGGGCTTTTCCAGATCCCGAACACCTTGCGAGGAGACCTGTATCATCATCAGGGCACTTGTTACACTGTTCTGGCAGTACAGTACCTTACAATTTTGGGTACGTACATATTGCCCCCTCGGAGAAGCGTTTTAGCCATGAAGAGGCATAAAACGGTGGGTCCGAGTATGGCAGTCCTGAAATGGGGAGTTAGAAGCTATACCTTACTCGTCCGTGTGTTGCGATGACGCCATCAAAAATTCCCGCTACCTGTAAAATGAAAAGAGAACTCAAGTGCAGATAGATGCAATAACTTGGAAAATAAACGCTAAAATAATAGGGAAGGAGAACGTACCATTCGTGCGGGGATAGAAACTTACCTCCAACAGCGCTCCAAACCTGCGAAAAAGTCATTTTAAAATGAAACAGAACGATATATATATATATATATATATATATGAAAGTGGGCCCATTTTCCTATTCATTTGCATGAGTTGATTTGATTGATTTTGAGCTCTGGGACCCACGGTGACGGTTTCTCATGCGAGTAGAGTCGAAACGTTCGCAGCGAGATCGTGATCATGCCTCCATGAGTGGAACACCGACCTCAGCGATCACAGGTTGGTTTTCTTCCATTTTGTGTTTTTTCCCTCTTCAAATTTGAAATGGCAAATTCTTTGCAATGGGGGGATTATTTTTGAAAATGTTAGGTTCAAAGGTCCATCTAGGGGGGGCGCCTACTGGGTAGGCCTTTGTTTTTAGTTAAAATGGTCTATTTTTTACGCTTTTGGGCTTTTTGGGGTTAACAACCCGTGCGGGTTTTCGGACCGCGACCACCGCCCTGGGCCAGGGCAGCGGTTACATGACCGCCGCCCTGTTCAGGGCGGCGGTTACAAAAACCGCCTCCCCTGCTCAGGGCGGCGGTTTTGCACATAATGCAAAAGAGCTTAACTTTTGAGATTGCACTTGTATTTTTATCATTTCTATACGCTTTTATGACTCTCTCGATATTGATTAGATACTAACTTGCCTGGTTGTGTGTGTTTTTGGTGCATGCGGCGGGGGGAGTATATGTGGAGCGAGAGAGAGAGAGTCCCATTTCTTGTCGCTCAGATTCACCATGCGGCATGTTTTAGGCTAAATAAATGCGAGTTGATTTAATAGCTAAGGGTAAATAATTGGCACAAAATTTCATTATGGCATTTATATTGTGCACGGTTTTGGCGGATGGTAAGTGTCACCCTTGGGAATGTAGCTTCATTGAGAAGCCATTGCACAAGCAAGTTGTTTATTCTTATCTTTTCATTTTTTTTGGTTTTTGAGCTCTCTCCGCTTCCTGCTCTTGTGCTCATTTTTGAAGGCAAGGTGTTTTGTGGGGAGCTTCTAAAGTGTTATGAAACCAAGCATATAGTTATTCGGGAATAAGCATTTAAAACTATTCTAGAGCTGTTTTTTGTGAGGTTTGGTTGGTCCAGATTTTTTTTTTGTGAAGGCTTAAATGTTTAACTTTTGTGGCAGATTTAAGAGATACATTGAGGTTTTCGTCATGACTTTCTGCACTCTGTTATGGTTGTTACTTTACTTTGAATTGAAGAGTTATTTGGTTTTTCTTATATGTGGTTTGAATCTGAGAAAGATTGTAAGTTATATCAAAGACGTCGTAGAAAAACAAATAACAAAAGGATTATTGTGGATAATACGGTTTTCTGATGATGTTTTTTGGCTTTTTTTGGCGTTGAATGCCATGGTTCATGGGAAGACTGTTTGTATTCTATGTTTGGTCCATTTGGAGAGTTAAAAAGTGGGGGGACAGACAAGAACAGAGGGAGCGCGAAGAAGTGGGGGCAAACAGAGGGGAAAAAGGAAAGAAAGAAAAAGAGGACAAAAAAAGAATGGGGAAAACCGAGGAAAAAAGGGAGATAAGAAAGGCGAGAGGGGAAAAAAGAAAAAAAAGGAGAAAAAGGGGAAGAAGAAGGAAAAGGGAGAAAGGAGGGGGAATAATAGGGCGACAAGAATAAGGGAAGTAGAGAGAGATGGGGGGGGGAGATGAGGGAAAATATAAAGAGAAAGAGGGGGGTAAAAGAAAGGGGGAAGAAAGAGGGAGGGAGGTAGGGGGGTAGTGAGGAGGGGAGAAGGAGGGGTGGGTGGGGGAGAGGGGGGGAGGGGGGGGGGGGGGGGTGGGGAAGGCGCGGGGGGAGCGATAAGAGGGGGGAGTGGTAGGGAGGAAAAGTGGGGGGGGAGAAAAGAGGCAAAAAAAAAAGGGAGGGGAAGGAAGAAGGAGAGGAAATGATAGAACACGACCTGTTGGTTTATGGGTCTCTTGAGTTGGTGATTAGACATGAGGTTTTATTTTGAGCCAATTTATTCTGACGGTTTTGTACTTTAAATATGGTGTGCTTAAAATCTACATCGACTTCTTATTTCGGCTTGGTTTTTGTGTGTCCAATGAAGCTTCATCTCACTGCTGAATCGATTCAAAATACCATCTAAATATTTTGGTCATAACCATCCCTTTTTAATAATAAATTGTTGATTGTATAATTCTCTCCGATCTCGTACCACTTCTTTTAAAACAATCGTATTACTATAAGCTGAGCCCTGTATACAATCTTATGGTTGTGTATTGTATTCGAGTCTTTGGCAATACGGGAGGGTTTCTTGTTTTTTTTCGTCATTGGTAATCTCTGTGGTTTTCCTTTTATATTAATATATGGCATTGTTGTTTAAAACCTCTTCATCAACACAAAACCGGGAATGGTAGTTAAAAGGCCTCTAGCTCATTTTGAGCAGCATGGTAGTGTTAATAAATATTTCGTCTGGTTTATTATCCTCCTCAGGGAGCTGAGTTTCCTACGTAATAATGAACTTAAACTCTTTATGGGAACGAGTGATCTCTCTTTGTTTCATAATAAGTTAATGTTAGATCTTGAGAATTATTTTTTCCTTGTTTGACTGTATCAAAACTTGATAGATGTATTTAAACAGGGCGAAAATCCTGTAGAGATAATGCTGTGCCAATCTCCGTTTAATGTTTACAGAAGTTGATATAAGCTTTTCTTTTTGGCCGTGAGACATTGTGTTTAGATACCCAGATATGACCTGATTAATTGAATAAAACAAGTGCATTAATTAAAATTTTCTTTCTTTTGCATTGTTAGATGAACCTCACCAATCAATACTATTTAATGTGACATAAATATATGTTAACTTGACTAAGTTAGATGGATTTTGATCATTGTTTTTTTTGTTATAGAAACTATCGTTATTGTATTAAATTAATAATTTGTATGACAATTAGTTAGTTGGACCTTTGTTAGTTTGGAAACAGAGTTACCCAGAGTAACACCACTTTCATTTGATTATTGCAAACAAACTTAAGAAAGTTATTAAAGGTTGCTGGAGGGTTCACTTAGATGACCTTAACCAATTCTTTTTTATCAAATTAATGCAACTGAATGGAGTTGATAATTTACTGTTTTTCGTAAACTAAACCGTTCAGAACAGTTTCTTTCTCTCTCTCGACTGAGTAATCCAGGATAAGGCGATTATTCTATTGGGAAAATACTGCATGATTCGTTATACGATGATTGAGTATAGCTGTTGGAGATTGTTGTATGTTTTTTAATGTAATTTTAATTGTGAAGTACTATTTCGCAAGATGATTGAAGAAATGGTACCTTATTTTACGATTCTGAATACTGTTTATATATTCAGAACAGGTTAAAATCCAGTTTTAATATTAAGTAATAACCTTGATTTGTTTTTAATCATACCTTGAGGAAGTTTGAAAGTGTTATAATGTTTTTCAACAACAATAGTGTATATTACGTTTATTGATATTATGAGTATGAAAATATAAATGTTTATTTGATTCATTTGTAATGACTATATTATTTTTTATAACACGCCCATAATACGAAGAGCCGGAAAAACAATAAGACAACCATGTTAATCACTAATGATGGCCTTACTAATTAAAGAGTTAGCAATATATGCTTAAATGACAACCTATTAGACATGTGTTGTTTTCACAACAGTTAAGGATGTGTTTTAACTTATTGGTGTGACCGATTAAATAAACCTTCTTAGATAGACATATTTTTTACGTTTACGACATACAATTATGTACTTTTAAAGAGGTCACCTCAATGACTTATCTAGACCCTCTATTGATAACCATGATCTGTATTGTGGATTCACCCAACGTTGTAAGATGGATGATAACGACATGGGTTTGAATATGTAGATCATTAAACTTTCATGGTGAAAGTTTATTCCGTGCAAGCTTGGGAGGCTATGGAAAGACGAATACTAAAGACCGCACAAGTCCTTATGTAACGTTACACCCTTACCCAATAAGGGATCCTAAGATGACCAGTTATGAGCCCGCTGATTGGAATATCTTGTCATATCCCTACAACACTTTCAAACTTCGCAACTTACTTCCTTATAAGAAAAGATATCCGAAACGTGAATGAAGTGGTTGTGCGGGGGAGAGACAATGTCTTGTTTAGTGGTAAAACCCAAACTATTCCATTACAAACAATCTTGAACCTTTGCGAAAATATTAGTTTAGCTAGTTGATTCACTGTCTAGTTCACCATACCCCTATTCTGTATGTCAGATGCCAGATGGATGTAAATTTTCTATTCTTCAGGTCGACAATAGAGTTTGCACATAGATCTGCAAAGACCTATTACAGTTTATTAATCTCACAGGTATAACAGATTATATCACTCATTAGAGGGAGGAATGAAGGGGGATCAGGTATATTCTAATGAACCCTCCTGTTGTTCATGGTATTGGTTATCCAAATAACTCTTGGGCTATTTTAATAATGCCTTTTCATTTGGACTGGACATTAAACTTGATCGAAATTAGAAAAAAGAGTGGTTGTATACACTTCCTATCCTCCTTGCTAAGATTCCCAGCTCCATACTTAGGCCAAAAATCAGAAGAAATGAAGCGAGATACACGTAATTGACCAAACCTACCTTGGGATTGAAGCACTAGAATTGTTCCTTGTTCCTCTCTTCTCTGCAATTACCACGTCATCCGCTCAAGGAACACTCGGGCCCTGTTTTAATGCACGGGAAGAAGGAGGTTGGGTCTTTGGGAACCGCAGAACATCTCACATTCCTCGAGTTGTCCGTAGTCCACTGTCTATAGTGGGTTGATTATGTTCGTGTTTATGAAAAGTTCAAATCCATGACCTGGGGTAAGAACTCTAAAGAAACCCAAAAGCTCTTAACAAGCGTCAGTGGACCCATCAGATAAGAAAATAAAGCAAGGTTCCCCCTGTTTCAATGCATTAACTTGAACGAAACAAACAACCGAACATATTTCGCAATCCGCTATTCTTGTAATCTTTAATAATGACCGAGGAAGGATGGCTAAGCATCAGTTAGGGGGTGATGAGATGGGAGCTCACCATTAATGGCTTCAGGCCATGGTTATTCCATTACTCTTTATGGTTGGTGTTGTGCAATGACAAGCATAACTCAATGAAAGACATTAAATACCTCTAAACCCTAGAAAATGCTATATTTTAGTTATGAAGAAGAAGAGTTTTCTTAGAAAGAGAGGGGGAGTGGCTAGTTATAGTTGTTCCATCTAGTAAGTGTGGGAGTTTGGTGTCATGTGGATGTTTTCTAAAAGGGATAATCCAAAAGTGGTGTTTTTTTTTTGTGTTTGATTGGGGAGTCTAAGTAGTTGCTAGGTTTTTAGAAGAGGGTGAAAGATGTTTAGGACTCGTTAACTAGGTTTAGTAGCTGTTAATCCTATTTTCGAGGATTAAGGTTTTGAGAGGTCTATCATCCAGAAGGATTTATAGTCCTAAGAAGATAATAAAATGGCAGAAGGACCGGAGAAGACTATTGTCAAAAGAGGCTCATGAGCATTTGACTTGAGTTTAGGAGAAATACTACCAAAAGATTGTCGTAAGAGTTGGGAAGAGTTCAGTATCTCATTTTCCAATAAGGAGAATATTAGTGTAAGTGGCAATGAAAAATAATAGTGCTTTACCAAAGTACAGTGGTCCTCCAGATTTCCGCCATTGCGAACACAATAGTGAATCCATTATTTGCTCTGGTGGAACAACATAACGAGTTCTTTTAGGAATCGATCAGTTCACTAAAAGGGCTGAGTCGACTGTTCATAGCATAGGGAGCGTCGAGCGTAGTGGAAAAAAAAGGTTATGGTGGGGCCGCACAGGGAATAGTTGGACTATTTCGAAAAATTCCACCCAAACCCAGTCTCTACCCACACATATACCCTGATGTGAATCGGTTAAGTCGGGTCTCTAGCACATCACAGTATTTCCGGTTCCACCCTTTCCTAGTTCGTTCTATCATCGGAGATCCGTCCGCAATGCGCCAAAAAGTCAATTAAAGCGGTCTGTTATAGCCGTATGGAACCTTGTCATTTTCTTCTCGATATCCTGAACTCGAAATTACTAATAACTTTCGCCTTGCACTACAAAATTGCTAAACTTGGACGTTTACAAGTCTAATCATGTACTGCACCATTTAGGTGGGTGTAAAAGAGGGGAAATCTATCCCAACGTTATGTGTAGTTCCAAGTAGCTCACTACAATCTTTTATGAGGTTGGTTGCTCATCTCCTTCTCCTAAAACAAAGTATCATGGGAATGTTCTTGACAAGGTGCCCATTCCGTTTTGGGCATGTAATGCACGTTGTTAGTGTTAAAGAGGGAAATGCTAAGTTTCTCTCTCTTTTCCCTCTGGATCTCCCTCTTTCCATCTTCTATATATATAAGACTGGTGCACATTGGCAAAGGTGGAACCCTCTTGGAATCTGGTGCCATCATTTCCTACAAGTGTGGCTGTGGTATTTTGAATTACGCAATTCCGTAGATCTGGACCTCTGTAGGGGTATCTTGCTTTTTTCTTTCCATCCCTTCATTATTGGATTTTGCCTCCTTTGAAGCAATAAAATTCACGTTTTGTGGGCTTCTTTTGCCATACATAGTAGTTTTATTGTTTTCCTCCCCGCAGCTTCATCTACTGTCAATGTATATTGTGCATGTTTATTCCTCCTTTTGTAGGGTTATGTTTTGTTGTGCTCCATTAATTGAGGAGTTTGAATGTTGTTTTTGGACTGATGACACTGCAGATGTAGGTGCCCCTCCCTCTGTATGGGCCTCCCATTTTCACTCCTTTGAGAGTGTATTTCCCTCTATTTTGTGGCTATCCCGACCTTGGTAGCTTAGGGTTGGACTCGGGTCATGATTCTCTCGTCTTCCCTAGTCCCTGATGCTTAGAATAAATATAGATCGTTGCATTTTTCCTTCCTTGGGAGTAGTTTAAACATTAGGAATAGGTAGAGGAACAACCTTCGCTGATGTTTGTCCAAGTCGCAATTCCCACAACTTGGAGATAATCTCATTTACCTAGAAAGACAACTCGATTTTGATTATCATGGCATGCATCTCATGACAAATTAGAGGTTGGCCAGTTTTGGTGATAATCACTAATAGAGAAATTTAAATGCCTGCAAAGGAAAGGACAACTGAAATGCACTGTATTATGATCATACGAAGAGAGGTTTAAATCTCCTAATGACACGGCTTGTTGATACCACATTAGAGAGGATTGACTGAGAATAAAGGTCATTGGGCCAACCCCAAGCAAGGACGCGAAATACATGGAGAAAATGGAGATCTGAGATTGTGCCACCATGAATAGAGGTAACAATTCATTACAACGGGTAATATTATGGGGAGTGTTGGAATTAAAACAAGGCGAAGGATAGCGTGTATATGCAGGGATAAAAGAAAGTTGTATTATTGGTGTGACAAGGGTCCTTCAAATGGTGGTAGTAGATGATTCCACAGGTAGAAGTAGGTGGGTAGGTGGGGTTGTGAATGTTGAGTATACTCTATCAAGTAGTGGATGTGCAGTTGTGTTGAAATTTTTGGATAGCAATTATTGTGGACTAAAGAGGTAGTTGAGGTGAGGGGGGGGAATCTTTGAGTTAAAGTTATGGAAATAGTGTGGATTGTTGGGGCTGATTTTTGACTGTTTGGTGCATCTTTAGAATTTTGAGTCTTATAGCTGATTATATGTTCATTTGAATATTTGGGGTACATGGAGTCGAATGGAACTAGGGAAGTAAGCTGGGGATGTTGTAATTTGTGGGTGAATTTCTAGAGGTGGGAAAGGGACGACGGATAGAAGAGCAGAGAACTTGGGCTGGTGATACAACAGGGGTATATAAGGCTCGCGAAGACACACCAGGATGATGAGTACGTCCTCGGTACCTAGTACTACATATATCGATCTAGATTGGACGGAACACTGAATATGAAGGTATCAACTATCAACAAATGGGTGGGTGTCGCCGATCAAGGTTACAATGACAACTATAGGCGGAAACAGTAGTCAAGGGAGGACAGAAGGGATAGTGTGAAGTCTAGGGATACGGGGCACAAACAGTAGAATAGGGCTACAACAAAATCACTCAGTCGAGTGATGATTTAAAGTAGAATGGGTAAACGAAGAATGGGGTGGCAAAGGGAAATGGTCGCGCGGATAAAGATAGTACCATCCAACAGGTACGGACATGAGGTGTGCCCGATACTGTAATAATGCGTGGGGAGCTATCATGTCCGGGGGGTCACTACGGGGGGCGGCTATCGGAGGGGATATGAGGCAGGTACAAGGAGGGGGGGAACACCAGATGAAGGGCAAAGGAGAGAGAACACAGAAAAGAATCTGTAAAGTACGGTGGTGCTCACAGAAACTACGTGCGCTAATGTAACTGGAATCAAAAAAAATAACACAAAAAAAGAAAAAATAAGTTGGGAAGACAACAACAAACAAACAACAAGGGAGTTGATCCGAGGAGGGATGAACTAGAATCAGATGTCGCTGTGACAAGCGGTGGACTTCGTGTCACACGCGTCATGGCCTAAAAACGTTCGGGTAGGACCATAGGTGCCTACGCGGATTACAAAGGAGGTGAGTGGGCGAATAATATCGTATGTGTTTACATCAATATGTGGCAACGATAACAAAGGGGGCCCACTGTGAGTGACATAGACGGTGCGACAGAAAAATACGAAACGGGCAACAAGCGGGGGGACGGGGTGGGGAAAAGAGCATTAAACAATGTCAGACAACGCATATCGACCACTTATTTGCAACACAACTCGCCTTAGATCGTGACAGTACAGCAATGAATCGGGCAAGGATACCGTAAACAACAAAGCTCTACGACTAGACACGCCGGAACGGGAAAATGCAAAAAGAAAGAGAGGACAGAGCATGGTACACTAAGTAACAAGTGCAGCACTAACGCGATTATGTGGACCCGAAACTATAATGAAGAAGTCGTATCTATTGTAAGCCAGCCAAGGATAGCGTGGGGCCCAGTGCGATAGGAATAATCGGCAGTGAATGAAATGCCGCCTAGGAATGATAGGTCCAACAGGGGGTAGGAAAGCCACGCCACAAGCGCACAAGGATCGGAAACTATCCGCAACTCATAACAATGGCATCTCGGAGTGGGCAGCCCGGGTATATCCATAGGCCACTCATGGGGCAAACAGGACTGGTGGTATGAGAAACCCACAGACAGGCCGTCGCACAACAGAGCGAAAAAGAAAGGTGATCCGATAGATAGGGGGTAGCGGGCGGATAGTTGGTGGTGTGTCTGTAGAAAGTTGAAGGACAAGTCATACAGAGGTGAGCGAAAAGGGAGGACAAAATAGGGAAGGGGAAATGGAAAGGTAAGAACAGCAAAACAACGAGTGATGTGTGCTAACCATTCGCCCCCACAAGAACAAGATGTGGACTACTACAATCTCACTGGGCAGATCCTATCAAGCGTTCATACACACCTCGACGTGGGCACTGTGTGGGTGCGACTGGCTCACATATCTCTCTCCGAACTCCGCTAGTTCAGAGGGGAGCTCGAGACGCGGTTATCTTCACTACGTCGAATATATGTTAGTGTGAATGGTACAACTCGTCCGTCAGTGCTTATATAGTGTAAATATTTTAACAGCCTAGGTAACAGGGGGCACATAACACACAAGATGATATCATCATCGCACAACGAACGGGGCTGGAAAACCCAAGGGCACAGTCAGTATGTAACAATGGATAACACAGAACAAGAGGATGTAAACATCAGTTGAATACAGACAAGAGAAAACTAAATGAATTACGGATAAGATCCACAATACAGAGCTGTAATGCGAAGGTGAGGAGCATCCTAGACAGAGTTGCAACCAGGAACGAATAAAAATACCCATCAGGATGTAGGAGGACAGGGCATAGAAGAGAAGAGCATGAGACACATGGAGCTAGGTGGAACCGCGGCATAAGATAGGTGCAGGCATAAGGGATTGGAACTAGTGCGGAGCATATAGTCACAGAACAAGGGACAGGACCAGGTGACCGCCAAGTGAGCAGCACCACCAGCTCTAATAAAGGGGGTAGCGACGGATGCACACAGGGACATACTACAGCTAGAGGCTCGCATCAACCTATTCATCAAGGAGAGAGCTAGCCGATCAATGGGCGGCATAAGGAGCGGGTACGTCAAATATATACTGATCCGACACAAAAGTACAAAAAAAAAAATAGGAGTGAAGGGTGCCGCTGTGGTTCGTGCGGCTGCAGGCTGATAGGGTCGGCAAACTGAAAGGGGGGGAAGGCAAGAGAGAAACGAGACGGCCGAATATAATATTCACCGTGAGGTCGGGTTGGCTGTCTTTGGAAGAAGGAGTGCTATATATAGGCAGGGAGAGCAAACAACCGACGCGGCAACCGACAGCGCCCAAAGTTGCGGGGGATCGCATCAGCCATTCCCGCTCCATGGTCAGGATTTAGCTTTTGGAGAGGGGGGGGGGGGGGGGGGGTGGGGGGGGGGGGAGAGGGGTGGGGGGGGGGGGGGGGGGGGGGTTGGGTGGGGTGGGGTTGGGGCGGGGGGGTGTTGGTGTGTGGGGGAGGGGGGGTGGGAGTGGGGTGGGGTGGGGGGGGGGGGTGGTGCGGGGAGGGAGGGTGGGGGGGTTTGGTGTATGTGTGGAGGGATGGGGTGGGGGGTTGTTTGTGGGGGGGGTGTGGGGGGGAGGTAGGGGGGGGGGGGTGGGGGAGGGGAGGGGTGGGGTGGCGAGGGGTGGGGGGGGAGAGGAGAGGAGGGGGTGTAAGGTGGATGAGGAGTGTGTGGGAAGGGAGGGTGGGGAGGCGGGGGGGGAAGGAGGGGGGGGGGGGGGGGGGGGGGGGGTAGGGGGGTGGATTGGTGGAGAGGGGGGGAGTGGGGGGGGGGGGAGGGGGGGGAGGAGGGGGGGGGGGGGGGGGGGGAGGGGGAGGGGGGGGAGGGGGAGGGTAGGAGGGGAGAGGGAGGGGAGAGAGAGGAAGGGGGGAGGGGGGGAGGGGGACGGGGGGCGAGGGGTGAAGAAAGGTAACATGGGAGGAAATTGGGGGGTAGTGGGGGGGGGGGGGGTAGGGGGTGATCTGAAGGGGGGGGGGGGGCGTGGGGAGAGTAGGGAGAGGAAACAAGAGAGGGGTGGAGAAGTCTAGGTCGTGCAGGGGAATGCGAGGGTAGAGGACTAGAGGAGAGGAGTGGTGGAAGAAGGAGGGAGGTAAGAGGAGGGGGGGAGGGGAGAAGGAGAGGGAGAGAGGAGATAGAGAGGGAGAAAAAAGAAAATGAGGAAGAGGGGGGGAGGAGGGGGGGGTGTCTCTTTCACAAGGTATATTCTTCCAGACAACCCTGTTCCAGGGCTAACCTTATCCAAACGGAACACGTTCTGCAGTGTTTTGTCTACAAATATGACCAATGTCTCAGTCCCGACTTGTGCTTTTGTGGGCACCGTCTTGTCTCGCAAGAACCCTTTTTTGAATCCCTGCCTTGGCATGCCTTAACTTGCACGCTTCCCCTCCCCCCGTTTTGGTTTTTTTTTGTTCCCCCGGGTGGCTACCTCCGCGCCTTAATATTTGTTAGATACATTAGGTTCCCCAACATTACCCCACACTTCCCCTCTTCCCTCGAGACCCTTTCAAGAATGTAGTAACAACAGGCAAGGCCTGACTTGGAAAGAAGGGGAGGAACGCATAAAGAAATTGGGAAGAGAGAGAATTAGGAAAACTGCCTTAAAGAAGAAGAAGGGGAAATTCTGCCGCAGGTCAGCCTCTAATGTAGTCCAACACTGACTCATCCTGTGCCCTCTTGCAAAGTTCGCCAACAGCAATCGAGCTCACCCACCCCTCGTTGAAGGTAATCTTTCCCCTTGGGTGTTATGTATCTACGCATCATTTTCCATTTCCTTAGCTTATCTTCCAAGGCATCCATCTTCCTCGTAATTTCTGGTATAGCTCTGTGTAACCTAGTTTATTGAGACCCGAAGGATCTCATAGCTTTCAAATTTTCTCTACTTTCGGGCTAGAATAGGTTCTCCGCTCTGCTCTATTACCTTTATTCTTTCCCCTGCAATCCTCAGCCTCCGCCTCGTCGTTGGCAAGCAACCTTCTTGTCACCTTGTTCCTGATCCCGCATGTCGATGTAACCCTAGGTAGTGTTTGTAGCAGTTTTACATCAGCCAACACCTTGCTGTATCAACTATGAGCAACGAAATGACTTTAAACTTGTCCTCCTGCTCCATAGCACGCAGATACATCCTCTGCCAACTCCACGGCCAAAGGCTACCTCCCACTGGTGAGGATCCTGAATCACGTTCCTCAGACCTCCAGGGAACCAGTTTGTTTTTTGCGCGAGGTTAAGGTCTGGGTGCTTCATTACCCAGGCCAGGAATGAGCCCACGTATGGAAAATTTGCGCACTTTAGCTTCTCCTCTTGTAATTCGCGCTGTATTACGCTGATCACTTTTTCAAGGCTGAGGTTCCTTTGTTACCTCACTATGTCGTTCCTTCCACTTCCCATCAGGTCCTCCAAGTCTTACCTTGTCATTTTCTGCAGAAGATCCCTTGCCTCGACCGCACAGAGACTTTTGGTGGTGCATTAATACTGGCTTCATTTACATTTGCGCGTATGAGGGTTTTGACCCCTTTGTCTCGGATAGCTCTATGTATCGACCCTTGGTTAAACCTCGAACTCAGGCTCATCAGTGGGAGTCGAATCAGCCCACTATAGCGTCTTCTTATGTACGGGTATCCACCCCCTTAGGGGACTCAAAGGAATTCCATGGCATGATCTCCTTGGTGGGCCCGTTCATGCAATGCGGGGGTGTTAAAAAAATCAAAAAGGAAAAACACAGAGAAAAAACAATTTACTATGAAAGCATGTGCATAAATTCTAGGTCCTTGTACGTCGAAAGTGCAGGGTCGCGTGAGAATGACAATACTCTTACGCGTACCCACCTTTCAGCTCGTGCCTATACAAAACGAGCCGGGGGGAGGAATATGCAGACAACTAGTTAGGCAGTCTAAATGTCGTCAACACGCACTATGGAATTTGTGATCTAAAGGCACAGAAGTCCCTTGCTACTTGGACTGGTGTGATAGATCGACAGCGAGTATGACTGCTCTAAGGCTAATCAATATCTAGCTCTGGCGTATTCGATCTATGGGTTGGCGGAATACTGGAAAATGACTGGATTGTTTTCGGGTATCTCCCGATAATGTCATATAGTGGATGAATGAAGTAATTTGCTCTACGACGATTTTTCCCTGGCGAGTCTAATTCTCTAAGCTTCGTTAGCCGCGGATCTAGTAAGGACATTGTTCGAGAAGAGAGGTGAAGTGGAGTGGACTGAAAGACAGTGTGCGTAGTCCAGTGTTTATATCTACTGCCTTGTGGATTCGTTGGCCTTGTGGATCGTGTGGGCACACCCGAGACTCTGTTGTGCGGTCCTGGTATGGTCATACGTGAGATCAAGGGTCTAATCCGCCTATTATCCAGTACTCTTATGCTTTTCTCAGTTCTATGTTTAAAACCAATTATTTGTGCGATCTTCTCAATACCTTACAACGATTTCTCTCAACTGGATCTTAAGCGGTATCTGATCTCTACGGGTGCTCCAGCGGCTGGCTGTGGGAACTATAGGATCGCACACCGAATGTTTTGTTCTCTTTCGAGCCCTTCTACAAGCTCCTGTGGATGTTTTCTAGAGTAATCTATAGTTTGGCTGACTTGACCAAAACGCATGTGGCTTGGTCGTCGTCTATTTTTAATCCTCTTAATGAGGAACTGATCGTTTGTAAATCTGTGTGTGTTCGGAATAACTTGTAAATCCTAGATTTTGGTCGATCCACTATCTCTGTGAGAGTTTGGGTTGAGAGGCACGTTGGCTCAATTATGATATTCCCTAGGCTCTGGAGGTCCCGTAATTGTCATAAAAGTAAAGATCCTGTAAATGGAGGCAAATTCGAATTACGTTAAATAAATCTAATTGGCAATATAATTTTATTCTTCTTCTCTCTTAAATATTTACAATTTTAAGGAAACAAACTATTTTAACGCATATCTAGAGATAATAACTAACATAATTAAAAACAACAAATCAACCGAGTGTGGTTATTTTTCCTGTGCGAATTGGGTAGAATTAATCTAAATGAATAAAATAACCTGTCTCATCTCTGCAAGATTCTCGATCTACCCTCAGAAGTGAGAGGTGTGTTTTGTGTTTGAAGCATAGTTTACTCAGAACTATCAATCCCCATAGCTTCACTGGCAATATCGAGAATGAATGGAATGAAATAAAGCGATTAACTACTCATTTGGTATGATTCTGACATAACTTTGAAATTTAAAACTTGGATTCCGCAGAACAGTGCGAATCCATGGGTGTGTATGATCTCCGTCCCCATCAGTAGATCGTCTCGTTCTTTCGTGTTGCACGTGTATCTAGAAAAGCATGTAATGCGAGCACCGATATGAGGAATTTGGGCAGACACTTCAAATACAACCGAGAATGCGAGTAGGAGAAGTGGATAGCGCAAGAGTACAGGAGATGGGCTTATGTTTGCGATTCCTAGCGTTGATTTTACTCGTCAGTCACTGCAACAGTTAGCATAACTAGAAACTTGTCAATTAATCGATATACAAGAGCAGAAACCTATCAACTTTAATGCGTCCAGCTATCTAATTTCAAGATAAAGACCACTGCTTGCACCAAGTTGGATATGTGGCTTACCAACTCTAATAAAGCTAACAGGTATATATGAATTTGAACTAAGAACTCTAAGACACGATGAAGATAATCTACAGCCAGAGAATCAGAGGCAGCTCTACTGGATTGGATGGAACACAACAATGGCCTCCTGCACCAGCTTGGTCTGTGGCTTACCAACAGCTAGCCCTACTAACCAAGTCTGAACTAAACTATGCTACATCAATCCTAACAAGCTACCAAACATAAAATCAGAAACTCTAACAATACAAAAGGGTGACCAAAACTCCAGCTCAAAGTCTTTACCAAATTCTTCACAAAGTTCGCCCATTTGCATGTACACAAACCATGCATTTATGAATTCCAAATCTCAAAAACCAAAACACATTGAACTCCTACATAACAAAGGGAACGACTGTTCCAGGGACCAAAACATTAATGCATATGCTAGATCGCAAAAAATTGGGGAAATGTGATATTTACGCGCGTCGCGTTACAAGAATGTCTGGAAAACGTGCCCAGGACGCCGCCCTTTTTAGGGTGGCGGTTTCCTTCACTGAGAGCAAAGGCCACGGGAAGAGGAAAAAGTGAAAATAAAAGGGCGCGGGGGCTAAGAAGCGGGCACGCGGGAATGTAAAACGCATACTCCTATCTTTTCCAGATCCCTAAAACCTTTCGGGAGACCTTTATCATCATCGGCACTTGTTACAACAACTTTTCTGGCAGTACAGTAGCCTTACAATGTTGGTCGTACATATTGCCCCTCGGAGAAGCGTTTAGCCATGAAGAGGCATACAACGGTGGGTCCGAGTATTGCAGTCCTGAAATGGGGGTTAGAAGCTATACCTTACTCGTCCGTGTGTTGCGATGACGCCACAAAATTCCCGGCTACTGTAAATGAAAAGAAAGAGAACTCATGCGATAGAGGTCAATAAACTTGGAAAATAACGCTAAAATAATAGGGAATGAGCGTACCAGTCGTGCGGGATAGAAAAAAACTTACCTCCAAACGCGCTCCAACCTGCGAAAAGTCATTTAAAATGAACAGAACGATATATATATCTAATAATATATATATAATGAAAGTGTGGCCCATTTTCCTATCCTTTGCATAGTTATTTGATTGATTTTTAGCTCTGGGACCCCGTATGACGGTTTATCATATTGCGAGTAAGTCGAAACGTTCGCAGCGAGATCGGATCATGCCTCCATGAGTGGAACACCGACCTCACGATCACAGGTTGGTTTCTTCATTTTGTTTTTTCCCTCTTCAAATTTGAATGCAAATTCTTTGCAATGGGGGGAGTATTTTTGAAATGTGTAGGTTCAAAAGGGTCCATCTAGGGGGGGGCGCCTACTGGGTAGGGCCTTTGTTTTTTAGTTAAATGGTCGATTTTTTAACGCTTTTGGTCTTTTTGGGGGGGGGGTTACACCCGTGCGGGGTTCGGACCGCGACCACCGCCCTGGCCGGGCAGCGGGTCATAACCGCCGCCCTGGTCAGGCGGGCTTTTACAAAACGCCTCCCCTCCTGCTCAGGGCGGCGTTTGCACATAATCAAAAACTTCACTTTTGATCTTGCACTTGTATTTTTACATTTCTATTAACGCTTTTTTACCTCTCGATATTGATTAGATACTAACGTGCCTTTTTTGTGTTTGTTTTTTGGGTGCATGCAGGCGAGGTAGGATATAATCAGATTGAGCCGAGAGAGATCGTGTGATTGGCTTCTTGGGTTTGGATCCCTTTCTCAGGATAAGGATACAGTACAGAGGGCCGCATGATTGCGTAGATCCATTTCTTGCCCCATGTCCCTCCAGTAGTCACATTCGTTTGACTTTATCCATATTGGGGGGGATCGATCGGAACCCTTCCGATTGCAGGGGTCCGCGGTGAGTGACCATCACTCACTTTGGAGATTCGACCGTCCCTGGGGGTCCCGATCATCGGGAGGAGACTCACCCTGAGATTGCCTGGTCCGAGCACATATTGCACAGTGGGCAGGCTACATTGGGTGATCAACCATCTCTATCGGGTCGAAGAAGGATTGAAGTTCGAATCGTTCCTTATTTGCCATCCCCGTATTTCGCCCAGCAACCATGGCTATCATGGGATCCTTTTGCCTCGAGGCTGATCGTTGTTACAGTGAGGAGATACTTTACTATACTTGCTGGGCCCCCATTCAATTGCACAATAGAGGGGCCTGGCCGATATTCCTGGGGCGCAAGAATATTACGGGGGGACCACCTACCATACTTATCCAGTGTGTTCGTCTTTGTGCTAAGGATAGTCATTGAGCCACCGCCGACTCTATTCATGAGTTTGGGTGTCGAGCATTTATATTCCTTATGGCAGAGGGTGTCGATGTGGCAACCCAGGTGTCTGTGAGGGTGCTAATGGTTATATGTCGGTGCTTTAGAGCACCTCGCCAGCCAGTTTCCTCCCTACCACAACAATATGAGGTGACGCCGTACCTGCTTTCTGGCCGCATATGCGGCGAGGAGACCCTTACATTGATCTCCTGTTCCACCACCGGGCGAGTCTTATCGCCGCGTTGGGACGGTGGAGGTACACCCATTTTGGCAAGTTCCTCCTTATTCGGAATAGAGATTTGGTTGACTGCATAAGTGGATGCTGAGGTGTTGCTATTGAATCGGCGAGAGATTTTTCTCTCGCCCGGGTCGCTTCAAATGATATGAAGTTAAACGCTTGCTTAAATCTAATACAACGTTTTTGTAGAGTTTGTAAATGTTCGGCTTTAGTTTCATATACTTAACTTCATAACTTGGTTTGTTACTAATTGCGAGTCCCGCCAAACTCCTGATGTTATTAATACCCAATTCTTCTGGCTAAGGTGAGGCCAATAGAGGAAGGGCTTCGTACTCAGACCCATTGTTTAAATCATTCAAATTTTAAACTTAAAAGAGAATGTGAAAGGACCTTCTCCTCAGGCAAAGTAAGAATTGTACCTGCCCTGCTCCATAAGGACATTTAGCTCCATCAAAATGGAGAGGTCCAATACTTACCGGGAGTGTCGATGTTGGGGCATCTGCTGCGTTTGCACACTCTACTTCTACCATACAGAGATCCTCTGCTGGCAAGGAACCAACACCTAGGGAAAATCCCATGCCTACTGAATCGAATGGTAAGAACATTGGTGAATCTTGTTCTATCAACTCAACGATTTTCACAGTAGTCCCTAATGATACTGTTTCTTTAGTTTTACCTTTGGGGGTTGGAATTGTTTTGGATATGCTGGTAGTTTCAAGATCCGTCGTAGGTACCAACTTTTCCTCTGGTTTTGGGTCAAAGGGTTTATTAAGTTGGTTTATTGGAAGTTCAAATTCTGAGTGCACCCCTGGTATTTTCTTTAAATCAGCTAGGTGCAAATCAAAAGGTTTTGGATCACCTTTGGCTACAAAAACCTTTCCTAGATGCAAGAATCTTACTTCTTGAAATAAAGTAGAAGGGATTGCCTTCATTCGATGTAACCAAGGTTGGCCGAGGATCATATTATAGTTAGTTTCCCGATCTATAATATGAAAACTCAGTCAAGATGGTTTTGGGCCCTAAGGTGATTGGTAATATTATAGTTCCTATCGAAGTGGCTTTAAGGCTATCATAGCCTCTCGAAGGTATTTCGAGTAGTGGAATAGTTTGTTTCTCCATATCCAAGTTTTCGGAGGAAAGAGAAAGGGACTATGTTAACTGTGGCCCCATTGTCAACCATTGCCCCGTTTTACATAGTTATTATAAACCCACACTTGCAAGTGTAAGGCTGGGTCACCTCGACGTGCGATCTCAGCATCTGTGGGCAGTTTACTTATTTCGAAGATAAATTCGACATCCTTGTCTGGCTGCCCCCGGAGGGTGGATATCAAAATCTACGTGATTTACTTGTGTTTCAGGAGGTGGAGTGATGTTAATTAGATGACTTAGACCTAATGCTTCTAAAAGAGTAGCTCTGTGAGGGGGAGAGTTCTTTAGTAAGTCTAAAAATGAAATGTGTGAGAAGGTCTTTGTTAGGTCACTAATTAAATCATACGCACCGATGGGTTTTTCAACTATTTGTTGACTCTTATCTGCCTCTGGCAGATGACTTGGGCTTGGTTGAGAGAAATACTCTCGTGTTCTCGTTATAGCTTCGATAGGTAGTTCGGCGTCTAATTCTACCAAACTGACTATCTTAGGTCTCGGTTGAGCTCCCAACTGTGGCGCGACTGACGGATTTAATGAAGTCGAGGCTTCATGGTCATTGTTTCCCATCACTGCACCTTTGTTTGTTCCGATTGGATTCAGCCTATTGCTGTCATGATTTGGGAGCGGATCATTAAAGATCTTGAGGGGAGCATTCTGAGGAGAAACTGCCCCTGCGAGAGTATTTGGTGATGATGAGACGGGATCTGCCAAGAACAGGTCTATGAAGAACTATCTTTGTTCTTCTGGCAAACGTTGCATAAATTTATTGTAGTCACGGCATGTTCTAGTGTCGTGACCATGAATTTTATGGAAACCACAATAAGAATTGGGATTATAATTCCCGTTTTGTTGGTTTGGTGTGTATTGTGGCCTAAAATTCCGATCAAACTGTTGCTTATTAGGACCAAAGTTTTGGAATTGTTGTTTTTGGTTTTGACTTTGGTTTTGGTAACCAAATGAGTTTTGGCTTGGCCCTTGTATGGGATTTCACCGTTGTTGTTGTTGTTGTTGTGGATGGTTAAAATCCACTGTATTGACCGTTGGGGTAAAGTTGTTGTTTCGCTGGTTGCTTGTTTGTGACGGAGTATTAACGACATTTACCCTCTTGGGCTGGTCGGTTACCCCATCCGTTGTTACCCCATGATTTTTGTTAAGGATTTTGGGTCCTTGATTGACATTTGTGGTAGTTGTAGTATTTTGAGTGGAGGTGATTAACCTCCCATTTACTCCGTATGTCTTACGACCACTATCTATCGCTGCTTGATCTATTCGCAGAGCGCTCTCAAGTACTTCATCATAAGTCCTTAGTGGGAACTTCTGGACTTCTTCTTTCACTTCTCTGCTGAGAGAATGAAGGAATAAATCGCATAGTTCCATCTTATCCATGTTTGGAGCACTTGCTGAAGAGTAAAGAACTGTACGCCACCTCTGGATGAAATGGGCGACAGATTCATTGTGTTCTTGTTTGATGTGCAAGAATTCCCTGATTCCTGTTCTTAGCAGTTTGTTCATGTCGAAGGCTTTGATGAACTCTGACACGAGTTGTTTAAATGAATGTATGGAAGCCTCAGGTATTCTATAATACCAATCGAGAGCAATGCCCTTCAGTGTTTTGGGGAATATTTTAGCAACAACCCCATCCCAAGGGAGTAATTCGCGTATGGTTGTAGCGTAAGCTTTGATATGTGCATTTGGATCTCCCTCACCCTTGAACTTAGGCAAATCAGGGAGAGGTCTTGGAAGCATGACGCTTCGTATGGTGAAATCTAAGGGTTCCTTTAGGTATTCTGAATAAGTCCCTATCGCATAGCTTTCGACCATTGATGGTGTTTGCTGAGGGAGTGGTGGTGGGATAGGTAGTTGATACGGTGCAGTGTACGCGTTGGCAGGGGCATAGGGAGGTCCCTGCGTTTGGGAAAACATGCCGGGAGAGGAGAACATATCTCCTTGTGGTGATTTAGAGTATATGTTTAAGTAGGACGGGGTATTGTCGAGGAACGGACTGTTCGACACTAGACCGGGAGGAATAGTGTTAGAGATGATAGGCCTTGTTGGCGTTTGTTGTGGATATTGAGGAGGCATGCCTAACGTGCCTACTCCCGTAAGGAGATCTACCTGACCAGAGTGGTATGGAGGATTGGAACTTCCTGTTTGTATGAACG
This sequence comes from Taxus chinensis, assembly GCA_019776745.2. NCBI lineage: Eukaryota > Viridiplantae > Streptophyta > Pinopsida > Cupressales > Taxaceae > Taxus > Taxus chinensis. Next base: position 760,709,884 of record CM034154.1, on the reverse strand, counting down.
GAGAATTTTGACTTGCTTGAGCCAGTTCTAACCCTCTCACTCTTTCTACTAACGTTGAAATGACTTCATTTGGTGAAGTCATGGTACTTTGCCTGAGCGGCGTTTGTTGTATACCTTGGTGTTGTAAAGGTACGTGATATCCTGTGATAAACTGATCGCTATCTTGCCAAGTTTCTCCCAGAATATTTCCCGTATGCAGTGGCATAGAGGTATTTTCTTGAAAAGAGATTTCGGGTTATATTTGTAAACCTCCTATAGATGGGTACATTCCCTGGGAGAGTTGTTCACTCCTAGGATAACGTGTTGACTGTCCATCATCTAAGACTAGGTATGGATCTGATTACCTACTAATTTGTGGTCTAAGTAACATTTGAGGAGATGAACCAGATTCTCCGGTAAACGTCATATTGTTTGAACCTGAAGGCTCTGTTTGTTGGGTTCGAGGGGGTTGATCTAACTCCTCAGTTTGAAAAGACAAACTATATCTGATTCTTGGGGTTTGTGTCGACAACTGATTATTTGAATAGTTGTCACCCCATACTGAGAGCGAGGGTGATGATTGCCTATTCTGTTGGGCGTAGTATGCCTCAAGACCCAGGAGGGGTCTGTCATATGCATCGAATCCCGACATATTCGGGGGGTATATGAATACCCGCAGAATAATGGGAAGGAGCGAAGGTGGATGAGAGAAGATTTGAAAACTTCTCAAAGAGAAGGTGAAACAGTTGTTTGTTTCACGTCAGGTTCACCAATTTTGTACGTCGGAAAAGCGACAGGCGAGCGTGAGAATCAACAAGTAACTCTTCCGCGTACCCGACCTCCCGAGGTCGTGCCGAGACAGCCGGTGGGGATGGAATATGCAGACAAACTAGTTAGGCAGTCTAATGTCTTCGACACGCACTAGTGGAATTTACGAATCTAAGGCAAAGAAGGCCCTTCTAACTTGGACTGGTGTGATAGATCGATCAGCGAGGATGACTGCTCGAAGGCTCCAATCAATATCGAGCTCTGGCGTGATTCGATCTATGGGTTGCGGAATACGTGGAAAATGACCTGGGATTGTTTCGTGTATATCTCCCGATAAGGTCATATAGTGGATGATGAATGTAATTGGCTCTACGGATGATTTTCTGGCCTAGTCCAGAATTCCCTAGCTTCGTTAGCCGTTATATCTAGTAAGGACAGTTGTTCGATGATGATAGGTGGAAGTGGAGTGGACTGAAATACTAGTGTGCGTAGGCCAGTGTTTATATCTAACTGACTTGTGGATTCGTTGGGCTGTGGGATCTGTGGGTCACAACCGTAGACTCTTGGTTGTTGCGGTCCTGTTATGGTCATACGCGAGATCAAGTTCTAATCCCTAGTATCCAGTAATCGTATGCTTTCTCAGCTTCTATGTTTAGAACCAATAGTTGTGCGATCTTCTCAGAATACCTTACAGAAGTTCTCGCAACCTGGATTCTTAAGCTGGTATCTATATCTACGAGGGTGTCTCCAGCGTCTGGCTGTGGAACTAGAGGATCGCACCCGAATGTTTGTTCTCTTTCGAGCCCTTCTACAGTCATGTGGATGTTTTCTAGAGTAATCTGTAGTTTGGCTGACTTGACCAAAACGCATGTGCTTGGTCGTCTTCTATGTTTAATCCTCTTAACTGAGAACTGATCAGTTGTAAATCTGTGGTTGTTCGGAATACTTGTATCCTGAGATTTTGGTCTATGTCAACTATCGCTGTGACGAGGTTTGGTTGAGGCACGATTGGCTCAAATATATATTCCCTGGGCTCTTGAGGTCCCGTAATTGTCATAAAAGGAAAAACTAACTGTAATGAAGAGTGAAATTCTAATTACGTGAAATAAATCTAACTGCATATAACTTTTATTCTTCTCTGAAATATTTAACAATTTTAAGGAAAGCAAACTATTTTAAGCATATCTAGAAATAATAACTAAACAATAATTAAAAACAGACAAGATAACCGAGTGTGGTTATTTGCCTGTGCGATTTGTAGAATTATTCTAAATGAATAAAATAACCTGTCTAATCTACCTGCAAGATTCTCGATCCTACCTCAGAAGTGAGGAGTGAATCATAATTTCTCAGAAACTATCAATCCCCACAGCTTCCCTGGCAATATCGAGAATAGAATGAAATGAAATAAAGCGATTAACTACTCTATTTGATATGAGTCTGACTAGAACTTTGAAATTTAAAACCTGGATTCCGCAGAACAGTGGCGAATCCGATGGTGTGTGTATGATCTCGTCCCCTCAGTATGATCTTCTCGTTCTTTCGTGTTCACTTGGATCCAGAAAAGCGTGTAATGCTAGCACCGATAGGAGTAGATTTTGGGACAAGGACAGCTCAGAATACAGACCGAGAATGCGAGTAGGAGAGGGATAGCGCAAGAGTACAGAGCTTGGCTTATGCGATTCCTAGCGGGATTTTACTACGAGTCATGCAACATGAAGCGACCAGAACCTGCAACTATCCTATACGAAGAGAAAAACCTGCAACTTTAATGGCTTCCTAAGCTATTCTATTCCAAAATAAAGACACTGCTTGCACAAGTTGGATATGTGGCTTACCAACAGCTGAATAAAGCTAACCAGGTATATAATGAATTGAATTAAGAACTCTAAGACACATGAAAATAAATCTACAGCAAAGAGGAATTCAGAGGCAAGCTTCTAACTGGATTGGATGGAACAACAGCACTGCCTGCACAAGATGGGTCCATGGCTTACCAACAGCTGAACAATACTAACCAAGTATGAAATAAACTATGCTATCAATCCTAAGCAAGCTAACCAAAACACTAAAAATCAGAAGACTCTAACAAGGAAAAAATGGTGACCAAGAGCTCCAGCTCAAATTCTTCACCAAATTCTTCACCAAATTCTTCTAGACCATTTGCATGTACACAAACCATGCATTTATAGGAATTCCAACTCTCAAAAACCAAAACCAAATTGAACTCCTAAACAATAAACAAAGGAAAAACACTGTTCCAGGGGACCAAAAACATTAATGCATGCTCAAGTCGGCAAAGAAAAGCTGGTGAAACGTGATATTTCACACGAGTCGCGTCAAAAGAGCGTTCTGGAAAACGCACACAGGACCGCCGCTCTGAGCAGGGCGGCGGTTACAGGACCGCCGCCCTGCTCAGGGTGGCGGTCACGAGACCGCCGCCCTTCAGGGCGGCGGTTTCGTCACTGAAGGTCAAGAGGCCAAGGAAAGAGGGAAAAAGGGGAAAATAAAGGGCGCGGGGGCTAAGCGGGGCATGCGGGATGTTAACGCATACTCCGAGGGCTTTTCCGGATCCCGAACACCTTGCGAGGAGACCTGTATCATCATCGGGGCACTTGTTACACTGTTCTGGCAGTACAGTACCTTACAATTTTGGGTACGTACAGGTAACCGTGCTTAGGTACCGTGTGCGTAGTCACAAGTGTTCTTTACGAAAATATGACTAAGGTTAGCCAGATTACTTGTATTTTTTTTGTATGAAGGGGCTCTCCCAACAAAAGAGTGATGCGCCTTTAGGAAAAATCACTGTGAAGAGCAGGACCTGAAAGGGTTACTCACACTCTTATCAGTGTGCTCTTCCTCTGAATTCACTCGAGCATGATGTCAGATGCTGTACTCCAACTCCTTGGAGATCTACCAAGGTATCTGATCATCTTCTCCGCCTCCCTGTCAACTTCTCTCTCCACCACCTTAGTGAGTGAAGCCTTTGTGGCTTATAGAGTCCTTGGTACTTGTCCCCGCCACTCCTCATTCATTTCCATGTCTCTGGGTGCCTTCCTCATCCTCAGTGTGCCCTTGCGCTCACGTGCAAAGATGAAAGCATCCTGCTTCATCTTCCCCGCTTCCTCTTCATCTGAAATCATGGACATGTTGAACATATGTCCTCATGGTACCTTCTTAGGTTCTTCTTCCTTGCTATCATCATCTTCACTCTTTCCTTCCTATATAGGGATTCATGTACTTCTCCAGACACTGTGGATCTCCTCCGGTCAGCTTCCTATTCCACCTCTCTGCTTCACTTTGCTGAAAGGTGTCTCCTTGAAGTCGGGGATCTAGAGTCATCTCTTCTATCCTGAGGCGACTCTTCCTTGGTGAGTGGTTGCCTAGGTGGCTTGCAAATGTTCTGGAAATGTCTTCTCCTTGACACCGGGGACTCTTCTTCATCCAGGTGTAGGCTTGGCTTGGTGCCCAAGGTACCTAGATGGGTGACTGACCCTTGAGCAGTGAAGCACACTCTGGTTCCTCTTTCATCTTCTCATCCCCTCTATGCTTGGGCACGGGATTCTTCCTTCCCAATAGGGAATGTCAAAGGATGGAAAGTTCATCCTCCAAGTATGCACCCCTTTCTCAAACTTTGAGCCTTATCCGTGAGGTAGAATCGCTTGCGGCATTTCTCCAAACAATGGGTAAGACGTCAGACTCGGCCTTGTCATAATGCACCTCGTGCACGACACGTACCTTTCAACGTACTAGTGCTTGCCATCAGGGTAGTTTAATCTTCTTAAAGTAGTACATTTCAAAATCTGATGCTCATCATGTCAAGACTGTGACCTAGTCAAGCCTCAATTTCTTTGACTCCTTAGAACCTGTTTACTCCTGCTTGGAAAAATTGAGCAGTAAATGTGAATGGAAGTTCACACCATGGAAAATGCCAATAAGCTTCCATCTACCAAACATGAACCTGCTAAGGCAGAAGTGCTGATAAACTGGGTGCAAATTCGGCTCCTCATTTGGTGGCTACTGGGGAGTTGTTTAAGGGATCCTCCATTCAGCCCCGAATGCGTTCCTAAGGCACGTATACCATTTGTCTAAGCGCGCCTTGTGTACCCCTGTCATTGATTCACATGTGTATTTCTGAAAATCTCTCCGTAGGCGAAGGATCTTCAGCATGGGGTACTCCCACACGAACTTTTCAGATGCATCTGACACCCCGATTCTGAGAACACAATTGTCAACAGAATGTTTCCAAATAGGATCTTTCCTCCCTTCTCCACACTGCTTATGATTCCATCTGAGGGGAATATATTGAGGAGATGTTGTATATGGTGCCCTCTTGAACTTTCCTGCAGACATTCAGCCAGGGCTTGCTCACCTGGGTCCACCTTTCTTGTCCATTCATCTTGGAGACTAGGTGTGTAGCCATCTTCATCACCGGATCGCTGATATCTGAGACGTCGTAGTACCTTGATCCCTTCTTCAATCCCTTGGATGCTATGGTTTCTTTGATTGCCTCCTCATCCAGGAGGTCATCTTCAGCATGTCCCCTTCACAGTTTAGGCCTGTGAAGTGAAATTAGTTGGGGAGTTATGTGCATTTTGTGCCCTATGAAGCAGAAGAATCTTCGTGTACGCACATCATCAACCATTGGTACAAGTGCTCAGGCTTCCCTGAAATATGGTAACTCAAAAAGTTGGAGAAGCCTTACCTTCTCCATTTTCACCTTGACCACGTCGCTGTAGATCAGCAACCCGTCAGGTGTTCATTTATTTGTGGGGTGCACCAAGCTCTAGTGCCATTTCCTTCTGCGATTGTACTTGACCGGTGATTGTAGTCGATCACGGTCATCTTTCTTATGTGGGAATCCCACTCTTTCCCTAGCAAAACCCCATCTAGGTATTGCATCTCCGAGTACCATTCCTCATTTGTATCCAAGGGTATTTCTTCTTGTTTCTTCTTTCCTTTTCCTTTACCCTTTCCCTTCTTGGATTGTTCTGTAGGTTTACCAACTAGTTTCATGGCCATCATTTCACCCTTTACTTTCATTCCTAGGTTAACTTGCAAGTTGTTTGAAAGTTTTCCTCGTGCACCCCGTGCCCTAAAACACAAACCCTAATCTCATATTTTTCTCCTTTGATCATGGTGCTTCTTCACAACATTCCTCACACCTGTGAATCACTTCTGCTCTGGTTTGTAGATCCAATGGACCGATTGCACTTAAGTTCTTGGGATTTTCCTTCACACGAGTCAGTTCTCAAAACCCTAGCTCTTGAAAGAAAATCACTCTTCTTTGTGTTCGCAAAGTGAAATAATGAAATGCCCACTCTTGTATTTATAGCTTTTCCCACTTTTACGTATTTAAGGCTAGGCTACCTACCACTGTACAACAATATTTAATGTGGTGTTTTTCAAACAAAACCTGACTTCAGTGCTTCTCCTTACACACCCAATCCTTGCGTGAAAACTATTCCACCTCCAACCTTGCACGAAAATGTTTCCATCCCGCGCCGAATCCTTGTGTGAAAAATTTTCCAACCTTCTGGCACACAAACAATCCATCTTGATAGAAGACTCTTGCATGCATGTTACCAGTGCCAAAGGCACTTCTTCCATCCTCATGATTCTTGCTTTCACCTACCTCATGTTTTTGTGCTTTTTCTCCTTTGTACGTGGATTTCCAATGTAACCTTATTTTTCCACCGACCCCAAATCCTCCTAGCAGAATAACTCCAAGTTTCTCTTCATCATCTCACCCCACACTAAAATGATGCAAAGTCCTCTCTGCACATTCATAAGTCAAAAAGTAATAAGGTTACCGGCACCCAAAGCACAAAACAAAACAACAATGCGAAAGGGAAATACAAGAAAGGAAAAGCATAAAAGGAAATTCTAAACTAACTGGAAAAACTACCTTATTTACAAACACCAAGAAGCATTATTTATAGTAGGGCTTCAGCCTACTCCCATTGAAGTGTCTAGGTAATTTTGTTCCATCCAGCGCTTGTAACTGGCACGCACCTGAATCAAGGATGTATGAAATTACATAAGGACCCAACCAATGCACCTTCAACTTTCCAGGATGGCGTAGAAATTTTGAATCATATAGCAATACCATCTGGCCAACCTCAAACTGTTTGTTCTTAATATGGCGGTCATGCCATGCCTTTTGCTTTGCCTTCTCAGTTGTTTGGCTCCATCTTGCTAGTGAGCACCTTTCATCCAACTTTATCAATTCATCTATTCTTTCTTCCAGTGCTTGCTCATCGTCCAACCCTCCTACGTGTGCTATACGCAGAGATGGTAGCATGAATTCGACCAGCAAAACTACTTCCACGCCGAACACCAATTGAAATGGTGTGGCCTTGTTCAATCTTTTATACGTTGTTCTGTATGCCCAAAGAACTACTGACACCTTGTCATCCCAATCCTGCCTACCCACATCACATATCTTAGTCAATGTGTGACTAAGGATTTTGTTGAATGCCTCTGCAGTCCCATTTTCCTGAGGGTGATAAGGGGTAGTCTTGTGATGGGCTACCATGAATTCTACCAATAGAATCCTGATGGTTTCATTTAAGAAAGTGAGTGCCCCTATCACTTGTTAAACTTAATGGGCACCCATACCTGCTGATAATGTTCTCCCACAAAAATCTAGCAGCCGTGGCTGCGGTGCAATCCTTAGTGGGCGCGGCCTCTACCCACCTTGTTAGATAATCAGTACAGGTAATGATATACCCACTAGTTAGTCCTTGGCACAACTGGTGAGATTGGTCTGACAAAATCTATTGCCCATTTTTCAAAAGGTTCCGCACTGGCGATGGGGCGCAAGGGCATCTCATCCCTTCTTCTAGGTTTGCCAAGGTGCTGGCAGTGGTCACAGGCCTTACAAAACTCAATGCAATCCTGGTGAATCATCTCCCACCATAGTCCAGTGACTAGGATCTTGCACGCGGTTGCATTCCCCGCATAGTGTCCTTCAGCAATCCCACCATGGGCTTCTTCTATTATGGCCACGTGTTCATGTTCTAATACACACCGGTAAAACCTCATCGTGGCCCATTTTATACAAATCCCCATTGATCAACATGAAGGGCATGGTGTATGGCTAACCTTTTCCTTTCCAGTGCATTCATCCCTTCGGGTGCCACACCTTCCTTGAGAAAAACAACAATGTCTTCTAACTCTGAGGGCACGCGCCGCAACCTGAATAGTTGTGCATCTGACATGGTTTCCTTGATACTTTGCGCGTCCTCTCCCAAATCAATCCTTGATAAATGATCTGGCCCACAATTATTCTTTCCAGGTTTTACCACCACTCTGAATTCAAATTCCTGAAATAAAAGTACCCAACGACATATGCGCCCTTGCAACACTACTTTGTTTACTAGATACTTCAAGGCCATATGGTCAGTGTAGAATATGAAGGGAGTCACCAGCAGATATTGTCTAAATTTTTGGAGCACGTAGATCATTGACAATGCCTCACGCTCAGTCGTTGTATAATTTTGTTCTACTGGTGTCAACTTTCTACTTGCAAAACACAAGGGATGATCAAAAATCCCCTCTCCTAGTTGAGCAAGAACGGCTCCCATTGTTGTACCAGAGGCATCCACGTGGACATGGAAAGGTTTATCCCATGATGGGAATCATAGAATAGGTGTGGTGATAAGCCTTTCTTTTAGAGTGTCAAATGCCCTCTACTGCGCCTCTCCCCACTGAAAGGCACTCTTATGTCTGAGCAATATTTCCAAAGGTGTGGTGATCTTGGCGTATCCCTTAATGAACTTTTTGTAGTACCCAGTGTGTCCAAGAAATCCATGCACATGACGCTTTGGCTGGTGGGCTCCCCTAATCCCACAATAACTGTAACTTTCGCGGGATCCACCAGTAAGCCCTCTTTGCATATGATATGCCCCAACAACGTTCCAAAAGGAGTTGCAAAGACACATTTCTTGATGTTGAGGGAAATCCTCAACTGCCGACATCTTTCAAACATCAATCTCAAGTTATCACAATGGTCCCTGACCAATCCATACACTGTCCAATCATCCAAATATACTTGAAGGAACTTGTGGATGAAGTCCTGAAATGCTTGTACCACTATGCGTGAAAATACAGCGGGCACATTCCTCAATCCAAAGGGCATGACCGTGTATGCAAAGCTTCCCCACTCGGTGGTGAAAGTTGTCTTTTCTTGGTCTTCCTTGGCAATCCTTACTTGGTGATATCCTGAGAATCCATCCATAAAGGAATAGACCTCGCGCCCAGCAACTCCTTCCAAAATCTCTTCAGTGAAGGGGGTGGGAAAAGGATCTATGATACAAACAACGTTCAACTCCCTATAATCCACACATATCCTAATCCACCCATCCTTCTTTATGCTGATCACCATTGGACTTATCCATTCTGATTCCTCCACAGCCTCAATGATACCGGATGCTATCATTTTGTCTAGCTCTTCTTTAACCCTTACGCGCATGTTGGGATTCATCCTGTAAGGCCTCTTCCTGACCGGGTGCACACCATCTTTCAACTTTATCCTCATTTCCCCCAATGAATGGTGGATGCCTTTCAACTCATGGTATCCACGTGGGAATAAATCCTCAAATTCACGCAAGAGATCGATGATCTTTGATACTTCCTTGTCTGACCAGTAGTCCCCAATGATAGCTTCCTTGGGCTCCTTCTCCGAGCCGATGTTAACTTTCTTGGTTTTGAGTGGTTCATGATATGCGCATGCACATGCATCCACACTGTCAACTACCTCATGCATCCCAACCGAATGGTCGACATTCAGGCTCTCCATCTCCTCTCCATCAATAACGTATACCATCTTTCCTTTCTCCTTTTCAGCACACGTGCGCTCAAATTGTATGTCTTCTGGTTCCTCCTCTTCGAACCACGCTTCCAAGCTAGGTCCACCAAGTAAGTCTACTAATCTATCTTCCACCATGGCACAATCCCCCAGAGTGAGGTGCTTGACAGCCTGCAACACCTCATCAACCGGTTGCTTGGTACTTCGGTACTCGAATGTGTGAACCAGGTCAGCTGCTAATTCCTACCAATTTCCCATCTGGTGGTGAGTTTCAGAATGGATGTACCAAGTGCGCACACAACCTTGTAGTGTCGAATATAACTTGTGCACCCAAAGGGAGGGTGGTAAAGCTTCCGTGCCTTCTCCCCAGACCCTCTCACATGCCTGGATGTGGGAAGAGGTGGGTTCATTGCCATTGTAATCCTTGATAGCGGTGGGTATATTGCTCCTTGAGAATCAGACAGTGAGTGCAATTCTAACTTCATGCCATTCCAACAAGTTTTCACTATGCGCGGCCCACCACCTCACTGCTGTGCCTATCAAAACATAACCCAGCATACCTCGTCGCTCATCCTCCCTCCATTGAGCTTCCATTTCTCTCAAAAAGACCTCAGGGTATGCATCCCCAGAATACTTGGTTATTGCCTTTCCTCCCAGGTGCCAAACTATACATGCACCATGGTTACCCTGGTCACCGATCCTTTCAGATGTCACCCAATCAATTCATAAGTCCCATGCACCCAATTATCACATGCTATACTGGTAGTATCACTGACAGATTGAGCATCATCAAACTGGATGACTCCTTCTGTAGGGTGGATGGTCTCTGGATCTCTTATGGAGCACACATATATTCTGTCCAGGACTTCCTCTCCAAGGGGTTCAGTATAGGGTGTGGACTTTCCATCAGCAAGTGGTATAATCACCCTCTCTTCCTTGTTTTCAAAGCTTATGTACCCCTTGTTAAACTAGAGATCTGTATTATTCTTATAGCACCACGGGCGCCCAAGTAACGCTGGGAAATTATCTACCTCGCAAGTGCCAAGACTTCAAAATCCCCAGTGAACTTAGTCCCCTGAATGGTAATGGTCACATCCTTCAAGACACCTATGGGCATTTCCTTTGTCTTATTTTCCATATACAACACATTTGAAGATGGCTGTAATGCAGGTCTTCCCATTTGATGCCAGGCATCCAGAGTGAGAACATTAACCTCCGCATGCCTGTGTCAATGAGGATGTTGCTAAGTAGCCATCCATCCACTACTGCGTTCAAGGTGATCTCTTTGTCATAATCAAGGCTGTGAGGTGGGAGGTTTGCATGCAGGATCTGCCTTTCGTGCTCTTCCCTGGTGCGTGGTACCTTTTCTCTCAACCATGCTCCTAGTAGGGGAATAACATTCTCTTGCCTCAGTAGTTTACACACCTCCTTAACCTCGTCCAAGTCATCCTTTGGTGCTTCTACTGGTCTTCTTTGCTCATCTTTTCTAGTTTTCTCTTTTAAGCATTGGATCTCCCCTTGTAAGCTTCGAATTACGTCCATGGTTTCCTGGTAGACTTCTTTCTGGTGAGCCAGGTTTGGATACTTCCCATGTACTACTTCTTCCCTTGAAACCAAAGGTCTCTGCTTAGGCACTTCCCTTGCACACAGGACTCCACCCTTGTTGTTACCATAACAGGCTCTAGTTCTGATTCACATATTACTCGCGGGAGCCATTGCGCATCAGCCTTCTTAATACTCACCATGGCAGCACCCTTATCCTTCTGGTGCTGCTGACTCATATGTTCATATAACTCCGGGCACTCTTCGTACTTATGTTTTTTTCCACACCAGGAGCATTGTAGAAGATCTAGACATTCACGCTTATAATGGTTTGTGGCTCCACAATTAAAGCATGTTCCACACGGGAACTCACTTCTTCCCCCGCGTAGTTACCATGGCCATGAAATCCTCCATGAAATCCCCTCCTGCACGCACCTCCATCTCCACATTCTTCATACCAATGCTCATCTCCTTTGGAACTGCTGGCAATGCCAGTCTGGTGCACACCAAGATCAATTGCCTCATGAATCTGGTCAATCAATCTACAATCCTTGGTGTCATGTGTGGTTGAGGTACATATCTTGCAATAACAAGATACATTTTTATGGATCATGCACTGTAAAAGGGGGCACCTACTTGCATCATGATCCCTCATGACATATCTCGCAATTTACCGCTACGGCATACCACCTTCCGAGTACATATCCCACCATTATCCTTTGTGTGCCCTTCTACGTTACAATCTATGCACCACATCCCACCACGAGTCTCTAGGAACTATGTTGGCAGATAATTTCTCCAACTGCTTAGCCATGGCAGCGATCTGAGCCTCCAGAAATGGGCTAACACCAGTGTCAACACTACCAACTACCTCAGCATGCAAAGAAGCTTCCAACACTTCACACGGGTCCGTGAATGTTTTATGAGACAAAGCCCTCCTAAAGGGTGTGATCAACCCTCTGAAAAACCACTGAGCATGTTGTGAAGGGTGGATATCATAAGACAATTTAGACAATAGAGTTTTAAAGCATGCATCATATTCCCACATGCTCTCTGCCATTCCCTGCTGGATTTCCTTGAGAGAGCTGATGCTCTTCTGTTCAAACTCAGGTATGTGGAATTCCGCCAAGAACACATTTTTTAGTGTGGTATAATCCACAACAGTCTGATGAGGGTCATACTTTCTATACCAACTATGTGCGTGTCCTTGCAAGGTTGTTGTAAATTGACTGGCCTTTCGATCCTGGGTCATGATCCCCTTCACGCACCATAGCAGCTCACACTTATGCACATGCTCTGTGGCATCTTCTATCCCACTGTAATCTGGTAAGTGTAGAGACATCTCAAAAAAGACTTGAGGAGGTGGCTGAGGCCCTTGTCCTCCTGACCCAGTCCCTTGATTTCCTCTGGTGTTTCCTCCTCTGCCGGACCCACTAGATCCTGAGCCACCAGCTCCACCACTTCCACCTCCAGATCCTCCTGTGTTAGGTACAGGGCCTGTGTTTGTCATGCCAAATGTTCCCATCATCCCACTAAATTGTGTGTTGACATTTTGTGAACTAGTGCCACTCCCAGTCGTATTTCCTCCACCACTTCCTGACGCGCTCCCAAAACCACCTGTATATGTGCCTTGTCCAAACATTCCACCAAATACTGGAATAGTGTGTGAAGCCATAGAAGTCCCAAATGAGAAGTTGTATCTTCTGGGCACCGATCGGTTGCTTCCACTGATATCAAATGGATCAACTATACTTTTCCCTCATTTGAACAAACCAAGCACCAAGGTTCGGTCACTAGGTGGGGTCAGATGCATGCCAATGACTCTTCTTTCTCCACATGATGGGCTCTCATCAGAAGCTGAGGGGTTCTCTCTTCCATGCTTTCCAAGATGGGGTAGCACAGACTGTTCAGGCTCCACATCCTCCATGTGAACCTCTTCTCCCAAAAATTCTACCTCCATGAATCCATCATAAATGCAACCTCACGTTGTCTCGCAATCTCCCTCTCACGCACTTCACCATACTTGAGCCGTCTCTCCTCCCTTTCCTTTTCAGTCATTATATCAGCCATCTTTCCCCAACCTAGCTTCCTCGCCAAGCACTCAGAGTGGTTTAGCCGGCCATTGGGAATGCCTCTAAACTCATGGTTACCATCAAGATTTTGATTGCTAGGGGGATAGCCCACAAAAATGATCCTCTAGGGCTCCTAAAAATTCAAACTCAGCAACTTCCGGACAAGAATATGTGGAAATTGTGTATTCCAGAGTGTAGCTAGCCAATACTCCCTTCCACCAATGATCTATAGCATGGGTCCATGTTAGATCAACATCTTGTAAGTTCTGGTATGTTTCTTGGGTCCAAGGGTGTGATTTATAATACCACCCCGAACCTAGATGCATATGCCGAGAGCCACTCAAATAACTCTACTGGGAAACAACAGAAGAAGGTTTCGTACAACTCATGATAGAGAGTGTCTTCCACCCATCTTCACGTATCAAACTCAGGTCCAGTACTGAATCTCTGAGAAACTCATCCTTCATGCTTTTAAACCAATTTTCAACACCTTCAAGTGTTAAGCACTCCGTCATCACTTTTTGCATAGACCATGATGTATGCCATGTTCCACTACAACTTCAAAAAGAGGTCCCGGCAACGGAACCAAGATGTAGTCATTTTTTCACCCACCAAGAACAAGGGAACCTCATGCACGCCAGCCTATCACCTAGTGGGTGCTGGGCGCTCACCCAAGGTGCATGAGAGGGAGCCGAGTCTCTCTTTTATGTGAGTTTAGTGGAAGGCATCATTCATGATCTTGAATTAGTGATTTAAAGGACATGAAAAAGCTATAGAGCTCAGAACGGCTTCTATACCCTTTCAGTCATATCAAAAGTAAAAGCGCTTAACAGAATTAATAGAACTAGGAAGTTGTAAATCCACAAATAGACTTAACATTCAAATAAGGTTCATGATTATACAAGAACAAAAGCATAATAGAAATATGCAGATAATACAGAGAGAAGATCTTAATACAATTATCATGGTAACCTTATCATATTCATTCATAGCATTACTATAGAATATCACAGAAGGGGAGACCGTAGTCATGCGCCATATCTGGATCCATACATGAAGACTTTCAAAACAAAATTTACATTCCCCATTCCCTTATTACATCCTTCCTATAATCATCTACCCCTTTTATCCCATAGTTCTCACAGTAATTCTACAGAGCTCCACTTCCTTCCTTGTGTTCTCCCTTTTCTTTGCTAAGGGTGCACATATATATAGGCATCTGATCTCCAACAAACTCCTCTGCAACCTCAGATCTGGCCCCAAGTGTCAAGGTGTGGATCACCTCAGGTGCATGCCTCTCCATGTCATGATTAGCTTTTTGGATCTTCTTATCGCAAGGTATATTCCTTCCAGGACACCCTGTTGCCAGGCTGGAACCTTATCCAAACGGAACACGTTCTTCATGTGTTCTGTCCAAAAGGCCAAAAATGGCTAAGTCCCAAATTGTGCTTTGTGGGCACATGTCCTTGGTTCTCCAAGAACCCTTTTTGAATCTTGCCTTGCGCACCTTAACTTGCATGCTTCCTCTAGCCATGTGCACCTACATGCCTTTAAGATTTGGTAGCTACATTAGGGTCCCAACGTTACAGGGCCATTGAAAATTCCACAGATCAGCAGATGCTAACAAGTGTCAACTCGATGCTCCTCTAAAGGCAAACTTTGGGTCAGGTTTTCAAGCAAGCGTGCCGTACCTCCACGTGTTATTCCAAAAGGGGCAGAGTCAGTTGTATAGTCAATGCATGTGCCAAGCCAGTGGAGGCTTCCAAGTGTCTTAATGGCACCGATTCAAGATTTGAATGGAGAAAAGGTCCCTGAAATGAGTGCTCAGACTGCCACGTGTCCTAGGTCAAAGTAGGCCATCTGGGGAAAAGTATTTTATTCACCCCTTGTCCCCCAAAAGGTGTAAAAGTTACAAAATGGCCTGTAACTCCGCCCAAGGGAAAAAGCCAGTGTTTGAGCCCAAGTCAAGCTCAAGGTGGAGAGTCGGGGGAAAAGGTAGAAATTTTCCTTTTGTCTAAAATGCACAAAGATAAAGATGGAAGTGCATCCCCCAGATAACTAAAGGGTGTAACGTGTCCAGGTGGAGTTTTTAGAGGTTACGGGAATTTTTGAGTTTTGTGTTTTGCGTAAAGGGGCGAAAAGATAAATTACGAACCCGCAAGCCTGATTTTTTCTCTAATCTAGATACCACATGTCCCATATCAAAGGGGGACCCATTTTTGAAACTTGGTTTTCCTGCCCATTTGTACATATTTGATACAAACTTCGAAGGGGCATATCTTTCAACTCAGGGCTTGAAATATTGTGAATCTGACATTGTTGGAAAGATTTTGGCCTCGCCCACACCATAGAGGTCTATAAATTAATTTTGAGGAGGTTAGGTGAAATAAAATGGAGAAACATCTTTAGGATTTTAATGCAAGATCTCCTTGCCTCAACAACTAGATCAGATTCAATATGTTCCGCCGTTTCCTCTTCCTTCAAGGCGCCGAACCAAGGATTGATGCAGTAAAGACATATTTAGGGATAGATTTTATCAAAGGCATTAACAATAGTAGTTGAGCTTCAACTTGCTTTTCCCACTTCTCTCTCTCTCTTTCTTCTCTCTGAATCAAATCTATAAATTCAGGGGCAGGATTGGTTGTAAAAGGTTGGACATTCTTTGTTTTGCAGGCTCCCTTCTCCTTCTAGCAAAGGGATTTGTGGGGTTTAGGACTTCCATTAAAATTGTAATATGTTTCTATGCCTTTTGGCTACTTTGTAATGAATTGTATCAATCGACAGAGCAATAAAACATGTCTGTGATCGAACTTAGATCCTTTCTTGTCTCTTTTTCTTTCATTTGGTCTTCCATTACATATTTGTCTATCTGTGCTTGTTTATTGTATATGTTTTGTTGGTTTGTGTCTATTGGAAAAATAAGTGTTCATCATTCCTTTCGTGCATCACCTAGTAGTTTAGTTATTTCTTATTTCTTATACTCTTTTATCCCTGTCTCCTTGGCAAGTTTTAGATTAGGTATAGAGATAGATCCTCTGTAAATATTCATGTATGCACCTAAACAGAGGAATAAGGAACCAACCTTTAATCTGGAGAGCTTTTTTTTCATTTTGCAAGGTCCCACACCTTGGGGAAAAGTTCAATGTTATGCAATCACACCAAATGATGTTGCCTTAGAAAATCAGACCTGTAGAACTCATTTGGGGGTGCTGTGATTTCACACTAACAGTTTTAGCACGCCCGGTGGGACAAAGAAGTCTCCATTTCATCACAGCAAGATTGATGTGCACTTGTTGCAATCTTCAGCTTATAAGAAGTTTCAAATTTGCATATCTTGTAGACTCCAATAGAGGAAGAATCCACTGGTTTCAGCAGCCCAAGTTTGAGAATTCATGAGAAAAACCTAGTCTAGACCAAGGAAAGAAGTTATATTTGAATACTTACATCTATCCTCAGGCAGAGAGAGGAGAGGAAGAACAGTTCAGAGGTCTCGATCTCTATCAAGAAGAACCTTGTCAACACCTCCACCTGCAAGGCCTTTCTTGTAGTGTGTAAGGGTTCTTAGGCCAATCAGAATGGCACAACCAAATCCATATGTCAACTTCACTGACAGCAGCCCACTCACCCTGAATGCACAAAATCCTGGTCCTGATTGCTGCATTAAAGAGCATCCCATACTTCACTGGAGAAAGCAAAATTTCTCCTGGTGATCATGTCCAAGATATTGTAAATGTCTGTACAATCCACGAGATCCATGAGATAGACATTACGGTTAAGTTACTATCATTCTCACTCAGAGGTAAAGCTTCACAATGGTTCAGAAGTCTTACAGCAGGATCTATCCAAAATTGGAACCAGTTATGCACAACTCTTCATGACCAGTTTGGAGAGAAGGGTGATAACTTATCTTTGTTGGAGTAGTTGACAACAATAAAGAGAGCCCCAAATGAAAAACTGATGGACTTCAACCTCATGTTCCAGAGGACTTGGGACAAGATTCCAACAACAGTAAAGCCCACTAATGAAGGTGCATTCTTATACTTTCTTAGGGCTTTAAATTCTGATATCTCTTTGATGATTCAGTCAATGGGGGGTATAACCTTACATGTAACCTATAGCCTTTCCATAAGGGTTGAGAACCATTTGATTCAGGCTAGCAAAATCACTCCTAGGCCATCCATGCCTCTATACCCTAAGTTAGGAAACCTAGATACCAGCCAAGCACCCACATTAGCTCCTATACCCACCCCTAGGAGTCAAAGCTCAGTTGAAGCTTCCACTTCATCATCTAACACCTCTAAGGAACTCCAGGAAGTCATGAAATAGATTTAGAACCTAGGGAATGAGCTGGTAACCATCAAAAGACAACAAGCTCATAGTTCTAGGCCGTATCAACCTCAAGCTCAGCCCCATGTGCATTATTAAGCTAGACCCCAGTATCAACACAATAGGCCACCACCTTAGAATATAAATCAAATTTAAAACCAAGGACAACCCCAAGCTACTAGACCCTTCAGGTCATATGATCCAAACACAACTTCAACATCAAAGGCATTGTTTCCTACACAGAACAATATGGCACAAGAATATGATTGGTGCTTTCCATGCAGTCAGCCACACAACCAATCAACATGCTTTAATGGTGCCTAAATCAAGCCTTGATGGTGCAAACCAGTATAGTGCCACAAGAACCTATCCAAGAGGGAGATCAAAAACAAGGAGCTCAACAAGGTGGACCCCCAGATGAAACTATGCTAGTAAATTGGCAGGTTGAAGAATTTTGTGGGATGAATCAGTTCCCTTCTCAAAGTGTGGCTACCAACACACGGTCCAAAAGGAGAAATATTGGAGAGGGCCAACCACTGAAATCGGGTGACCCTCAACCTCCCATCACTCAGTAAGGTCCTGGTGCTCCAAGTACAACTTTCAACATACAGAACCAACCCAAGCCACCTCCTAAATCTAGTCAAGTACCGGTTGTAGCAACCCATGTGCAAGAAAGAAATGTGTCTGGGAAGGGACAAAAAAAGGATAACACATTGAATATTATTGAGCAAATGAAGAGGAAAAGTGTGAACATTTCACTATGGGAATCACTAGCCATTCAGGGCAGAGAGATCTGTTGTAGACTGCCATGCAGAATTGGTCAAGTTCAAATCAACCCCCTAACCAATAAGAGAGGGTGCTTTCCAATGCAGTTCAACTAGGGAGAAACCATGGAGAACAATAAGGTAAGAACCTGAGACCTCCTCCTATTTCTCATTGATTATTGGAGACAAATTGGTGCACAATTGTATGATTGATTATGGGGCTAGTAGTTCTGTGATGCCCAAACGAATAGCTGATCAGTTGGGTCTCCAATATGAATTCATCTCTAGAGGAGTAGTCCAATTAGATGGGACAGTAGTGACCATTGTTAGAATCATCAAGGATCTGAGTCTCACTCTACATGCTTGCCCTAATGTGACCGTTTTGCAAAATGTGTTAATAATAGATTTTCCACCACATTTTGCTTTATGTCTGTACATGGACTTCACTGCAAAAATTAGAGGCTACCTGTCTGCTTATTGGTCACATATGCTCTTTAGGACAAGGTATGGGGTGAAGGCCACAATTAGATCTAAACCTATTTATGATTATCATATTGAATCCTATGTGCCTAGCCCAATCAATGCCAATTGCTCAGCTTTTGATCAAGAAGACCTCCTAAGCACTTCTGAAGCAAATACCAAGGTGGGATGTATCCCAGAACTTGAATCTTGATGATTGGGCCAATAAAATTCATACTTTTGACCCCTATAGGGAGATGGAATAATCTAAGCTAGGTGTCTACTACCTACATGAAGAAAACCATCCCCTTCCTGACGTAATTAAGCTAGAATACAAGGATGACAACGAGGTATGGCAATTGTTCTTTGATGGCTCAAGGAGTAAACAAGGAGATGGAGGAGGAGCTATGATCGTGTCCCCCAAAGGTGTGAAATATTATTCAGCCTTCAAATTATAGTTTTCTTGCTCAAATAACACTATTGAATATGAGGCTCTGGTCCAAGGTCTTCACTAGGCAAGGAAGCTAGGAATCAAGAACTTGCAGGTGTTCGGTGACAGTGAACTAGTTGTCCAATCAAGTCAGAGGACTTAATGCTATCAAAAATGACCTGTCTCAAAATCTACAAGAGTATGGTATGGGATCTCATGGAGGATTTCGAGGCCTTCAGTATTGTGTCCATACTTAGGAAGGAGAATGAATCTGCTGACATACTTGTAGCAGTGGGAGAAATGTTTGATGTGGTTGACAACATCAAAAGAGACAAAGAACAACCACATATCCATATAGTTTTGAGACCAGCAGTGACAGATAACAACACATGCTGGCAGGTGTTCAAGAATGATCAACAGATCATTAAATTTATACAAGAAGAAGCTGAATTATCAGCTAGAAACCAAAATAGACTAGAGTAGCAGTATAGGAATTAAATAGTACAACTGCATACAAACAAACTTCCCAAATGCTTAGTGACACTGGAATCTATTTTCAATCCTAATGATGAGTTCAGAAAGGAGAAGGATAACATGCAGATCAAAGGAGAATATTTAGAGTCAATCCCAGTTAGAGGAGACAAAACACTTCAAATTGGCAAAGTGGCCACTAAGCAAGAGATGCACGAATTCATACAGCTTTTCCAAGAATTTCTAGATGTGTTTTCTTGGAGTTATGAAGACCTAAGAGGGTTCAATCCAATATCTAGCACAATAGACAATCAAACTGAATCTAGCCACTTAGCCCATCAGGTAGAAGTAGAGACCAGTCAACCCACATATTGAGCCTCTGATGAAGAAAGAGCTGAACAAGTTAATAGAGGTGAGTATCATATTTCCAATCAAACACTCAAGCTAGGTTACAAATCTGGTTCCTAGTCAGGAAGAAAAATGGAGAAATCAGGTTGTGTGTTGACTTCAGGGATTTGAACAGAGCCTCCCTCGAATATCACTACCCACTCCCTTCAATGGAACATATCTTGCAAGTAGTGTCTAGGTCAGAAAGGTTCTCCCTCCTAGATGGATTCTCAGGGTACAACCAGATCATGGTGAAGCAAGATGATCAGTTCAAAAAATGCCTTCACCCCCAAATAGGGCACCTATGCCTACAGAAAAATGCCATTTGGATTATCTAATGCCAGAGCCACTTTTCAAATGGAAATGGATATGGAATTTAAAGGGCTTATCAATAAAATAGTGCTGATCTATCTAGATGACATTACGGTGTTTTCCAAAAATGTACCAGACCACCTTTTCCACCTAAGGCTAGTGTTCCAAAGGTGCAGAAGTTTTGGGGTGTCATTAAACCCCAAGAAATGCATATTTATGGCTCATGAAGGCAAGCTTCTAGGCCATATTGTATTAAAGGAAGGATTGGAAATTGACCTAGAGAGAGTTCAAGCAATAAGAGCATTACCGTTGCCAAGTCACAAGAAGGATCTTTAGAGATTCTTGGGAAAAATCAATTTTGTCCATAGATTTGTTCCAAAATTTGTTGCCCTTGTTAAGACAATAACGTTGATGTGTGAAGAAGATCATAGCATTCAGGTGGACAGCTGAATGAAAAGAAATTTTTGAGGCTATTAAGGAAGCCATATCACAAGCTCCAACTCTTGTGAATCCATATTTTTCCAAGGACTTCATACTTGTATGCCTTTAGTGGTAGTGATACAATTTTTGCAATCTTGGTTCAGCAAAATAGAGAAAGTACAAAACAACCAATTGCTTTCATTCAGCTAGAGTCTAGAGGACTATGAGGTGAGATACTCCTTCATTAAGAAGCAGGTCCTAGCAGTGATCAGAGGATTGAAAAAGTTTAAGCATTTGGTTTCAAACAACAAAATCCAAATATTGGTCTCCCATGCAAGAGTTAAGGAATACCTTCTCAACAAGGATCTAAATGAGAAGCATGTAGGATGGATCACTCGTGTCATGAAATATGACATTGAGATCAAGGTCACCAAGCTGGTCCATGGGAAGGGGTTGTGTTAGCAACTATCCTCAGGTCAACAAGATGAAACAAATAGTGAAAAGGAGGCTGTTCTTCTTCTACAAGATGATCAAGAAGAAGGGAGAGATGATGTACCTTCTCCTTGTTAGACCTAAGACATGGTGCACTTCCTTTGAACAAGCTTGTGTCCTCATGGGATGAGTAAATAAAAAAGGAGACATTTCAGGCTACAAGCCATCCCATATGTCCTTATTGATGGTGTCTTGTTTAAAAGAGATATCAATGGCATTCTGCTGAGATGTATTAAGATAAATCAGGTGGAGAGAGTGCTACAAGAATTCCATGTTGAAGTAGCTAAAGGCCATTTTGCTCCAAGAGTAACAACACTCAAAATCATGAAAATAGGTTATTATTTGCCCAAAGTGTTTAGTGACTGCTACACATGGATCAAAAGGTGTAAGAATTGTGCATTCTTCAAAGGCAAGGAAAGGCTAGCAGCATTTCCATTACACCCAATCTCAGTCGACCAACCTTTCAGCAACGGGGATTGGAATTCATTGGAGTCATCAATCAAAATTCAAGCCAAGGCCATAGATGGATTCTGACAATGACAGATTATTTCACCAAGTGGACCGAAGCAGTGGCACTCAAGGATGCTAATGAATCTAGCATATTAGACTTATACAAATGGATAGTGACCAGATTTGGAGTGCTAGCCACCATCATATTAGGCAATACATTGGCATTCATAGGTTCTAAGATCATAGGATGGGCTGTTAAGAATGGGACTTATTTGAGCACTTCATCAAACTATTACCCTCAAGGTAATGGTCAGGATGAGTCCACGAACAAGAACCTGCTAAAGGTTATAAGAAGGAATCTTGATGAAAATCAGAGAACCTGGCACACAAAGCTCAAATCAACCTTATGGGTTGATAGAATAACACCCAAGAGATCTATAGGTAGCTCTCCATTCAAACTTGTCTATGGGAAGGAAGTAGTGTTGCCTATATCACTTGAGTTACCAGCATTGGAGCTTGTAAAACAAATAAAGATGTCTGAATTTGAACCAATGGAGGCCAGGTATGAGGAGTTGATAGAATTGGAAGAAGTTAGAGAGCAAGCACTCCAAGTAATAGAAAAGAATCAGGCCTTGATAAAAAAATGCATTGATAAGAAAGAAAAAGCAAGGACCTTCTAGGAAGGAGACCTGGTTTTGAAATGGGATGTAGCTCGAGCAAAACCAGGAAGGCATTCCAAATTTGACGCCATCTGGAGTGGCCCTTATATGATCACAAGATGTAAAAGTAGCAATGCTTTTCAATTGTCTACATTGGATGGTGAAGAGTTACAAATTCCCATGAATGGGATCTATCTTAAGCACTGCTACTAAAAGGAAAGTCTCACCCTGTACATATTAGTTTAGTTTCTCTTTCCTCTAAGTGCTTATGCACATTGTCTTGTTGTAGTTTAGGTTGCTTTTCTCCTAAGTGCTTTGCATGCTTTACATGTTCTATTTGGAACATGTATGATTTCAATTTTGTACATAGTTGTGGTGCTGCTTTTATTGCTCTTGTGTAGTCCATTCAGAGAGACAAATAAAGCCCTGGGTCAATTTTTTTTTCTACTCTCAGAAACCTTCATTTCGAGATTTCTTATGAAAATTGAGAGTGCAAACAGCTAGGCTTGTGAATCAAAAGTAGAATCAGTATCAGACCATCGTTCTTGACTCCATGCCCAATGGATACGACAAGGCAATTGGTCTTCTCATATAACAGGTAGATACCCCTATGAGTCACCAAATTGTTATCCATATTCCACCCCCAGGACAAATATTGGATCAGCCATGACCATGCATAGAAGGAACATGAGAAAACTCATTTGGATCTATAAATTGGTCACAGAAGGACTCAATCATGGAGTGGTAGAGGCTGAGAGAGACTAAAGGATCCTGCGCAAAAGAAAATGACTCTTTCGAGCCATTTCCATGTCTTAAATCCATTCTTTAAGTTATAGGTAGACTCAACTATGAAATATTAGGGTCAGAGTAGAAGGGGCGATGATGTAGAGGAACCAAAAACAAGAAGGGGAAGAAATGAAAAAGATCCGAAGTCCTTGGGCTCGAAACGGTTTAGGAAAAGGTCCAAAATGACTAAGTATGGAGGAGGTGGCGGAAGATGCCATGAGTCCTAACGACGCTTCTCCAAAGGTGAATCCAAAAAGGGGAGCCCAAACATGTGACATGCTTCCACACGTCTAGAACCCCAAAAGTTACAGGGCCATTGAAAATTCCATAGATTAGTGGAGGCCGACAAGTGTCAACCTGATGCTCCTCCAAAGGCAAAATTTGGGCTGGGTTTTCAAGAAAGCACGGTACCTCCACATGTTATTCCAAAAGGGGCAGATTTGGTTGTATAGTCAATGCATGGGCCAGGCCAATGGAGGCTGCCAAGTGTCTTAATGGCACTGATTCAAGAGTTGAATGGAACAAAAGTCCCTGAATGAGTGCCAGACTACCGCGTGTCCCAGGTCAAAGCGGGTCGTTGGGGGAAAAGTTGGTTTTTGCCCCTTGTCCCCCAAAAGGTGTAAAAGTTGCAAAATGACCCGCAACTCCACCCAAGGGAAAAAGTCAGCGTTTGAGCCCGAGTCAAGCCCAGGGTGGAGAGTCGGGGGAAAAGGTAAAAGTTTTCCTTTTGTCTAAAAGGCATAAAGATAAAGATGGAAGCACATCCCCTAGCCAACCAAAGGGTGCCATGTGTCCAGGAAATGTTTCGGGGTTGGGGGAGTTTTTGAGTTTTGTGTTTTGCACAAAGGGGCAAAAAGATAAATTGTGGACTCGCAAGCCCAATTTTTTCTCTAATCTGGCTGCAACGTGTCCCATATCAAAGGGGGAACCATTTTTCAAACTATTTTCCCACCCATTTGTACAGATTTGATACCAAGAAAGACGCAATACTAGGAGATAATGATATGAAAATGAAGATGATAGATGTAAAGACACAATGTGTAACAATTATCCATTTGGGAAAATGTGACTCATATCCAATCAATATTATCTGACTGATTCCAAGATGATTCACTCTATAGATCTTATATAGACTTAGATCCATTAATGGCCTACTGATTGACAAGATCTGGTTGAAGGACTTGTTGTCTCTCTTAACATGAGCAACTTCTTGGGATGTATATGATTAAACAATTTTCATTCAGATTTTTTGAAGGCTTTGTTTTCTGTATTTTTTTTTGAAATGACCCCTATATCTTTCCCTATGTTGCAAGTAAGAGGCAAGGGCTCAACATTAAATACAAAACATAGGAAAGTAAGGATAAATTCCTCTGTTACTAGTCTCACATTACTAGGAAGAAGTGTGGGCTCATCACTGAATACTGTGAAGAAAAAAATGTGTAATTAGTTTTATATATTGTTTTGTATTTTTGATTAAGTTTACCTTGTTTGTTGATATTGTGATTTTTGGGAAGGAATATTTTCCCCCAAATCTCAGCTGCATGTGACTAGTAGGATGCAAGGGTTCAAAACTGTAGACTGAGATGGATGATCAAAATATCCAGGTGAAGACGTTTAGTGCTTTTTGTTAAAGAGAAAAATTGTTTGAAAGGAATATTTTCCATCAGTAAGCTTCTAGAAAAAACCATAGGTAAAAATATCTAGAATGGTAGAAACCATAACAGGGATGAGACACATAGTGCGTAAGAAAAACAATATTAACTTGTGTCATATAGGTGGATAATGCAGAGAGATGATGATGTCATGATTAAGATATTTACCGATGGATGAAACAATACAAACTGTTTGTTAGAA
Source organism: Taxus chinensis (assembly GCA_019776745.2). NCBI lineage: Eukaryota > Viridiplantae > Streptophyta > Pinopsida > Cupressales > Taxaceae > Taxus > Taxus chinensis. Next base: position 760,684,901 of record CM034154.1, on the reverse strand, counting down.
GAATTGACCATGCAAGTGGTCTCCCCTAGTCTGGTGAGTACCTCTCGATAAGAAGTTTTTGCTTCTACATTTTTTATTTTTATATAGTGCATGGATGATGGGTTTGATATGGATTTTATTCTCTTTTTACACTTTTTGATTTTTCTATGTTTTTGCAGACAAGGGTTTGTAACAGACTTATCATCATGGAAGAATTCCATGTTTAGGAAAGTTGAACAATCTTGATTTACGATACTTGGGTAGATGAGGTTCAAGTCAACAAAGTAGATCAAAATATTTTTAATTTTTTTTTGATTTGATTAGTCCTAACTTATGAGACTCAGGTTGATGAGGTTCAAGTTAATAGGAAGATAATTTGATTGGCCATGACGTATGAGACTTGGGTAAACTAGGTCCAAGTCAATAGAGTAAATAGAAAGGTTGTTGATGAACATACAATTTGGTGATTCCTAATCTACGAGACTTGGGTGGACAAGGTCCAAGTCAATGGGAAGAGAATTTGACTAGTCTTGACGTACGAGAATTGGGTGGATGAGGTCCAAGTTAATGAATATGTGATTGGATAAGTTTTTTATGAGATCAAAAATCCAATGTGATGTTAGAGGCAATTTTTCGATGCAAATAATATGTTGGAATTCATATTCCTCAATACCTTTCTAAATGGTTTCTAATGTATGTGGAATAGAAGATTTAGATGATTGACACTTTAAAAGGTTCTTTACATCAATATGTCCTTCATCCATGAATGGAATTATGTGAGGAATGAAGGATTGATCCATAGATGGGCATCCAAGGCATCTTGTATGTTATAGAGAGAAAATATTCAATGTTGCTCCTTTTAGACATTAGATTATTTTTTTTGACAATAGATTTGCAATTAAAGCTTGAAATGGTTGTGCGAGGATACCGGGTGAGGAATACAAACCTTGTGAAGTGCACTCATATGGACATATTGACATGCATGTATCGTCATTGTCTGTTTAATAATGTTATGTAAAACACAAGAATACTCTGCATCAGATAACTGTTATGAAACATTATTAAAGTAAAGATTGATCGTTTGAGGTATTATGGACATGGAAGGCTGCATTGTTGCAAGTGTATAAAATTATTGTTGCTGTGTCTCTACAACAAGACTAGGGATGTTGGGCATAGTATGTAGCATTGAAAGAATATAATCAAGATTAACAGTGCTTGATGATTTACCCTTTTCTTTAGAGTCTTCATTCGTATCATGGAGTGGAAAAGATTCTTGAATAATGCTCAAGTTCCCGTTCAAAATTTGAATATAGTTATATGAAACACTTTCAATTTCTGATCGAACTAACGAAAGAGCATCCAGAGGATAGATTGACTGGTTTTGATTTACATATCCTTGACCCTTGTTTTCTTGATCTCGTTGAGTGTTATCATGTGAAGAATTTTGGACAACATTGAACTCTTCACTAGAAGTTATATTAGTTGATGTGTTTTCAATTTCAATAGATTTGTTGTTGATTTCTATTTCGATGACTCCATCATCAACTAAGTCTTGGATGTAATGGCACAGACATGAAAAATTATCTATATATTGGCCTTCTATATGGTATTATTCACAATATTCTGATTCTTTATAACACTTAGGCTTGGGTTCCCCTTTATAGAATGGTCTTGGGATTGGATATTTTATCATTTTACCCTTTTATAATTGATGAAAGACACTAGAGATACTTTATTCGAGGGGTGTAAACTGATGTTTGACTTTACATGGAGTAGTGTCTTTACTAGGTTGTATGAGTGGATTTTTGGTTGATTGATCATTGAGTTGGGAATCTATATCAGAGAGTTGTTTTGACATCTCATGAATTATTTCAAATAAATCGTCGTTTGATGTCTTGCGTGAACCCAAGATTTTAGTAAATATAAAGACCTAGAGTGAAGAGACGGTTCACGAATTAGTTAGAGAATGTATTTAAATTTAGTTGTGCTTAAATTTTTGACAAAGTGAATGGAAAAATATGTAAATGTTAAGATTTATTTACCTAAAATTTGCAAAGTGAATGTCAAAGTATAAGGCGTAAACTTTAAGATTTATTTGCCTAAAATCGACAAAGTGAGTGTCGAAGTATAAGTCATATATAGAAATTGATGGTGATATTGATAATACTTAAACTTGACAAAGTGAACGTCGAATTATAAGACTCAAAGATTCAAAAGAAAACTATTAAACTTTGACAAAGTGAATGCTGAGATATAATAGTTTAACAATGAAGATTGATTGTCCAAATATTAACAAAGTGAATGTTAAGATAGGAGATGTGAGCAATAAAAGTTGATTACTCAAATCTTAACAAATTGAATGTTAAGAGACGAAACTTAGGAAATAAGTTTGATTACTCAAATCTTAACAAAGTGAATGCTAAGATAGAAGAGTTTAGGAAACAAGATTGATTACTCAACTCTTAACAAAGTGAATGCTAAGATAGAAGAGTATTATGAAATAAGATTGATTACTCAACTCTTAACAAAGTAAATGCTAAGATAAAAGAGACTTAGGAATGAGATTGATTGCTTGACCCTTAACAAAGTGAATACTAAAATGGAAGAGACTTAAGAATGGGATTGATTGTGTATGATAAGAGTGTGGAACACAAACTTAATAACATGTAAAGAAGACAAGAATAACGTTGTTATGGAAGGATTCTAATCTTAAGTTAGCTAGGTCAAGTGAGGCTTCCTATAAAATAAATATCTCGCTAAACGCCAAGAATTATCCCAGTAAGCACGATAACTATTTCTAGTTACCAAATTTACTTTACCCCCCTTGATTTGGCAAGCTAGATTTTACTCTGCTCAAAGGATCAAACTGGGGCCATCACTATGGATAGTTTTGGATCTAATTCAAGGTATAAAGGTGTAATAGTCAAGTTGGTGGGGATCCCATTTTGTTTTCTAGTTCATTCAAGGTGCCAACTACTTTGAGGTTCTTGTGGTACTCCTCACAATGATATTTTGGCCCCTAGCCATGCAATTCCCATGGTTACATTAGATTGGGGAATAAACTCATCTCCAAAAATTTAATTAAGATAGTTTTATACAATTTAATAAAAGGGTGATACATTTTTATTGATTTCATGAGTGAGGCAACCTATAGTTAATAGTTTTTAATTTAAAAGTAACCTTCGTAGAGACAATCCTAAAAATAATGAGTTAGTAGTTTTCCCGAGGTGAAAATCACAATAGAAAAGACAAAGGAAAAATCATGTTTCTGATTTTCAAGATCACCCTCAAGGATGTGAGAAATAACATATATGGGAGCTTGTCCAATTTAAATTAAATGATGATTAAAAACATATTAGGCAAGAAAATGAATTAGTTGTGAAAACATGTAAGGAAAGGATGATAAACAAAACTAAAACTAAGATAAAAATAGATTAGAATGCTGGAAAAAGACACAAAATTAGAAAAACATGGTGATAACACACTAGCACGTACAGTGGTATGCTAGCACATGTAATAGAGTGTACTAGCATGATAGATGACACTAGCGCGTGTATATGAACATGTTTTCATAACAAAGGATGTGTAGGACAATAGAGTAGAAAACAATGCAATGCTAACACGTATAGTAATATGCAAGCGTGTGCAAGTGACATGGGAGGTTTACACTAGGGTGTAAAGTGTTACGCTAGTGCATCCAACACTATGCTAATACATTAAGTGCTACCCTAGTGCACTTCACGAGTGACACTAACACATACAATTATACGCTAGTGCAGACCTCTTATAGGTGTTCACAATTTAGCTGGCATTGCGAGATTTTGATTGTTGTTTGATAAATTTTCTTAGTTCTTTCACCGAATGATAGTCTGAAATAAGACAAGGAAAATACATATGAAGTTATTTTAATTAAAAACAAACTTAAAATGAAAGAAAAAGTGTGGGATGTACCGCTAGGTGTGCCGAAAATGCATACACAGAAAATATTTGCAAAGTGAAAGACAAGAAAATAAACTATTGAAAACCTTTCTCCAAGCTCTTCTTACAACCTCAATGATGAGATAGTTGAAGTGTAAACACTCTTTTTGGATGTATTAAAATGGTTTGGTTGTGGGCGCTCTAAATTGATCTCCAAATGAAGAAATAATGCTACTAGTGAGAAATATACACAAGGACAACCTTTCGGTATGTAGATATCGAATGACAAAAGACTAGAGGTTTTATGGAATTTCACAAAGATTTCAGGGATTGTAAGAGAATTTTTGTGAAGGATATGACATGTTATTTATAATTGAAGGAGAGGCCATGGAGTAGTTGAAGGTTCTTAATGGGATAATGAATGCATATTTTTAAAATAACATTGAAGGAGGTTATAATAGTTCAAATGGATTGAATATCCATTGAGGGGAAGTAAATTTTTATTTGGAAATACGTTTTTATCCGGGAAGGTGGTTGTACATGAAAATTTACTGCTTTCACCTTTGTAAGATTCTAGAAGTGGAGTTGAGTGGGGTGAATAGGATAGTGAAGTGGAGCTTAAGCGGAGGATAATTAGGTAATAGCCATTTAATTAAATTATCCAAGGACCATAGGAGTATAGTTTAAGTGTAATTATAATTAATTTAATTAATTCTAAAGGGGATGTGGTAGATTTGATTGAATTAAATCTTGAAGGGATGAATACTTAGATCATGATAGAATTAATTTAATTAATTCTAAAGGAATAAAAATTAGCATATTATGCAAATGATACATATAACTAAGAATAGGCTAGAAACATGTATGTATTTTTAGGGTGTTTGCAGTTGTTTCCAGGGAAAGTGTGGAGTATAGCCTAAGATAATGGTCTATAAAGATGGCCCAAAGCCACCTTACTGACCATGTTTTGCGGTTATCAAATTCAACTATTACATTGAATTGACATGGGATGTCAAGCCCTCTCCACATGTCCCCGTATCTAAAGTTTCTAGGGTCATGCACAAGCGTATTCCCCTTAAATTTATGTGTGTTCTGATGAGTTTCGTTGATGCTTGTAATTTAATCATATCATTTTGTCAATCCAAGGCGGTGTCCACGATTGTTTGCAACAAAGGAAATAATAGGAACAATTTTGCAGTATGTACTTTAGTAACAAAAACAAAAAATTGCTGAACCGATCGTGATTACAAATGAAATGCTTAAAAGTAATAACTAAAAGGAAATGAAAAATGGAAAGACTACCGATCATGAAAATGTAAGTGCATCAAAGTAATGATTTTTTTTTTGGAAAACTAAATGCATTCACAAAGACTGAAAAGAGAAACATAAAACTCCCATTTCATTGGTTAGGAGTGGCCCTTGCTCCTTTTCATCGATCAGGTTTAACACTTGAATTTAAGCAACAAAAATATCCCCTGAATTTTCTATCTTTATTGAATCGAAAATGCTCTATAGCAGTGAATTGAAAATAACTAAAAATCAAACCACTAAATATAAGTACAAGATCTCTTTTATACAAGAGATGTTCTAGTTTTGTTAGGAGAGAACTAGTTATTCCAAATTACTAAGTCTACTTTTAATTGTCTGTTTAAATAAACAATGTCATCTATCTTTGGAAATAAATTAATGAAGGGAGTAGTTCATAAAGTGTTTGAACTTGAAATATTCTCGACACTGAAGAGAGGATCCGTGATTGACTCCCTAGAAGGAGTCAATCACCTCTAGAATATTCTTCAAATCATTACTGATTGAAGAGAACTGAACTGAAGACAAGTCTTAAATTGTTGGTCATACTTCATCTTCTCATGGCTTGAATTTCAGATGAATTAATGGCGATGATCTCTATTCATAATGTAGTGTTGCCAAATATGATTTCAAGGATCCGAGCTATCTATATGTGCATGTGAGTTCCCCCAAGTTTTGAAGAATCTGGATTGGTGACCTGGATGATTTGGATGTGCTACTTTGAGACCCCTGTTAAGCGGATTAGAGTCCTGTGCTAACATGTCAAATGGAGTTCTGCGCCAGTGTGTGAATTAAGTTCTATGCTCTTTGTGACAAATCAACATATACTTCTTCAAAAAAATGAAGTTAGTGTTCATAACCAATATTATTCAAGCCATTTATGCAAAAGAATCAATAAGATAAAAACATCACAAGTATACACAATAATTTCTTCATAATGATAATAAAGTATTAAATATAAAGAGTAATCATTGTTCATCATGTATCATGATATCAAAATGGTACAAGTTTAAACAGGGCTTAAACATAACAAAATGGGGTTCATCACGCCCCTGGACTAAGGATTTACTAGGTCCTCTTGCTACCTAGCATTAAGTTGTTCAACAATCCTAGAAACGTTATACTCATTGGAAAAGATTTGTCAAGTCTCTTCAAGAGATACATCAGAAAACCCAAAATGATCAATAACATTCTTCCTCCAAGTTGCATAACTTTATTCTGATTGGTCATCTGTAGAATTCCACCCTAGAATAGGTGCAAGGAATAGTAGAGGCCTACAACGCATCCCAATCCATCGTTCTCTGAGTTCCAAGATTATTTTGCAAAGATCCTTAGCCCTCTTCAATGACCAAAGAAGGTTTGTTGGTGAAACAACCTCTTTCCTTTTGTATGGATCTCCAAACAACTGATATCGGACCTGGGATGCCAAGAAGTTGACATTGAATGTAGGGATAACCTGTTCTATGAAATTACTAACACAGTTTCTCAAGATATCAACATACTTGTCTACCAGGCATAAACAATATACTTGAGAATGAAATCGGTTGAAAAAATGAATGGGTGCTGGAAAATCATGCCTCATCAAGAGGCCAATGGTGGATTCTGACTGCACAAAGATTTATTTTGGATCCCACCACTCTCCCTGATGTCTGAGTGTCGAATTAAATGCTCTCAATTGAACTTTCCCCACATACAGATTGATTGGAATTTCAATCTACTCTGAAAGCAGAAACTTATGAATATAGAATTCACATAGAATTTCTTTCTCAATATCATTGGCAACAATATATGCCCCTATAAATTGACTATCATTTTCAAATTCTATATCCAAAATTACCCTGGCTCTAGTCATTTTCCATCTGGAAAAATTGTTCCTTTAAAAAAGGGCATAAAAGCTGGAAGGGGTTCTGCAAGAGAGTACCTGATCGTAGAGCCTATTGACTGCGACCAAATTTTGTTTCAAAAATTTATTCTCTTCTTTCAGATTTTTATCCTCCTCCTCTACTGATTTTAGCCTATAACATTCCTCCATCCATTTAGTCATATCCTTCAACACAATGATCTAGGGAAAAACAAAATTGGTTTCCACAACCTGATATTTCTTGGCCATTGGTTCCTTCCCTCCTCTGTTTTCACTATTTTCATGCAGCAGTGTAATAAATGTGTTCAACTCCAAATTTGTAGCCTCTAGGAATTTTATCTTCTGCTCTTTTTCTTCTAAGCTTTGCTGTATCTGGAGAGTGGATTCCTCATGGTGGACTATAATTTCTTTCAGATTTTGAATTTCTTGGTCCTTGGAAGATAGTTGCCGGGAGAAACTAGTATCCTTAGCTTCCAAAAGTGACCACAGTTGGCCAATTCTCTCCTGAGCTATTTGTAACATGAACTTCACCTTAGATAAGGAGAACACTTGGGGTAAAATAATATCAGGGTCTGGTGGAGATCTAGGTCCTTCTTCTACCAATCATGTCTTACCCTTATCTTTAGTTAATGATTCTTCAGGAAAAGATGGACAAATTGGCTTATGTGGAGACTCAGGAAGATTTTGAACCAATGTTTGCATAATTTCAACTGCCTCTTGTTCTTCTTGTGAAAGTAGCTTAACAATTGGGGTTTCATGAATAACAGGGTTAGACTAGGAATTATGGAGGTGTTTCTTGGGCTTATCATAGGTGGATGGAGTATGTTCCATAGCAGTCTCAAACTTCAAGGAGTATGATTTTTGGAATTTAAGCCACTTCTTTGTCCCATGCCTCTTTTTCACAAATTTGTGCTTACAAATTAGGTGAATTAAACCCTAAAATTTGAGATATGAAGCCCCCCAATGAAATTTTTTAGTGGAAACATAAATGAACTAATAAAGTAATTGGGGAAAATTGACTTTATATTGGGGCTTGGCTTTGCCATGTTGCATATGAATGAGCATTCTTAAAACTATACCTAGTATAATTTCATATTGGCCTTCACATGTGAAATACCTAATTAACCACTTGGCCACTTTGGCCCAAGGTTTTGGTATGCCCAATATCTTAACTCATTTTTATTTTCAATTATTGTCAATTACCAACTATAATTTCTCTTTCTTCCCTACTACAAATCTCTTGATTATCTCATGATACATTGTCCTATTGTTAATAGCTAACCCATCATTCGGTATACTAGATAACTAACTGATTACAGTGGGAGAGAAAGGAATTTCCTTACCATTTACAGTGGTGTATCCCTATTCTATATTTCTTGCAAATTATTCAGTCATTGGGATAATTAAATCTTCATATGCCAACATAAAATCTAACCATCTCGCCTTCTCAAAGATCTCCACTGACTTTGTGTCTGCCAAGAGATAAAAAAAACTAGTGGGTTCATGTTGCAGTCTAGGCCCAATGCTAGATTTGAGCATGTTAATAAAAAACAAAGGCACATAAATGGTAATAACGTAAGAAACTTATGGCGCAGGATTGAAAGTGACCAAGTTAGAAAGCATATTTTGAACAAACTTAACGTGCAATGTATATAACTGAATTTGGAAAGTGGTGCTAAAATCCCGAGGTGATGAGGGGAGTAATGGGACACATGTGGACATGATTGTAATTAATGGCTGTGGATTTTGAGAGCATGTGACGTGACTTGGGAAAGGATGGGCAATCAATAAACATGATGACAACAATTAAAACTTTAAATTTAATTTTTTTCTATTTTAGAAGTAATCAATCACGCATAACTTGATATTAGTACTTGTAAAATATTTGCTATTATTCCCTTACTGATGTCATGCTCCTTGCATACGTGGTATTCCATTTTTATTTTTTTGATCAAATTCAGGAGAGAAGACTGCCATTGCTGGTTTTCGATCCTTTGCTTTATTATTTTTATTTATACATATTTTTTTATTTTTCATCACAAAGTATTGGCCACCATTCCTGGTTTTCAACCAATACCGCGGAGGGAGATGATCACCATTCTTGGTTTTCAACCATCCCCTCTTATTTTTAGCAAGTGGTTGCTCAGGTTTGGATTGTGATAGGGAAAGGAGCTTTGCCTACACAATTAAGATCTAAATCTTCTTGAATTGCTCTTTGAAAATCTTCTCGAGATGCTGGTTTATGGTACAACCTCAGTCTATGTCTATTAAACAACATTACATTCTTGTCACCACCTATTGGAACCAATCTAACTGTCCCATTGTCAAACACTTCTGCAATTTGATACGGGCCCACCCACCTCATATGTAATTTTCCTTTGAAGTATTTATAATTTGAATCAAATAGTAATGCTTAGTCTCATTTCTGAAATTTTCTTGGCTTTATCTATTTTTCATGCCAAATTTGCCTTTTTTGTTGGATGATCTCAATATGGTGTAGCGCATGAAGCTTGATCTCATCCAGTTCATTTAACTGAACAACTATTACCTGTTGTGCCTGTGTTATTTCAATACCCAACTCAGATGATGTCTTTAATGTTTGGATCTTAAACTCTATGGGAAATATTGGTTTCTTACCATAGACTAATTCATATGGTGTAAACCCTATTGATGTTTTCTGTGTGGTGTTGTAAACCCAACTGCTTCTGGTAGTTTCTGCGCCCAATTCTTTCTTGAGATGGTTACAGTCTTCATGAGTATGTTCTTCAATTCTCTATTGGTCACTTCTACTTGTCCATTTGAATGTGGGTGATAGGGGATGACTTCTTGTGCCTTAACCAATATGTCTCCACAAAAGAGCTAATTAATCCTAACATGAACTGTGGTCCTTATTATGACACAATTGATCTTGGTGCTCCAAACCTTTGAAAGATATGCTCATAGAGAAAGTCTAAAACCTTCTCATCTCTTACATGTGGCATTGCCTACACTTCAACCCATTTAGTCACATAATCAGTATAAACCAGTATGTATTCCTTACCTTGGGAAGTGATTGAATAAAATTGGAAAAGAATGGGAGGAAGTGGTAATCCTAGTTAATATAATTAGGGGGACTAAAACATTGTATAAATGCAGTAAATAACAGTAAAGTAGATGTAAATAATTATGCTAAATAAAATGGAACCCTAAATTTGTCAGATAAGGGAGAGAAATAGCTTAGCTAATTGACGGTGACTCTCGCCGGTTATTACAGGTCTGTGAATAAAATATGGAAGTGTAGACAGACACTTAGGGACCCTGTGGAATTGTAGACAGACACTTAGGGACCCTGTGAAGGACAAATATGAAGGATCTAAAGTGACTGGGACACCCCGGGGTACCCTGTTTTGTAATCTGGGTACTTTGAACACTGTAAATGCTGAAAATCTACAACTGGTATGGTCACAAGTTGGTTCCAAACCTTCCCTGTTTATCATGCTGGATCTGTCAGATGAACTGGAAAATGACTTGCAATGTAAAGAGAAGTATCAAACCCTAAAAAAATAAAAGATGCATATGAATGGGTTGTACTGACCTCATCCACCAAGCTAGTGGAATTATCATTGAGTGCTGCACTACTTTTCAGACCTGGATGTAGTTCTAGTGAGTGTGTGCATGTTGTGCCCTAGGTGCTCTCGTGTCAGTCGCACTTTTTGAAGTAGCGAGCAATATTAACTACAGAAAATGTAAATAACATGTGTGCATGGAATAGAATAGAATCCACCCACCTATGAAGTGTGTGTGATGCAGATCTCCTAACCTTGATGCATGGCACTATGTGGATGCAAGTGATGCAATAGATGCAGCCCTAGATGGAGTGATAGTAGTGTGTAATGCTATGACCTAGGACCCTCATTATGGTCTTATAAATTTATATTTATAGGGCTCTCAATCTTAATTTCGTAATTAATCCCAATAAGTTTGACTGAGAAAAAGATGACCAACAACTAGAAATGACCCAAAAAGGAGTGAAAGGGGATTTGCATAGATCGGGGCGCCCCGGGGCACCCCAGTATAGGCTGGGGCACCCTGATTTAGGGCTAGAATGTCAGGGCAATTGCGAAATGGGTGGATAAGTGCTAGAAAATACATGGGAACTATGAAATAAAATATAAAATAAATACGACCAAAATGTGGGATTAATTAGTACTTTGTACACTTGAGAACCTTCTAAATAGTAGGATAAAATCGAGCCAAATTATGTGTAAAGTGCATAATTTTGTGTCTACATTTTCCCCCCAATTTATGTTGGTGAGCGGAAAGGTCGGTAACATAAAGTAGATAGATATGTGTACCTAATATCCATGTAGAGTGTAGAATAAGACGTGCTGATGGACTAGACTCAAGTGTGGAATGACAAAAATAAAAATGTGGAGAAGCATGGATTCTAAAGATGAAAAATGCACATAAAAAGTGATGAGAGTGCACCTAGGGTGGAACACATGTGTAGCTATTGCAATGTGTAGTGTACCTGCATGGTTAGTATGGAAAGTACCATCGAGGCGTGTCATCATTGTCATTGTTGTCATTTTTTGTTGTTGTTGTTGTTGTTGCCCCTAATTTGACTACTTGTTTCTCATACGGCGGACATGCAAGGATAAAATAATTAAGTAGTCAAATATGTATGTATGTAAAAACACTCTATAAAATACACATGTGTAAAGTACGTAAATGTAAAATATGCTAGAAAAAAATGTAAATAGAACATGTGCACCTGATCCATGTCAAGAAAAAGGGTGTAGAAGGATATCATGTAGTATTGCAAGTTTTTCGGGTAATCTCACACCACCCTGGCTGAAGAAGTGTAGGAAGGAAATGCTCTGTGTCCTCGAACTCTAACTGCTTCTGCTAAAATTTGTTTAAGAGATCTTTGTACTGTCTTGGGTTTTTAGGTGATTTGATGCCACTGGATGGAAAAGTGTAAAGAGGCACACCCACTGTAACCCATGAGCCTATAACCACTCCATAGAATTACTGAAGGACACCATGTCCTCTTAAGGCTGTTGTGTATAGAGTTCGTAAACTGGTCTGAACTCACTCGCTGTGTTTGAACCGGTGTAAATACACCATGTTAGTATAAAACCCTCAATGACGACCCCCTCTTTGGTGCAGTATGCGATGACCCTGGAAGGAGAATGCTAGCCAATACAAGTGTTAATATGAAAACAAATGCATGCAATAAGTGTAAAATATGTAGACAATGTAGAAAAACTACTAAACATAGTAGTGTAAACACACAAGAAACCACAAGAATACCACACAAAGCGGGTTACAAACATGGGACATCATTCATGATGTTGCAAGACATGCAAGGCCATAATGGCCAAAAACAACAGAAAAGTGTGCACACAATCAAAAGGAAAATCTTACATACAAAGGCAAACAAAGTAGACAAGTGGAAACAAAGAGGTAGTCATGGAAAAATGTAATCCTACAAAACAATTTCTATACATGGAACACCCGTTAGCATGTTAGAGTGATAACCAATATGTCAAAGAGTGTATGAATAAGTAGTATAAGATGGTAAGTACAAAATGAAATAATAACACTTGTATGAGATGAACGTGGATGCCCCCAGCGACCACTATGGTAAGGGTAGAAGGTGAGCATCCATGCCGCATGTAAATGTCCTCTATTTGCAATCACACTAAATAAGGGCATGAACACACATGTGTGTATGATGATGAAATATAAGAAATCAATCTAACATGTGTAATAAAGTGAGCATGCGAAACACTAGTAAGCAAGAGTAAATGGTACCAAGAAAATGCAATATGCCGTGGATGGATGGAATGGAATGCAAGATGGAATGGTGGGAACAATGTACCCACTGAGTGTATGGAAGTGTATTTAGTGAGGTTCATTTTTTTTGACCCCTCGGCAGTTAATAATGAATCGTAAACGAGAGTGCATCATCAGGAAATGGTTGAGTAGTTTAGGTTGTGTTTAGCGCACTGTGATTTATGTGTATGTGTAGTGGTGATGAAATGCGACATGAGGAGAAGATGTGCATGGACCATATAGTGAAAGAATATACCATGACTTGGTAGAATAGATGAGTGATGATTTATCCCTAAGCGTATATCACTATGGGAGGAGTGGTAGTAAGTGGTGATGAAGTATGCGATTGTATAGCGAATGTGCGTGAATCATATAGCCAAAGTGTATATCATGACTTGGTTGAATAGGCGAGTGATGATTTATCCCTAAGCGTATATCACTACATGATGGAATAAGAAGGTGATGAGTTATCCTATAGCTTATTGCACTACAAGATGGGTGATGAGGGCATAGGAAGCGTATATGAGTATGCGGTGGATAACGGAAGGTGGTGATTTAGTAGTAAGCGTAGACCACTACGTGATGAATAAAAATGAGGTAATGAGTTAGCCTAAGTGTATACCACTAAGTGATGAGTAAGATAAATGCTAAGGTAATAGAATGTCGCAGGATAGGCTAATATATTGTGTGATGATAAGATGTAAAAAGAGTGGTGATTTAACCTAAGGTGTATACCACTACATGATGTGATGCCAAGTGTGGGTGATGATATAGCCTAGAGCGTTGGTCACTAGTCCAATGAATGTGGTATGATGACATGTCACATGTAGGTAAGGTCCATTTTATTGGTAAACCCTTGGCAGTCGAGTATGGGCTGAGGAACTAGAGTGCATCATAGGGTAGTGAGTGAAGCACATAGAAAACAACGTGGTAGAAATGACCAAGGTATGTGAATGTGTGGTGTAGGAAATGTAATATATAATGTGTAGTGGGTATGTAATGTGTAATGTGTGAAATGTAACAAGTGTGTAGATATAAATAGATTTTGTAAGGATGACAGGAAAAACTAGACTCATGTGTAATGGAACCTAGTGTAGCATGTGGAATAGAGATGATATAGGTATGTAGATGATGTATGTCACGGTGATAGGTGTAGATAGAATAAGTAGTGATGAGATGTAAAGCTAGACCCATAGATAATGTGACCTAGCGTAAATATATCATGTAAGAATAGGATGCAAAACTAGACGCATATGAGATGACGAATAGTGTAGTATGTAAAAGATGGATGATGTATAAATGACTTATAGATGAGGTGTGGAGAGGGCAATGTAGGATGTAGGCTATGTATAGGAATGATAATAGAATGTAAAGACGTATAACCTAGTGTGTAATGTGTGGGGTTTAGTGTAATGGTAATCCGTCAATAGTCTAGTATGAACCGAATCACAAGAGTGTGTCATTGGGTAACGAGGGTGCTACTACGTGTGAGATAGAAATGACGATGAATGTAGGATGATACAAGTATGCTAGAATAGATAAGGGGGGGTGAGTATCTTGTTATGAAATTTCCCCCGATGGTAGTGTACATGGGACTGGGTGAACTCATCAAGAATATCGTTGTCCTTTGGATCACAGTCAAAGGGGTGAGAATTTGTAACTTGGTAGGCTATAGTATGAGGTTGACCACATAACGAGCCAGTGAGAGATAAACGATACATGCCCATAACGTATTATTCGTCAGTGAATGAGGGATGTGGGAAACCATGTGTGTACCATTGAGTGTAATTAGGTGAATAATTTGATGCAACAGTGGATGGTAGAAGCAACAAATTGCATGACATGGAGACATGGTCTACCTAACAAGCAATTATTTGAGACATGGAAATCAATGATGAAGAAAATGGTAGGGAGGGTCTTAGGACCTATAGTTAAAGGAAGGTTAATGTGGCCTAGACATGGATGAACATAACCATCATAAGTAAAAAGTGAAATGGAAGAAGGGCTAATGTCACTAGCAGACAAACCTAAGGCTTGGAGAAATGGCATAGGGCACAAATTAAGCTCAAAACCATTATTGATAAGAGTACACTTGATAGAAACATTTTAGATGCAAGACATGATGCAAAGTGGTGCGTCATTGTTAAAGGGGTGAATTTCAGCTGGAGGATTGCACCAGAATGTTATATGTTGAGAAAAGGGCTCAACAAATGTGTCATACAGGGAATCCAGATACATATCAACAGAAACATCAGTAGTAACAAAGAGGGTTTAAACATAGTGAAGCAAATAAGGGTGGGTAAGAAAGTATTTAGTGATATAGATATTCATGATTGTGGAATGAAAGATCCCTATAAGGTGGTAAAAGAGACGTCGGGTTCACCAAAATTATTAACTAAAATTGGAAAATAATGGGAGGAAGTGGTAATCCTAGTTAATCTAACTAGGAGGACTAAACACTGTATAAATGCAATAAATACCAGTAAAGTATATGTAAATAATTATGCTAAATAAAATGAAACCCTAAATATACAAGAGAAGGGAGAGAAATAGCTTAGTTGATTGACGGTGACTATCACAGGTTATTACAGATCTGAGAATAAAATTTGGAAGTGCAAACAGACACTCACGGACCCTACGAAGGAAAAATCTGAAGGATCTGAAGTGACTGGGGTACATGGGAGTGTACTAG
Organism: Taxus chinensis; assembly: GCA_019776745.2. Taxonomy (NCBI): domain Eukaryota; kingdom Viridiplantae; phylum Streptophyta; class Pinopsida; order Cupressales; family Taxaceae; genus Taxus; species Taxus chinensis. The sequence continues at coordinate 760,669,326 of CM034154.1, read as the reverse complement.
GGTGCCCTGAGGTGCCTAGGTATGCAATTTGGACGTTTTGAACACTGTAAATGATCAAAAACTACAGCTGGTATGGTCATAAGTTGGTTCCTAACCTCCCCTGTTTGTCGTGCTGGATCTGTCGGATGAACTGGAAAATGACCTTCAATGCAAAGAGAAGTATAAAACCCTAGAAAAATAAAAGATGCATATAAATGGGTCAGATCTACCTCATCCACCAAGCTATTGGAATTATCACTAAGCGTTGCACTACATTTCAGACCCGGATGTAGTTTTGGTGAGTGTGTGCATGTCGTGCCCTAGGTGCTCTTGTGCCAGTTGCGCTTTGTGAAGTAGCGAGCAATAGTAACTATAGAAAATGTAAATAACATGTGTGTATGGAATAGAATAGAATAAACCCCCCTATGAAGTGTGTGTGTTGGGGACATGAAATCCTGCTAAGCTCCTGGTGCTGACATGTGTCCTCTCGAAAAATGACTAAGTTATGAACTGCCTTTAAGAGGGTAACTTGGAACGATGATAACTTGAGCTCACAGTGGAATTTATTGGTGAAATTTTATATGATCCTAACTGGAAATGACATTTTTAATCCAATGGTGTGGTTATAATGTCTTTATTCAACCATTGGATCCCTAAAAAATCAGATTTTTGATTTGAGACTCCACTTATGCCTAAGAAAAACTACCTTACAATCCTATGCGCTAAGGTGTTGTGAAAAATATTATTTTATCATCATTTAGGTCTTGTAATAATATTTTTGGAGATGTTTTGTTTTACTTATAACTCCATCCGGAGCTCCCATTATCTTCTTCTGAAGCCCAACAACTATTTTATGCCTATGTACTACCTAGGCTTGTGAACCCTGTTTTTACTCAGACTGCTTCAAGTCTTTAAAAAATTCTCCAAACCTTCAAAAATAATTTCCATGATGTTCTAAGGTCTTCAATTCACCTCCATGTTAAATTTGGCCCTTCCGTTCTGCTCCAAGGGGGTTGATCCAGTCCTGGGAAGGCTAGCGATAACCCTTACCAATACTGCCAAAAGATAACATCTTTTCAAAACTTCCTAAAATCACATGGGGGATTAAATTGAATTTCATAAATCACATAGGGGATAAATTTAACATCAAATAGGGGTGACCAAAATGACAGATTTGACCCGGGGTATCTTGAAATGATAGGACTACAAATATTTGACACTGGGGTATAATTGTCGTGCTAGAAAATTGTTAATTTCCCTGTTGCATGTTTGCATGAAAAAAATAATGAAGAAAACATAATTCATATAATTACATGTAAGGAAAGAGAAAAAATAAGACGAAACAAAATAAAGAAAATGAGGATAGTTTTAATGAGAATGGGATAGAAGAAGAGGGAGGTGATAATGGAGGAGACTATATGATGCAACCAATTGACCCACCTCTTCACGCAGGACATCAACAATTCAAAGACTACTTAGTGTTATCCTCTATTTATCGACCAAACCACTGGGGTAATCACTATAAGATAATTTACATGTCATGTTTTCAATACTTAACAATAACATTTTTAACAATGTTAAAGTCAATGAAAGAGAGGGGTATCTAGAAAATCTTCATAATATAGATACACATGACAATGATTAAAATTTAATTAGTGTTAAGAACCTGGAACCAACTATAAACTAGAGTATGATATTTCTTGTTACCTAGGAAAGTGTGGAGAATATCCTATGATAATGGTCTATAAAGATGGCCCAGAACCACCTTACTGACCATGTTTTGTGGTTAAAGAATTCAAATATTACATCGACTCGACATGGAATGCCGAGCCCTCTCCACATGTCCCTATCTCTAAAGTGTCCAGGGACATGCACAAGAGAATTCCCCTTAAATTTATGTGTGTTATAACCACCCATAAATCACAAGGCATGATATTACAAACAACTATTGACATTGATAATATTGATTGACCATGCCTTTCTTTAATCTAAGATATCTCCAAAGTACATTTCCTCAATGAACTGTGCACCATACCCACTTTTTCCTTTGAATGATTCAAAAAATCAGCACATGGTTCTTTTGTGCCTAGTTGTAACAAAGAAGAGTTTCACATAAGTTCCCCCCAATATTTTCCCAACCCCTTGACTTAACCTCCCTTAAACCCCTTCTTCATCACACCTCTTCCTCCTACAATCTTTCACTCCCTCAACTTTAACTTCTTCAACACATTCCCTTTAGTATCTCTATCTCACCACTCATGTGTGATTTCTAGTAATACTCCATTTAAAATGTGGTAAAATATGAGTTATATTAAGTAATTCAATCGACCCAAGTAATGTAATGATGTAGTGATGATTAATAAATTTTAACTTACTTTTAGATTAAATTGGCAATCCATCAAAGTACATGCTTTTAAACGTGTGTAAGTATGCAATTTTTTTGAGTTATTATTACAAAGTGTGATTTTGGAGCTATGTTAGAATCTAGTTGTCTTGGTACCTTATGTACGCGTCATTATTAGGTTAGTGACACATAATTTTTCCCCATCATTGCGCTCGCATATTGCACTTGGACAAACTAAGCCATGCTCACCCAAAGCGTGAGGAGTTTCCATTTCCTATCATAGTTTAGCAAGAATGAAATGAATTGAATGAGTTGAAAAATTAGCAATTAGACTTATATTAACACAACCACACATAGAAAAAACATAATACTCATATATTAATTGTTGCGTAGTTACAAGTTCTGGACATCTAGTAGCCCAAAATCTAAGTAAAACTCATACACACATTAATATTCTAGCTCACATAATTGCATACATACTCTTGTTCATACACATAGACACCTACACATTTATATCTCTCCAGAGAAGACCCCTTCATGGGTATTTATACTAGTGTGAACTTTTCCTTCACTAGTCTTATAAGAGCTAATAATAGCCCTTGAGTTTACAATTCTAATTAACCAATACATTCAGTGATTCAGCCAAAATTAACCTTTCGCCACCCTAAATCTGCACTGTATGTTGTTCCTCTGCTCATGGCGCTACTTATTCTTGGCCTTATCTAATCCCTCTTCTTGCTTCATGCAGATGTTGTAAACTATAGTCCAAATCCACTTCCAAACTCTTTCTTATCCTTATATTTTTCTGCTCTACATGTCGTCTTTGTGGCTTCTCCTGCGCGCCTTCAATGCTCTTCTTGTGCACATATTTCCTTCCCCTTTGCCTTACGCGAATAATTCTTGCATGCTCCTTTACTTATACCCTACACACGCCCTTGTGTAGTTTCCACACCCCCAAAGAATAATGAACCATGAATTAAAGAATATAGAATATGAATAAACATGGGCCCAACATGGTGATTAAGAAAATTTTAACTTACTTTTAGATTAAATTGGTCATCCATCAAGGTACATGCTTTTGAACGTGTGTAAGTATGTAATTTATTTTTAAGTTATTATTACAATGTGTGATTTTAGAGTTATTTTTTAAAAGTGAACATTTTTTTATAATATTTAAACTCTTTCTAATTATAGTGTTTTTGAAAAAAAGGTTTAATAAACATTAAATAATTATGATTACACACTTAAAAACATTAAAAAATAGAATTGATGTTTGGTCTAGATGTGTACATGTATTCTCAAGTTGGGACTGTTACTTAAAGGAACATATCAATCAGTAGAGCACATAACATAAATGACCTTTGAACCGATGGGATCCTACACCTGTAAAATTCCGATCCTCTATTTGTTCCCCTATATCTGACATCACTAGGTAACATGGTGAAGCACCATTTATCTAGTCTAATGGGTGGGTTCTTTCTCTGTACGTTGTCCATTTCACTTCGTCATACTACACACTTCACATTGATTAGATGAATGTGTCGATTCAAGGATAAACCGAATATGTGTCCCACCTCGATGGATGAGACGAGAGTTTAATCCACTATAGAGTTGGTTTGATTGCTAGATATACTAGTGAGTTGGGCATATTATTGGGGGAAAACTATACATAGGCAAAGGGAGAAACCCTATCTATCTATACATCGATAAAGATATGGGCCCTTAGCCAAGGACTGATGGGGGCGACTATATTCTAGTTGGTGTCAGTCAACACTTTGCTCTAGATATACGGGTGGCTTACTCTATATAGCCTAGCCTACTGATTGTTAAGGACAAGAGCCCACAACACCCTAATACTTGATTGTAATTTTTACGTGTCATGTGAATATAATACCAATTTTATTATTATTATTTTTTAGGTATGAAGCTAATGTGTGATAACAATGACATCATTACTATATCTGATATAATATCCATAGATACCATCGTCGGCCCTCACATTGGACCTGTAGACATCTAAAGTGTCGACATTATTAATTATAATTCACCTGTCCTGCAAGTATCCCAACATCATCCATATAATAATTAACTACAAGATTACTTATTATTATTTAATCCTAATATCATCATTAATCCCTTTATCCTTCATCTTAATTTTGTCATTTATTTAATCCTATCATCAATCCCTTTATCACATTTACCCTTTATCATTTATCTAATATTCCATTTTATCATATTTCCCCTTTTAATCATTTATCAAATATCCCAACATTTCATCATTAATCATTTTAATTCATCCAATATCCCATTTCAATCATTAATCCTTTATTATATCCATATTATCATAATAATTCCTTCATTAACATTTTATAGGAATTTAATATTCCTACATCTACCTACCCACCTACCCTACACATCCCTACACCTAGCCTTTCCATGTAATCACGCCCTAATCATCATTTATTAACCTAATCTAATTTTAATCCTAATCACATCCTCACCTCTAAATCTAGAGGATTCTATTTCTAGAAGCCTCTATAACCTTCTCCTTCCATTGAATTTTTAATTCAATGGAAGCTTCTTCCCTCCATGAATTTTAAATTCAAATTTCTAGAATCCTCCATTCTAGAATCCTCTAAGCCTCACATGCATTCTCCACCCTTGATCCAAATCCAACATGGCTTCATCTTAGCCATTGAATCCTCCACCCACAAACTATAAATTGAACTCTCCATCTCCATGAGAGCTAGTTAGAAGCTGGGAATAAACTTCTCATCAATCCACATCTCTTCTCTTTTATTCACTAATCAATCTATCATTACAATCATATCAATCATCTTCAATCAATTAAAGGAGAGATGTTTTCCCAAATGAATCCACAAATTTGAAGCAAAACAAGTGCAATCAATCAATAAATCCATGAGAAAATCTAACACATCGAAAGAATGAGTTGGGAACAACTTTGGGTAAGTGTAGGTATTGAAGTCTCTCATCTTTTCCATCCATTGCTCTATCTGAGGTTTTTTTGGAGAAGATTAGATTAGGGAATCAATCTAGTTGTTTATTTAATTTGCATTACATTGTCACCACTTATTTTTGATTGTTTTTAGTAGCATTTCATATTTTTTGCCCCTTGATTACATTTTAATATTTTCTTGCATTACCACCATGGGGCTTACCCCCCAAAATTTTGATTTTTTTAGTAGCATTTAATATTATAAACAAACTGTCCAAATTTGAAAAAAAATTGTTGAGATTTACCCCTTGAAATTTTCAATTTTTTGTGACACATCTGTTTCAGTTTTTGGCCTATCATTTAGTGCCTATACATACAAGAACATAATGTTTTTGACCTGAAACAACAATTTTGGAGTGAAATACTAACTTTGTGGTTGTAAGGGATACTACTTGAGCGCTTTTGTAAAACCCGTGGCAGCTTTTGTAAATACTTCAGCGCTTTTGTTCAACCTTTAAAACCCCAAAATTGCCATTTTTTGCCCGTTTCCATGTTTGAGTACAACTAGAAAGTAACATTTGCATATTGCATTTGATAACAAAGTGGTGCATTTGCAGATAAAGTGACTTTTGTATTTTGGAGTTTTGTAGATAAAGTAGCACTTTTGTATATTGGAGCACATTTGTAGATATAGTAGTGCATTTGCAAATATAGTGGCACTTTTGTATGTATATCAAGTGCCTTTTTATAGACTTTAAAATTTGATTAGCACTTTGCTAACCTTGTCTATTTCTAGTTTTGGTGCTTTTGAGCATATATTGGTGCACTTTTGTCAAGAAATTATTCACCTTTTATGTTACTGTTTCAATGCTTTTGAGTAGATTAGCACTTTTGTTCTAAAATAGCATTTTTGTTCTGTTTTGGCGCATTTGACCTGAAACAGTGCCTTTTGTTTCTAACAATCAATTAGTGCTTTTGACCTTAGGTCACGTTTGTCCTAATAACAATTTTACGTTGATACTAACCAATCTAATCACACTTTCTAGTGTTTTAGTGGTGTCTTGCAGGTCTAACATTCTATTTTTGTAGGTTTATTGTAGCAATAAGGGGAGAACTTTGTCCATTTTAATATTTGATCTAACCCCTAATTAATTTGTGGTTGTAGGACATTGAAAAAAAAACTACTAACCCTTTGTTTTGCAACTCGTTTGGTCCAAGAACTATTGGGGTATAAAACAAACTACTAATCCTTTTGTTTTGCAGGTCCTCCTCTTGAAGACCCCATTATCAAACATAATTTTCATAATTTTATTATCTATTATCTTGCATTTATCATCCTTTTGTGTGTACATCCTTTGTTTTTGTTTAACCTGAAGATGACAAACATGTATAGCTCTCCTCTCACGTCCTAGGACGATCTTGAGGATCAAAAGCAGTCTAGTATTTCCTTCCCTTTTTATTTTTTAGGGGTTAATGTGATGTGGAAGTGACATCCACACACTTACCATAGTCCTAGGGGTCTCATGACCATGGGCTTCATCTCCATGCACATAGACACACCCCCATGTTTCGATGGGGTATATAAATTAAGGAAAACTGTCGTTATTGGCTAAGCGCTTGCTTGTTTTAAGAGTGGTGTGAAGTGAGGGGGCTTCCACATCCCAACACCCAAGCCTTAGACAATCATCCTTGCAACACTGGACTTGGGCCCCATGTACCACAAGGTATATCAAGGACTCCCCTAGAGAGCTCGTTATCCTAGATTAGGTAGCCCTTTTTGGCCACATATCAAACTATAGTGTAAGGAGGCTGCACTTCCCAAGATCACTCACTATCCAATCACATATTGACACATAGGTGGAGAGCCAATTGTGGCACCACCATCAGTGTGTGGTATTGAAAATAGAGCTATAGATTTCATTGCAATCCCGCTTGACTAGTTAGGGTGTGTGTTACATGTTTGTTGCTTGCTTTGAACACCCTTAACCATTCCATCACACTAAAAATTTTAATTAATCAAACATCATCATAATTAACTATCCCTAATCACATGATCCCAATCCTAATCCTATCACCATCCTTAATCCACAATCCTAATCTAAAACTAATCCCCCACAAATCCTATCCAACCATGGCCTTTGATCCTCAATCCCCATCCTCTCTAAACCAACATCCAAACCCCTATCTCTTTTCTAAATCCATCAACCAAGCTTATCCCATCATCCCCCACCCATCAAAGTCAACCATCTCACTTTGACCATTGAAAATCCCACACACCATCCAACACATTAAGAAACAAATCTCAAACTTAACATCCCTACCTTAACCAATCCTCTCCTCATCATTTAAATCAACCATCCCAGATTGATCCTAACATCCTAAAAACCATCCAACAACTCTCAATCAACAAATATCCAATCTTAAATCTTCAATCAACCAATCACCCCTATAAATTATCATCTCCTCAACCAAACCCCATCCACAATCTTCCCTTCCTAAGATCCCTACCCCTCACCCCATTGAATTCCTCTTTAAGGAACCTGAATCATCCCAATCCACACCGCTAGATCCTAATCAACATAAACCACTATCCCCACAAGCCAATTTCATTGAATTTGACCACCTCACTAACTTTGACCTAGACCAAGAGAACCTCCTTTATGTCCTTGCTAATCTAGCCACCAATCCCAAACCCACACAACCATCCCAAACCCCAACCTCCAAATCTCCACTATCAATCATCATGACCAACACCTTCCTACCATCAAAACTCATGCAAATAATCCACCACCATCCAAAACCTCAAATCCTAAATCCAATCATCATAAAACCTATCATCGAGTCCCATTCACATACCCAAAACAATCCTAACAAATTAATCCAAAATTATCATTTCCCACATCTCATCTTAGTCCTCCATCCTTGTCTATATTCATCATCCCATAATCCAATCCTACAGATTTTTTCCTATATTTTACCCACAATCCCCTAATCCACCATCAAATTTCATCCCCTAAGCCTATCGCATCCCCTCCATTACCTACGCCCAATTCTATCAAAACTATCTCATCCACCATAACTCCTAAGTCAACCTCATCCCCTTCTACTCATAATCCTAAACCATCCAATGTGGTTCCTATGCCACCCACATCATCTTTATCCATACAATAATCCTAATCCATCCCCCTTTATCACCTAAATCTAACACTATCCTATCCTCTAATCTTATTTCAAATCCACCATCCACAATCCTAAAACATCTAACGTGAATCCTAAGTCATCAACTCATAAACCTAAAAATTCCAATCCCAATCCTCCTCCCCAACCCATCTCCTACCCAAATCCAATATAATGAGGCTCCTATTCTAATTTCATCTCCTTCATCCCCAACATCACCCAAATATAATGTGACCCCCATATCACACCCATCCCCTTTATCTAAAACTATACCATCCCCTTCATCTACATCTATCAATCCCAAACAATCTAATCCTAATCCAAAAGCATCTACCTCAAAACCACATACTCAAACCAATCCAAAATCAACCAAATCTAATTTGGCCCTGAAGCCAAAACCATTCACTTCGGCCCTTAGGCCTAATCCATTCCCTTCATACTCTAATCCATAATAATCTAATCTAACTCATAAATCCAAATCAATCAAAACCTCTCATTATCCACCCAATCTTGCACTTTTACTTCCTATTAACCCAAAACCATTTCACCTAAACCACTTCAATCCTTTAGGAGAATCCTTGACCACCATCTTACATCGTCTAAAAACCTTCAACATGATCATCCATCCCCCAATCAAATCACGTAATCAAAACCTTCCCAAACCATATTGGTATTGGGAACACTATTATTGTGACTTCCATCGTACCCATGGAAATTTGACCAATCATTGCATGTAATTTAGGTCTTATGTCTAAAACCTCATTAACCAAGGACTTCTTATCCTTGTACCTATTTATCCACCACCTTTCTATCCCAATCCTCTCCCTAACCATCGCCCACCATTCAAACCCTACTCGACATGTAAACATCGCCAACCATCCAAACATTCCTCACAAACTAAAAACCAATTACAATCTCATCTCCCATCCTTAGTTAAGTCCAACCTCTTAACGGATGAAAAAATTATAACCCCCAGTCTCATGATGACCACATATTCCCCATCTAATTCATACCCTATAGTCAAAAATATGTTCGCTAATATACTTCGCCACTAAAGAAATCCCTACCTTTGCCTTGATGTTTGTTCTAGGTATATTAGTGAACATATACTAGATAGATGATTTTTTTTAGTGGCGAATATATTCGTTCCACATATATTCACTAGAGATTTTCCACCTCTAATTTACTAGAGGCTTCTTAAAATGAACCCTACCAAAAGGCTTAGGCATCCATGAACAAGGCATCCATGAACCCATCTCCCTTCCTCAAAATCTAGGTCATTTAGGCTTAGGATATAAACCTATCACTAAAAACGTCCCTCTCAATATTCCATCACAACCCATTTCTACCACTCAACCCAATCCCAAATCATTTAATCCCCCTACAAATACCAAACACCTAAAAATGGATTGAGCACATAATTCATCGCCTGTGTACGAATGTTATTTCCTTCCCACCCATCCTCCTTCCATCCAACATCCAAATCCCTTTACATCTAATCCATTCTTATCATCACATCCATACATATCCTCTTTTAATCCATTCATTTGAATACTTGATCAAATTTCTCTCACATGTTGTAAGACAATAGTACCTACTATAACCATGTGACCTTGGTTTATCATTACCTCCAACATCCAAGCACAATTTTCCTCCTAGAGATCCACCCTAGTCATTTTTACACCCATCAAAAAGAAAATAAATCCCATACGTGCTGGCCTATCACCCAGCGGGTGCTGGGCACTCATCCGAGGCACACGTGGGTGCCTAGTCTCTCTTTTATGTGAGTTAAGTGGGAAACCATCATCTATGTCATGAACTTAATGAATAAAGATGGAAATGAGTCATATAATCATCATAGGGCTTAGAACAGCCTCTAGAAAAACTTATTCATTCCAAATAGAGGGTACTTATAGACAGCAGATAGAACCACAGTAGAAAGGAAAATACGTAAGGATTTACATCTATTTCATAACAGCTATGAACAGAAATGAATAGATATAGATATGAACCGAATCAATTAAATTCCTACTCATTCATATTTGTAACATGATTACATTCAATGGATCCATTAGACTACCATAGCTTGATTAGACTGAAGTCATACATCATAGAAGGGATCATGTCCTTCATCCATACAAAGAAAAATTTATATCCCAACCCCTTAATACATTACTTCCTTATATAGCCACTACCCAATCCCACAAAGATCTCACAGTATTTCTGTAGAGCTCCACTCTCTATATTATCCTCTCGTCTATCCAATCTATATCTCTGCTATCCTTTTTTCTCCTATGAGTGCTCACATATATAGGCATCCCAAAGTGCCAACTCATCCTTCTGCGGCCTCAGATCTGATTCTAAGTGTCTGAATGTGGTCCTCCAATGGAGCATGCTCCTCTAGGCCTGAGCTCTCCATGTTTTTTCCATGATGTCTTCTAGAACCTTCTATCACAAGGCATATTCCATCCTAGGCCAACCTGTTGCCAGGCTAGCACCTTATCCACTTTTCATGCGTAGTCAGGTCAAGCTTTTCTCGTGTCCGTCCCAAAATTCCCAATGTGGCTAAGTCCTGAAACCTTGGCTCTATCTACTCACTCACCATGGTTTTTCTTAAACCTTTCCTTAAACCATGTCCTATGTGTTCCTTCTTATTACACGCCCTTCTTCAACTAGGCCTTACGTACCTACGTTCCCTTTTGTACTTAGCCAATATTTTGGGGTCCCAACATCACCCCACACTATGCCTGTTCTCCATCTGCAGGAACACTTCTCCAATGAATAAATAATTATATTATACTTACGTCTTGGAAAAAGAATAAGGGGATGAAGAATTTGGGAAAGAAGAAAGAATGGGGAAGTGATGGCATTATTGTAATAAGCTAGGAAAATCTTTTTGCAATTCAGCCTCCAACTTGTTCCAAGCATCGACTTCATTCTACGCTCTCTGACAGAGGTCGCCGACTAGGGCACTTACCTCCCCAAAACTTAGTCCATCTCCTTGAGCAGTTCATAGTGTCAACAATTTTCTCCAACTCCTTGCTCATGTCTTCAAGTGCATCCATCCTTCTAGTAATCTATGGGTATAATTCCTTCAACCGGTTTTTGATTGAACCCCTTAAGGTTTCAATGGCCTTGGATTTATTTTCAACCTCGGCAAGGATTTTGTCCCTTTCTACCCTATTTCCCTTATTATTCTCTTGAAACTCCTTCATCTCTGCTTCATGAGTGGTGACCAAGATGCTCGCCACTCTATCCCTCTCTGTGCACTTATCGTATGTGGCCTTAACAGATTGGGTAGCAATCTTGACATCCACAAGTACCTTGCTATACTCAGCAATGATTTCTACCACTTTCAATTTTTCCTCCCTCTCCAAGCATGTTGCCACTTCTTCTCCAGACTCTAGGGCCAATGGTTGTCTCTCCATGGTGAGGATGTGCATCAAATATTCTAAGCATTCAAGTGCGGATCTGTACTTTTATGTGGGTGGCGTTAGGTCTGGATGCTTCAACATAATGGAGCTTGTGATAGACTCCATCTTTTTATATATGTCACGCACCTTTTCCTTCTCATCCCTTAGTTCATGCTTTAGTTATGTGCTGATCAACTCTTCTTGTTTCAAGCCCTTAGTCTTCTTAGCCAGCTCCTCTTCCTTCTTTTCTAACTTTTCCTCTAGAAATCTTACTCTGTCATTTCTTCCAAAGAGCCTAGCCTCAATCTCAACCAGGACCTTGTTCAGCGCATTACATAACTGCTCATCCAAGAGTTTTTGGGAATTTACCAAGGGGTTGGCTCCCTTAGACTCCGGTACTGGCATGATTTCCCCTTGGTATATTTCAAACTCTGGCTCGTCAATATGGGACTCAAATTCCCAAGAGAGCATCTTCCTTATATTGGGGTACGTGCCCTCCTTATCAAATGACTCCATAGTTAGAAGTTCTTCCATGGGTACAGTGCTCTAGAAGTATGCGTGTAACACCTTCCTTTGGTCATCAACATAGCCCATGACCTGTCCTCATTCTGTATCAAGGATCTTCCTTCCCGAGTGTGTGCCTTTGGGGAAACTCATCGTTAGACTGGGACCTCCTCCCATACTGACTTGTTCTTTCTCAACACTTTCCTCTTTACCCTCTTCCATCACTATGTCTATGTTGCACTCTAATTCTTGTTCTACCAAGGCCTTGATTATTTTCATTGCTTCTCTTTCTGCCACCTCGTTTACTTGTTCCTACGTAAGGCTTGGAGCCTTCTTCTTCTAGCCCTCCCAACCTCCTCACTTCTTCCCATGTCCTAGGTGCCTTCCCCCTCCTGGCTACCCTTGCGCCACATGAAAAGGAACTCCTGTTCTTCTTCTCTTCCCTCTTCTTCTGAATCATGCACGTTTGAAGACAGGTGGCTCTTGATCTCTTTCAGGATCATCTTCTTCCATCATCATCATCCTTTTCACCTATGTATTTCTCCAAGCTCTCTAGTTTCCTTCTGAGTCAATCTCCTCTTCTATCCTCTGCTTCTTTCTGAGAGGTGACTCTTCCATAGGGGATCTAGCCTTCTCTGCTTCCTCTGGCGACTTCTCCTTGGTGAGGGGTTTCTCTGGCACCTCTTCTTCTGAGGTCTTCTCCTTTACTAGGGATTTCTTCCTATGTGTATAGGTGCTAGGTTTGGCACTTGCCACCAACGTGCTTACTGGCTGGGCAGTCTACACACTTGGTGATTTTTCTTCTTCTCTCTCCCTTTTCTTGAGTGTGGGCTTTCTTCTACCTATGGGATCTTCAGGTATGGAGACATCATTCTCCAGGTATGTGCCTTTCTCAAATTTTGGCCTAATGCAGAGATATACACACACCATAGACTTTCCTATAATTGTTAGAGTTAAGGGTTTCATCATTTTGACTTCATGGGCTACGTACTTTTCCATGTACGCATGCTTCTTGGGGTAGACCAGCGTCTTGCGCATCTCCCTGTGGTCCTGATCAACTTCACTAAGGTCAAACCTTAGTCTCTTTGCTTCTTTGAACCTGTTAACTCCCGCTTGGAAGTACTGGGTGGTGAAGGAGAATGGGAGTTTACACCATGGGCTCATGGTTTCATCCACCATCATGAACCTACCTATGCAGAAGTGCTAGTACATAGAAAACTTATCTTCTCCTATTGTAAGCATCTGGTAGTTGCTTTGGGATTCTCCACTTTTCCCTGAACACATCCCTTAAGCACTTATACCACTTGTCTAGGTGCACCTTGTGGGAGGTTGTCATTGTTTCACATGTATACTTTGCAAATATTTTTACATGAGGGATCTTCATCTAGATACTCCCAAACAAACTTTTCTTCCATGTTAGGTACTCCTATCTCCAAAAATACAATTTTCAAGAGGACATTTCCAAAGAGTATCTTGTCTCCTTCCTGGACACTACTGATTATCTCATCTGCAATGAAGGCTGATAAATTGTAGATTTTGCCCTCTGATATTTTCTTGCATACATTCAACCAGGCCTTATTCACCTATGTCCACCTTTCTTGATCATTTAAATTTATGACCAGGCACGCAGCCATTCTCATGATGATATCTAGGATTTCCGCAATATCAAAATATCTTGACCCCTTTTTGTAATCATATGCAGTGACGGTTGCTTTGATGGTTTCCTTGTCTCTCAAGTCATCATCTATGTTGTCTCCCTCACAGATGAGGCCTGTAAACTTTGAAATCAGCTGAGGGGTTATGCACATCTTGTTCCTCATGAAGTAAAAGTGATCCTCATACACGTGCAACATCAGCCACTGATAGAGGTGATCAGGCTTTCCAAAGTAAGGCAACTCATAGAGTTGTAATAACCCTTACTTCTCTAACTTCACTTTTACCTCATCATTATAGATGGGAAAACCCTCTAGTGTCCTTTTGTTTATCAGGCACACTAACTCTAGTGTCATTTCCTTCTCTATTGTGCTTGTGTGATGGTTATAATCACTCACCATCATCTTTCTCAAATGGTATTCCCACTCTTTCCCAAGTAAAAACCCCATATGGGTACTACATTTCTGCATACCACTCCTCATTCATGCTTGTGGTGGTTGTTACTAGCTCTCTTCCCTTGCCCTTGCCCTTTCCCTTTCCCTTTGGTTTCTTGGGTGACATGGTTGGTTTCTTGGGTGTCATTGTCTAGGTCCTCTTATCACTTCAATCTCTTCTTGTTACTCTACTCTTCTACTCCCTCTAACCTTAGATCTCAAACTTGTGAAGAAAACCCCTTAAACCTATGCCCTAGTTCTTCAAACCCTAACTGGGATAATTCCTTCACAAGATGGTGCCTTCTCACAACTTCTCTTATGCCCATGAAATCCCTTCCTTCTGGTTTGCAAATCCAAACTAGTTACTCACACTCAAACTCTTCAAATTTTTCTTCACACAGATCAGTTCTAGAAGCCCTAGTTTGCAAAGATGCAAAAGCACTTCTTTCTTTGTACATGCAAAGTGAATAATGAAATGCCTCGACCCTTTATTTATAGTTTTTCTCACTTTGTAACATTAAATGTTACCTTACCTACCACCGTACTTTAACACTTAATGCAGTTTTTCCAAACAAACCTGACTTTAGTGCTTTAACTCACGCGCCCAACCTTGCGCAGAAAATTCTCCAACCTTCTGGTGCACAACCAATCCATCTTGACAGGAGACTCTTACACACATGTAACCAACACCAAAGGCACTTCTTCTGTCATGATTTTTTCTCTCTCCTACCTCATGTTGCTTTTGCACTTCTTCTTCTCTTGTACGTGGATCCCCAATGTAGCCTTATCCTGACACCAACCATCCTTTTTCACCTTTCCTCCCATGTACTTCCTTCATAGGGCCATTCAACCGGGATTTCCAATGAATCCTTCCTGGTGCTTCACACTTTAATTTCTTCCACCTTACTCCACCCCACACTAAAATGTGCATAGTCCTCTGCACAGTTACAACCTTCAAAAAATAATGAGATTACCAGCACCCAAGGTGTAAAACAAAACAACAACGAGAAAGGGAAACACAAGAAAATAAAATGCATTAAGGGAAATCCTAAACTAACTGGTAATACTACCTTATTTACAAACACCAAGAAGACTTATTTATAGTAGGGCTTCAGCCTACTCCCATTGAAGTGTCCTAGAAATCTCGTCCCATCCAATACTTGTAACTGGCATGCGCACAAATCAAGGATGTACGAGATGATGTAGGGACCCAACCAATGGACTTTTAACTTCCCAGGATGGCATAGAAACTTAGAATCATATAGTAAGACCATCTTCCCAACCTCAAACTTCTTGTTCTTAATGTGATGATCATGTCATGCCTTTTATTTTTCTCTCTCTGTCTTCTAGCTCCACCTAGCTAGTGATCATTTCTCATCCAATTGCATTAAATTTTCAATTCTTTCTTCCAGCTTGTTCATCATCTAGCCCTCCTGCGTGCACTATACGCAGTGAAGGTAACATAAATTCAACTGGAAGTACAGCTTCTATGCCAAACACCAGTTGAAATGGTGTGGCCTTATTCAACCTCTTGTAGGTTGTCCTATACGCCTAAAGAACGACAGATACTTTTTCATCCCAATCCTGTCTACCAACATCACATATCTTAGTCAATGTGTGGCTAATTATTTTGTTAAATGCCTCAGCAGTTCCATTTTCCTGAGGGTGATAAGGAGTAGTCTTGTGATGGGCCACCATGAATTCAGATAACATAATCCTGACCGTTTCATTGAGGAAGTGCATACCTCTATCATTTTTCAAACTGAATGGGCATCCATACCTGCTGATTATGTTTTCCCATAAAAATCTAGCAGTGGTAGCTGTTGTACAATCCTTTGTAGGTGTTGCCTCTGCCCACCTTGTCAAATAATTAGTGCAAGTGAGGATATACTGTGAACCATTCCTTCGCACCACTGGCAAGATTGGTCTAAAAAATTTGATAGCCCACTTCTCAAATGGTTCCACACTGGCTATTGGTCATAAGGGCATTTCATCCCTTTTTCCAAGTTTTCCAAGGTGCTGGAAATGGTCATAGTCCTTGCAAAACTCAATGTAATCTTGATAAATGGTCTCCCACCAAATCCATGTGAGTATAATCTTCCACACAGTTGTATTTCCCGCATAGTTTCCTCTTGCAATCCCACCATGCGCCTCTTCCATAATTACAACCTGCTCATGTTCTAACACACAACGGCACAGGACCTCATCACGACCCATTTTGTATAGATCTCCACTAATTAGCATGTAGGGTGTGGCACGTATGGCCAACTTCTTCTTCTCCAAGGCCTTCATTTCATCTGTCGCCACACCTGTCTTAAGGAATACCACAATGTCCTCCAAATCCAAGGGTGCATGCACCATAACCTAAACAGTTGTGCATCTAGCATAGTCTCTTCAATGCTCTAGGTGTCCTCCCTTGAATCAATCCTAGACAAATGATCAGGTCTGAAATTACTTTTACCTGGTTTAACAACCACCATGAACTTGAAATCTTGGAACAATAGTACCCACCGACATATGTGCCCTTGTAGAACAGGCTTGTTCACCGAGTATTTCAATGCCATATGGTCAATGTAAAATATAAAAGGGGTTACCAACAAATATAGTCTGAATTTATGAAGCATGTAGATCATTGACAATGCCTCATGCTCAGTCGTAGTGTAATTTTATTCTGCTGGTGTCAATTTCCTACTTGCAAAGCACAAAGGATGATCAACAATCCCTTCACCAGGTTGTGCAAGTACTACTCCTATGGTAGTTCTTGAGGCATCCACATGAACATGGAAAGGCTTATCCTAAGAAGGGAAATGCAGGATGGGTGCGGTGACAAGCCTATCCTTCAAAGTGTCAAATGCCTTCTGATGCACCTCTCCCCAATGAAAGGATACTCTTATGTCTAAGTAACTCTTCTAAAGGCACGGTGATCTTGGCATATCCCTTGATGAACTTCCTGTAGTACCTCGTATGCCCAAGAAATCCACCACTACACTTTGACTAGTAGGCTCCCTCAATCCCACAATTACTGCAACTTTTTCAGGATCTACTAGTAGGCCCTCCTTAGATATTATGTGCCCCAATAATGTTCCAAATGGGGTAGCAAAGACACATTTCTTAATGTTGAGGGATATCCTCAATTATCGACATCTTTCAAACATCAGCCTTAAGTTGTCACAATGGTCCTTCACTAACCCATATATTGTCCAATATCTAGGTAGACTTGAAGGAATTTTTGGATGAAATCCTTGAAAGCTTATACCACAATGCGCAAGAACACAGCAGGTGCATTCTTCAACCCACACGGTATGACTATATAGTCAAAACTTCCCCACTTAGTGGTGAAAGTTGTCTTCCTTTGGTCCTCCTTCGTGATCCTTACCTAGTGATAGCCCAAGAATCCATCTATGAAAGAATAGACTTCACGCCCTACCACTCCCTCAAATATTTCTTCAGTAAAAGGGGTTGGGAAAGGATCAATGATACACACTGCATTCAGGTCCCTGTAATCAACACAGATCCTTATCCTTTTGTCCTTCTTGATGCTAATTACCATTGGACTTATCCATTATGACTCTTCAACAACTTCAATAATTCCTAATGCTATCATCTTATCTATTTCTTCCTTGACCTTCACATGCAGGTTGGGATTCATTCAATATGGTCTCTTTCAAACTGGGTGCGCACCCTCCTTCAACTTAATTCTCATTTCCCCCAAGGAATGGTGAATTCCTTGAGTTCATGATACCCACGTGGGAATGAATCCTCAAGCTCACATACAAGATCAATGATCTTGGAAACTTCCTTACCAATAGGTCTTCTTCTGACATCAGAACCTTCTTTTTCTTTAAAGGCTCATGATAGGCACGCGCCCATTCATCAGCACTGTCTACCACCTCGTGCATGCCTACAAAATGGTCAACATCTAATTTTTCCACTTCTTCCCCATCAATAACATACACCAACTTCCTTTTTTCTTTTCAAAATACATGTGCTCAAGATTTATCTCTTTTGTGTCTTCTTCCTCAAATCGCACCTCTAGGCCAGGTTCACCTAGAAATTCCAGTAAGCCTATCTTCTTCCATGACACTATCCCCAATGGTAAGGCACTTGATAACCTGTAATGCCTTATCAACCAAGGGTTTTGTACTCTGATACTCAAATGTTTGAATGAGATCAACCACTAACTCTTACCAATTCCCTGTCTGGTGGCATGTCTCAGAATGAATGTACCATGCACACACAACCCTTGTAATGTAGAATATAGTTTGTGTACCCATAGGGATGGTGGTAAATCCTCCACGCCTTCTCTCCAGACCTTCTCACAATCTCAGATATGGAAAGAGGTGAGTTCCTTACCATGATAATCCTTGATGGCGGTGGGCGCATTGCTTCTAGAGAACCAGACAAAG
The DNA here is from genome assembly GCA_019776745.2 of Taxus chinensis. Classification (NCBI taxonomy): domain Eukaryota; kingdom Viridiplantae; phylum Streptophyta; class Pinopsida; order Cupressales; family Taxaceae; genus Taxus; species Taxus chinensis. The sequence goes on along the minus strand of CM034154.1, from coordinate 760,650,460 downwards.
AGGGCAATTCTCACCTCGCGTCATTCTAAGAGGTTTTCCTTATGTGTAGTCCACCACCATGTCACTGTGTCGATTAGGACATAACTTAACATCCCCCTTTGTTCATTCTCCTCCTTCCACTGAGCTTCCATCTCCTACAAAAAGATCTCAGGGAAGGCTCCTCCTAAATACATAGGTAGCTCATTTCCTCCTAGATGTCAGAATGTATGCGCATTTTTCACATTTTTCACCAATCCTCTCAAATGTCGTCCAATCAACACATAAGTTCCACGTCCCCAATTATCGCATGCTATATTGGTGGTGTCACTTAGGCACTAAGCATCCTCAAACTGGATAACTCCTTCTACGGGATGAATTATCTTTGGATCCCTGATTGAGTGCACATATATTCTATCCAGGACATCTTCTCTCAAAGGTTTAGTATAGGGTGTTGATTTTCCATCAGCCAGGAGAATGATGACCCACTCCTCCTCATTCTCAAAGCTTATGTATCCCTTTTTGAACTGAAGATCTACATTTTCTTGTAGCACCATGGGCACCCAAGTAGTGCTATGAAATTTTCTACCTTGGCGAGCGCTAAGACTTTGAAGTCCCTAGTAAACTTAGCTCCCTAAATGGTGATAGCTACATCTTTTAAGACACCGATGGGCATTGCCTTCCTTTTTTTTCCATAAATAGTATATTTTAAGATGGTTGTAATACAAGTCTCCCCATCTGATGCCATGCATCCAAAGTGAGAACATTGACCTTCACACCTATGTCAATGAGGATATTACTAAGGATCCATCTACCACTACATCTAATGTGATCTCCTTATCATAGTCAAGGTTGTGAGGGGGAAGGTTTACATGCATGACCTACCTCTTACACTCTCCTCTAGCATATGGTACCTTCTCTCTCAACCATGATCATAGCAAGGGAATAATATTCTCTTGCCTTAGCATTTTACATACTTCCTTGACCTCATCTAGGTCATCCTTTGGCACCTCGACCTTCCTTCTTTTCTCCTCCCTCCTGGACTGCTCCTTTAGACACTGGATTTCTCCCTGTAAACTATGAATGAAATCCATCGTATCTTGATATACCTCCTTTTGATGTGTAGGGTTTGGGTACTTCCCATGTACCACTTCTTCCCTTGAAACTAGGTTCTTCTGCCTTGGTATTTCCTTTGTGTGCACGGCCTCTACTCTTGTTGTTACCATAACAGGTTCCAAGCCTACATCACGTGTCACCCATGGCATCCATTATGTGTCATCCTTCTTAATGCTTACCATTGCAGTGACCCTTGTATTTCTGGTGCTGCTGATTCATGTGCTCAAACAACTCAGGGAACTCCTCATACTTGTGCTTCTTCCCACACCATGAGAACTGCAATAAGTCTGGGCACTCATGCTTGTAGTGGTTTGTAGACCCACAATTAAAACAGGTTCCACATCATGAACTCACTTCTTCCTCCTCTGTGGTTACCATGACCATGGAATCCTCCAAAAAATCCCCTTCTGCACGTGCCTCCATCTGTGTGCTCCTCATACCAGGTGATCATCACCCTTAGAACCACTTGCAAGGCTAGTCTAGCGCACACCAAGATCAATGGCCTCATGGATCTGATCAATAATCCTACAATCCTTAGTATCATGGGTTGTAGAGGTGTAGATATTATAGTAGCAAGACACATTCTTCTACATTGTGCATGCTATAACAAGGGACATCTACTCGCATCATGGTCCCCATGACAAATCTCACAATCTACTACTAGAACGCGTACTGTCTTCTAGGGGAACTATCCTTGACATGCCCCTCTACTTCACAATCTATACACCATATACCACTGCAAGTCTCATGGGCTGAGTTTGTAGACAACTTCTCTAGCTACTTAGCCATAGTAGTAATTTGAGCTTCTAGGAATGGGCTAACACCAATATCAACACTTCCAAAAGCTTCGATGTGTAGAGCATCTTCTAACGCCTTGCATGGGTCTGTGAAAGTTTTATGAGATAAATCCCTTCTAAAAGGTGTTATCAACCCCCCAAAAAACCATTGAGCATGCTGTGAAGGGTGAATGTCATATGACAATTTTGACATGAGAGTCTTAAACCATGCATCATACTCCCACACACTCTCTGCCATTCCTTGTTGAATCTCCTTCAGGGTGATGATGCTCTTTTGTTCAAACTTAGGAATGTGGAATTCTACCAAAAAGGCATTCTTTAAAGCAGTATAATCCACCACCATTTGATGAGGGTCATATTTCCTATACCACCTATGTGTGTGCCCTTGCAAATGTCGTTGCAAACTAGCTTGCCTTCCACTCTAGGTTAGTGATCCTTTTGCGTGCCATAGCAACTCACACTTGTGAACATGTTCTGCGGCATCCTCAATACCTCTGTAATATGAAAATGTAAAGACATCTCAAAGAAGACTTGAGGGGGTGGCTGGGGCCAGTGTCCTCCTGGGCCAAAGCATTGGTTTCCTCTGGTGTTTCCTTTGCCACCAGATCCACCAGGTCCTGTGCCTCCTAAACCACTAGATCCACCAGGTCCACCAGTGCCTCCTCCTTCTGACCCACTAGATCTACAGGTCCACCCGGTCCTGTTCTTCCTGACATCCCCCAGATCCACCAGATCCACTAGGTCTTATAGTGGTCATGCCAAGGGTCCCCACAGTTCCACTGAATTGCATGCCAATGGTCTGTGATAATGCCCCACTAGCAATAGTGTACCCTGCGCCACTCCCAGATGCGAGACCAAAAGCTTGCGTATCTATACCTTTCCTGAAAACTCCTCCTAACACTGGAATGGTATGTGCAGCCATAGAAGTCCCAAACGAGAAATTATATCTCCTAGGTGTAGATCAGTCACTTCCATCGATACCAACTGGGCTAACAATATTCTCCCCTTGATCTGGAAAACCAAGTGCTAGGGTTTGGTCACTAGGTGGGCTCAGATGTGTGCCAACGATGGGTTAGCTTCTCTCTCAGGTTCCACGTCCTCTACATGAACCTCAAATCCTTCCCACAACGTTTACCTTCATATATCCATCACACCTACAACCTCATGTTATCTAGAAATATCCCTTTCACATGCTTCACTATACTTGAGTCGTCTCTCCTCCCTTTCTTTCTCCACCGCAATATCGGCCATCTTCCTCCACCCTAGCTTCCTCACCCAGTGCTCAAAATAGTTTATCCGGAAATCGGAAATGACTCTAAACTCAATGTAAAAATCAAGATCTTCATTGCCAGAGGGATAGCACATAGAAATGATCCTCTGGGCTCCCACAGAAATTTAAACTCAGCAACTTCCAGACCAGAATATGTATAAATGGTGTACTCCATAATGTAGCTAGCCAGTACTCCTTTCCACCAATGATCCACAACACGAGTCCATTCAGATCTGCATCTTGCAGCCTCTGGTAATCTTCTTGGGTCCACGTACACGATCTATAATACCAGATTGATCTAGATGCATATGCCAAGATCCATTCATACAGTTCTACTGGGAAGCAACAGAAAAAAAATATCATACAAATCATGGTAGAGGTTCTCTTCTACCCATCTACGTGCATCAAACTTAGGTCTAGTGCTGAATCTCTAAGAAAATTCATCCTCTGTGCTCTTGAACCATGATTCAACACTTTCCAAAGTTAAACGCTCTATCATTAATCATTACACAGATCATGATGTATGTCATTTCCCACTACAACTTTGAAAAGAGGTCTTGGAAATGGAACCAAGATGTAGTCATTTTTACACCCATCACAAAGGAAATAAATCCCATGCGTGCCTAGCCTATCACCTAGCGGGAATTGGGCACTCACCCAAGGCATGCGTGGGCATTGAGTCTCTCTTTTATGTGAGTTAAGTGGGAAACCATCATCTATGTCATGAACTTAATGAATAAAGGTGGAAATGAGACATACAATCATCATAGGGCTCAGAACAACCTCTAGATAAATGTATTCATTCCAAACAGAGGGTACTTACAGATAACAGATAGAACTATAGAAAAAAGGAAAATACATAAGGATTTACATCTATTCCATAACATACATGAATAGAAATGAATAGATATAGATATGAATTGAATCAATTACATTCCTACTCATTCATATTTGTAATCTCATTACATTCGATGGATCCATTAGACTACCACAGCTTGATCAGACCGAATTCATACATCACAGCAGGGATCATGTCCTTCATCCATACAAAGAAAAATTTATATCCCAGTCCCTTAATACATTACTTCCTTATATAGCCTCTACCCAATTCCACATAGTTCTTGCAGTATTTCTGTAGAGCTCCACTCTCTATATTCTCCTCCTGTCTATCCGATCTATATCTCTACTTACCCTTTTTTCTCTCTATAGGCACTCACATATATAGGCATCCCAAAGTGCCAACTCATCCTTCTGTGGCCTCAGATCTGATGCCAAGTTTTTGAATGTGGTCCTCCATGGGAGAATGCTCCTCTAGGCCTGAGCTCTCCACTTTTTTCCATGATGTCTTCTAGAACCTTCTATCGTCAGGGCATATTCCTTCTTATGGGCAACACTGTCACCAGGCTGGCAACTAATCCACTTCGCATGTGCATTCGGGTCATGGTTATCTCATATCCTACCCAAAATTCCCAATATGGCTAAATCCTGAAACCTTGGCTCTTTCCGTATGTGCACCATGGGTTTTCTTAAACCCTTCCTTAAACCTTGTCCTACGCGCCTTCTCCTTGCACACCCTTCTTCAACTAGGGCCTTACGCGCCTACACACCTTTTTGTACTTAGCCAATATTTTGGGGTGACTTAACTTACATTAACCTTAAATCAACCTACTTGACTTAATCACTCCTTATACATTGGCTAGTTTGTTTTACACATTTCCCATTAAGTATTCACTTCAAGTAGTAATTAACCATCCATCACATCCACATCCTTTTTCCATTGGATCAAACATCTGTGGGTAGACGATGATCCTTTTCCTTTTCATGCAATCCACCTCATGTTCCTTTTAAATTGTCATCATCATGACTGGGGGAAACCTTATTACCATCCACTAGGGGCATCATCCCTTTTAGATACCTTTCACTTCCCACCCTACCCTACACCTGGGGGAAAATCGAACCCATCCATCCATCTGCACACACCACCCTAATTTACACTTAGGGACACACCATGCATCTATCCCTCAATATCTCCCCCTTTATACTTGGGGTCATATCTTATCATCTTCCATATCCCCCATCTTATCCTATACCAAATCCCTCATTACATCTATCTATCTCCCGTCTCACATCCCATCTAATCCTAATATATCAATCAATCCCTATCATGTCCAACCTATCCAATTTCCCTCAATCCTTACCTTTCATCCTACCCCAAACACACTTTGGGACTTATAGGAGAAAGTCGCATCCCAATTTACATCCCTTTCCATCCCCCCATGCACTATCCTATCATGAATCCTTTCATCTTACCTAATCTCAACCATTCCCCCCATCCAAAATCCAAAATCTCACATCGAAAATCCAAATCCAAAAATCTAAACATCCAAAAATATAAACATCCCCAAATCCACAATCTCAACATCCAACATCCAAAACCCAAAATCTAAAAATCCAAACATCTAAAATCTAAACATTCAAAATTAAAAAATCAAAACATGTAAAAATAAAAAAATACAAAAATGCAATGTGTGTGTTTTTGTTTGCTTGTTTGTCTGCATTTACATTTTGGTTGATGATATGAGGCCGATTTTGTTTCTTTTTGTTGTGCATGGTCCAATGATACAAGGACCATATTTTTATAATAATCTATCCAATGATACGAGGAAAAGGGTATTTTGCAATTCAGTTGTCACAACCTTTATACCATGGTGCATCTTTCTCTATGCCACATTAATCTCATTGCTAATGATGATAACATTGGGCACTTTATGGTAGCACACCCCATTCTATCATCATCTTTTAGTCTTATCATCATCCACACTTAATCCTCTCCATCATCTAACTAACTATCTAATCTCCTCACCCTCCTATCAAATCAATCCTTTATCAATAAATTCATCTTGCATCCAACATCCAAAATCCCCACCCCTTGATTGAGGCATCTCAAAATCTAACATCTTCAAATCCTACCGCCCTTGACTGGGGTATCTCAAAATCTAACATCTTCAAATCCCACATTCTCAAATCTACAATCCTTAACATCTAACCCCTTGGATGGGGCATCCTCTAATCCAATTTTAGGTATTCACCCCTCTCATACATCGTTGACTAGGGCATCCTCTCATCCTAATCCTCTAATCATCATCTTCTAATCCTCTGAATCCCCTAAATCCTCAAATCTTCCAATCCTCTAATATTAATCCTCTAAATCCTCAAATCTTCTAATCCTCATCCTCTAAATCCTTGAATCTTCTCATCCTCTACATCCTTAAATATTCTCATCCTCTAATCCTCTCTCATCTACTAACTTGGGCCTCTCCTCTTTTCGAGTGGTTACCCGACTCGTTCTTCCCTGCCTAACCCCTCGAGGGGGCATCATATCACCATCATATATATATATATATATATATTTTCTTTGAATGGTCATTGCTATGCAATAACCATTCAAAGAAGGGAAAAATGGATACATCTAAAATGTCGACATGGTTAATTATTATTAATATGTCCCGCAAGTATTCCAACATCATCCATATAATAATTAATCACAAGATTAATTATTAGTATTTAATCATAACATCATCATTAATCCCTTTATCCTTCATCTTAATTTCGTTATTTACTTAATCCTATCATCAATCCCTTTATCAAATTTAACTTTTATCATTTATCTAATATTCCATTTTATCATATTTCCCCTTTTAATCATTTATCAAATATCCCAACATTTCATCATTAATAATTTTGATTCATCCAATATCCCATTTTCATCAGTACTCTTTTATTATACCATATTATCATCATAATCCTTCATTAACATTTTATAGGAATATAATATTCCTACATCTCACCTACCACCTACCCTACACATCCCTACACCCAACCTTTCCATGTAACCTTAGGGTAAGTGCACCAAGTTAGTGGACAAAAAAGGGGTCATAAGTGGACATCATATTGCAAAAAACAACAAAATATCAACTTGTAGGGATTATTAACAATACACAAACTCAAAATTAGAAAAAAATAATAAAAATATGAATCGTAGCATCCAGAATCTAGTTTCTAAAATACTAATTTTTTTAAAAAACGGACAAGTTTAGCTATATTAAACACTTAAAATTATATGACTTGGATTTTGTTTTTGAAAAACCTATAAGATTGTAGTCCGTTTTCCTGCGATTTGGATGACCAAATCTTGTTATTTTTTTTTTCCTTCGGTGAAAAGTTAGATGTAGTTGTCTATCTTGGGATGGATTTTATTTTTTATTTTTTCGAGTAATATTTTTTTTAATGATTTTTTCCGTGAAAGTGGTCTAAAAATATTTAGAAAACGGAGCGCTTTCTGTTTTCCCACCATAACTATATCAAAAATATCGAAATCAAATATATATATTTTAACGTGTATAGAATTTCTCCATGCTAGGGATGGTATAAGTTTTATCACATTTTGATAAGCGAAACAAAAGTTCCAATCTTAAATGTAGACATGAACATTCGTGGGAAAAAATGTTTTAAAGACCTATTGTTAGTAAAAAATTATAAAATGATATTTATCTTATTCAATTCACTTTAAAATCAATATTTCTATGAAGCTAACAGTCTCCCCTACGCGATGACACCATTTTTGTGAAATGTTTTCAGCTTTTTAGTATGGTTCAAGTCTATGGAAGAGCAAATTTGAAGTTTTTTGACCCTTTACACTTCATAATGACCTTTCATAGCTTTGGTTGAGGCAAAACAAAGATTTCCCGAGCCTTAGGGTCAGATTTGACGATACAGAAAGAAGCATGATCGTGGTTTATAAACCGCGATCGCGCTTTATAAACCGCGATTTTAGTTTTTAAAGCACGATCATGGTTTATAAATCATATTTATATGCATCCCAATGTTCTAATTACCATGTGATTTTTATTATTTGACTTTACTGTTGATGGTCAATCGTAGCACCCCTGAGTGTCTGCAACATGATGGGTTGAGACTCTCAGTGCGATTGCATAACATGGAGCTTTTCCCAAGTGTGGGACCTTGCGAAATTGGAAAAGCTCTCTGGATGAAGGCCGGTTCCTATTCCTCTGTTCAGATGCACAAATAAAATGTAGAGGGTTTATTAAAAACTTAATCTAACTTGCCAAGGAGACAGGGTAAGAAGATGCATAAAAATAAACCTAAACTAACAGAGGTGATGCACCGAGGAATGAAGAACACCTGTCTTGCCAATAAACACAAACCATCAAAATGCAATGCAAGATCATGCACAGATAACAAAAATTGCAGTGAAAGATCAGGAGGATGCAAATGAACATAGAGAGGGTTGAGAATCATCCACAGACATGCGTTATTTGCTTCAAAGATTGATACAATATACTACAAAATGCCAAGAGGCAAAGTTACATTACAGTTTTAGATGGGAGGTTTGAACTCCACAAATTCACCTGCCAAAGAGAAGAAGGGAGGGGCAAACCAAGAATGTCTAACCTTTAGAAAGAAGCCCCTCCTTACAATTTATAGGAAGAATGAGAGAGGGAAGAGAGAGAGGTATTCCAAACCTACCCCAACCACCTCCAGATTGCATTTAATTCATCTCATTATGACGGTAGGTGAGAACCCTAACAAACCCAAAAAGTGGCGAACTGTATTTTGCATTTTAAAGAACTTGTTCCCACCCAATTAAAGATATCCAGTCATAGTTGGACAGAGGACCTCGTAAGATTTCTGAAAAATCCAACCTTGCATGAATCTGAGCTCCCTGTGAAAAGTTATGGCCGTTTGAATATCTGGGTCAGGGTCTGCTTCCTGTCAGCGCTCAAAATGTTGCGCCTCCTGAAGGTGCGCCATAGGCGCATCCATCCTTATGTCGACATACCCTTTTACGTGTGCCAAGGGCACATCCAAATTTCATGTCAACATCCTCTTTACCTGCGCCATAGGCGCCAAGGGCGCGATATTTTTCCATGTCGACACTCCTCTCGTGCGCCACTTACATGTGCTATAGGGTGCAAATTGTTCCATGTCGACACTCTTTGTCTGTGCGCCACTTACCATGTGCCAAGGGTGCACCCTTTTACCACGTCGACACTCTTTGTTGTGCCACCACTTACCTGCACCTTGGCCGCATCCTTTTGCATGTCAACACTCTTTGTCGTGTGCCACTTAACCTGCGCCAAGGGCGCATCCTTTTGCCATGTCAACACTCTTTGTCGTGTGCCACTTACCTACGCCTTGGTGCATCCTTTTTCATGTCGACACTCTTGTCTAGTGCCACTTAACCTGCTGCCTTGGTGCGCAATAAATTCTTGCATGTCGACATTCTTTGTCTGAGCACCTCTTACCTAAACGCCTTGGGGCATCTTCTGCCATGTTTGTCCTATATCTACCCAGGGGGAAGATATATACAACAATTTGGCGACTCAACAGGGATCACCTGCCTGCTAGGTAGAAGATCAGTGGCCTTTTAGCAATCCATTGGGCATGGAGTCATAAGCAATAACCTGAAACCAACCTGATATCTGATCCCGAGCCTGATACTGCAACTCCTTCTCCGACAACACTCTGAACTGTAGAAAACAACCTGAGAGCAACAAAACCTATGCCAAAGCACTTAGGGAAATTGAAACCTAACTACAACAAGACAATGTGCATACGCACTTAGAGGAATTGAAATCTAGGCTAATATTTACAAGGGTAAACCTTTTCCTTTTAGTAGCAATGTTTAAGATAGATTCCGTTAACCGGAATCGGGAGTTCTTCTCCATCCAATGTAGACAATTGGAAGGCATTACTACTTTTACATCCCGTGACCATGTAGGGGCCACTCCAAATGGCATCAAACTTGGAATGCCTTCCTGGTTTTGCCCGATCTGCATCCCATTTCAGAACTAGGTCCCCTTCTTGGAAGGTCCTTGCTCTTGCCTTCTTATCAAACCATCTTTTTACTAAGGCCTGATCCTTTTCAATCGTCTGAACTACATGTTCTCTGATTTCTTCCAATTCCATCAACTCTGCATACCTGCCTCCATTGGTTCAAACTCAGACAACTCCAACTACTTCATGAGCTCCAATGCTGGCAATTCTAATGATATAGGCAATACTGCCTCTTTCCCATAGACCAACTTGTAGGGAGAATTACCAGTAGACCTCTTTGGCGTTATCCTGTCAGCCCATAATGCTGATTTTAGCTTGGTATGCCATGTCCTTTGGTTTTCATCCAGAGTCCTTCTGATGATCTTAGCAAATTCTTGTTCATGGACTCTGCCTGTCCATTACCCTGCGGGTAATAGTTTGAAGAGGTGCTCAAGTAGATTCCATTCTTGACAGCCCATTCTGTAATCTTGGAACCTATGAATGCCAATGCATTATCTGATATGATAGTGGCTGGCACACCGAACCTGGTCACTATTCCCTTCATAAAAGTCTAGTATGTTAGACTCATTTGCTTTCTTTGAGCGCTACTGCTTCGGTCCACTTGGTGAAATAGTCCGTTGCCGTGAGAATCCACTTGTGGCCTTGGCTTGAGTTTGGGTTGATGACCCCGATGAAGTCCAATCCCCATTGCATAAATGGTTGGTCAACCAAAATTGGGTGCAATGGAAGTGCTGCTAGTCTTTCTTTTCCTGTGAAGAGTGCACATTTCTTGCACTTTCTTATCCATGTATAGCAGTCACTGAACACTGTGGGCCAATAATACCCTGCCTTCATTATCTTGAGAGCTGTTACTCGTGGGGTGAAATGTCCTCGAGAATCTCCATCATGAAAATCTCGTAACACCCTCTCAATTTGACCTGTCCCAATGCACCTCAATAGAACTCCATTGATGTCTTTTTTAAACAAAACACCATCAACAAGCACATATGGAATGGCTTGTAATCTGAAGTATCTCCTTTTTGCTTTGCTCAATTTCTGGAGGGCATAGGCCTATCTGTAGGAAGTGTATCATATTCTGAGTCCAACAAGGAGCGGGCACATCATCATTTTCCTGTTCTTGACCATCCTGTAGTACCAAGACAGTCTCTTTTTCATCACCTACTTCAACTTTTCTGACTCAAAGCTAGCTGTTCACATAGTCCTTTTCCACGTACTAGCTTAGTGACCTTAATTTCGATGTCATATTCCATGACACGAGTGATCCATCCTGCACGTTTCTCATTCAGATCCTTGTTTAGAAGGAAGTCCTTGACTCCCGCATGAGAGACCAATAATTGGATCTTGTTGTTTGAGACTAGGTGCTTGAATTTCTTTAAGCTCCTGATCACTGCAAGGACATGCTTTTCAATGAAAGAGTACCTTGTTTCGTATTCCTCCAAGCCTTGACTGAAGAAAGCAACTGGTTGTTCTAATCCCTCTTTGTTTTGTTGTGACTAGGATTGCAGAAATTGTGTCTCCACCACCGAAGGCATATAGCATGAAATCCTTGGAGAAGTCTGGATTGACGAGAGTCGGAGCTTGAGATATAGCCTCTTTTATTGCCTCAAAACTTGCCTTGCCTTCAGCTGTCCACTTAAATGCCATGCTCTTCTTCAACATCAACGTTATTGGCTTTACGAGAGCTGCAAAGTTTGGAACAAACCTGTGGACAAAATTGATCCTTCCCAAGAAGCTTTGAAGAGCCTTCTTGTGACTTGGCAATGGCAACGCTCGAATTGCTTCAACTCTTTCTGGGTCAATCGTCAATCCCTCCTTTGAAACAATATGGCCTAGAAGTTTTCCCTCGTGAGCCAAGAATATGCATTTTTTGGGATTCAATGATACCCCAAATCTTCTACACCTCTGAAATACTTGCCTCAAATGAAAGAGGTGATCCGCTGCATTTTTGGAGAATACAGTGATGTCATCAAGATATATCAAAACTATTTTATTGATCAACCCCTTGAATGCCATATCCATTGCCCTTTGGAAAGTGGCTCCAGCATTTGATAGCCCAAATGGCATCTTCTTGTAGGCATAGGTGCCCCATTTGGTGGTGAAAGCCGTCTTGAATTGGTCATCTTCTTTCACCATCACCTGATTATACCCTGAGTAGCCATCTAGGAGAGAGAATCTCTCTGAACCGGATACCACTTGCAATATTTGTTCCATTGAAGGAAGTGGGTAATGGTCTTTAAGAGATGCCCTATTGAGGTCTCGAAAGTCCACACAACCTGATTTCTCCGCTCTTCTTCCTGACCGGAACCAAGTTTGCAACCCAGCTTGAGTGCTTGATCGGAAATATAATGCTTGCCTCTATTAGCTTGTTTAGCTCTTCTTCATTAGAGGCTCAATGTGAGGGTTGACTGGTCTCTGCTTTTACCTGATGGGCTTAGCATCTGGATCCAATTCTATGGTATGTTGTGCCAACTTCGGGTTGAATCCTATGCATAGGTCTTCATAGCTCCAAGCGAAGACATCTGGAAATTCTTGGCAAAGTTGTATGAAATCTGATTTCTCCTGTTCAGTGGCCACTTTTCCAATTTGAAGTGTTTTGCCTTCCCCAACCTGGAATTGGCTCTGAATCTTCTCTCTTGACCTGTATGTTAGCCTTTTCCTTACGGAACTGGTCGTTAGGGTTGAAGATAGACTCCAATGTTACTAAACCCTTAGGAAGCTTGTTTGTCCGTAGCTGCACTACTTGATCACCGTACTGCTGCTCTAGTCTGTCTTGATTCCTAGCATGAGAATTCAACCTCTTCTTGTAAGAAATTGACGATCTGTTGATCGTTCTCAAACACCTGCCAGCTTGTGTTATTATCTGGAACTGCTGGCCTCACAATCACATGGATATGTGGCTGCATTTTTTCTCTTTTGACGTTGTCAACCACATCAAACATTGCTCCAACTGCTGCGAGCCTATCCGCGGCTTCATTTTTCTTCCTGGGTATGGAAATGATGTTGAAAGCTTTGAAATCCTCAATGAGGTCCCATACCCTATTCTTGTAGTTTTTCAGTAGGTCATTCTTTGTAGCATGTTGTCCCCTAACTTGGTTGATGATTAGCTTGCTATCCCTGAACACCTGCAAGTTCTTTATGTCCCTTTTTCCTGGCCCAATGAAGTCCATGAATCAAGGCCTCATATTCAGCTGTGTTGTTTGAACAGGAAAACTGGAACCGGAAAGCTGAATAATATTTGATGCCTTGAGGTGAAATAAGCCTAACTCCTCCTCCTGCACCCTGCCTACTCCTTGATCCATCGAAAAATAACTGCCATACCTCATTGTCATCCTTATAGTCTGGTTCTGGTGATGTTAGTAATAGACTGGTTTTCTTCATGTATGCAATAGACTCCTAGATCGGATTCTTCTACTTCTTGGTAGGGATCAAAATCATGTACCTTTCTTGCCCATTTGTCAAGAGTCAAATCTGGGATGCTTCCAACTTTGGTGTCAGCTTCATCTGTGCTTGGATAATCTTCTTGATCAAATGCTGAACAGTTGGCATTGATTTGGCTTGGAGTATGAGGCTCAATATGAAAGTTTGCAATTGGTTCAGATCTGATTGTGACCTTAGTACCATATCTTGTTCTAAACAACATGTGTGACCAGTCAGCAGATAAGTAGCCTCCAATTCTAGCTGTGAAATCCCTTGATAAGCATAGGGAAAATAGTGGTGGCAAATCTATCACTGACACATCTTGCAAAACGGTAACGTTGGGGCATGCATGCAACATAAGATTCAAACCTTTAATCACTCCCACCATGTTACTACTGCTATCCCATCCAATTGCACTACCCCTTTAGATATGACTTCATATTGGAGACCCAGCTGATCAGCTATTTGCTTGGGCATGACAGAACTACTTGCCCCAGAATCAATCATGCAATTGTGTACTAGTTTATCCCCAATGATTAATGAAACATAGAATGGAGGGGGTTTCAAAACTTTACCTTGTTGTCCTCCATGATTCCCTTCAGGCTGAGCAACATTTGTGAGGACATTCTCTTGCATATGGACATGCTGGTTCGAAGTTGACCAATTCTTCATGGAAGCTTGTAGAAGATCTCTTTGGCCTGGGATGGATAAAGATTCCCACATTGATATATTCACATTTGTCTTCTTCATTTGATCAATGATGCTAAATGGGGATGAAAGATCTCTTTGTTGTCCTTTAGCCTGCACATTCCTTTCTTGCGCATGGGCAGCAATAGCTGGCATTTGAGTTGGCTTAGAAGGTGGTCTTGGCTGTCCTTGCATGTTTGGAGCTGTATTTTGCTTACCGACACCTTGTGGAGTGATGGAAGGTTGTAGATCACTTGGAGCCAATGACTTCCCTTCACCAATATTCCTCTTCTTTGATCTTGTGTTAGCTGCTACACTCTGAGAAATTGTTTGATTCATGCCACAAAAATCCTCAGCTTGCCAATTCGCAAGTGCGGTATCATTTGGAGCTGTGTTTTGCTGAGATGTCCCTTGTTGCTGATTTGTTTCTTGACTCACTTCACCCTCTACGCCAGTAGTTGTCACCATTAAGGCTTGGTTCAAAGCACCATTGAAGCACATAGATTGGTTGTGAGGTTCATTGCATGGGAAACACCAATCATACTCTTGAGCTATGTTGTTTTGCACTGGCACTAATGCTTTAGAAACAGATGCAACATTGGGGTTATAGGGCTGAAATGGTCTATTGGTGGGAGGCCTTACTTGGCTTTGATTTGTACAGCTGGATTGGGTGGCCTATTTTGCTGGTATGGGGGCCTAGCCTGGTACTATGCTTGAGGCTGATACGGTCTAGCACTTTGAGCTTGCTGTCTTTTGATAGTCACCAGCTCATTTCCAAGGTTCTGCAATTGTTTCATAACCTCCTGGAGTTCATTTGAAGCACTAGAGGATGAAGTAGAAGTTTCATTTGAACTTTGATTTCTAGGAGTGGGAATAGGAGCCAAAGTGGGTGCTTGACTAGTGGTTGGATTTTCTAAGTTTGGATACAAGGGCATGGGAGGCCTAGGAGCCAGCTTACCAGCTTGAATAAGATAGTTTTCAGCCCTAATGGCAATGCTATAAGTAGCAGGTAAGGTTGTGCCTCCCATAGATTGAATTAACATAGAAATATCAGAATTCAAAGCTTTAAGATAATATAGAAAAGCACCTTCAGCTGTTGGCGTGACGGCCACTGGAATTCTATCCCAAGACCTTTGAAATCTGAAGTTGAAGTCAGTCAGCTGCTCGTTGGGAGCTCTCTTGATAGTTGTCAATTGTTCTAGTAGAGACAAATTGTCTCCCTTTTCTCCAAACTACTCATGGAGAACTATGCATAACTGATTCCAATTTTGGATAGAACCAGCTGCCAAGGCTCCTAAACCATTGCAATGCCTTCCCTTTGAATGAAGATGCCAGCAATTTAATAGCAACATCCATTTCATTTATCTCATGAATTGCACAAACGTTAGCAATGTCTTTGACATGATCACCAAGAGTAGTATGATTTTCTCTAGAGAAAAATGGAATGTTCTTAAATGCTGCAATTGGAACTAGATTTTGTGCATTGAGGGCAAGTGGACTGCTGCCAGTAGAAGTAGACAAAAGGGTTTCAGAGGTTACGCCATTCCAATTGGCCTAAGAACCCTTGTCGATTGCGTTGAAAGGTCTACCAGGCGGAGGGGTTGATAAAGTCCTGTTAGGTGGAGATGGTGATCTTTGTGGTCTTCTTCCTCTCCTTCCTCTGCCTGGTGATAGCTGCAAGTGAAAAAATAGCCCCTCTTCTTGAGTATCAGACCTGGTTCGAATTCTTCTCATATGCCTGGGAAAATTTTATTGCTACACCGCTGAATTCTAGCCCTTCGGAGTCACTAGATGTGTTAGAGAATGAGTCTGAAAAGGCTAGATTTTACCAAGTTACACACCAAACCTGACAATATTAAAAAATAGAATTTAAAACTTTGAAGGACCCAAAAGATACAGTTCTTCAATGCGGTTATCGGGTATTATTGCGCAGTTACTAATCCCCAAAAGGTATAGGTAAAGCTCAGGTCATGCAAGGCAACTTACAAAACCTGAAATACACCGTGTCAGAACTTGGGACATGCTCAATACCTGGGAAAACCCGAAATACTAAAAACCATGAAATTTTAAAATTCAAAATATCAAAAATATAAGAATACCCTTTTGAATATTATCCCCTGATCTATCAACTGGTGAAATTTTGAATTGTTTCAAGCAAGTTAAGTCCTTGAAAATCAATTTCTAAGTTCAGCCTGTAAGGTGAAAAATCTGAAATTGTAAAACCTATAAATTTTTAGTCCAAATTTCTTTAAAATTCCTTCAAATCTTGTGGAATGACCTCTTGGCCCCATCGGGCATTGCCAAAACTATTGGTAGCGAATCACAACACCCCTGAGTGTCTACAACTTGATGGGTTGAGACTCTTAGTGCGATTGCATAACATGGAGCTTTTCCCAAGTGTGGGACCTTGCGAAATCAGAAAATCTCTCCGGATGAAGGCCGGTTCCTATTCCTCTGTTTAGATGCACACATAAAAATGTAGAGGGTCTTACTCAAAAACCTAATCTATTTTGCCAAGGAGACAGGGTAAGAAGATGCATAAAAATTAACCTAAACTAACATAGAGGTGATGCACCGAGGAATGAAGAACACCTGTCTTGCCAATAAACACAAACCATAAAAATGCAATGCAAGATCATGCACAGATAACCAGATTTGTAGTGAAAGATAAACAGGATGCAAATGAACACAAAGAGGGTTGATAATCATCCACAGACATGTATTATTCGCTCTAAAGATTGACACAACACACTACAAAATGCCAAGAGGCAAAGTTGCATTACAGTTTTAAAATGGGAGGTTTTTTATCTCCACAAATTCACCTGCCAAAGAGAAGAAGGGAGGGGCAAAACAATAATGTCCAAACTTTTGAAAGAATCCCCTCCTTATAATATATAGGAGGAATGAGGGATGGAAGAAGAGAGGAATTCCAAATCTACCCCAACCACCTCTAGGTTTACATTTAATTCATCTCATTATGGTGGTAGGTGAGAACCCTAACAAAACCAAAAAGTGGCGAACTATATTTTGCATTTTAAAGAATTTTTTCTCACCCAATTAAAGATATCCAGTCGTATTTGGATAGAGGACCTCGTAAGCTTTCCTAAAATTCCAACCTTGCGTAAATCCGAGCTCCCTGTGAAAAGTTATGGCCGTCTGAATATCTGGGTCAGGGTTTGCTTCCTGTAAGCGCTCAAAATGTTGCGCCTCCTGAAGGTGCGCCATAGGCGCATCCATCATTTGTGTCGACATCCTCTTTTACCTACGCCATAAGGCACATCCATCCTTATGTCGACATCCTTTTACTTCATAGGCGACATCCATCCTTTTTGTCGACATCCTCTTCTACCTGCGCATTAGGCACATCCATTGTGTCATGTCGACATCTCTCTTGTCGTGCGCCCTTAACCTGCGCCTAAGGGCGCATCCTTTTACTTGTCGACACTCTTTGCTGTGCACCCTTAACCTGCACCTTGGCACATCCTTTTTCGTGTTGACACTCTTTGTCATGCGCCCTTAACCTGCGCCAAGGCGCATCAACTTTTGCCATGTCGACACTCTTTTTTGTGCAACACTTACCTGCACCAAGGGTGCAACTTTTTCCATTTCGACACTCTGTGTCGTGTGCCACTTACCTGCGCCAAGGGCGCAACTTTTGCCATGTCGACACTCTATGTCGTGCGCCACTTACTTGCGCCAAGGGCGCAACTTTTTGCATGTCGACATTCCTTGTTGAGCACCTCTTACCTGCGCCTTGGCGCATCCTTTTGCATGTCGACATTCCTTGTTGAGCGCCTCTTACCTGCGCCTTGGCGCATTAAACATCAGGGTTTGAGTTTCTTTGATTTCCATTTTTTTTTGTTTGTCTATATCTACCCGGGGGGAAGATATATACAACATTTACCGTATGAACTACTACAAAATTATGTCATTTTCTACATGTTTTTCTTATCACCAGAAGTAAAACATCACGGGAGACAAGAAACAAAGTCAAAAAAGGAAGTCATTAAGTAAAAAAAACACCAAACGAATTAGAGGCAAACAAATTTCAAAATGATGAGCGAATGCGGAATCTTCGTGTATCAAGAAGAGGTTCATCTTTAACACCTACTATTGTAAGTAATAAGGAACTAGGTAATGTTTCTAATGTCAATGTTGAAGTTGAATTAAATACTCATGATGAAAATGTTTTTATTGTCAATGTTGAAGAAGAATTAAATACTCATGATGTAGCAAAGTGTTGAAATTGAAGGAGACAACGAAAATGTGAATAAGGAAATTCAGGTTGAAACTGTAGACAAACAAAATTTGACAAAAAACACCTCCTAGGATTTTCTCGTAAAAAACCTAATTATTTTATTGAAATTAATGAAAACATTTTGAAACCAATGTCTGACAAACTTTCTGAATGGCAAATCAGAAGAAAAGCCACTGAAATTTGGGATAATCATTTTGAAATTTTAAATGATTCCCAAAGATGTCAGTTGTTGGTTAGTTTGATGAAATTGATTAAAATGAGACCTACATTGAACACCTTAGGATTGACAAACATCTAATATACGTGGTCAAACCTCTACAATTGTCGAAAACCTTCATGATGCATATCAAATTGTTGGTGTCAAGAGATGCACTAGGGATAGTAATATTGTGCGTCGTGTACTTACTACTAGTGTTGTAAGCGAGTCAATAAAAAAGTAACGTTTGATTACGCAAACAAGTTGAATGTTGCAAGTTAATTGAAAAAACTCTAATGAAAGCAATTGAAAGACGTAATATCCTTCAATCACTCAATAACACCAATTTTTTGGGTATTTTCTGCTAGAACACTACGTAAGGGCAAAGATAATTTTAATGCTATAAGAGAAATTGTTATTCAATTTTGGAATGATTACACTAGATTTTCACCTAATACAAGAGATGTTGTAAAACAGAGAGTTGTTTCTACTAATCACAAACCACATCCAAAGCATTTCTTAGATATGACTCAAACTCAATTTTTTTCGTAAGTTTGAACAAGGGCATCTGGAAATTAAAATTAGTCAACATTTTTTTCAAATGTTAAAACCATTCTATGTGAAAATCAACCATGTTCGCACCACTTGTTGTAGGAAACATGTTGAATTTGCTATGTATTATGCTAAATTTTTATGTATTCATTCTATTTTGCATTCTGAAACTATGTTATCGGAATGTGGTGTTCAAGTTCCACCAATATCTTCCAGGGATTTCATTCCTACGATATTTTGTGAAAAAGAAGTCAGACAATTTTTTTATAGTCAGGATTGTTTAGATGGAAGTTGTGGTACATGTGGCGGATTACCTAAATTGGAAAGTTACATCCATGAGAAAATTGAAGGTGCAATAGGAAATAATTTAGTTGAGTTTGATAAATATAAATCAGTTGCATACCAGTTGAAAGATGGAAAAGAGTCTAAACGGTGTGAGCTAGTTACTGAACATATGCCTGTTTTTTAATTTATGAGAAAATTTAAGGATGAAATTGTTTATGAGTATGCTAGGCATACACACAAAGCTCGATGGTTGGATGAACAGTTCAAGATATGTAAAGACACATTTCCTATTGGTACTATTTTTTTAGTGGTAGATTTTGCAGAGAATTACACATTGCAACCACAAATGGAGGTTCAATCACAATATTAAAACTCAGTACAAGTTGCCATTTTTGTGCATATAACATTTATACATTCTCCTAATAGTACAGAGAATGATCAGAAATTTTTAAGAGAGTACCATTTTTATATCAGTGATGATCGTACTCATTCTACTGAATTTGTTTATGGGTGTTTCTAGTTATTTTATGGAAACTTGTCTGATATGGACATCCACTTCAAACAACATTATATATGGTCAGATAATTACATGTCTCAGTTTAAGAATGCACGAATGTTTTATTGGATGAGCAGGATGCATGTCAAGATGGGTGTGTAACATATTTGGAGTTTCACTGAGGCTGGACATGGAAAAGAAGATCATGATGGTGCAGGGGCAAGTGTGAAAAGAGATCTTGCAAGAGAAGAGTTGAAGTACAAAGATGGTGCTAAATTGAAAGATGCAAAGAGCATAGTGGAATGGTGTATTGACAACATGGCCCGAGGTTCTCAAGAAGTTTCCATGATTCACAAATATTTTTGGTTGATAGAGGAACAAAAAATTGCTAACTATGAGGATTGTATGACACTCACTGGGTCCAGTGATATGCACTCATTTTGTAGCTTAGACGCTACTTTGTGGGCCATATGGACAAGAAATTTGACATGTTTTTGTGCATCTTGTATCGAATTTTTCACAGCTGAGTGTGATTCACAAGAATGGGTCGATGGATGGATTTGTAGGCCTCTAACTCTGCTTGCTAGTTATCAACCTCCACAAGAATTACGACTTGTTTTTAGTAAATGAAGTTGCAACATCCAAGGACTTTGATGAAATTTTGATTTTAGTGCGACAAGGTATTTATGGTTATTTACAATTTTTGTATTGAGTTATGTCCATTGAAATTTTAATACGTACAATTTAAATTTGAGTTGAAACCTTTTTTTTTGTAGGACATGTGTTTGCAGTTATTGTGATAGAAGACAATGAAGAAGGAACAAACTATTTCTTATGTCATTGCATCGAGGAAAGAAAGAAGTTGACTTCTCTTGTTATAGATGGCGAAAGATATTGAGTACCCTTTAGGGTTAGTGGTAGCTACTGGAACTTGGCTTTGGCGATATCCATTAAAAAACTCCTCTGTTTGGGTGTTTGAAGACTTTGAGACACACAGGAAAATACTCTTATATTCACATCTAGTTCTAGCGACAAATATTCAGCTGTATAGATATCGAGGAAGGCCTAATAACAAGATTCTTTGGAAGGTTTGAGAGTCAGATCATGAAGCAATCATGTCCGCTATTCAGAGTAGATCTGATCCTAATGGTTCATTGCAATGAATTTACAATGCTCATGTCTTTGCTATATACAAATTTGTTAGTTAGATAAATTTAAGTTCATATATTTTATTAAATTTGTGTATTTTGTATATATCTAGTATGGTTTTGATTTGAAACTTAAATTTCTTTGACTAAGACTTTTATATGCAGGTTAGTGGTGCCAGAAAAACTTCCACCTTCACGTGGTTAGCACTGTTAGTAGATAATTATAAATTATCGAAGCTAAGAGAAGCTTTCATTGTTTTACAAGAAAAGAGAAGTAATTAACAATGATTTATGTACCTGTGGAGGGGGTTCTTGGCTCCGGAGGAGGTAGCCCAGAAGGACCTGGAGCTTAGAGAACTAAAACGACGCCTCCCCAAGTGTTTACAAGACCATCCCTACGCGTGTGTGCAATCGGTCCTGGTGCCACAACCCACTGTTTGCAAAATATACCGTTTGACACACCAGCTCAAACTACACTATTTTGCGTGCGTTTGCAAACAATAGGGCAGCGAGAGCACCGATTGGAGAAGGAAAAAATTGAGACATGATATTGTAGAGGGTCCCTACGCCAAGGTGTAAGATCAAACGAGGATGTCTCCAGGTGCCACGAAGTCTGTGTAGTCACCCGTCGAAGTTGAATGATTTTTTGGTCTCAGGCTCTTAAGGGACTCCGCCTGAACGAGGTAGCCCGAAAGCAACGACGTTGTCACGCACCAAAAAGAAACCTCCTCTAGCATTCACCTGGCCACCCAGAACGTGTCTGCGTAGTCAGTTCGGTGCCACGACCCACCGTTTACAAAATATAGCGTTTGACAGCCTTACACTGGCTCAAACTACACTATTTGGTGCAAGTTTACAAACAATAGGGCAGCGAGAGCACCGATTGGAGAAGGAAAAAACTGAGACAGGATATTGTAGAGTGTCCCTACACCTAGGTGTAGGATCAGATGAGATGTCTCTAGGGACTGCCAAATGGAGTCTGAAGCAACGACAGTCACAAAAAAAATCGTCTCTAGCAAGTTGAACAATTTTTTGGTCTCAGGGCTCTTGAGGGACTCTACGCTGAATGAGGTAGCCCAATTGGAGAAGCAATGAAATTGTTAGGCGTCACAAAAACGATGCCTCCTCTAGTGTTCACCTAGCCACCCGGATGTGTCCGCATGTAGTCGTTTTGGTGCCATGACCCACCGTTTATAAAATATACCATTTGACAGCCTTACACTGTCTCAAACTACACTATTTGGCACGCATTTGCAAACAATAGGGCAACAAGAGCACCAATTGGAGAAGGAAAAAACTGAGATAGAATATTGTAGAGTGTCCCTATGCCAAGGTGTAGGATTAGATGAGACGTCTCTAGGTGTCATGGAGTCTGCGTAGTCACTCGTCGAAGTTGAATAATTTTTTGGTCTCAGGGCTCTTGAGGGACTCCACCTTGAACGAGGTAGCCCAGAAGCAACGAAATTGTGGCACACCAAAATGATACCTCCTCTAAGTTCATCTAAGCCACCTAGATGTGTCTGCATAGTCGGTTCAGGCCATGACCCACCGTTTGACAAAATATATCATTTGACAGCCTTACACCTGTCTCAAACTACACTATTCGGCGCATTTGCAAACAATAGGGTAGCGAGAGCACCATTAGAGAAGGAAAAAAAATTGAGACAAAATAGGTGTCCCTACATGCAAGGTGTAGTCAGATGAGACATCTCTAGGTGCCACGGAGTCTGCGTAGTCACCCGTCGAAGTTGAATGATTTTTTGGTCTCAGGGCTCTTGAGGGACTCCGCCCGAAAAAGGTAGCCCGGAAGGAATGACGTTTTCATGACACCAAAATGATGCCTCCTCTAGTGTTCAACCTAGCCACCTAGATGTATCAATCGGTAGTCAGTTCGGTGCCACGACCCACCGTTTACAAAATATACTGTTTGACAGCCTTACACTGTCTCAAACTACACTATTCGGCCGCATTTGCAAACAATAGGGCAGCGAGAGCACGATTGGAGAAGGAAAAAACCAAGACAGAATATTGTAGAGTGTCCCTATACTGAGGTGTAGGATTAGATGAGACGTCTCTAGGTGCCACGGAGTCTGCATAGTCACCCGTCGAAGTTGAATGATTTTTTGGTCTCAAGGCTCTTAAGGGACTCTGCCCGAAGGAGGTAGCCCGGAAGCAACGACGTTGTGGTGCACCAAAAATGATGTCTCCTTTAGCATCCACCTAGCCACCCGGACGTGTCCCGCGTAGTCGGTTTGGTTCCACGACCCATCGTTTACAAAATATACCATTTGACAACCTTACACTGTCTCAAACTACACTATTCGGCACATTTGCAAACAATAGGGCAGCGAGAGCACCGATTGGAGAAGGAAAAAACCATGACAGGCTATTGTAGAGTGTCCCTACGCTAAGGTGTAGGATCAGACGAGATGTATCTAGGTGCCACAGAGTCTTTGTAGTCACCCGTATCAAAGTTGAACAATTTTTTGGTCTCAGGGCTCTTGAGGGACTCCGCCCAAACGAGGTAGCTTGGAAGCAACGACGTTGTGGCACACAAAAAAGATGCCTCCTCTTAGCATTCACCTAGCCAACTGGATGTGTTTGTGCAGTCGGTTCAGGTGCCATGAATCGTCGTTTACAAAATATACCGTTTGACAGCCTTACACTGTCTCAAACTACACTATTCGGCGCCGTTTGCAAACAATAGGGCAGCGAGAGCACCGATTGGAGAAGGAAACAATCGAGACAGGCTATTGTAGAGTGTCCCTATGCCAAGGTGTAGGATCAGACGAGACATCTCTAGGTGCCACGGATTCTACGTAGTCACCCGTCGAAGTTGAACAAATTTTTGGTCTCAGGGCTCTTGAGGGACTCCGCCCAAACGAGGTAGCCCAGAAGCAATGACGTTGTGGCACACCAAAAATGATGCCTCCTATAGCATTCAAATGGCCACCCAGATGTTTCTGCGTAGTTGGTTTGGTACCATGACCCATCATTTACAAAATATACCGTTTGACAGCCTTACACTGTCTCGAACTACACTATTCGATGCATTTGCAAACAATAGGGTAGCGAGAGCACCGATTCGGAGAAGGAAAAAAATGAGACAAGATATTGTAGAGTGTCCCTACACTGAGGTGTAGGATTAGATGAGATATGTCTAGGTGCCATGGAGTCTGCGTAGTCACCCGTCGAAGTTGAATAATTTTTTGGTCTCAGGGCTCTTGAGGGACTCCGCCCGAACGAGGTAGCCTGGAAGCAACGACGTTGTTGCACACCAAAATGATGCCTCCTCTAGCATTTACCTGGCCACCTGGATGTGTCCGCATAATTGGTTTTGGTGCCATGACCCACCATTTACACAATATACCGTTTTGACAGCCTTACACTGTCTCGAACTACACTATTTGACACGTTTGCAAACAATAGGGTAGCGAGAGCACCGATTTGGAGAAGGAAAAAACCGAGACAGGCTATTGTAGAGTGTCCCTATGCTGAGGTGTAACATTAAAAGAGATGTCTCTAGGTGCCACGGAGTCTGTGTAGTCACCCGTCGAAGTTGAATAATTTTTTGGTCTCAAGGGCTCTTGAGGGACTCCGCCCGAATGAGGTAGCCTGAAAGCAATGATGTTGTCACGCACCGAAATGATGCCTCCTCTAGCATTCACCTGGCCACCCAGACGTGTCTGCGCACATGACCAACTATTTTCACAACAATTACAATTTTTTTAACTTTTTCAACAATTACAACTTTTTCAACAATTACAAACTTTTTTAACTTTTTCAAAAATTACAAAATTTTCAACAATTTTTTTCAACAATTACAACTTTTTTTAACAATTACCAACTTTTTCAACAATAGTTACTCTCTTATTCCAAGTATAGTTAGGATTCCTTATCCTACAAATAGACTAGGAAAACAACATTAGGAATTTCTTTACTAAAAATAGAGATCGGTTGAATTCAACTGCCCCCATAGACCCCCTATGACATGAGTGGGGGGAAGCACCCCCACACCCCTTTGGAAAGTGAGCTAAAAATGTTGTCGCAAAGGGATCTAAAATTTAACTTTGTTGTCACATATCTTATAATATCCACCTTGATAACCAATCCACTTTATATATTACACGACCAACTCATCGCATTTTCTGCAAATGAATAGAAGATAACCAAATTATACTTAACTAAAATATGCTTTGTCTTATTGTGATAAGCTAGATTCTTGGATAATTAAATAGCACTTTGATTGTCACACAATACCTTCATCTTCTATTGATATCTTCAAAACTCATCCAATAAATTTTTTACCCAAATTACCTCCTGACAACTATGATAGGCAGCTACATATTCTACCTCAGTAGTTGAAAAAATTGTAATATTTTGAAGCTTTGAAATCCAACTGATAGGTCCAGTTACAAGTGTAATAGCATAACTAGAAGTTGATCTTTGTTTTTCCAAATCACTTACAAAATATGAATCAAAATATCCACAAATTGAATCACCAATATTGTTATAGGTGATGCAATAATTTATTTTTCCTCACAAGTAGTGAAACTCCCACTTCACTGCTGAACAATGTTCTCTACCTAGATTTTCCTAAAATCTACTGACAACTCCAACAACATGTGAAATTTCAGTCCTTGACATGTACATGTCCTAACATACATAAAACTTATTATTGCACTAGAATATGGTACATGAGATATATGCTTATTTTCTTCTTATTGTTGCACCATATTTTTTTAATTTTAAATCAAACATACATATAGAATTAATATACATAGAATATACATACATACAAGGATATCATGTGCAATGAATTCAAATCAAACATAGAAGTAATATCGTTATGAAAACCAACACATGGATATATAATGTATCAAACTAAGTGTGTTGAATGCACGTCTCTGAAAATATAAGTTCATAACATGTGTACATCTCAAACCAAGTGTGTCATACATATAAGACCACATGTGGCCGCATAAGGCTATATAAAATGTCCTATGAAGAATCATGAACTAGGACCAGCTGACCCATATATATATATATATATATATAGTTATGTATATATATATATATATATATATATACATCCATGTCCTATGAATCTAATCATGAAACATCTTCCCTCTCTTCGCCCTACTAGAAGTAGCATGTCCACGACCCGGGGATGTAGTGGAGGGAGATGCCACTACGGATTTCATCCGTGTGGTCCTAGGTGTCTCTAAGTAGACCTGTAACCTAACCTGCACATTCATAAACAACAAGATTTTAACACCCATATTTTTAAAATACATTCAAAATTTAGAAACTTAGAATTTAGTTAAAATGCATGTGAAATCTTACCGCAATGTCATGATCCCTATCAATTTGTTGTTGACCATGGTAGGGACAACAGTAGACTCATGAGAGGTAAGCTACATACAAATAATTAAATTTCAAATTAAATATTTCATGTACAAAATTTGATATTGTAGATTTAAGTAATAAGAAATAATTCCTAAATAAATTTAACAAATTTGAAAAATTGTACCTCAGTTAGTGGATCTGCAGATGCTATGGCAGTATCTACAGCAGCCTCCACAGTCTGCATAAATGGAGGAGTCTCTCTAACAGTCATAAGCTATACAAAAAACATGTACAAATCAATATTAATCTACATGACTACCACATAATAGAGCCAAAGCATAATCCACGTGAACTTCCACAATTAGAACTGGAAAGTGTAAAGAGAAACTAACCTACATAAAAGTCATGTGAGGCATGCCAATAGCCTCAGTTCCCAGAGCAGATGATGACCCACCAGGCTCCTACACGTATAAAAGACAAACATATATTAATATGTACATGTACATGTGAAACATTATAATAATAAAAGTGCACAATCAAATGAAATTTGAAATTTAAGTACAACTTGAAACTTACATTTGTAACATGCCCAGCTGCAGTAGCTAGCATGTCGACGTCGGATGTTTCCTTCACCAGCTCTTGCTATTTAAAATAAAATAAAAAATTAGTTTTTACATGTATGTACATAACGTACAATGAAATACATATATATTAAAATCTCAAACATGAATTAAACTATTGTATATATATATATATATATTAAATATTTATTTGACATTTACCTGTGAAAGACCAAGATCCATTGCACCAGTTCCAAAAACATCTGACCATCATCTCATCTAGAGAAAAGAAATCATGTGATCCAGCAAATGATGTCTCACCCACAGTGCATACGGCACCACATGATCCACAGTGGTGTGGTGCGCTAGAACTGGTGCCTCCACCAACATCACCAGATGCAATCTGCTCACTATGCTGGGTCAGAGTGTCAGTGAGCTCCCTCAATGCATGTAGTGTGTCAATCTCTACAACCTCCTTCACTGTAGGAGGGATAACTGAAGGCAGTGGGGGTTTTGGGGCATGGGGGATCCTTGGTTGACCTACGCATGCACCAGGTCTACTCTGTGCAGAGCCACCACCTCCCCCATAAAAATTAGAAAAGTCAAAATAGTTTGGGACCTCATTAAGCACGAACTCGCAATATAATTTCTTCAAAAAATAGAGGGGAACCTCATTGTTGTTGCATGGTGGATAATAAAAAACCATCCACCATCGGTCCCAAAAATTGTTCTTGATTCACCAGGTCATCATGGCACCAATGGATTGGGAACCGTTTGCAAGTAACTGCGGGGGGGGCGCATTGGTTCTTGGGTCAGTAAATAATCCACAAATGCGGTCTTTTCCATTTTTTTGTCTTTTACGACTGCATGGGATAATTTATTTGCATACCACTTCCTACAATCACCTCTAAAGGTATTCCATCTGTCTATTTGGTTGGTTACGGAGTCAACTTCACCAATCAATGTTTGCAATGTGTTGGCTAAAGTCATGCGGGATGGATTTGTGGCATGATTTTGTCTTATATTCTGAATAAGGTTCTCAATGGCAATTTTATTTTGTTGGATTTTTCCAACGATATTAGCTTGTGTTCATGTTGGCTCCATGGGGACAGAAGGAGCCACAGGAGGCATGATCTATGTTTGGAGGGTTTTGAGGATTATTTGGAGGGTTTGCAGGATTACGAGCTCGTCGAGCAACTGACAAAACAAAAAAATTGTATACATAAACAAAAAATTGAAAAACCCATGAAAATCACAAAAAATAACCTAAAATGCAAACAAATTGATCAAAATCGAGGGCTTACCTCTTTGTCTTGGCGGCATGGTTGAAACTATCACGATCCACAAGTCCAAAGAGTAATTTTTAGGGGGTATTCAAAGTGCGAGTGCCAAAGGTCTAGGAGAAATCAGCGGTTGGAAAGGAAAAATGAGGAAAATGAGGAGTCACGGGTTTGTTTTTTTTGTCTCAGAGGACCGTGATCGTGGTTTATAAACCGTGCTCACGGTACCTGAAAAATAGTTGCGCGAGTTTTTTAAAAACTGGAGGAGTGCCAAGTTTATAAACCGTGTCGCGGTACCTAATTGGGTTTTTATGTCCACTTAATTATCCACCATCTTGGTGCACTTACCCCTTACCCCTAATCATCATTTATTAATCTAATCTAATTCTAATCCATCCTCACCTCTAAATCAATGGAAGCTTCTTCCCTCCATGAATTTTAAATTCAAATTTCTAGAATCCTCTAATCCTCACATGCATTCTCCACCCTTGATCCAAATCCAACATGGCTTCATCTTAGCCATTGAATCCTCCACCCAAAAATTATAAATTGAACTCTCCATCTCCATGAGAGCTAGTTAGAAGCTGGGAATAATCTCTCTCAAATCCATAAAAAATCTCTGCGCTTTTATCCACTCAATCAATCCATCATCTACAATCTATCATCATCTTTATCAAGAAAATCCAAGCACGATCAAAGGGGAGACGTTGTCCAAATGAATCCACCAATCTGAAGCAAAACAAGTGCAATCAACAATCAATCCAAGAGCAAATCCAACACATCAAAGAAGGAGTTGTCAACTTGTGGGTAAGTGCAGGTATTCAATATCTCCTCTCTTTCCATCCATTGCTCTATCTAAGGTTTTTTTGGAGAAGATTAGATTAGGGAAGCAATCTTGTTTGTTTTCTCACATTTTACACACTAATATTTTCTTGCATTATAGAACCCACTCGATTCGAGGAACTTGATACCAATGCAAGAGGAAGCTATAATGTTTGTGACAATCCAAATAGATGTAAGTTAACTAACTATTGTTATGGTGTAGTATTGCTTCCTGATGCAATTAGTTTTTCCGATATCATGACTCCATTATCTATACTTGTTAATGTTGCTATAAATTATGAATTTCTAGACACTGCCAACGAGCATCTTCCATTTGCAACCGAGGCGAATTCTTTAGCAATAATTGTGTTTGAAACATGTGCGAGAATTTCTTAGAAGGTAAGAGAGTGTATTGTGTCCACATATGGGTGAGGACATTAAAGAACATATTTCATATCATCTTAAATAGATGAGGTTCATGGAACATATCTAAGACTTGAGGGATTGCATAGGTTCTTTCGTATTGAACATTTTTTTATGATAAGGACATTTATACAAAGTTGAACAAATAAACCTATAAATATGAATGGTATGAGCCCTTTATGAACACCTTTAAGAACTGAATCTAATTTATTTAATTTTAAAAAATACCACATAATAAAAAAAATCGTTATAAAAAGTTTTCATTAGTTAACTAGAGTAAAAAGTGAAAAATAAAGCTCTTCTAACAATTAGGAATCCTATACTTTTTATATATAAAATAAAGTATAATATATATATAGAAAAAGTTGCATGCACTAATTACGGGTTGTTATTTAAGTAAACATAACACAGAAGAAGAGGAAGCAGAAGAAAGAAGAGGAGTGAGAATGGGACAGAAGAAGAAGAGACAGATCGACATGGAAGGGATGGAGATAAGCGTAGGAGCAAAGACAGGCAGAATATACGTGAGAGATCCAACCAAATGCTCCAAGATCTACGGTGTCAATACCCAGTGCCGACTGTATCCTGTACCTGGATCCAAAATGTGCCAGAAACACATTGATCTCAGCAAAAAATGTCAAATGCTTCAGCAACTCCGTAAAAACAAAAAGGAACTTGCCTCTCAAAATCAAGATAAACCTCATAAAAGGTAAGATTTTATAACATCAGTTGGTCTGAGCATTCACAAGTTTCAGCATTAAAAATGGTTTTATAGCTTATTAATTACTCTAATCACATGCAATTTAGTGTTAATTTGAAATCCCTAGATTTTTTCCCCAAAACAAATTGTAAAACATCACATGGACAG
The DNA here is from genome assembly GCA_019776745.2 of Taxus chinensis. Lineage (NCBI taxonomy): Eukaryota > Viridiplantae > Streptophyta > Pinopsida > Cupressales > Taxaceae > Taxus > Taxus chinensis. Next base: position 760,620,102 of record CM034154.1, on the reverse strand, counting down.
TGGGAGTCACAGCTTTAGAAACTATATACTCTTAAAAAAAATTCCAGAACAAATTCTTTAATCGTAATGTAATCAATAAATTATCTGTGGAGTTACAGCTGGCAGGATTGCAAATTTGACCTGAGAGAGTGAACCTTTTAACAAAAACAATGATTAATACATATTTGTGTTTAAACCAAGGCTGGGGTTTCATGGAGGTGGGTTAGCACTCCTCTTTTTACTTAGTTAATAGTTCTTTGCAAAAGAAAATAGGGTTAGGTGAACAAATTTTTTAGGCTTATCGATGGAGGAGTTTCCATTACATCAGACTCACGGTTTCCTCTTTGAGTATTTCCTGCGATTTGTATCATGGTGGATGATTAGGCAATACCTTTTACATCATCATTTACATCTTGGACTACGACAGATGCAATTAATTTTTTTTTTAAATGAAGAGTTGAAAGATTTTAGAAGAAAAGTTTTAGTGAATGATAAGAAGAAAGTTTGGCACATCCATTACTATTTTTATAGAAGTATTTTTTTTATAAATGAAGAGCGGAAAGTTTTTAGAAGAAAAATTTAAGTGAATGGTAAGAAGAACGAGGTAGAAGTTTGGCACATCCATTACTATGTTGATAAGAGATTTTTAAAAAAAAAATGAAGAGCCAAAAATTTTTAGAAGAAAAGTTTAAGTGAATGGTAAGAAGAATGAGGTAGAAGTTTGGGACATCCATTACTATTTTGATAGAAGTTTTTTTAAAAAAAAATGAAGAGTGGAAAGTTTTTAGAAGAAAAGCTTAAGTGAATGGTAAGAAGAACGAGGTAGAAGTTTGGCACATCCATTACTATTTTGATAGAAGATTTACTTTGTCACCGATTTGTAAATGAACAAATTTGATTTTTTTTTTTTAATAAATAAAAATATAACATTTATGGAATTTAAATTGTTTTTCTTATATAGTTTGAATAAAAAAGACAAATTAAACCCAACAAAAACTCCTAGGACAAACTGAAGTTGGAAAACCTGAAGAAACTCACAAACTGCAGCCTCGGCCTCCGGACTTTAATAGGTAAATTATTAAATTCTTTTTATTGAAAATATTGTAAAGTCATAAAATTTAATTTGAACTATTTTTTAATGTTATCAATAAATTATATGTGGAGTTACCCCTGATAGGATTGCAAATTTGACTTGCGAGAGTAAACCTTTGAACAAAAACAATGATTAATACATATTTGTGTTTAAACCAAGGGAAGGGTTTCATGTAGGTGGGTTAGTGCACCTCTTTTTACTTAGTTAATAGTTTTTTGGAAATGAAGATAGGGTTAAGTGCACAGAATTTTTAGGCTTATCTCTTAAAGATGGAGGAGTTTCTAATTTGTCAAACTCATGGTCTCATTTTTTAGTATCTCCCATGATTTGTATCATGGTGGATGGTTAGGTATCGCCTTTTACATCATCATTTACATTGTTAGACTATATGGCGTGTGATTAACATCATCATTTATACCTTTGAACTACTTCGCATATAATTAATCATTATTATTGTTTTTTTAAAAATGATTTTTTTTAGAAAAAAAAGTTTTAAGTGAATGGTAAAAAAAACAAGGCAGAAGTTTGGCACATCCATTACTATTTTGATAGAAGATTTATTTTGTAGAATACTGATTTATAAATGAATAAATTTGATTTAAAATTTTATTATAAATTAAAATATAACATTTATCAAATTTAAATTGTTTTTCTTATACAGTTTGAATAAAAAAGACAAATTAAACCCAACAAAAACAAAAACTTGGAAACGGAAACTATGCCAAACTGAAGTTGGAAACTCTGAAGAAACTCACAAACTGCAGCCTCGGCCTCAGGAAGCTTGTTTTAATAGGTAAGTTACTGAATTCTTTTCATTGAAAATATTGTAGAGCTGTAAAATTTAATTTGAACTGTTTTTTAATGCTGTATTATTTAAATAAGTCAAACCATAGTATAGTGAAAAATGTTTTTGTAGTGCAATTAGGTACCCTGTTTCCATGCATGGTATACAAAGAGGAGTGAATGGACATGGCGTAGAAAGAAAGTTGTACGAAGAGAAACTTGTATGTGATGATATGTATCGAAAGAGGTTAGAAGCTAACCAGCAGCCCTCTCTCAAGAGTTGGATTCAACACAGAAAAGATGCGCATTTTTGATTGGAGATGCTTAAACAAAACACTTGTATAATTAAGAATATTTTCTTGATAATTTTTTTTTTTGATTGAGTATTTCTAAGGTGTTTTACAATTGCATATTGGATTATATAGTTTGATGGCAGCTCTGCCTAAGTTGAGGAGATAACATATAGATTCAACACTCTAAAGTAAGCGAACAAACTAAATCGATGAAAACCAATGATCACTTTCATCTAAAATTAGCTTACTCTTTAAACTTAAAAAATAAACATATTTTTTATTTTATTATCAATTTTTCTTCTTCATACCATACAATTTTTTTTTATTGAGGTGTGCACTCAATTGGGCACTAGTTTTACATAGATTATCGGCATCTTTGCACATACTTTGGAGGAAACATAAAAGGGTTGACAAGTATGAGTAAGCATACAACCGTCCTACTGGTCACCTTCAGCTTAGCAGCTACGAGTGAGGGGCATCCACGCCGTCAAAGTCACCCAGGGCACGACCCTGGGCTCAACCGTTTCGACTCTCCATGTCGGAGTATCTCCAGCCCTTACACTTAGCCATAAGAACCAACATCGTCAACAATAGATCAAGGATCATTCGATATACATACAATTTTAATTTATAATAGACCGAGAACACAATTGGATAAAATCTAATTTATTCTTCCAAGCTAACAAATTATTAAAAAGCACTGTGTTATATTTAATTTAAAAATTTAGCTAATATGTATTGGTGTTAGAATTTGATTTTCACAATATATTAGACAAAAAAATTGAAAATATATAAATTAAATAGTTTATATTTTTATAAATTTTTGCAACGAATTTTGTTTGTTTTTTCCGGTTTTACAAATTCTGGGAAAGAATTTTTTACATCTCTATTTTGATATATTTGGGTGGCCCCACAGTCAAATGGGAAAACGGAAATTACTAAGCTGGAGCATGCACCTTATCGATCTCTATTTTATTTGTTCATAAAAATACATAATTTAGAAGTTATACTTGGTAAGTTAGCAATAATGCATATAAAAAACAATCATGCAAGCAAGTCATATATTTATATTATATGGTTGGTAAATTAATAATTATTAAAAATTAGAAGATTTAATAAATCATAAACCAATAAAAATTAATTTAATATAAATTTAGAAATTAAATGTAATTTAAGAAAAATGATTATATTTCATTGTTATATTATTATGTGTTATGATAATTATTAAATTTAGAAATTAAAATTAATTTAAAAAATTATTACATTTCTTTTTTAATAGTACAATAATTTATTTGTTTAAAATTAAAAAATTATTTTTTAATATTTAATAAAATGTTTGTATATTATTTATATTTAGAAATTTAATTAATTGATTCAGTGTCATATATAAATATATAATACTTATTTCTTCAATGAGAACATTCTCAATATTAGTTAAAAATGAAAATTAAGATTTTTAAAAACATTTTTTTTAACAGTACAATCTATATTATCATTATCATATATTGCAAACAACACTTGCATTCACATATGCATGTGAATGGTAGTTAAGTATTGGTATTTAATGTAGGTTAATGTTGACATGTCTATAATATTAGTTCCTTTAATGTCAAAAATAGGGTTAATACGATTAAGGCTAATTAGTAAATGTAAATTATATGGTTTAGAGTACAAATACCACGAATATAGTAAATACATAAATTCTTAAACCACTTATTAATAATAAATATAACTCTAGAAAACTAGATACATGAAAATAAGGTTAATAGGGTTAGAGAGGTAATATTATTTTGTAAAGTCTGGAAGTATGGCATAGATATGAGATTATTAAAATGGGATATACAAAGTGTCACCAGTGTGCTTGTAAAATTTGGAGTGCTGAAAATAAGTACATGGCAATGTTATCACCGAATCACAACATCCTCTGATATGTCAAGTGTATGTGCTTGAACTGAAGGTGTGACTGGGTAACATGGGTACCATCTCTTAATTGTGGGACATGTGAACTTGAGATGGACCTCCGGAGAAGGTCGACTTCCTCTTCCTAATGCTACTGCTACAACTACTCCTAATGTAAGAAAAACACCTAACTACACATAATCTAACAATTCCAAGGAGACATGGAGAGAGAGTATATGAAAAGGGAAATCCTACACTAAAGGGTGGTGAAAGCACCAAGAGAAGGGGGTGCTGGACAAACTTTATGCCTGAAAACAGAGAGAGGCGAGCATGGAGAGGATGGACATGCATCACAGACCAAGATAATACACACAGTACACCATTTTTAAGTTAACACAACCAAATTTAAACATGCAATAAGAACAGGATATGCACAGTCACCTGCAAACATGAAGAAAGGCAAGAAAAACCAATAAAACAATGGAAGGACAAAGAAGTAGTCATAACACATTAATTTTATTGCTCCAAAGTATGCACAATACACCATTACAACAGAGAGAGGCAAAATTCATCATTATATAGCCTGAACATGGAGGCTAGAAACTCCACAACATTTTTGCAGAGAAGAAGAAGGGAGGGAAACACAAAAAAATGTCCAACCCTTTACAAATGAGCCCCCCTTTACAATTTATAGAGAATGTGAGGAGAAGAGAGAGAAATGAAGAATCCTGAATGCATGCCTTCACTTACACTCAAAATGCAATTGTTGATGTGAAAGAAACATGGGACCCCTGTAAAGCCCATCCCTCTTGTACTCTCACTTGAGGGAAAAGAAATTGGCCCCCGTGCTTCATTAATGGTGGTTGTTGGCTGTTACAGTGAATTTGAGTGTAAGAGACGTTTTTCCATTTTACACCACTTTTCCCTCACCAAAATTAAAAATTAGATTTATTGATGCATAGAGGGATCTGAGACCTTTCCAGAAAGTCCAATTTTATGCAAAACAGAGCTTCCAACTGAAAGTTATGGCAGTTTGAAGTTGTGCAGTTCTGTGGAATACCAAGGGGTCACTGCTTACTATTTCTCCTTCTTTGTAGAAATTCGACCCCCAGTTAGTTCTACTTGTTTTTTTTGAGAAGTCAAGTAATGTCAATTCACCGCACTACTTAACTTGGCTTCGGTCTTCTTTGTGGGGTTCAAGGAGCTCGTTACTTGTTCAAGGTGGCGAGCTAGTTCGCCACCCAACTCGCTGCTTAGCAAGCTCAACGCTTAAGTCTTGCCCCTTAAAAATACCGTGACTCACCTTTACTTTCTATTGAGCTCCTTATTTATTGCGGTGATCCGAGTTACTTCATCTTCGTAGCACTGCCCACCTAAGACTTCACCCCCGACATTCCCGTAACTCGCCACTTGACTTGCTATGTTTTACGACCCTCTCACACAACTTTACTTGTGTCAAATGGGGGGATGCATTACTTGAAGTAATGCCTCCCAAGAATACCGCTTCCTTTTAACTTACCCGCCAAGACTTCCGACAACTTGCCTTTCTCACCGTTGTTTACAATTACTTCAACTTGTCACGCGGGTTTCCAAAGGTGCAAGTCTTGGCCCCTACATTCACCGCAACTCATTTCTTCCTCGACATCCTCAACACCTTCAACTCATTCTATGGCTCGACCTCTTTCTGAGCTATCCATCTCCTCTGACCTTACGAACTCGGCCCACAACATCCATTTGTGGCTCGCCGAGCTCAAGGAGCTCGACCCTCCATTCTTACCCGAGCCTCTTCATGTCAACTCGCTACGGCGAGTTCTACCTCCCTGTACTGCGATGTCGAGTCATCGAGTCGGATTCCCCGCATCGCCCACTAATGCCTTCCATATTGTTGAGCTGAGGGAGCTCAACCTCCACTTACACTGGCTCGCATCGACGCTTAGCTGGCTCGAGCTAACCCTCGAGCTTCCCGGCAATGAGTCACACTCCTTCCATGGCACTGACCTGGTACCTTCTATTTCACCGAATTGTTGTACAATAAAGCAGATAAGGTAAATAGTTAAGGAGGAATACCTATTGTTACGTAGGTTGAAGGTTGAGTGCGCACGTTTCTGATTTCCGATCTAGGATGATTGTGTGAGCTTCCTTTTAGTTAGGAGGAACTACCTGTAATACAAAGCAAGACCACAAGATACAGTTAATAACAAAATTTAGTGGACTACCTAGCGTGAGATAGATCCAGGAAGTGTGATACTTCCTCGACGGTTGTCAATCCATTGATATATAACTCAATATAAAATAACTAAACATGCAAATAAAAGAATCTAATGCTAGTGTTCTGATTTAGGTGTCTTAGACTACTATCTATGTCAATCTAATTAAATGCTTGATAACTAAACTGGTGAAGGTCATGGGTCAGGTTGCAGGCTAGGTAGGTGGTCTGAGGGTCATAGACAAGGTCTGGATAAGATTTGGTGAATTTTGAGTTGGTTTTTGGGTGATTAGGAAGCTTGATGGTCTAAGGAAGTTTTACCAGGCACAAAGATCGACGCCGGTCAGGATGACTGATGTCGGTACAGCTATGACCGATGCCGGTTACGGTATAACTGATATCGGTTACTATGGGAAATGACAGAATGTCAAAATGGGTGTCCAGGCTCTCTCTGTGTCTGCACAAAGAGTTGGGAAGGTCTGTTATGAGGTTGTAGGTGGGGTATCAGGTTTGGGTGAGGTTTTGGGGAGGTTTTGGTGAAAGTTGACGGAAGACACAATTACTGACGTCGGTCGGGTGACCGATGCTGGTGAAGAGGGGAAACTGACGACGGTTAAGATAAGCTGGTGTCAAAAGGGGAAATTTGGTGGTAATTAAATAAAAGGTAGATTTGGACTTCTATGTGATTGCATAGAGGATGAAGGGAGGATGGTTGGGTTCGTAATAATGTCAGGAAGACTCAGGAATGCATAGAGGTCAGGTACAGAGAGCTAGAAGGTCGTGACTGGTTGGATGGGTAGATTGGTAAGAAGGTGGGAATGAAGGAATGAAGGAAAGAATAAGATCCAATAACGAAAGATAATGAACTTACACTTTAAGAAAGTACAAAATGATGAAAATCAAATACACTTACTTGTATTTGCAGGTCTGGTAGGTGAAGGAAGGTAGTGGTTGATCCGTGAAGAAATTTGTGGTCAGTGTCATAGAAATACTCCCGGAGTGCTCTTGTGAATATTCTAATGCCTTTCAACGAGTATCAGATGCTTGCTTGGGCCTGTGGTTGAGTGTATTCCATCATCTGAATGCTGAGAAGTCTCTGTTTCATGCTTGAATGCAATAGATCTCTCAGAACTCAAAATGACCAACCTCAGTAAAAGGTTACAAAAGTGTATATAAGGTGACCATGATGGTTAAGGTGACTCGGTTGAGGGATAACCAACATCGGTTAAGGTGGGAAATCCTAGGTTTTCCAAAAATAGGAAAATCTTTGCTATTTTTGGCATGCTCTAATTGTCAATCTGGGTCTCGAGTGAGGGTTAGCACTTAGATAAGCGGGAGTGTTGTTGGAGAAGGAATAGGAATTTAATTTTAGGGTTTGAAAGAGTCCCAGTTGGTTAAGATAAGTAGAGACTCAGTCTTAGTTAATTAATAGACTAAGAATAAGTCCATGGTGAGGTGTCTAGGTGATGTGGCTAGGTGAGGTGTATTAACTTAATTAAAGTAATTAAATTAATTAATAATGTGAGGATGAACATTAATTCAATTATAAGTAATTAAATTAATATGAATGCGGGGTAAGGGGTCATGGTTAGGTGAATACGTTACGTTAGTTAAATAAAGGGGACCAAGGGGAGTGTGACCCAAATTTGGTGTCTACATTTGCCCTGTTTGTCACGTAGCTTGTATTGATAAGCGATGCTGACAAAAACATGAAGTGGTTACCCCAAATATAGGTGAGAGTGGGGTTTCCTCAAGTAGGTTTGAAGGTGAGGTTGCCCCAAGTGTGGGTGAAGGTGATCCCCCTCAAACCAGGAGCTCATAAGGTGTTAGATAGAGTCAGTGAGTGGTTTGATAAATGGGTAAGTGATGAAAATGAGGGTAGGTTGGTTATAAGTAAGGGTATGGTCATGTTGGGTAATGGGTAATGGTAATTTTAAGTAATGGGTAATGACAATCAAACATACACACATGTATAGATTGTGAGACAATACAACCAGGTGGAAGAGCTTGCAAAATCTACATTGTCAAAAGGGCGATAGGTTTATCCAAACAAGGTTGAAGTGATTCAGGTATCCAAGGTATAGGATATGGTCATGAAGCACAATGAGGTCTGGTGTAGGAATAGGTAATAGGTTTTGTTCCATGGCACTAAAGGTATGGTCGGGATAAACATCACAACATTAGGCAAGGTAAGCTCATTAGGCAAAACAACACAGGTAACGACATCACAAGGTATAACGAGTACACAAATTCAAATGTCACCAAAAAGGTGGTTCAGGTCAGGGTATGTTGGGTATGGCATAGGTAAGACCAAGGTATAGGTAAATAACATGTCCCTCAACATGCAGTTAAGGAAATGTACAGGTAATGTAGGCTTGCGGGTAAGGTGTAATAGGTGTTGGTAAGGTCAAAGGTTGTTGGAGCAACACTGTGCTTAGGCAAAATGGACATGGGGTGGGTCAAAAGGAAATATCAGGTGACTGATGCCAGTTATGGTATAACCGACGTCGGTTGGCTAGGGTGCAACATGACCGATGTCGGTCATGTCGATTTGGGGCTAAAAAAGAAAAATCCATGTAATTTACAGATTCATTTTGAATTTTTTGCTTTTAGGAAACGATAGAGGAGAAAGTGTTTTTGGAAAATGACAGTATGAGGCATTGAGCTGAGTTGGAGAGCCACATAGCAGGTGATTGGTGTTTGAGTAGTGGGCACACAGATTGATCAATTCGATTCGTTTGGAGGTGAGGAGTCTATTTGGGCATGGCAGAGGCAGGAGAGGGATTGGGTGGACCACCGACGCACAGCAGCCAGACGTGCCACCGCAGAGATGTCACCAATTAGAGGTAGGAGACAATATGAATCCCTCATATTTGAGTGAAAAAGAATATTGGTTGAAATTGATTTTGGTTAAAAATTTTGGGTGGGATTTTTATTTTGAAATTTGTGGGTAAAAATGAAGGAAATGAGGAGTGGGAAGGTCACACATAAGTTAAATAGGGTTGGGAATGAAGCTAGGTTAGGTTTGGGTGGGTTAGAGTAGGTGTTTAGGTCACATTTTGTGATTTCTTTTTGAGAAGGGGGATGGGTTTTTGGTTTGGTTACCATGACAAAGACCTACGACGGTCAGGGGTTGGCTGTCAGGATTTGGTCGGCAGTCGGCTTTATGACCGGCATCTGGTCAAAAGGGATTGATGATGGTCAAGAAAAATATGGCGATGGTCAAGGAAACCGACGATGGTTAAGGTTAAGAGTAAATAGGGGTAAGAAGGGCATAGGTAGGAAATTAAAATAGGTGAATAAGGGGTAGGTGAAGATTAATGTAGGTAGAAGAGTATAAAATATGATTTTGGCGATATGGGATAGGTAATTCAGGTGAAATGAATTAAAGTAATGGGTAAGGATATTATGGGATAGTAGGTTTGTAGGTGAGTATTGTGTAGTGGGTAAGAGGTGATTTGGGGTAGTCAAGTCTTGCTACAGTTGAATTGGATGACACATGCGATAGATCAGCTGAGGATGTGGGACAGAGTACCACCCCCTATTGGTACATATGCGACATAGTGTGACTGTGGAGGAGTGGGAGCACATGACCAAGGTTGGACTGAGTGTGATCTGACGTTATAGGCGTATAGCCTGAGATCATAGTTTGATGGTCGCTCTAATCGATAGATGGGATTCCGCAACCAATACCTTTCACTTACTGACAAGCGAGATGACCATCACCTTGGAGGATGTATATAGGATTTTGTGGCTTCTTATTATTAGGGAGAAAGTATATTCCATTTCGTCTAAAGGCATCGGTGGAGACGATAGTGGTTGTGTTTGGTGAGGTGATGGGAGAACTGAGGTATCATAATGTGAGTCTCACTTATGGAGATATGTATGCAACCTATCTGCAGGAGACTAGGCTATCTGTGTTGATGATGGTGACAGTTGGATGTTTTTCATTGCCAATATTCTGAGGGTGGTAGGTTTCCACGAGCACTGATGGGTGTGCTACAAGATATGATTGAGGAGAGGATACGCTTTGCTTGGGCATCGACTTTCCTAGTTTAGCTATATAGGGAGCTATGGGCCTATGGGAGATTAAGGGCAGTTTGGTATGGGTTGTACATTTTTATTACACTATTGGGCATACGAGCACATCGTGTGTGTGCGCCCAGTTGGTTTTCTAAGACATGATTGGTTTGGGGGGTGGCTTGTTTAGAGTCGGTTTTAGATGATGGGTACCAGTCCTCGAACAAATCGAGGGTGGCGAGGGACACATATGATGTGTCATACTACAGGAAGCGATTGGAGGGCCTTTCTGTAGGTGATATTGTGTGGAGACCATATGTGGACTATCCATCCTACAGAGGCATGGTTGAGGAGTTAGAGGAGCTTCAACTACTTAGATGGATACAGGGGTGGTGTGCCAGGGAGCATGAGATGATTACTTATGGACAGGGTTAGATGGTAGTTTGGGCTACAACAGGATGTACCCCCACCTTTTTCCATAGTACCGCATAGAGATGACGTGGAGATACCCATGTCTCCACCATGCACTGAGTGTTCCTACAGGACAAGAGGAGTAGGCCCGAGATAGGTAGATTGATGATGTAGGGAGTCACTAATGGATACAAGCAGATGGTGGGAGGCGCAACTACGGATGACACCGCTGAGGCCAAGACAACTAGATTTAGCCATTGTGATAGTGTAGAGGGATACTTTTACAGGGTCAGGTGGCCACCCTTCAAGCACATATTACAGTGTTACATGGACAACTAATCCAAAAAATGATCAAGTTTTTATCTACCTAATCTCAAACCCTTGTAGGTCTCTTAATATTTGCCGACAAGTTGCTCCTTTTAAGTAATCAATTTAGAATTAATGCAAGCATATAATGAAAATTACACAATGATTGATTACGGAGTTTGGCAATAGCCTACGTCTCCGGGATCTTTCGAACCGTTCCACTAGTCAAAAATTTGTAAGTTATAATAGTTACTTTCTTACAAGAAAACCTAATGGAATTTCCACTTGCCTACCAGTATGCCAAGCCTTCAGACGAAAAGGGTTAAATGATTGGTCAAAATTGTTCTCCACCTTCTTGATGCACAATCTCCTTCGGAACTGTGATCGACCTTCCCCAACACAAACAATGCGAAGCTTTAGCACTCCAGTCGACAATCTAGGCGTTTGCAAGCGAAAAATATGGTGTGGCTCAATGGGCCTATTAGGTAGTTTACATTTCACTCCCATATCACAAATATTCCATCTAATATTGCCTAAAAATAATAGGCCAATAGACAATATTTTTCCTATCGACACATCCCACAGGTTTTAATATAGCTTAATAAAGCTATATTAAGCTCGGGAACCGGTGTCTCCGTATGCACCAGTGTCCCACTGTTCCGTGCTCTAAGCAATGAGCTAAACTCCATGGCTGTCGTGTGCATAATGTGTCACCAGTGTGTCCACTTTATAGTGCAAATGGACCCCAACAAAATTTATTTAAGGGCTCGTGTATCGTGCCAACTCCCATGTGTGTCAACCAACTTGTTGAATGAGTTGGTTGGGCTGCTCCTTTATACAACCGAGGGTCAGGGCCGATCAGATCCCACCTGCATTAAACAATTATCTCGGTAGGCTATTTTAGCCTTCACCCGTGGGCCATTTTGAAAAATGGGATTAAATCCCACATAGTTGTCGTGAATGGTGGATGGTGCATATGAAATGGGATCGACCATACCCATTATATAGCTGATTTGCATTCAATAATGTGATCTTATCTCCAAATGAGCGGCTAATGCAAAGTGGGGCGGCTATGTTCGTTGAGCTTAAGTGGTTTGATATCCCCATTCACTGGTCATGGCTTTGCCTAGTATATTTGGGTAAGGTGGTCGATAGGTTAAACCTTACCTACTCCATTCTTCACGTGGACTCCTCCACACATGAGTTGACTTAGTTGCCCCTCCATGACACTCCACATGGCAAGTTGCATGAAAATGGGGTAGACTTAACCGCCCTGATCTCCATTGCTTCAATTTCCCTCTCCACGTAATCAAAGCTGTAATTGCTTCCCTAACAACCACTTCACCACCCACGTGCTTAAGTATGACAACATAGAGTTTAGTACATGTGTCATTTGGAAAGTGACCTTACCACTGAGCTAGGAATATTATTTCGTCGAGCTCCAATGCAACCCTGGAAATAATTAATTCGGTAAATAGCATAGTAATCCCACTTGTCGTCTCCTCGATAGGCAAATCGAGTGCAAATTCGATTCGAGTGTTGGCAAGCCACATGTGTCACAGTGTGATTTGGTCCAATATTGACCACGTCAGACCATAGTTTGAATTAGTCCTGATGTCGGTCGAACTCCCTTCTGACCTAAAATTTGAGGCCTATTACTCCAACCACCAACTTTTTACACATGACGAAGACCAGAGGTCTATAAGCCAAACAAAACAACTCTCTTTTTTCATTTTCACGATGTGCCACCTTTGCCACGTGTCACGTTCTGGATTTGAACTATTGACTAGGGTTGACTTTCTAGTTGACCAAACTTTCACCAGCCACTCTCAATGTGCATATGAACTCTGTTTTCGACGTTCAAATAGTTGTTAGAATGATTTTGGAGTAGTCTTCTGCACTGTAGTGATCCTGGGATATTCAGGGAACTTATGTCCTCTTTAATGTCCTCCGAATCAACATCTCATAGGGTCAGAAGGCACATGTAGCCACTTTACAGGCTCAGGTGACGTCTCTATAAGGCCCATGTAGCATAGGGACAAGCACCTGCCCAGGGTGGAGATGGGGATGGTGGATAGGTAGGCCATCCTTACAGGCGTAGGTGATAGGTTTACATGGCCATCTGGCCGCTGCACAGGCACATGTTGTGGCCTTATAGGCCTAGGTTTGTATCCATAGGTCATAGGTACTGTACGTACCCAAAATTGTAAGGTACTGTACTGCGGAACGGTGTAATAAGTGCCCCGATGATGATTACAGGTCTCTTCGCAAGGTGTTCGGGATCCAGAAAAGCTTTACGGATATGCGTTAACATCCCGCATGCCCCACTTAGCCCCCACGTGCTTTGTTTTTCCTTTTTTTCCTCTTTTCTTGGCCTTTTTGGTCTTCAGTGACGAAACCGGCCGCCCTGCCTGGGCGGCGGTCTTGTGACCGCCGCCCTGAACAGGGCGGCGGTCCTGTAACCGCCGCCCTGAGCAGGGCGGCGGTCCTATTACGCGTTTTCCAGAACGTGATTTTGAAGGAACGCACGCAAAGATCCAACGCTTTACCAGCTTTTCTTGCCGACTTGAGCATGCATTTATGTTTTTGGTCCCCTAGAATAGTGTTTTTATTTTGTTTAATGTTTAGGAGTTCAGTTTGGATTTGATCTTTGCATGTGTTGGATTCCTATAAATGCATGGTTTGTGCACATGCAAATGGCCCCTGATTTTAGTTCTGAATTTTGCTCCAAAGTTTGCTTTTAAATTTCTTGTTGCAGTAGATTTAGTTTTCCTTTGTTTAGAATTCTTAGATTTCTCGTTGAGTGCTTTGGTTAGTTTTGTATTGCAGCTGGTAAGCCACATATACCAACTTGTGCAATTGCCAACCTTATCTGTGCCACCATTTTCACTCCAACTTTCATGTCTTCAGTGCTATGGTCATTTTAGTTTGCTTAGGATTGGTAGCATAGTCTGTTGCAGGTTTTGTTTTAGCTTTGTGTTACTGTTGGTAAGCCACAAATCCAACTTGTGAACAAACAACATTATTGTTTTGGAGTAGAAATAGTCTAGGCAGCCATTGAAGTTGCAGGTTTTGCTCTTTCGTACAGACTAGTTTCAGGTTCTGGACGCCTTTTGTTGCATGATTTGCAGTAGACCCCGCTAGGAATTGCATAGGCCAAGCTCTGTACTCTTGTGCTATCCCTCTCCTATCCGCATTCTATTCTGTCTGCATTTTGAAGGCTATCCATTGATCCAAATATCTATCCCTGTTGCTGCAAGCATTCCACGCTTTCTGGATTCACGTGAGCACAAAGAACGAAGAGATCATACTGAGGGGACAAGAACATACACACCGTCGGATTCGCCACTGTTCTGCGAAATCCAGGTTCCATCTTTCAAAGTATTTAGTTAGAACTTATCAAATAAAGTAGTTAATCGCTTTATTTCAGTTATTTCCATTCTCGATAGTTGCCAGGGAGGTTGTGGGGATTGATAGTTTCTGAGAAACTATGATTCATTCCTCACTGTCTGAGGTAGAATCGAGAAATCTTGCAAATATGATTAGTTATTTCGTTGTTTAGAATAGATATACAAAATTGCACAGACAAATAGCTACACTCGGCTATTTTGTTTGTTTTTACGTTATTAGTTTAGTTGTCAATTCTAAATATTTTAAATAGCTGTCTTTCTTATAAATTGCCAGATAAGTACCTATGAGATGCTAGAAATGCACTTAGATTTTACTTTATTATAGTTTGTTTCATTACTGATTTTGCATGACAATTACGGGACCTAGGGAGCCCAGGGAATACATTTTCGAGCCAATTGTACCTTCAGCCCAATACGTAGTAGCAATAACTGACATTGACCAAAATCTTAGGATACAAGTCTTCCAAATAACAACAGACTTACCAACAGATTAGGATACAGTTGAGAGGGTTAAACGTCGAAGACGACCAAGCGCATCTATTTTGGTCAAATCAGCCAAATTACGGATTACCCTAGGAAAATACCCACATGACATGTAGAAGGGCTCGAAAGAGAACAAATATTCGGGTGTGATCCTTTAGTTCCACAGCCAGACGCTGGAGACACCCTAGTAGATATAGATACCAGCTTAAGAATCCAAGTTGCGAGAACGCCTGTAAGGTTTTATGAGAAGATCGCACAGCTGTTGGTTCTAAAACATAGAAGCTGAAAAAGCTTACGACTACTGGATACTAGTGATCAGAACTTGATCTCCCGTATGACCATAACAGGACCAGCAACAACCAAGAGTACTATTGGTTGTGATCCGCAGATCCCGCAGCCTAACGAATCCATAAAAGAATTAGACATAGACACTGGCCTATGTAAATTACTATTTCAGTCTACTCCGATTCCACCCATCATCATTCAACAATTATCCCTACTAAATACAACAGCTACCCAAGCTAGAGAATTTTGGACTAGGCCAGAGAATCGTCCATAGAATCGACCATAGTTGTACCATATGACCCTATCAGGAGGAATACACGAAACCATCCCGGGTCATTTTCCACGCATCCCACAAACCCATAGATCGAATCATGCCAGAGCTTCGATATTGATTGGAGCCTTCGAGCAGTCATCCTCGCTGATCGATCTATCACACCTGTCCAAGTTAGAAGGGCCTTCTTTGCCTTAGGTTCGCAAATACCATTAGTGCGTGTCGAAGACATATAGACTGCCTAACTAGTTTGTCTACACATTCTACCCCCACCGGCTGTCTCGGCACGACCTCGGGAGTTTTTGTACGTGAAGAGTCACTTGTTGATTCTTTCACGCTCGCCTGTTGCTTTTCCAACGTACAGGTACCCATATAGGCCCAGGGATAGGGTTCCATATTACTTGAACCTTCCCCAGGAAAGAGTCCCGTAGCACAGGTAGGAGGGCATGGGCCGAGACCAGTATTAGTAGGGCAGAGTTCACAGGTTGCAGTGAGGACCCATAGCACCACCACAAACAATGTCAATGGTGAATTTCATGGATGCCCTGAACGAGGCTCGCTACAATAAGGATCACCTAATGACTGCTGGTATAGTTGTACCCTCATATGCCGAGTACAAAGCCCAACAAGAAGCCAGTGAGCGGACGAGATCCAGGACTCACATTTCAGGGAACACAGGAAGCCGTCGAGCCCATTTACCTGTCCAGGGAGTAGGTTACGAGTTCATGCACATAGGACTAGGCCTGAGTGAGGGCCAGGAGGCGACCAGAATGAGACCCATAGATGTTGGTGAGATGTTGGAAGTGGCGGCTAACAGGTACATAGGATGAGACATGTGAGACTATTTAGTGGTGAGATATCAAGTAGAGGTGATGATCAGTCACTGGATATATATCGTGGGCTACAATATGAATATCCTCTGATATATATATGGTGCGGCACAGGAGAGAGGTCGTTACAGATGTGAGATTGTATATGAGAGGTTCTCGTAGATACTTGTATTTCTCAGTATCTGAAGTACCACATGTATTGATACAATGTTCATACCATTATAATGTGAGGTAGGAACGATATTTATTGGATAGATGATGTACTTGGTATTTTTAGGTACACAGGGTTAGGTACTTTAGTGCATGGATGGAGCATGTAAGTGAGGTCTATGGCATGAGAAGTAGTAGGTCGAGCTAAAAGGTTACGCATAGGTTGAGGAAGAAAACACCAAAAATCAGGCAAAAAGAGTAGAAAAGTGTCATTAAAGCAGGGTTTAGTCTTGGTAGGTGAGGATCAATTTAATGGGGGAAGTTATTGGTATTATTGAAAGCTATAAAAGGGGTCCATACAAGTATCATTCTTACCTGTTCATGGTGTAAATTTGCCATTGTTTGAGAATTAAAGTGCGAACGGGCACTAAGTTCAAATGAGAATGAATGATGTGAGTGCAGACGTTAGATAACATGGTAAACCATTTGATCTTTTGTCATGACCATGTGTGGAGTTCCATTGAGAAATTTCTGTGTTAATGAGTGGAAACGTGTGCAAAGGTATTACCTTTGAGGAGAAAAGGGGAACAACAGCTTAGGGGAACATGAGTTCGAGGTTGTAGAGGAACCTAGAAGGGCAAAAAAACGCAACGAAAAATTATGCCTACATAGCCCTAAATGGAACCAAATAGAGGACCTCAGGTCGATGAAATTCTCCCATAAGCTAGGGAAATAATAAGATGAGGTAAACTAGAATGGGTTGGTTGGTTTTAGGCATGATTGAGTCTATGTTAGTTAGGGAATGATTGAGTCTAGGTCATTTAGGCATGGTTGCAGTACCCTAAGGGTGTTTAGGCATGGGGCTTGACTTTAGGTTGAATAGGCATGGTTGTTGTCTATGAGTGAATAGATATGAGTGATTATAATGGGACTATACCATTCACTAAAAAATATTAGATGTGAGAAGGTTTGATCCTGTAAAGGAGGATACAAATTTGAGGACTGAGGATTACAAGACGATTTATGATGTTAGCAGGTACAAGACCTTGGAGAAAAGCTAGAGTTTATTTAGATTTATAACCCTAACATATTCTATGGGAAACCAGAGATTGGCTTTATCAATGGTTGATGTATAAGGCGTTGCATGATTGACTTTTTCTACTTTTTAGGTGAGGTGGGTGCACATCATCATGAAATTTTGCATTAGTGAAGCTCACAAGACTACAAAGCTTGAGTAGGTAAAATTTCCGGTTAGATATTTATGATGAAGCGAGGTGATAGAAGGCTCACTTAGCGTAACCTGAGTGTGAGACAACACACTTTTTGACCTGGAGGGTCCTCAATGGATCATATCTAAGGTGAAGTAAACCTATGATGAAAAAGTGATATTTTGTCTCTCTTGATTTTAGTTTTTATAAACTAGGAGTGAATGCGGAAGTCTAGGTGGGATAAGTACAGTGGCTCCTTGAGGTATTTCCAAGAAGTTGCCATAAGGTATTCTTTACAACCTTAATGAATATTATAACAGAAATTATTATTGCAGGTTTAGGTGCTTCTTTTTTTGATAGACTAAATATCAGTATGGCTAGCTGTGTATAGCTGTCCTATAGAGGGACCATTGTGTTTGTAGCAGCAAGATAGAAATATAGATGTCCCAATTGAGGGAGTCATCTTTTTGTGAAAAAACTTGGCTCAAGACCCAGTTAGAATTTAACAAGTCACTGGCTGATAGATTCTGAGAAGTATTACTTATTTATTTTGGAGCTTTTAGGTCACGGTACAAGACTATATGTGATTGACAGATTTATAGTTATTAGAGAAAAAAACTATAGTACATTGGGGTTAACCTTAGTGGCGCATACTGAATGGACTTACCTAATCAGGGATAATTTTAGCGGCGAATATTCGTAATATGGCAAAAATTTCATTTTAGGAAAATTTGAAAAGGTGATTTTTTCGGAGCGGGTCGGTGTCCTGTTCGCCTAAAATTTATAGTATATATATTTTTTGGGGGGTCGGCTTCGCCTACATTTGAAAACATCTCCTATAAAAACCTAGGTGATTCGTCAGGTAGTATACTACGGTACTACCACCAGTACCTTACCAATACTGTGAACTCGCATACTCTAAGCACCAGAGATTGTTGTTAGCCTGTTAGTAGTTTAGATTCGGTGTGATAGATGATATGTTGACACGTGACAAGGGGGTTTGTTGATGCACGACCCAAGGAGGTATTGCAGATGACAAGGGGCTTATGCTATTGAACGCAAACAAGGATATAGATGACGCGCGACAGAGGAAGTGTTGTTGACGTTAACGCGCTGACGCACAACATGACAAGGAGGTATTGGTGCGCGAGATGCAGATAAGCGGGCTAGTTGTCGACGCACGATAAGGGGGTTAGTTGTTGACGTGACAGAGGATATAGTTGACGCATGTTGACATGCGACAGGGATAAGTTAATGCACGACAAGGTATTGAACGCACGACAAGGGGGTTAGCAGTTGCATGCGACAAGACAGGGATAGTGTTGATGCATGACAAGGAGGTATTGCAGACACTGCGACAAGAATTTTGTCTCTGACACGTATAACTTGGTTCTTTTATTGATGCAAGACTTTGTTCAGAATAATGGAAGGTGCTAGTCCTCAGAATGCGAAGACCCTAAAAAGTAACTAAGAAATCTCAGAAGTCTCCTGTTCAAGTATTTTGGAAACTCTGCTGATACAGATATTGTAACTACCAACAACCATATAGCTGCCACCAGAAAGAATCAGAATACTAACTGTGTGGAAGGTAATATTGAGGTGGACATGCATTCTACACAGTATCAAACAAATGACACCTATGATAATATGCCATATCTTGAAGATATAACTGTTGAGATGCCAGATCCTGAAGATATTATTCCTATTGGGGTGCAACCAGGAGTGCATCAAGATATCACACATACAAATACTCAGGCAAAATGGAACACAAAAATCAAATTCAAATTCTGGTTCACGAAAGAGGAAACCAAGTGATTGTGATATTGCTCAAAATTCTACTCAAAAAATTAAAACATTGAAAACGAACAAGAATATGTGGACCATTGGCAGGACATACAAGTTTGATTGGGCTACTAAATTTCTGTTTATCGAACCTGTACAATCATCTAATTCAGAAGAGATCCCATCTGAATGTACATGTACAATATGTACGTGGAAATTGGGAAAGCAACAAAAAATGCAAATGAAGTTGGAAACTATAGAAAAACATTGTGGAAAATAATATTTGACTATAACGGGGGTGGATGGCTAGAAAATCAAAACACACAGGTGGAAAACTGAAAAAGAATGCATGCATGTTAAATACGCAGCAGAATTATGAAGCAGAGCAGAAAAAACATGCAGACATCTCGTGGAAAAGGGAGGAACGATCACATCGCAAATTGGTAAGATGAATCAAACAAATCTACATGCAAAACTCATACAGTTCTCTACTTTATTTCACATACTAAAGAAAGGAAGACCGATTTCAATTTCCTTGATTTCAAAGTTTTGTATCAATATAATGGAATGCCGAACGTACCTCAGTCTCATTGGTCTGAAAGTAGTGGATGGGAAATGGCAAAAATGCCTTTCGATGATAGAGAAGGAAGATTTGAAAGAGAATGTAAAAAAATCAAAGTTTATCTCTCTTTCAATTGATGAAGTGACAGCAGTCGACAACACTGCATGGGTATGTATCCATGTCTATACTTTAGAAAATCATATAAGGACACCTCATCTGTTGGGTGTTATGAAAATGGTTGAAAACTGTAATGCCGAAAACCTACATAAAATAGTTGTTTCTCATTTGAAAGATATTGCTGGAATGATTGATTATGAAATTGCTACGAAGTTGGTATGCATTGGAGCAGATGGTGCATCTGTCATGCAGGGTCACCGAACAGGGCTGTGTGTTAGATTACAAACAATAGTGGCCCCATATATGCTACCAATTCACTATATGGCTCATAGAATGAATTTAGCGTATAAATGGTAAGCAACTATGAAAATGTTGCTAAATTAGAAGACCTTATAAGAGAACTTCATGCCTATATGGCAAGCAGCCCAAAGCGATTTTCTTGAGTTCCAAAAATTCGCAATTGGAATTACAGATGGCAAAAAACTTCTGAAAGATGTTGAGATGAGATGGATCTCTTTGTATGAACCTGCATGCAGAGTTCGTGAGGAGTATCCTTCGTTGGTTGGTTTCATGCACAAATATCGTCATGAAGTTGATAGGGCAAGGGACTTGTTGTTCTGTTTAACTGATTTGGAGACATTGCTTACATTGGTTGGTATTCTTCCAATGTTGCAGGAGATCAATACACTGATGAAGCATGCACATGGGAGATTAATCTATATTGTGGATTTTATACGGATGAGAAAAATGGTATGTCAAAGTCTTGATATCTTGTACTGTTCCCAAGATAGTTTTGATACACCTATTTTCGAGAATTGGAAAGCTTTATTAGATCTTAAAAATCCCAGTAACTATTTGAGATTTAATATCCACGATCACCTCTGCATCATTGTTAATGGGAGGGACATACCACTGCACATTTTGTAAAAACATCAAGATATTACAGGATCGGAATGAGAAGATGTTCCTGTGACACGTAATCTCTTTGAGTCTGTTATAGTTGAAACAAGAATAAAGCTTTAAAAAAATTCAGAATCCTTATCATCAGAAATTAGAGAACGTTTCTCCAAAGATAAAATTCTTGAAGCAATGGGTGTGATGAATCCTAATTTTTGGAATACTGAAGGTGGTCATGCAGACTTTGTAAGAAAGCATTTCCATAAATCCATGGGTACAATAATGGAACATTTCACAAAGACTTCAGAGTTCAAGGGTATGGAAATCAAAGGTATACTGAATGCTAATTTATTAAAGTTTCAATCAACAAACTTTGCAACAACAATGAGGAACCAATATAAAAATTTAGATGAACCTTCTGAAAGTGGTGCTATTACAAGGCTGTGGCGAGGAATCTATCAAAGTTCTATCTTACAAGAAGACATCAATGAATATTTCAGATTATATGAGTTATGCCAAACAATGATTTTGGGGTTTGTGGAGGATGAAAGGGTTTTTAGTGCTTTATCATTTATAAAATCAAAACTGAGAAACAGGTTGGATAAAAATCTAGAAAGTTGCATGAGGTGTTATGTATCTCGCTACTCCATGGAAACCTTTCCTTTCGACAGAGTAATTACACATTGGAATTCCCTTTGTGAAAGAAGAGGTGTGAATAATACAACTACAAGTACAACTATTCCCAACGATGAGAGTGGAATTGGCGCATCGTCACACTCTATAGAAGAGAACATCAAGTTTGAAGAAGCTATTGATAATGGATTGTTTCAACTTTAAATAGGTATCTCCTTCACCTTACTTTTATTGTTTGTCACCTTAAATTTTGTTTCAGCTCTTGTTATCATTAAAGATGTTACATGTATATATATTTACATTTATTTAAATACAATTATTTCATCTTTTTTTATATACATACATACATTATTTAAATACAATTATTTCATCATTTTTTTGAAAACGTGGGTTGACATCCATCCGAGGAAGCTCAGTACTTCTCGGGACTGACAATGTCAGGAAACTCACCCATCTATCTACTAATCCATTTCTCGTGTTGAGTTTTCTTAAAACAAAGATCTAGCACACTACGAAGGATGATTTCACAACCATCTAAAACACTAGAGGTAACTTAAACCTATCATATGACATTTCTTGATTTTTTACAATTATGTTTAATTTATTTTTATATTTGCAAAATGCTTTGATATATTTTTAAAACTTTGTGGGATAAAATCACACAATCGAATTTTACAAAGAGGAAGATTTTTCCATATTATACAATTCATAATCACGATCCATTATACAATTCATCATCCACGATCGTGCTTGAAGCTAAATCTACGTCCACATAAAATTCATCATCATCCATATATATCATATCATTATCATGTCATCCTTGACACTCCAGTTATTATTAAATTCATCATATCATTATCATAATCCTGACACTCCAATTATTATTAAAACAATTATTTATCTATTTTAAATGTGCAGAAACGTCTCTGTCCTAACACATTCCATTTTTTAAAACAATTATCCATTATCATCATTCATCATCATCTATATCCATTCTAATGTCATCATATCATTACAAGTATAGAGAAGAAGATTTTGAGAACGTTTAAATGTCTATGTCGTACTACATTCCAAATTTTCTTAAAACAATTATCCATTATCGTCATCCAGATTCCATGATCGTGCTTGAAGCTAAATCTACGTCCACATACAATTCATGATAATCCATATCTATGAGACTATGATTCTATTGTAATGCCATCATCCACATCTAATGTAATCATGATTACAAGTAGAGAAGAAACATAAACACCATATACAATCTAGAAATTCTATACATAATATATAGGAAGTTATAAAATTAAAGATTATATAGTATACATTCAAATTCTATCAAAGGCTATCAAATTCAAGTTTCAACTTTCAAATCCAGATAATAAAATTCAAATGCCATGACCATCACATTCAATGTTTCAAATTTTCAAATATAGATTCTATTTTTCAAGTTTCCACACTCAATAATGAAATTTTTCAACCCTCAATTTTCTGTACCCCTTTCCACTCCTGTACTCCTTTCCCCAATGGCTTCTCTGCCTGTACCCCTTTCCCCAATGGCAGGAAATAATCCCATAGAACTTATGAGATCTTTCGCAACACTATCTAGATTTTTTAAAATTCTTTCTTCTTGCTTTGTCGCATCTCCATGGGATAGCAAATTTGGATCAGCAGCTACCTTGGTTTTGAATAAAATTTCAGGGTTGAAGCCATGCTCTTTAATTATCTGCTTCAGTGTATTTTTTTGTTTGTTAACCAAAACAATATTTTCCTTCAAATTCTTCGCTACGGATAAACTGTTCTTCACGTGGTTTCCAAGTGAACTTGGAAAACCTTTGCTTGACTCTTCAAATTTTCATATTTCAACTGCACAAAAAAAGTGATGTCAATTCAACATATTACTAAAATAAGAAAACTTCAAATTAACAAAAAATATTGTTTGAAAGTGATAATACTTATGACCGCTCTATCTCTCTCGGCATTTGCAACTGCTACCAGATCCTTGTCCTTAGACCATTTGTTAAAATATGCCTGGGCCTCAGCACTAATATTTTCCAATTTGTTTAATGTCTTATCCAAAATGTCGTCTTTATAGTTGTTGTTATACGTGACAGTCCCACTTCTTACTTGGGTAAGTAAGGAATCCATCTTCGCAGGTTGATTCTGGACTGCAACATATAAACTATTATCTCATTTGCCAATAATTTTCATAACGACTTATTATCTCATTGATAAGTACTTTAGCCCTTCTCTCCCATTTTATGAGCTATGAGAGATAGAATGACTGAGATTGAAAATGAGGTAGAATAAACTCATCGACGACATGGGATTGACAATCATAACCAATTAAGTTCTCTAAAGGAAAAGGTAGCAAATGTTCACCATCTGTATCTGATGAAGATGATCTCACTGGAGAGGTATGGGGGCTTTCGGGTTGATTGATTGCTACTTGTTTCTGCTTTTGGGTGGCCTGATCCTGTTTGTGATAAAATAAATCAATATTCAAACAAATAAATCTAAAGTGAAATGTAATTCAATATGGTTAAAGTAATGTTGAAATAGAAGTATACCTGTTGGCCGTGAATCATCTCACGTGTATTGAAAAATCTTGTTGGGTCATTGCTATCAATGCCCAAGTAATCTTCATATAAATTTATATTATTTAAAACTGATATGCCCGTTTGTTGCGCTGGGCAAGCCACCCAAGTGAGAGGGTTGGAATTCGAAACGAGGAGGAAATGTTTAGTGTCCCACTAGGGGCCGGAGGAATTGACATGCGTTTACCAATGTTATTTTTTTCCTGATCCTCTGGTTGGCATTTTGAATATTATTGGTGGAGGAGGGGCGGTGCACCGTGCCTACTGTTTGTATAGAAGGAGGAGGACTGCAATGTGCTGAAAAGTTCAAGAAAAATCATATGCAAAAACTAAAAAACTATGTAAAAACTATGAAATCAAACGAAAGTACTATTCAAATCTTGTACCTTGTTGTTGAGGGGTAGCTTGTCGCGGTTGCTTGAGGTGGCCGTGTTGGAGTAGTAATTGGTGGTTTTTGAGCTGCCTTGTTGCTAGGATTGCTGAGATGATTGCTGAGAAGACAAAAATGCATGCGACTGAACTTGAGTGAGATGGGGAAGATGGTTGACTTTGAGAAGTAACGTGTATGGTCCAAAGTACATGCAATGTCATTAACATATGATTGTATATCAATTCAATATGGTAAAATTTAAATGGGGAAATGAAAATACAAATTGGGAATTTGTAAAGAATACATGTAAGGGTATTACTTCTTTAGCGTTAAACGAATTCAAATGGTTGGCGGTTTAGAGATGAGTGAGCTTCCATTTCAGATTGTGAATCTCTTGACACTTCAGCGTGTTGTTGGCCTCTTCCTTTTGATGCCATCTTTTTTTGGGGAATAGCCTCCATAAATCTTCTCTGTAAATAGTAAATAGTTAATACCTGTTGTCAGTCTAATGCCAAAATAAAAACTTTATAGTTTATACCTATTGTACTTGAAATGGAATTGAAAAATTCATCAATGCCTCATCTATGCAAGTGGGAATTGGTTTGTCTTTTAAATTTAAAAGAGCCTCATAATAAAGGCCAAGGAGATATTTTGCGGAGTAAAATGACTGGTTTTTCTGAAAGCTTTGCATTTGTAATTTCATTTCTTATTTTTTTTGATAAAAAGGTGCACCAATCAAATTTTTGCTTTACAATAGTTGCAAGAATGTATGCAATGGCCCAGTTTGGTATATCTATTTGCCAACCCTGCAAAACTATTTTGGATTGAAAGAAGGAAATCATATTAGCAAGAAAGTGGTATGCAATTCCTTGTGTATCCACACCACGTTTGGATTTATTGGTCCATGAGGATACAAAATGCCAAAAAACCGTTGGAATTAATATAAATTTGAATCGTATCAAAATCAAAAACTGAACACAAAATGACGAATGAAAATAGTTTACACTTACAATCAACATGGAAACCAAAAGTCAATTCGAGATATTTCTTATCATCTTTGATGAGTGTTGTCTTCGTTGTAATAATGGGTAAATTTTTGAATGGGAGGCTTGCAAACCGATGAATATTAGCTGGGTCGATACCGAATTGAAACAATCGGCCGTTGTCCACAATAACATTAAACAGGCCCTTCTCTATATTATATGAGGAGAGATGGTAGTTCAAAATATATTTGTCTATTTTCAAAATGGGGCATCTTAGCGATCCCACCAAACTCACATGCATCGATCAAATCCTTATATTCTGAAGTCATTTTTAAAATAGTCTGGAAGTGGTGGCACAAAGGGTTCATGTAGAATATCTTGCCCGTGGATAGGGCTTGTGGGTTGACTGGATTTTCCTCTTGATTTTTGTCTTGATCTTGGGATGCACTTGTATTTTCCATTGTATTTTTTCTTGAGCTTGGTTGTACCCGACTTGGATAATGGATTCCTATATACAAGAAAATTCGAGAGCCGAAAAGTGTTAATGTGAAAATGACTAGCAGGAGGGTATTTATAGGACAAAATCAGGGTTTCGAAGGCTTGTTGACGTGCGTCAATGAGGCTCGTTGACGCGCGCCAATAAGGCTCATTGATGCACGTCAACAAGCCTTGTTGACGTGGGTCAACCACACGTCAAGTGTCTATAACTCTATAGTCTCTTTAACTAAAAAAAAAAGCAGGAAAAAATTTAGTTCTAAAAAATTGGTAAGTTCACCTTTCAGTGAAACCGGTTCCAGGGATGTTCGCCAGGTATTTTCCACCTCCAATTTCCAAGAGGTCTCTTAAAATGAACCCTGTAAGTAATGAGTGACCATGGGATTCCATCCTGAAAAGGTTGAAAATTATCCATGAGAATCATGTCATGAGAAGAGTCGTGATACTCATATTGAATATAAGGCTGAAAAGTGATGGGTAATCACACGATTCTTGTTTAGTCGTTGACCCTTAAAATAGGTAAATGGAAGGTGAATGGTGCTCAAGGGACGAGCATTGAAATAGACAGGAGGTTATATAGAACTTGATTCAACAATAGAATGTTCAAAGATGCAAGGCATTGAGGGGACCAGGTTCGGGTTTACCTTCGAGTGAAGACAAATGATAAGCACCGTATCCAAAGGTATGAGTAATGATATAGGGTCCAAGCCAATTAGGAGAAAACTTTCCCCGTTTATGTTTCTCCACTTTGATTACATGTTGATTTTCCTTCAGGACAAGGTCGCCGACCTTGAAGATTTTGGTAGAAGGAAAGGTAGGATGTAAAATTTTTGGTTTTAGTGAAACACTCAATAAAATAAGGGGAAGTGACAAGTCCCCCATGGGTATAGGGAAGAATGAGATGGTGATACGCTAGGTTGGGTAAGATTGGGTGTGGATGAGTAAAGTTGGGTAAGGAAGGGTAAGGTAAATGAAGAAGGTTTGGTTTTGAAGGGAGGTGTAATAGAATAAAAAGGAGTGTCGAGTCCCCCATAGGATAAGGGAGAACAAGATGATGATATATATCATTGTGCAAGATTGGGAAAGGTTGAGTGTGGTGAGACAGGTGGTGGGTATATTAGGTAAGGTAGATGACGAAGGTCTAGTTTGGGCTACTAATTTTCTCTTTTCCTTTGTCCTTCTGGGCTCGAGTGGTAATGTTAACCATATTAATATCAAATGCTAGAGAAGGATAAAAGGGTTGTGGAGGGGGAGATGAAGGCCGCTGAAGAGGTAAGGGATGAGGATGTGCGGTGATAGGTAGAGGTGGAATAGGGTCCTCATCTAAAAGATCATCATCATCAAAATATTCTTCGGGAGGACATAGTTAGAGAAGAACAGTCTTAAGATCCTTACAGTTTTCAACATCATGCCCTAGCACACGATGGTAAGCACAAATTTTTGTATCGTCAAACCCTTCTGGTTTAGGTTTGAGTGGGTTGTAAGGTATAAGTGGTGGCAATGTGATGACAAAGGTTTCCAAAAGGTTAGCTAAGATGTTGGTGTAAGAACCTGCCAATGGATCACAATGTGAAGTAAGTGTGGTTCTAGATGGAAGTGTGGGTCATTTTGGTGGGAGAGGTGCCACAGGAGGTGGAATCAGAGGTTGAGTCAATTTGATCACCTATTTGGTAGGTAGTACGGTTGTAGGTTTGGATTGCATATTCTTGGGTAAAGATGTGGTAGGTGAACTAGTGGTTGAAGGTGTTGTAGGTTTAACTATCTCTTTAGAGGGCAGTGCATTTTTGGACTTAGGTTGCACCTTCTTGGGTAAATATGTAGCAGATGAACTAGTGGTTGAAGGTGGTGTAGATTCAACTGCCTCTTTGGAGGGTAGTGGATTTTTGGACTTTGGTTGCACCTTCTTGGGTAAAGATGTAACAGATGAACTAATGGTTGAAGGTGTTGTATATTTAACTACCTCTTTGGAGGGAAGTGGATTTTTGGACTTTGGTTGCACCTTTTTGGGTAAAGGTGAAGGAGAAGTGTGTCATGTAGAAGGGAAGGTAGATGGTGGAAGGGGACAGGTTAGCCAAGGTGATAACGGAGGTGCGGTGAAGGTTGTAAGAAGAGGCAAGGTGGAAGGTATTGGTTGAAGTGAAGGGAATATCATAGGTAATGATGAGGCTAATGGAAGTGATGTAGGTATAAGCAATAGAAAGGATGCATGTGATAATGAAGGCATATGCTGTGTAGGTAATTTGGGTGTAATATAGTCTCATGATGAGGTGGGGGGCTGTTGTGCTTTTAGTTTACCTGGGGCAGGAGGCTATTTGGCCAAGGTTGATGGGTGGGGTCCTAGGATAGATAGAAGTGGTGAAGGTGACAAAGGGGTAGTAGGTGAAGCTGGTGTATGTGGCCTAAGAGGTCGGGACTTCCTCTTAGGTGGGGGAATAGTCTTCATGCTAGCTTGTGAGGATGTGGCTAAATCCAGTTTGATAGGAGGATGGACTAGGCTTGATATCGACATGACTCCCAAGGTACGGGTAGATTTATAGGTCAAGGTGTAAGTGGTTTAGGTGCAGGTGGTTGTGGATGTAATGGTAGAGGTGTAGATGTGGAAGATGTCATCACGACTACCTTAGGTATGACATATTTTGTTGCTCCAAACAATTTTGGGTAAATGGTAGAAGTATCAATGGATGACATATGTGTTTGAGTTGAAATAGGCATTTGAAGGCACACACAAAGCATGAAATGATCAACATAGTCTAAGTGGTCTTCCAAATGTGAGAATGGCGTGGTAGTAGAAGGAACCGATGTTGATTTTGTGGTGACTCCTGTAAATAATTCTGGTGCTTGTGAAATAGGGAAGTGATTAGCTTCCAAATCTATGGGTAAAAGAAACGAGAGAAAATCAAATGGATCCTTGAAATCTGGTGGAGAGTTGTCACTAATAGTAAGGGTTGCCTCTAATGGATCCCTTATGAGTAGGGGGGATGACATAGTAGGATTAGGTAGGTTCTTCTTTTGGTGAAGAAGAAGCTAAGATTGACTCTCATGTGGGTAGGATGGTTAATACTATGGGTCGTTCGTCAGATTGAGAGGTGTGTGGGGAAAATGCATAAGTAGATATGGTGAAATCCTCTGTGGGTGCAAGGGGAGATGAGGGAGACTCCTCTGTGGGTAAAGGATTTGACGGGATAGGTTCCTCCATGGATGAAGGAGCTCATGCAAGCATTTATTCAATAGATGAAGTAGGAGGAAACTATGTGGAAGGAGGTGATAATATGTCAAAAACAACATGAAACTTGTGGATATTACCATCATTAGTCGAGGAATCACTGGTTTGGTTGGATGAGGGGGTGTGATTCGGGAATGGATTCTTAAAGATATGAAGGTTTTGGTTAGCTGACACATTCGGATTTTCCAAGACAAGATCTCCTTTATCTAACATTTCTTGGACAATGTTTTTGAAAGTGATATAGTTACCATCATTGTGACCTTGAACATGATGGTAATTGCAGTAATATTTTTCATTATACCATGTAGGCATAGGGTGAGAAGGGTAAAAACAAGTATGTGGTTTAACGGGTGGAAGAGTAATGGCTCCAGCTCTTAAGACTTTTTCCAAAATGGTAGAGTAAGGCTCTCCTATGGGGGCATACTTGTGTTGCTCTCTTCTAAACTAAAAAGTATGGATAGGGGAGAGGTTAGACAAAGGTTTTTCTTGGTTGGAGTGATGAAACGAGATGGATTTTAAAACGACTACATTGGAAGACCCCTTGGTTTTAGAACAAGTATTTTGGGGTTTGAAAGAAGAAGTATCATTTGATTTGAAAGCAAATTTTTTTTACGCAATTGTCACTTTTTTCTTCAGGGGCATGGATTTCCAGCTTCCGGGTCATGGTAAATGCCTCATCAAAGGTGTGGAAGGTTTAGACCTAGAGATTTGGTGATATATGTCTGGCACAAGCCCTAGTAAATAATTCTATTAACTTTGTCTGAGGTAATTGGAATGTAAGTTGGTTAATCAGGCTGCGCCATTGAGTGACAAAATCTTTGATAGATTCATCTTCATACTGGCATGTGGCATATAAGTTAGTCATGGTTACTTTCTCGACAATATTGATAGAAAATTGGTCAAGAAAAGCTTGAGAAACCTAGTTAAACAAGAGGATATAATGTCTAGGTAAATAACTATACCAATCCAAAGCGGGTTATGTCAACGACATTGGAAATGTCCGAAGGAGAAACGTATCATCGTGAGAGATCGGGTAGTAGACATGTTTTAAAAGACCACAAGTGTTGTTGCGGATCCTCTTTTCTATTGAACCAGTTGAATTTTGGCATTTTCTAATGCGTAGGGTATGGGTGAATAGGCTCATTATAAATCTCGTCATATGTGAGAGAGTTACATGAACCTGAGACAGATGCTTCTAATGTCTACATCTTGTCCATCATCATTTTAATTAGGTCATTGGTGGGTTGTGATGACAGGGCACCCCTTGAAGCATGAGGAGGTAAATAAGATTTGTATGAGGTAGATGACATCCCAGTGTGTGGCGGTGCCGCCTATGAAAATTTTGATGGAGGGATATGAGAGGGAATGGAAGTGGACGGAAAGTAACTAGAGTAAGAAGTAGAGGAAATAGGTGGTTGTTGGTAATACATATACGTAGGCGGGGTGGATGTAATGACCGTAGTAGAGATTGGTGGAAGAGACTCGGGGATAGAGAGGATGAGGTTTTAGGGGAGTGTGGGTTACTGACGCCAAAGGTGGTTGGGATGTGATAGTTATATGGGCAGTGGAAGACATGGGCACACCTGTACTGAAGGTAGTTGATGTTGGCACAGTGGATGTCATAGGGGCAATGGATTCCGTGGGTGTAATAGATTTCGTAGGTACAACAGATATTGATGAGGTGGGGTCGAGCTCAGAAATGATATGTGGTAAGGTGGAGGTAGCTAGGGAAATGCTGGTAGTGGCGGAGGTAGAAGTGGGTACAAGTGTAGGTGGTATGGATATAGGCATGTCGTAGATAAGTTGCCATATGAGTCATGAGTGGATGAATGGGATAAGTAATTACTGTAAGTGGTGGGGTTATGATCAAGGAATTTTGTGAACTCCTCATCACTGGTGCTGATAATGATAGGCTGACTGGGATCCATGGGTGATAGAATGGAAGGCGACGATGGGCTAGGTGGGAGAAGCTAAAGGATAACATGGAATATGAGGGTGTTGGCTTGGCTATGAGTCAAAACTGTGTGGGTTAGCATAGACCTAGTAATATGATCTTTGTAGATGACACACAAGAACAAAAGGAATGTAGAAAATGGTTTCCGGGAGGTGAAAACTGGTGTTGTTTTAATTGAAAAATTAAAACACAGGAAACTAACAACACTTGGGGTAACTGATGTCGGTGACAAAGGGTAACCAATGATGGTTAGGGTGACTGATACCGGTTACTGTGGAAAATCAAAGTGTTATAAATGTGGCAATAAATGATGAGAATGAAGCAAATCTAGGTTTGACAATGATTTCAAAGAACCCAGAGGTATGTGAAGTATCTAAGGAACCCAGAAAGAATAGAAATGTGATGAGTGCTACTTTGGTTAAATGACCAAAACAATAGGAACCGAAAATGGATAGGTAAACCGATGATGGTCAGATAAGTAACCCGATGACGGTCATTGGACCGACGCCAGTCACTATTGTAAATTGAAAATATGGAAAACAAATTGAATTTAGGACTTAGATCCAATAAAAGACCAACTTAGAAACCTGAGTATGGTGATGATGAACCCTTACACAGTCAGAAAGAATCGAAATACACCACACTATGATTATAGAGGTGTGAAAGGAAGAAATAATGGAGAATACGACCTCTCACCTCAAAACACAAATCAAGCAAAAACTAAAAAAAAATGGAAATCCTATGTGGTTTGATATGTTCTAGCTTATG
The DNA here is from genome assembly GCA_019776745.2 of Taxus chinensis. NCBI lineage: Eukaryota > Viridiplantae > Streptophyta > Pinopsida > Cupressales > Taxaceae > Taxus > Taxus chinensis. Next base: position 760,588,100 of record CM034154.1, on the reverse strand, counting down.
CCATTTAGGACTGACTTGTGAGTAGAGCAGAGTTTTTGGTTTGATAAAAGGTGCTCTATGAAAAGACAAGAACTAAGGATGGTTTCAAGTAAAGCTTTGATGAGAGGGATCTTTTCTATGAGATAATGACTGGACCAGAGAAACAGTTTGGTGCCCACCATAAATCCTCTAATTCATGTGAACGTGACAAATTCTTCTCGGTAGGATGTTGTTTACAGAAAATGTGTAAATATTTTATGTGGTTTGGTGTAAAGAAGAGAGTGTGCACTATGAGTCAATACTCAACCATCAGTTGGGCAATGATTTCTAGCATATAGGTTGCCCTCAATTTAATGTGAGCTACAATACAACAATACCAAAATGAAATGAATTTTTTTAAGCCCAAATCCACAATTACGTTTGATGTAGCAAATAGAGAACAAGAAGAGGAATGCTCTTTTCACTAAATGCAATACAGTAGAAAAAGAAGACATGCCTCTTTTTAGAACACCAAAAGCACAATTTATTTAGACAATAGAAAAAAGGAGAATGTTCAAAGGAGGGAATTTTCAATGTGAATGCTTTCAAAATTGAAATAAACACACAATAATTTCACATAGGAATAAATCAATGTAAAAGACCCTCGGATGGGTCCCCACTGGGAGTGCCAAAATGTTCACTAAATTTTTGCATGATAAAGTAGATAAGGTAAAGAGTTAAGGAAGATCACATGTTGTTTACATTGGTCGAAGGTGTGAGGGTGCGCGTGTTCTAAATTTCTGATCCAGGCTAATCGTGTGTGAGATTCCTTTTGGCTAGGAGGAACTACCTGTGATACAAGCAAGACCACAAGATACACTTAATAGTAAAAGGTTAGAGAACTACCCTGATGCATGAGCTAGATCTAGGAAATGTGTATTTTACCTCGCATGGTTGTCAATCTACAGATGTATTAAAACTCAATATAAAATAAGGTGGAAACAATGAAATAAAAGAAATAAATGCTAGTGTTCTGATTCAGGTGTCCTTAGAATACTATTCATGTTAATCAAATTAATGCCTTTATAACGAAAATGGTGAAGGTGATGTGTTAGGTGTAGGCTTTTGGCAGGGTGTGTTTAGAGGGTATAGATGAGGTACTGGATAAGATTTGGTGAGGTTTGAGTTGGTTTTTTGGGTCATTAGTAAGCTTGTTGGTCTAAGGTAGTTTTACCAGGCACAAAAAGACCGACGCCAGTCAGGGTGACTGATGTCGGTGATAGATAGACCAATGTCAGTTATGATATACACTGATGATAGTTATGTATAACTGATGTCCGTTACTTTGGGAAATGCAGAATGTCAAAATGGGTGTCCAAGATCTCTCTGTTCTCTGCACAAAAATTTTGGAAGGTCTGTTGTGAGGTTGTAGTGGGGTCTCAGGTTTGGGTGAGTTTTGGGAGAGTTCTGGTGAATGAATTTGATGGAAGCATATTAACTGATGTCAGTCAAGTGACCGATGCCAGTGAAGAGGGGAAACGATGACGGTTAAGATAACCGGCGTAGGTAGGGGCATTGGTGTATGAATAAGGTAGATGTGGGACGTCTCTATGATTGCATAGATGATGAAGGGAGAATGGTTGGGTTCGTAATAATGTCAGGAAGGAATCAGGGAAATTCAATAGAGGTCAATTACGAAGAGCTAGAAGGTCGTGAGTGTTGGAGGGGGAGATGAAAGCCCGCTGAAGAGGAGGGGGTATGGAAGATGTGGTAAGGGATGAGGAATGGCGGGTGATTGGTGATGGTGATGGGTAGGGTGGAATAGGGGTCCCATCATAAAAGATCATCATCATCAAAATATTCTTGGGGAGGACATAGTTAGAGAAGAACAGTCTTAAGATCTTACAGTTTTCAAACATCATGCCCTATGCCACGATGTAAGCAACAAATTCTGTATCGTCAAACCCTTTTGGTTTAGGTTGGAAGTGGGTTGTAAGGTATAAGCGTGGCAATGTGATGACAAAGGTTTCCAAAATGGGAGGCTAATGTTGGTGTTTGTAAGAACCTGCAATGGATCCACAATGGAAGTAAGTGTGGTTCTAGATGGAAGTGTGGGTCATTTTGGTGGGGAGAGAGGGGCCACAGGAGGGCAGGAATCAGAGGTTGAGTCAATTGATCACAATTTGGTGTAGTACGGTTGTAGGTTTGGATTGAATATTCTTGGGTAAAGATTTGTGGTAGGTGAACTAGTGGTGGAAGGTGTTGTAGGTTTAACTAATCTCTTTAGAGGGCAGGTGCATTTTGGACTAGGTTGCACCTTCTGGGGTAAATAGGTAGCAGATGAATAGTGGTTGAAGGTGGTGTAGATTCACTGCTCCTTTGGGAGGTGGTAGTGGATGTTGGACTTTGGTTGCACCTTCTTGGAGTAAAATTGTAACAGATGAACTAATGGTTGACGGTGGGGATATTTACCTCCTCTTTGGGGAGGGAGGGATTTTTGGGACTTTGGTTTGCACCTTTTTGGGAATAAAGGTGAAGGAGCAGTGTGTCATGTAGAGGGGAAGGTAGATGGTTGGAAGGGACAGGTAGAACAAGGTGATTTATACGGAGGTGCGGTGAAGGTTTTGTAAGAAGAGGCAAGTGGAAGGTATGGTTGAAGTGAAGGGAATTATCATTAGGTATGATGAGGTTCTTAAGGGAAGTGATGTAGGTTAAGCAATAGAAAGGATGATGTGATAATGAAGGCATTTGCTGTGTAGGTAATTGGGTGTAATTATAGTCTATGATGAGGTGGGGGCTGTTGTTGCTTTTAGTTTACCTGGGGGCAAGGAGTATTTGGCCCAAGAAAGGTTGATGGGTGGGGTCCTAGGATAGATAGAATGGTGAAGGTGACAAAGGGTGGTCAGTAGGTATGATGAGCTGGTTGATGTGGCATTAAGAGGTCGGGACTCCTCTTAGGTGGGAATAGTATTCAGCTAGATTGTGAGGTGTGGCAAATCAGTTTGATAGGAGAGGACTAGCGCTTGATATCGACATGACTCACAAGGTTGACGGGGTAGATTTATAGGTCAAGGTGTAAGTGGGTTAGGTGCAGGTGGTGGTTGTGGATGTAATGGTAGTATGAGGTGTAGATGGGAAGAATGTCATCCGGACTACCTTAGGTATGACATTATGTGTTGTCCCAACAATGTTGGGGTAAATGTCGAATATCAATGGATGACATATTGTGTGCAGTTGAAATAGCATTGAAGGCACAAACAAAGCATGGAAATGATCAACATAGTTAATGGTCTTCATGTGAGAATGGCGTGGTATATGTTTGTACGTGGTGCGTAGTAGAAGGAACCGATGTGATTTGGGTGGACTCCTGTAATAATTCTGGTCTTGTGAAATAGCGAAGTGATAGCTTCCAATAATCTATGGGAAAGAACGGAGAGACATCAAGGATCCTGAAAATCTGGTGGAGGTTGTCACTAATAGTAAGGGTTGGCCTCTAATGGATGCCGTATGAGTAGGGGGGAGAGGGGAGAGATCATAGTAGGATTAGGTAGGTTCTTCTTTGGTGGAAGAGGAAGCTAAGATTGACTCTCATGGGGGTTTAGGATGGTAATTACTTGGGTCGGTTCGGCAGATGAGAGGTGTGTGGGGAAATGCATAAGGAGAATGGTGATGAAATCCTCTGTGGGTGCAAGGGGAGATGAGGAGCTCCTCTGTGGGTAAAGGATTTGAAGGGATAGGTTCCCTCCATGTGATGAAGGAGTCTGCAAGCATTTAGTCAATAGATGAAGTAGGAGGAAATATGTGGAAGGGAGGTGATAATAGTCAAAACACAACATGAAAACTTGTGGATATTACATTCTTAGTCGAGGAATCACTGGTTTGGTTGGAGAGGGGGTGTGATTAGGGAATGGATTTAAAGATATGAAGGTTTTTGGTTAGTGACACAATTCGGAATTTTCCAAGAAAAGATCTCCTTTATCTAACCTTTCTTGGACAATGTTTTGAAAGTGATATAGTTTACCATCCTGTGACCTGGCACATGATGATAATGCAAAAGTAATATTTAATTTACCATGTAGATAGGGTTGAGGAGGGTAGAAACCCAAGTATGGGTTTAAGGGGAAGAGTAATGGCTACAGCTCTTAAGACTTTTTCCAAAATGGTAGAGTAAGGCTTCCTATGCGGGGCATACTTGTGTTGACTGTCTCTTCTAAACTAAAAAGTTTATCGGATAGGGGGGCAGGTTAGACAAAGGTTTCTTTGGTTGGAGTGATGAACCGAGATGGATTTTAAACCGGACTACATTGGAAGACCCTTGGTTTTAGAACAAGTCTTTTGGTTTGAAAGAAGAAAGTATCATTTGATTGAAGCAAATTTTTTTACCAATTGTCACTTTTTCTTCGGGGCAAGGGATTACAGATTAGTGGTCAGGGTAAATGCTATCAAATGTGTGGAAGGTTTAGACATAAGGATATAGAGATTTGGTGATATATGTCTGGCACAAGGCCTAGTAAATAATTATATAACTTTGTCTGAGGTAATTGGAATGTAAGTTGGTTAATCAGGATGCGCCAGTGAGTGACAAATCTTTTTGATAGATCATCTTATTACTGGCATTTGGCAATATAAGTTAGTCATGGTTATTTGACATAGTGATAGAAAATTGGTCAGAAAAGCTGCGAAACCTAGTGAAAAAAGAGGATTAAATGTCTAGGTAAATAACTTATTACCAATCCAAAGCGGGGTTGGGTTATTGTAACGACATGGAAATGTGAGGAGAAAGAATAATGTGAGAGATTCGGGTGTGGGTAGTAGCATGTTAAAAACGACCAAAGTGTTGTTGCGGATCTCTTTTCTATTGGAACCAGTTGAATTGGCATTTCTAATGCGTAATAGGTAGGGTATGGGTGAACGGCTATAGAAATCTTCGGCATATGGGAGAGGTACATGAACCTGAGTTGATGACAGATGCTTCTAATGTATATCTTGTCATTCATCATTTAATTAGGTCATTGGTGGGTTGTGAGACAGGGCACCCATGAAGCATGAGGAAGGTAAATAAGATTGTATGAGGTAGATGACATCCAGTGTGTGTGTGGCGGGTGTTGCAGCCTATGGAAATTTGAGGAGGGAATATGAGAGGGAATGGAAGGGCCGGAAAGTAACAGAGTAAGAAGTAGAGGAAATAGGTGGGTGTATGGTTAACATATCGTAGGCGGTGGGGGGGATGTAATGACCGTAGTAGAGATTGTGGGAAGAGACTCGGGGATAGGCGGATGAGGGTTTTAGGGGAGGTGGGTTACTGACGCCAAAGCGGATGGTTGGGACTGTGATAGTTTATGGGCAGTGGAAGTTGGAAAGACATGGGCCACACCGTGTACTGAAGGTAGTTGATGTTGGCACAGTGTATGTCATAGGGGCAATGGATTAAGTGGGTGTAATAGATTTCGTAGGTACAACCGGAGATATTGAGACTGGTGGGGTCGAGCTCAGAAAGATATGTTTTGTGGTAGTGGAGGTAGCTAGGGAAATGCTGGTAGTGGCGGGACTGGTAGAAGTGGGGTACAAGTGTAGGTTGGTCTGGATATAGGCATGGTCGTAGATGAAGTTGCCATATGAAGTCATGATGGTAGACATGGGATAAGTAATACTGTTAAAGTGGATGGGGTTATTGATCAAGGAATGTTGTGAAACTCTCATCACTGGTTGCTGATATGATAGGCTGATGGATCCAGGGTGATAGAATGGAAGGCGACGATGGGTGGTGGGAGAAGAAGCAAAGGCTAACATTGGAATAGGAGGGTTGTGGGCCTTGGCTAGGAGGTTCCAAAACTGTGTGGTTAGCATAGAACTAGGTATAATATGATCTTTGTAGTGCACACAAGAACAAAAGGAATGAGAAACTGGTTCCGGGAGGTGAAACTGGTGTTGTTTTAATTGAAAAATTTTAAAAACACAGGAACTAAAAAAAGCGGGGGGAAAGGAAACTGCTGTTGCGTTACCTCCATTCTTTCCAGCTTTTCCTCCTTCTTTTTCTTTTTTTGTGGTGCCCTAATTGTTCTTTTCTTTTTTTCTACCCTTTCAACTTGGGGCCACTGTTTTCTTCGTTTTTGGATGATTTGCTCACCCTTTATATCGGCTTCTAGAGGCCTTATCGGACGGTCATTTCCTTCATGTTAATATGTATTTTGACTCGCACTCTGCTTTCTTTGCTGTTAGACGTACTTGGTCATTTTCCGTGCCGACGCCGTTTTTTGCCTTCTTTTGTGTGTTCTGTCGTTCTCTTGCCTTTTTTATCTCCTCTTACGAGTTGATCTTTGTTACTGCGCGTCTGCGGTGGCGTGTTACCCTTCGTGCGTTGGTTTCTTGAGCCACGTTCTCTTTTTCTTTCCTCTGCTCGTGTCTTCTTTATCCCTTCTGCTCTATTCCACACCTCTGCTGTGGTAGCCGTGTCCCTTTTTCGGCCTGTTTCTCGGCTATCTTTTCGTCTGTGGTTTTTGTTTTGTCCTGTTCTGCTGGTGATTGTTCCGTCTTTAGCTTTGTTAGGGTTGTGTGCAAGTGCTTTTTCTGTATGTCGGTGACAAAGGGTAACCATGCCTGGTTAGGGTGACTGATACGGTTTTACCGGTTACTGTGGAAAATCAAAAGTGTTATAAATGTGGCAAATAAATGAGTGAGATGAAAGCAAATTAGGTTTACAATGATTTCAAAAGACCCAGAGGTATATGGTGAAGTATTAAGGAAACCCAGAAAGGAATAGAAAATGTGATGAGTGCTTACTTGGGTAAAATGACCAAAACAATAGGAACCGAAAATGATTAGGTTAAACGATGATGGTCAATAAGTAAACCGATTGACGGTCATGGGACGACGCCGTCACTGTAATGAAAATGGAAAAAAATTGTGATTAGTGACCTTAGACCATAAAAGACCAACTAGAAACTTAGAACCTGAGTATGGTGAGATGACCCGTACAAGTAAGAAAGAATAGAAATACACCAACTATGAATAGAGTGTGAAAGGAAGAAATAATGGATTCTTTTTCGAATACGACTCTCCCTCAAAAACACAAAATCAAGCGAAAAACTAAAAAACAAATGAAATCTAGTGGTTGATATGTTAGCTTATGACATTTAGGACGATTGTTGAGTAGAGCAGAAGTTTTTGGGTTTGAAAAGGTGCTCTATGAAAAGACAAGAACTAAGGATGGTTTTCAAGTAAGCTTTGATGAGAGGGAATTCTTTTCTATGAGATACTGACTGGACAGAAGAAAACCAGTTTGGTGAACCATAAATCCGCTAACATGTGAAACGTTGACAAATTTTTGTCGGTAGGATGTGTGTTACGAAAAAAATGTGTAAAATTTTATGTTTGGTTGTGTAAAGAAGAGTAGTTGTGCATATGAGTCCAGTTACTCAACCATTCAGTTGTGCATGTTTTAGGCATATAGGTTGACCTCAATTTAATGTGACACAATACAAATACCAAAATGAAATGAATTTTTTTTAAGCCAAATACACAATTACGTTGATGTTGTAAGGCAATAGAGAACAAGAAGAGGAATGCTCTTTCCTAAATGCAATACAGTAGAAAAGAAGGCATGCGCTTTTAGAACACCAAACGCACAAGTATTTAGACAAATGGAAAAAAAGGGAACAGAATGTTCCAAAGGAGGGGGAATTAATGTGATCTTTCAAATGAAATAACACAAAATTAAGTCACATAGGAATAAATAATGTAAAATAACCTCGGAGGGTCCCACTGGAGTGCCAGAATGTTCCCACGTAAAAACAAAAAAAAATTTGAAGAGAAAGTAGAATAGGTAGAGGGTTTTAAATGAGTTAAGGAAGAATACATGTTGTTACATTGGTCGAGGTTGGTGCGCGGTATTTCTAATTTCTGATCCAGGCTAATCGTTGGAGATCCTTTTGCTAGGGGGGAAACTTACCTGTGATACAAAGCAAGACACAATGAATAAACTTAATAGTAATAAGTTTGAGAAATACCTAGCATGAGATAAGATTGAGGAAAGTGATATTCCTCGATGGTTGTCAAATCTACAAGATGTATAACTCAATATAAAATAATCCGTGAACAGATAAGAAAATCAATTAATGCTTAGTGTTCTGATCCGTGTCTTAGAAACGGATTCATGTTTTAATCAAATTAAATGCTTTGATAACAAAATGGTGACGGTGAGGTGTTTAGGTTGTAGGCTTGGAGGGGTTAGAGGGTACATAGATGATGTAGGATAAGATTTGGTGAGGGGTTTGAGTTGGTATTTGGGTCATTAGTCAGCTTGTTGTCTAAGGTAGTTTTTTAACAGGCACAAGCCGGACGCCAGTCAGGTGACTGATGTCGGTTAGGATATGAACAAGTCAGTTATGATATAAATGATGATAGGATGGTATAACTGATGTCCGTTATCTTGGGAAATGGCAGAATGTCAAAATGGAGTGTCCAAGATCTCTTTTGTCTCTGCACAAAAATTTGGTCTAGGTCTGGTGTGAGGTTGTAGGGGTTCAGGTTTGGGTGAGGTTTTGGGGATGTTTCTGGTTGTGAATGATGGAAGACATAAACTGAGTCAGTAAGGACCGATGCCAGTGAAGAGGGAAATGATGACGGTTACGATAAACCGGCGTAGTAGGGGCAATTGGTTGTTAATTAATAAAAGGAGATTGGCATCTTCTCTATGATTGCATAGATGCTGAAGGGGAGAATGGTGGGTTCGTAATAATGTCAGGAAGACTCAGGAATAATAGAGGTCAATTACGAGAGAGCAGAAGGTCGTGAAGTGGTGGATGGGTAGATTAGTAAGAAGGTGTGAATGGAGGAAAGAATAAAGAATAAGATCCAATAAGAAAGCTAATGAAACGTACACTTTAAGAAAATACAAAATGATGATGTGAAAATCAATACACTTACTGGTATTTGGAGATTGGTAGGTGAAGGACGGTAGGTGGTTATCCATGAAGAGATTTTGGTTAGTTGCCGCGAAAATATTCTCGGGATTTCTACCGTATGAACATTTAATGCCTTTGGACGAGTCTCATTATGCTTGTTGGGCAGTGGTTGAGTGTATTTCATCGTCGGATGCTGAAGAAAGTCTATGGTTCATTGGAATGTAATAGATCTCTTAGACTCAAAACGACCAACCTCAATAAAAGGTTTCCAAGGGTATCTAAGGGACTGATTATAGTTAGGTGTGGACCAACGTCAGGTAGGTGGGAATAACGGAAATCCTAGGTTTTCCAAAAAAGGTAAATATTGTTATTTTTAGAATGCTATGATTCGTCAATGGGTCTGAGTGAGGGTAGCATTTAGTAAAGCCAGAGTGTTGGTGGAGAAGGAATAAGACTTTAATTTTAGGGTTTGGTGAAAATCCCGTTGAAAAATAAGTCGAGAATTTAGTCTTAGTTCAAGTAATAGACTGAGAATAAGTCCATGGTGAGGTGCTTGGTGATGTGGATAGGTGAGGTGTAAATTAAACTTCAATCTAACGTAATAAATTAATTAATAATGTGGAGGGTTGAACCTGAATTTAATTTTAAGTAATTCTAATAATATGAATGTGGGAAGTAAGGGGTATGGTTTAGGGTGAATATGTTTGTTACGTTAGCTAAATAAGGGCACCAAGGGGAATGTGAACCAAAATTTGGTTTGTCTACCCTTCATCGGGCAAACTCCAGCGAGTTTTCGCCCCAATTTCCTATCCTGCCAAGTGTTCCTACAGAGTTAGCTCACCATCCAATTCCACTTCACAAATGGCTTCGATGGACCAACTTCAGCTCGGCGAGGTAAACCCATGTGAGCTATATTCTGCTAGCTCGATGGTCTCCATGACCCCGTTTGCAACTTTTTAGATTTTTTGTTTTTAATGAATTTTTTGGGTTCAAACGGGGAGTATGGAAATTATGTGTGATGCCATAGAACCACTTTTTCAATATTTCACATTTTTTCCCATTTTGGTGCATGTGGATTGTCGTAAGTTTTTCTTTACGTTTCATTTTGTCTCGTCTTTCGGATTTCGAGTCGATTTTCCTAAACTAAGCTATTAACGTTGAACCAAGAAGAGGAAAAAGGGCCTATTATGGACCCCTAATCTTTCTAGCCAAAAATCATTGCATGAGCTATGAAAATGTGGGAACTTTGGCTATGACCTGAATTTCACCCTTAGTGGGCATTGACAAGTGCTCAAGACAAGGCCCCTTAGATGTCCATTCACCTAGGGGGTGAAAAATGAAAAATGGATAATAATATAGTGAATCACAGGGCCATCACTGCTAGATGGCGAGTAGACCAGTGCTTAAAGCATCCCTTATGCATGGAGGAGTCCTTTGAAAGCAATCTCAAAAACGATATGAAATTGAAAAATTATGTATACCCCAAAAATTTCTAAACACTGCCACTATGACATCAAACTGTTGTTGACATTTCCCCGTCCATACTAAGATTTTCTTAAATTGTATTTTAGGACCATGGGAAATGTGGTCAAAATTGAATTTCCACCTCATTCCCTACAAAAATGATTTGTGGGGTTGCATGAGGACACTTGGAACTACCTCATCATTTTCTTTCCAAATGAGGCACAACAAAGATAATTTTATTGAGAAGAGTAAAGCAAACTTTTATAGAACTGATACGCATAGTTGATTTGGGATGTATAATGGGACTGTAACAAAAAAAACTGATATTCTGTTCTCACAAGGTGGTACTGGAAACATGCGGGATGTAGCTCGGACTGAAGGGAAGACTACTAAAATTTTTGATTCCTTTGTGAGGGGACATAGAAAGTTCATATGTAACTGATATAGAGGGAAAAGAGATTGAAAAACACTAAATATGTCCCTCCAAATGATTTTTAGTTGCTCTGCATTTGAATCTGGAATACTGCAACTAGGCATGCAAATCTATGAGCTCTGCCAACAAATTCAGGGAAAATGATGTACTATTATTAAAGAAACCATTTGACCAAAGCTATGATAAGAAGGTATAAAATCATACATGCCTCAAGTGAAGCAGCCGGCGTGTGCCGAGGCATTTTTTCTGAGAAAGCAAAATACTCTACCATTACACTAACTGGAGGTGAATGAAGGACTGCAACAAAAATTGACACGAAATGAGGAAGTTAACTACTTTCTCAAAAAATTTTGTACCAGCAAATGATATTCCATGAGCATGGTCATGTACGTGAGTGAAAAATTGATTTCGAAGCAACTTTCCCCCCATCTAGCCAAGGTATTCACATCAACAAATAAAATACCTCCTCAAGTGCTCACGTTCTAATCCTTAGAGGCTTGTGTTGATATTGGTAGCTTCTTTGAGACATCAGCCCATGATTTTGGAATTAATCTGACTAGTGTTGGCTCCGTATTTGGCTCCAATGAGCCAACTACATGATGGCAGGTTTGATCCACTGTATTTCCCACTGCTTGAATTCAAAACTTCAAAACGGAAGTCTCTTACACACATTCCTGGAAAAAGGTGAATATCTATCGAGAGGATATTCTTCTTGTTGCTCATATACAACCAACTAATCTTCGGCCTTGATAATGGTTATATGAGAGTAGTGTCATCCTGTTTTCTTATCTCCTCGGCGGTGTGAATGAACCTTGGAAGGTTCAATCCTAAGTTTTCCATCTTGATCCAAGAGGACTGTTGAATGAGCGGGTTGGTCTTACATGTTCTTCCATGGCCTTGGCTCTTGTTATTGAAGGATGATGATGGGGCAACAAAAGGTTATGCTTCTATAGGCTCTCTTTCACTAAAACACTCCTTAAGTCAAATCTAAACATTCACGATTTCGTGGTACTATTTTTCCATGGGATCTCTTTCTTCCCATGGTGGCTCCGAATAGCCAGCTAGTTACCATGGTCCTCCTCATCTTCAAACATTAAAATTTGATAGCTCAAATCATCCAAAAAAATAGATATTTGGCTAAGATGGAAGCGGGAAGGAAGGATGCTAAAATATCTGTGTAAACTACTCATTACTAAAGACCTCTGATTTTCTTTCTCACATCCACTTGCTCCTCTTCATTTGTACTTAGATATGATTTTCCCTCTTCCTTGCTTGCTCCTCTAGTGGTAGATGATAAAAAAAATCCTGAAAAGTTATAATCCTTATGGAAAACTTCATTCAGATCCACATTGATTGTTGATCTTTTATATGTTCCTATTTTGGCTATGTGTTTGCTGCTACAAAAATCCGTTTTAGCCACATACTTTCTAACCTTGACCTCTCATAAAGGCTAACCATCAAGGGAATTTTGTCAATCCCGCACTTAAAGCCAAATTCTCAAAAATTTTAATCATTTATTCTTTGTGGGCTCTTCTCTTTGTTGTCCTCTTGACAGGTTCTTGAGGTTTCTTCCCAACATGGATCTAGGAATGCAGAGGAGGGGTATGGGTGGGTTCCCAACTAATTTTTGCAATGTTCTGGGGAGGGGAAGGTTTAGTTTCTGTTTCATGGACGGGAAATGGATCTTGGAATTGAAAAGGGTAGGAAATCCGATTGAGGTGGGAGAGTAGAAGATAGAGAAGAGGTTCCACACTAGGGACCCACATATAAGAAGCTAGAATCAGACAATTTTGATGATGATGTAGGTTGGGAAGGAGAAAAAGGGAAACTATGAGGGGGGGTGGGGAACTTACACATTCTGAAAAGGGTTTTATCTCGACATCAAGCTCCTCAGGCTTCTATCTTCTCGGCCCATTTTGCAAAGTAGTGACAAAACATTTAACCATGACGTCAAGCTTCTTTTAGGGTGTAATGGTCTTGGTATTCAGACCAACCCCTGCACAAGGTGTCCTTAAACCAATCCTGATGCCTCAAATTGAGCTGTTGTTAGCCTGTCTGACAACATATTTACCTCCATTCTTTGAGTCTTCTCCTGAAAAGTAGTGTTGCTCCAAAGAATTGTTGTCACGACATGCCTAGCCTTGTTCCTTGATAAGCACGTATAGCCAAAATGATTTGATAGGCTAATAGGGGTCAACATAATGGTTATACAGATCTGATTATAAAATGATCTAAAGAGTGAGAAGACATGGAGGTGGATTTCCTTGTTTGTAAGTGTGAATTCAATGAGGAAATGAAGTCATTGACTGCATAAC